>JAHMTN010000136.1:3082500-4282500 GCA_019915205.1 Eucalyptus rudis | reverse complement strand
TCCCATTAGATGGGCTCATGTTGGTTGCTCGAAAGAAAACCGACAAGCAATGCAGCACATACCTTTCAGGAGAGTTCATGATCTCATAGTAGAAGACAGAAAAGTTCAATGCCAAACCCAATCTGATTGGATGTGTCGGGGATAGGTCAGCCTCTGCGGTGGTGGAAGCCAGCTGTACAAAAGAAGGCATCATGGCAGCTCAGTCATTATACAAGAAAGATGGAAATCAACCAATATTTAAAGTGCAGATTCCCAATCAAAGAAAAACTAAAACATTAAGGGTGCGCATGACAAAATTTCAGAAACAGAAATTAATTTCTAGCCAGAAACTGAGAAGCTAAAAATTTTAGCTTCTGATTTCTTCTTCAAATATATTTCTGGAACAGAAATCTGTTTCAAAAATAAAGAAATCAAATAGCGTTACCAAATGGATTTCTATTCCAAACCTGTTCCGGGAACAAAAAAACAAAGAAATCAAGAAACAGAAATTTTATCATGCGCAGCCTAAGAGGAGTACAGACAGACAACAAACAAACTCCAGAATCCAAAAGACCTGTTGAAATGTACAAAGACCGTACTTCTATTTTTTTTTTCAAAAATATTAGTTTGGCAAGCCTTCACGAGGACTTCTTTCTCGCTATAATGATGTTTTCAGTCATTTAACACTTGGGTATTCTTGAAAAAATAAACAGAAGAAGGTAACATTAAAGTCTATTTTTGACAAAAGATGCTTTTTCCTTACAAGATGTGGTCATTATTCTAAACTAAACGATGACAAATATAGAGTTATCACTTCTAATTAAAATCCTCACATTTCTCTATTTTGACCTACACTTAATGCGGCTTGACCCAGGAAGCAAGCAAAGCGTCAGTCACAAAAGATTGAAAGTGAAATAATTAACTATAAATACATCCATCATTCATAGTAAGTACATCAATTTCAAGAGGAGGATAACATCCGATTATATCTTTTCCAAATGCTAGAAATAGAATCTGCAAAGAGATTCAAAGCATTGTGAAACGACCAGTAGAGAACGGAATCATAATCCCTTCTTTTATCATTAAAGCAGCAGCAACTAAACCACAGGAAGTAAAATAAGGGGTCAAGCTCATATATTACTTAAGGATCTTTTTTCCCTCGTTTTAGATATAGTTCGGTCATCTATACCCTCATTTACGAACTCATTCGCGTAAACTAAACACACATGATTTTTACAGTTTCTAATGCAATTACTATGATAAGAAGAGCACCTCATATGCTTTCATAGACTGATCAGCTGCCTCCTTTCTGTCATCGCCAGCCTTAAACTCTGCCAAGTACCGATAGTAATCTCCTTTCCTGAAACATATAACGCACTCAAACTCCTCAAATCCTCAACAACCGCAAATAAACAACACAAAAATCCGAAACATCCAATCCGAGAAAAGCCACTCACATTTTATAGAAAAACACGGTCGATTCTCCGCCAGCACACGAAGGAATCAAATGCTCATCGATCACCTTCATCACATCCCCGCAGATATTCGCGAGCTCGGCCTCGACCTTCTGCCTGTACTCCTTGATCTTCTTCACATTATGCTCGTTCCCTTTCGAGTCCTCCTTCTGCTCGATGGAAGAGAGGATCCTCCACGACGCCCGCCGCGCGCCGATCACGTTCTTGTAACCGACGGAGAGCAGGTTCCTCTCTTCCACCGTCAGCTCCACATCGAGCTTCGCCACATTCTTCATGGCCTCCACCATTTCTGCCACATCCAAAACGGCCAAAAATTCCAATCAATCCATACAAACTCGACAACCCAGATGAAGCACACCATTTCCCAACTTAGAAAAACTCCGACACAGCCCGACCCTCTACTCCACCCTAAAGAACCGAAAACATCAGACCCAGAAAAAACAGGAAAGAACCCAAGTCAACAGGAACGCCACGGACGAGATCGGGAACGAAAAAATCGGAACTTGACCAGCGCGGCGAGAACCCAGATGGAGTAAATACGTCAAGAAGCAGCAAGAGACCGAAAAGACAAGATCGATCCGGAGGACGAACCGTCGTAGCGCTCGGCCTGCTCGGCGAGCTTGGCGACGTAGACGTAGCCGTCTCTCTCCTTCGTCGACGCCATCTCCTTCTCTCTCTCTCTCTCTCTCTACACTCTCTCTCTACTCTCTCTCTCTCTCTGTGGCCCTCAAGCAGACGACGACTGGCTGGTGAGGAAGGGGGAGGAGGAAGGAGGACGACGCGGAGGGAGGCGAGCGAGCGAGCGCGGTCCGGGTTTTGGTCTCTCTGGGGGCGGAGGGGAAGGTGAGCGGAATCGCTTTCCGCCAAGCGCGAGCTCTGCGCGTGGCCATCACGCCGATCTCGAGACCGTCTGATCTGTCGTGGAAATCTATCGCGACGGAGGCGTGCGGTTCACTCCGGACGTAGCGCGTGGGTTGAGAGAGTCCAATTTCCAGGGCCTTTTTTTTTTTTTTTCTGTTTGTGTAATGTCTAGATAGTTTTTTGGAATCATAATGTCTAGATAGTTGCTCTCCATGTTTTTGTCTTGACACCAGGCTTTCCACTTTTTCTTTTCCATTTTTTAATTTAATTTTTTTTTGGCTCCCTTTCCTTTGGGTCATTCCTCTTTTCATTTTACAGTGAGGTCTTTTCATGGACTAAAAAGTACAAAAGGGAAAAAGGAATATTACTTACCATCAAGGAGTAGTATATCTTTGGGCCCAAATTTTTAATTATTAAATAATGCCTTTCTTCTTCTTCTTCTTCTTCTTTTCTCTTCAGCCGTTGGCCCTCTGTTCATTTTTTTATTAATATTTATGATGTGCATTATTTGTGAGTGGGTAAAAATATATTTTCATTGAAAGGAACATCTTTTGTAAATTTTAATTGCTGTATAAAATTACAAAATGTATGGAAAATAGGAGAAGAATATTCGATTGAAATATAAGTAATAAAAAAATTTTAATTTGTACTATTAGGCAAAATAATTGTTTCAAATTTTGATAAATTCGGTTAAAAATATTTTTTTGATAAATAAAACTGAACAATATAATTTTGGAAAATGAATAAACATAAATTACTTAAAAAGAAAGGGCCTCAATAAAAAAATGAAAAAATGACATAAATTAGTCACTTAATATGTTTATTTGAAGTGTTAGTTATGGTAAAGAAATGATTGATTAATAATAATAATATTTGAAAATGACAAGAGGAAAATGATGTCCCCAACTCCAAAAAGGAAATTATAAACCCAAGTCTAAGGTGATATTTAAAAAAAAAAATTATTGATCGATCATTTTCTCGCATTAACCAACCATCTAAAAGTATCTAATGAGTATCCAACTTTTAATAATTCAACTCTTTCTGTTGTTGTCGTTGGGCCTCTATTTTAATATCGCCATTAATAATTTTTTAAAGAATTTTGTTTTGCATGAGAATAGTGAATGAAATATGAGCAAATTAAATTTATCCATAAAAATATAATGACTATTCAATTATTATTATTATTATTATTATTATTATTATTATTATTATTATTATTATTATTATTATTATTATTAACATTACCGCGGTCGTCGTCATTACTATTTTTGTGACCATGCCACTGTTAGCCTTGATCCCTATAATCTAATACTTTACTTCATTGAACTTTATATTCTTTTGAATCCCATCTTAAACAATACCGAATACTTGATGCGGTTACATATGTCCACATTGACAAATTGAGAGATTTTTTATCTCACTTTCTTTTATCATATCCCAATCCATATCTTAGTGGTCAAATGCAGGTATCGAGTTTTGAAAATGAAATTTCAAACTTGTCCAACACCTTTAAACTGTAATCCATTTAAGCCTAATTAGGGGTTGGGATGGGTTTGTTGCCTTATTAAAACCCAACCTATAGTCTCTAGTAAATTAAGCTTGGTTTAATTTATCTATACTAATACGAGCACTAATCAATTCATAATATATGCAATGCAATCATAGGAGATTTAAAGATATGGTTCTTTCCACATTTTTCAGTCATTATCTCACAAGATCGAATTTCTCGATGTATGAACCCGAGATTATGTCGTACAACCGCCAAGGTGAACATGAAACTGCATTTCAAAGCATACCTTGGAATTTGGAGATATATGTAATGCAAATTTTCCAGTCTTGATAGTGATATTGACATCAACCAAGATAATGATAACAATAATCATTTAAGTCATAAAAATATGTAGTCGCTCCTTGTACGTGGATTCCTAACCCGAGTGAGAAGAATACTTTTAGGGGCTGATCCATTTTAGGTGGCCTACAACTTTTGAAAAGTGGTCCTCCATTTTTTTTGTCCATGTACTCAATAGTTTCGTCAAACCCTTTTCAAAAGATGCTCCTGCTGATATACTTTTATATTTTTTTTATTTTTATACCAAAAGGAGAGTAGACAGACCACATCATTGTATTCCCATTCGAGAGATTGTGCTTAAGCAACCGAAGAAAGCATGGATTCGCCGTCATCTCCCCTTGCATCTTTACGTTCTTCCATGGCGCTCGTGAAGATTGACATTGTCAATTTGAAGTAAATACATCAGATGATCTCTTTGAAAATGATCTCTTTTCCTCCTTTTCAAAGCCGCATTTTGCACAATCAATCGAGGGTCGTCTCTCACTACGAAAAATTTAAATAATCAAACCGCTAGGAGCACATTGTCGAACGGCTTCATTTCGAGCGTCGAATGAATGTCGCCTCCAAATGGTTTCCGAAATGAATAGACGAGGCTGAAAAGGACAGGGCATCAGAATGATGTTATCTAGCGTGACCCCTAGTGGCACAAGGTCAATTTTTCCCATTGTATGTGTGAAATCAACAAATAATATTAGGCGTTAACAAGGCTGTTTCTTGAAAGATGCATGCTCAAGATGAACGAGAAACAACATCACGCGAATTTCATTTAAGGCTCGGATCTACGAACGAAAGAGATTTGCTACATTTTCTTTTGACAACAAACGCCTGAAAGTACATCTAAAGAGTGCTGTATGCGGCAAGGATTGCAGTCACAAGTGCAGTCACAAAAAGGAAAAGGGAACTCTAGGAATGGCAAACTAGAGCCTCAGGACAGTAGACCAAACGTATTTACCATTAATTCGCGATATTAATGTACACTTGTACATTACAACTGCTATAAGCTTGCAGCAATTATTGCGGAGGACTCTTGCTGTTTCAGGCTGTCAGCAACGTGAGCAACCACCCCGGCACCAGCATTATGAACCCATTCATTTTTCACCTGCCCAATTACCAAAATTATATCAAGTGTCAAATGGCAGGAGAAAATCACTGGCGGTAACAGTAGATAGTTAGAAAAAGATTACATGGATGTTATTATGGGCCAGGAAGGGCCAGAATGCCGAGTGAAAACTGACATCAACTTTTTTCCATCCCAACTGTTGTAAGCCACGTATCATTTCCTCTGCAATCGTTTGAACACTGTGACTCCACTGGTACACAGCGTTGTTCGCAGATTCTAATGAACAATGATGGAGAACAATGGTTTCAATTGAAATAGATCGTTACCTTCCATGATTTCATGGTACTCGACAGTGTTTTTTATGCTAGGTTCATTCTGTGCTGCCTCTTTGGCTTTTGCAGCTTCCGGTGGAAAATGTGGGCCATCTGAGGAGGATATGGGTGGACAATACTCAACATCTACTATGTGTTTGTACCCATCCAAAGAACGCCGAGGAGGCTACAAGAATAGAGTAGTCGCATGTCAAACACAAAATGTTTCCCTGGTATAGACATTTTTCACTTATCATAATGGTCGCATAATATCATCTTGAAACCAACACTGTTCCACCCACTTAGAAAAGGAAAGCATAATGAGTACTCTAATTATACTTGTGGTTGCTTGTACTCTTTTCAGACAAAAGTTACTTCATCTCTGTATCCACGTGATAAAGAGAAACACCACCCCAGCATCCTCACCCACTTTTTGGTGATAACATATATACAAGTCAAGAGCACATCAAACTTAAAACTCATCCAAATTTTTTCTCTATAATGGTTGGGTGCATTTGATGCTGCAATATACAGGATCAGGTTGCTCACCTTCACAAGTTCTCTTTCCCTCCTTATAGAGGATGTGCGCCAGCCTACCATGTCTACTTATGCTAAGAAATTCACTTGGAGGAGAAAGGAAGAACCATAGGACCAAAAATCAAACAAAAAAGCACCACAATCATCGAAAGCAGAGGATACGGTCGTACGAGACATTAGCGTAAAGAGTTCGACATCTAAATGCACCAAGAGCAGATCTGCAAAGCCATAACAGCGTTACAAGTCAATCGTCAGTAATACTGCAAGGACAAATTGATTGAATTATGCTCAATTTAAGCATTCTTCACTCACAGAAATTTTCCATCTTCACAATCAGACGCCATTCTCAATAGAAGAGGAGGTTTGTTAGGTTTTCCATCTGTTAGGAATAACTGGGCTCCAGTTCGGCCAGCTACAAATGGAGCCATTGGTACAGCAAGTTTTTCCAAGAATGGGACTCCTAGGAGGAATGGAAGCTGAAAAATTCAAAATTATAGCATGAATCAGTGATCTAGCTTATCAAGAAAACAGAAGGAGTTGGCAGGAATATCACTATGACCTGAGTATGTTCAACATGTAAATTTACAAGCAGCAAGAAGCTCTGAAGGAAGTGAAGGACCCTGGAAGAGGGTACACATATCCCACGGACACATATAACTTTTCATCCCACAAAGTAAAATCATCATGAAAGAAGTTCAAACTTCTAGAACACTAATCCTCTGACATTAAGTAGCATATTCTTCTAATAATATCCTACTTTATAGACACGTAACAAGAAAGTACATAATAGAGAGGAAATATCTAGTAAAAAATGTAAATATAATAAAGAAGTGCACATTCACATAAGAACAGGTCGATTGTCAAGCCTATTTGCAGGTTTAGACACTCAATTGTCAGGTCTTCCCTACCTGATAAAGATTATGAAGGGTGGGTGTGGGTAATATTGCATTCTGAACCATTTAATCCTAGCATACTTCTGGTCAAATTAATTGCAACTTCTTCAAGATAAACCTACGGTCTGGGAAAAGACTTCAACCATCTTGATGATTCGATTTGGTTTTAGTTCGAAAATTTTTCATTTAGACAAGTTTGGTCTGGCTTGGGGTGGAGTTACAACACTCCAAATCGAACATGATCGATCAGAAATCATCCCTAAATCTTGTCGTTTCTTATTTTTTATGGATATGGAGAGATTATTCTTTCCAGTAGTTTCTTTTTTGCTATCAAAGGATGCATAGTCTTTAAGTTAAAGTTGAATGTGTATTTAACATTTAGTGGTTCGACACCAACCCAGTCTGTTATCTGTTCAGCGTAGTCTTAAGATTATTTGTGTTTGGTTTTGTACAGGATAAGATTTTGCAGAACAAATTCTAAAGGAAATATATGCAATTGTGTAAGTCACAAAGTACTTACACGTGTACAGTACAAAGGATTAATTTCAAACTGTAGTGGACACTATGGAGGTTGGTGAATAGAAATGTTACTCAAGGAAGAGTGAAGAGAAACAAAGCAGAGGATTGTAAATTCACTAAATTAAATCAGTGGGTAAGTGTGGCGTTGAACTTGCAAAATAATTGTTAACTGACTTAAAGAGATGAAACAATCATAGAAAATGTCAAAGAGATCAATTTACGTAACAATCACCAAATTGATACAAGGTTAAAGGTCTATCAGAAGAATACACAGATTTTGGCTCACAATGAAAATTTAGGTGTCCAATTACAAAAAGGGCAAAATTCTAATGCCATTATTCTATTTTTCCCACCAATTTTTTTTTGAAGATGAGAAAGAATAAGAGTAAGACATAAAGAAAAACAACTGAAAAATCAACCATCAAACTTTAGAACTGACCTGTCTCCTCCCTCTCACCCCCAGATGAGGAGTCGCCAAAGTAATGAAATTCATTGGTTCCAATCCAGCAATTAAACCTTGCTTGGATGAGGATTTATCCAAATTTGAAGATGTACAACTATAATTCCCTGATTGGTCTGTAAGCGCAGCACTTGCAGAGTACAGCACGGCTACAGCATATCTTGCAAACAATCCACCAAGGGAATGAGCTAAAAAGGATATCTTCTTCAGACCGTCTGTCTTTTGAACTACTTGCATGACCTACTTTAAATAAGATTATTAGTTAGACAATGTGCTTGGCTTAACTCAGCGTAAAACTGTAGGCTACACAAACTTTAAACAGAAGGTTCCACTTCTTGTGTATAAACCCCTTATTGCTTTTTAGCTAAGCAACAGTCTAATAAACACATTGTAATGAAACATTTTCGTATCACGGCAGATACATCAATTAGAAGACGTTGTAACCAGAAAGGACAAAAAAGAATCATTACCACTACACTGTCTAAAACAGATGCTGCATCAATATTGACCACAATTATGGAAAGAAGAATTGCCTTTCATACTGTTAGCCGATAGGACACCCCCCCTTCTTCTTTTTTCCCTTTTCCCTTAGTCCCCACAACACACTCACGCACAAAAATTAAAATGAAAGGGAAACTAGCAAAAACATTTTTCAACCAATGATCACTTACATACCTCTACTTTTGAAAGTACCAAATATATACCTAAGTTTTACCTTTGGAAACCACTTTTCACCTTCACATCTAATATCTTTGTATCCCCATTCACATAAATGCCAAATTCTTTCCAAAAATACTATTAGAATATTTAACCACGCTTAAAACAGTTGGCAGTGGTCCCACAAAATCTCACATGGTATCAGAGCTATGAGGTCCTGAGTTCGAATTTTCCAGGCTCCTATTTGCTTCCCCAATTAAATTTTCATGCTTAGTACTAGGCAAAAGACCAGACTAAGCGTGAGGGAGAGTGTTAGAATATTTAACCACGTCTTCATCTAACAGCTTAAATTTTTAGAACAGTTGGCAGTGGTCCCACAAAATCTCACAAATACCCATAACCAAATCCTAAATTCTCACATCCATCCCAAACACTAAAAACCAACTAACTAAACCACATCCAAATCCTAAGCAAGACGTTACGATAAGTTTGCAAAGAGGGATAATTTGGTCTTTTTAATGCAGGATTTTATTTAGAGGTATGTGAACGGTATTACCAAATGTAGAGGTATGTAATTGATCACTAGGTCAAAAGTGAGATACGTTCTTGGTACTTTCCCAAAATTTAAAAAAAATAAAAAATGAAAGAATCATATAGAAGCATTATTATCATATCATCCTTAATTGTTATTTAACTCTAGGGAAAAACTAGAGCACTCTCAAATTATGAGGATCTCTCTCATGTACATGGGCACGTGATGCACATGTCAATTTGGGACTGTAACATGGGTATATAACTAGCAGCCATACTGTCATCCAGTGAAACATCAGTTATAGCAGGAAGAAATGAAGGTAGGCAAACACAAAGAAAATTAACTTAAGAAAAAAAAGAAGAAAAAAACACGCTAATGGGAGAAGAATGAGAGCTCACTTCATCAGCTAGTCGTCTTCCAGCTCCATCAATACCATCAAATGTTTTAGTGTAAGTGTTAGTCGAACTCGCTGCAATGAGGAAGCAGATGCAAACGTTTCAGAATGTGGGAATCATCATAGTTCCAATGCCAGATGACAGAAAAATAAGCATAAATACGAGAGATTAAATATCAGTACTGAAACCTTCTCCTACCTAGAAGCATGAGCCACAAATTTTGGAAATAGATGGTGTAAAGCTTGAGTCAACTAATCATTTAAGAAAGCTCTAATATACTCTAATGCTGAAATATCTTGCTAAGCAAAAGATGCTGAATTAGTCTCACTTAGAGGTGACGAGCCTCAACTCCATTTACTTGTTTCAACTTCTAAGGATTGATGTCACCTAGGAAGCATGTATACTCTCCAAGAGCCTTCATATCGGTGTCAGACACCCTGACACGTGTCCAACACGCTCCGACGCGCATTCAACTAATATCGGACATCCGACACGCGGTCAACTCTCCTAACACGCAAATCCAGAATCCCAACATGCGATTCCAACTTATAAAAATATAAAAAATAAAAGAAAGGGGAGAAGGGAAACCCTATCTTTTGATAGTAAATATGCATTTTTTTTTTTTTGCCCCAACTTATTGTTAAACGTTAAATCTACTAGTAGAATGTGGATTGCTCATTCCTCCCCCCCCCCCCCCCCCCCGCCCCCCCGCCCCCCAAGTTCCATGGATTATTGGAATGTAATGTAATTGAATTTATCAAATTAAAACAATGAATGATATTAATAAATTGTGGATTAATATTTTTATTGTAAATTCATTCTAGGCTCTTTTTTATTATTGATTTATTTGTGAATTTGAATCAAATTAATTTGATTGAAATAATCATAAAAATGATAATTTATCATGTATATATAAAAATATATATTTATCATACAACATGTCCCAACGTATCAGAATTCTCTACTTTTTAAGAAATGATATGTCAACATGTCGTGCCGTCTCATGTCGCATGTCGGCACTACTTAGGATGTCACAGCACTTTTTAAGAATTCCAAACTCATGACTCTTTAAATTAGTTAGAAATGAATGTAATTATCTATGTGAAGCTCATGGCAATCATGGTCCATGTCTTGATCTCGAAATACAAAAAGCACTAGAAATCAAGACATCACCTGATTTTACATCTTCAAAAAGCTTGACCAAACAAGTCTAATGACAATAACACTTCTCACCTGACTCCTGAGTACTACTCCCTTTGAGAATGTTAATCAATCATGACAGGCAACCCTACTTCTACAAATTGAGATACCCAAAGCTGGCAAATCTATTTGGCAGAGAAATTAAAATAGTAGCACTGAACATACCATATATGAGGAAGTTTCTTCCCAAGCGCCTTTTAAGTTCTGCTTCTACATATATCCAGTCACTTGGGCTGCAACACTTTAGGAATCAGTTATATTTGTTATTTTCTGGATATAAGCCTAGAACATTTAAAATCATTGCCTCTATCACAAATCAAGACAATTCCAATGACATTAATTGACTTCAGCATTTTCCTGAATCTGAACCATGCAAGTTTATTCTATACAGTCAATTTTCTCATTAAGAGATATAGAAGCCAAGGGCTGCTAATATAGTCAGCTCATACTGGTTATCATAGCACAACTTTTAGTTAAAAGTTCCAATTGGGACCAAGATATCCACCTAATAGAAGGATCTACACCTCAAACTGACACTACAAGATAAATACAGATGGACAGTGTAACCAACAGTACTTGCGGAAGGATCTGGCACTACATACAGTGCAAAGGACAAGATTTAACATAAAAATCAAAAGAAAATATAAGATAGATAAAGAAGCCCTTGAGAGCACCTAGGACAAGAACTCTTTATCATTGTCATGTGTCTACCATTATACACTTTTTCTTCCCTAGGACAGGCATGCAAGAATGATTAGGGTAGTCTAATTCTCATAATCCCTTGAGCAGATAATAACAGATCCTACTGCTTAATAGCTGTTAAAGTAGGAATACCTTGCTAGGATGCCATGTACCAGAACAAGCAGATGATCTGGTTCATTTTTTAGAGTTGTAGTTCCCCAGGGTGATTTTCCTCGAGTAGTAGTGCTCATAGCTTGAGCCCTCAAACCATGGCAGTTTCTGTTGTTACTTCTTCCTGCAAGAACGCGCCTAACAATTTCAGTTCTTGATCAAAATGCAGTCTCTTAAACAGAGACTATATTGAGGGAAAATGATGATCAACATGCACTGGTCAATGATAGATGCCTCAAAGATAGTCGCTCCTTTTTAATTACGAAATTTTAACTCATTCTACTGTCAGCACAGTAATCTATTACAGTGTAATTGGCTAAATAACATTGAAGGCATGGCCCCCAAAAACAAAAGAAACAAAGAGTGAGAACATTCATGCATCTAGTGATATTATCATAGAACAGGCAAATGATCCAACGAATTAGACATCCAAGATTACTGCCTCAATATCTTCTTTAAGTAGCATGGATTTGGGTTTTTTCTTCTCTAGAAGTGCATTATTACCATTAGTTTCAAAAGATCCAGCGCCAAGTTGGTGCAGAGTTGCTTTTCATCTGCCATGCAAAACTTTAAGATGTAGTCCAGTTCAGTTAAAGAATTTAATGAAATTATCTCCTTTAAATTTCATCCAATTTCCTAAATTAGTTACTTATCTGTGTGTATTGGTAAAGAGGCAACAAGTTACAAGTCATGAACCCCAGGTGACTAAAGTGGGTCGTTGCCATTTATTGAAATGCTTAAAGAGTATCTATAACTCACTACATGTCCAGATGATCATAAAGGCTTCCATAAGCACCATTTCCTCACCTATCCAATTAAAACTGATTTAATAGGTCCCTTCAAAATATATCCACAATAATTCTATCACCAACGAGTTTAGCTTTATTCCATTTTCTCAGAATTTTTTAAATTACGAGCCCTTGCACTACTCCAAGTTCTTGTTCAACAGAATTATTCAATATTTTAGAAGAAAGGGTTGTAAAGCTGGATTGATTGATACAAGTATACAGGTACAAAAAGGTTAGCATCACGTCCTAAAATCTTATCAATTAGTCCACAAAGTAAGTTGATAGCATTTTATCTGATAGCCAAGCTTAGGAGGGATACAATTCTCCACAGCAGTGTAGAAGGATGACAGTTAGAAAGAGGTCTTCATCTCATCAAATGTCTATTATAGTTTTCTTAAAGTTACACTTATACATGCACACATCAACAGTCGAGCTACTTTTGTTTTTCATCTAGAGACAAAGAATCAATGATTTGTCGCAACTAATTATGATCACCAAGAGGGGGAATCTTGGTGGACGTAGCTACAGGGCATTAAGCGGGGCCATAATTTTGACTATGAGCACTAGATTAGTCAGTTAACTGGACCATTGATGTTGCTTTGCTATTATTGATTAATTAGATGCTTCTGATGCATATGAACTTATATGGCTCTCTGTATGAAAAAATCTTCTGTCTTAAACGTATATGATATGCTGGTCCTTGGACAAGTGTGTTTTCATTTCGAAAGTGTAATAAAATATGCATAGTTGAAGCTCAGATCTGCTTAGAAGCAATCGCTAATCTTGCAGCAACAACAACATCAGTCCAAAAGCAGATTCATAGATAACAGTCGGATATGATCATCACTTCTCGTCATCAATTTAGTATATAACTTCTGCAGACACACCATCATTTGGAGAAAAGCAAATAACATCATCACCCCAAGATTTGCTGCATTCAAGACACTATTTAGATGCTAGCCACGCATATATAAGCGAGAACACCTAATTCGTATCACCCAAACTTCATTAACAACACAATTGGTGGCACCTGAGCTCATGTTCTCCTCATTTTCACCACTTCTCATCCTCACCACCCGAGCTAATCAAATCACACACACCACCGAGTACCTCCGCCTTTGTTCGACAGCCCCTATCCAGGAAACCAAGATCCTCGCGGGCAATATCTCAAACGCCCAACGAGCAAGACCCAGAATAGCTAAAGCCAAAAAGACACCAAAAAACCAGAAGCCCGTGTAAAAGAAACTCGAAACAGGACTCACCAATCGAAGAAGAAGGAGAAGAAGAAGAGGAAGACGACGACGACGACGACGACGACGACGGAGAAGAAGCAGAAGAGGAAGAGCACGGCGTGGTAGATGAAGAAGGGTACGAGCCGGGCGAGCCGTTCCTGAAACCGCCCGCGAGCCTCGGCGAGCAACCGCACCGCGCGTGCACGAAAGGGGCCGCGGCCATTCTTATAGACGGAGCCAGCGGGTTCCAGATGGGGCGCAGCAAACGAAGCACGGGAAAAGAGGGTCAGCAGAAAGAGAGATGGGTATGGCGCAACTTTTGTGGGGGAGTTCAACCAATCGCCATGAATTTCGCTAATCCTCCTCCTCCTCCTCCTCCTCCTCCTCTCTGCTCTGTTCAGAAGAAGAAAGCGACGACAGTACGCGACGACAGCAAGCAGCCCATACTTCCTCGGCCTTCTCGCCGCGCGGGCATGGGGCGGCAGCCCACGCACGCACGCACGCACGCTCGCGCGACCCACCAAAAGATTCTGGAATTACTTCGGGAACCCAGGTGCAGAATCGGGATTGCCACCCCGCAAAAGGTCAAAAGCTGGGAGTTTTTTTCCTCCGTGGGTCTCCATGTGAATTACGGGTAGGAGGGAAGAATCGATGGATCTTGGCGTTCGTGCGGAAAGCGATGGCCAAGAGAGAGAGAGGACACCTGTGCGGTGGCGATGGAGGGAAGAAATCTTGAAGGCTGTGAAGGAGTAGAAGACAAGGGAACGAGGTGGTATTAGCTCTCCTATGCTGGTCCTTGAGCTGTGGCATGAGCTCCAATGGGTGAACAACCGAACCGATTCAATCCGATAACCCGAATCGACCGATCTTTACTTGGGGTCGGATGACATGGGGACTGGGCAAGGTCTTGGATTGGCTCTAATGGGATTGGTCGGTTGTCCGAGTTTCAGGTATTGATATGATAAACTAGTTCAACAAGCATGTTTTCTACTTGCCACTTTATAAATCATGAAGTTTTTTAGGGTCGGGGGTATTGTGATAGATTAGCGTTCGAAAGGTTGAGAGAAGGGGCCAAAACTTGTGTTGGATGTTTGATATGTTGCCATTAGTATTAGTTTTTATTACTTATAAAATAATATGACAAATATTCCATAAACTTTAGTTAATATGGTGTTTGAAGTTTAGTCCGATATACAATGTTGTCCCTTAGCTTCTAATTTATGAAATATAATGCATGAACTATTGGTATATTTTTTATTTAGGCCCTGAACTATGTGAAAATGATGCAAACAAAAGGACTAGATTAAAAAATTTACCAATAATTTAAAGAGCATATTAAACAAATTAAAAGTTTAAGGACAACTTTGCATATTGTGTCAAAGTTCATGAACCATATTGCACAAAATAAAAGTTGAGAGATAACATTGCATTTTGGAATAAAGTTTATGAACTATTTTTATTATTATCTAAGCTCGATTCCCAAGTCGATCTCCAACTAGTTTGGTTTTTAACATGATAGATTTTGCGTTATTTGTCTAGTAATCACCCATCATGAAATTGACCCTGTGATGTGCTATGTTTCTTTAAAGAAATCGAACGCTTTTCTTTTTTGCCTGTTAATCTATTCTTTTGACAAATCTTGCTGATGTGGCAATGACGTATACAACCACATCATGATCCCATAGGTGAATTAGATTATCACTCGAGATGCCAATAAGATCAAACTGATTTTAAGATTAAATTAATTCTAGCAATAGAGCACAATGACTAAATTGAAAGTTCAAACATTAAGTTGAATACCACAAACGACCATAAGGACTATTCTCGACATTTCACAACTTGCCACTATCATTTGTAATCATCTGTCCTGATCGAATGAAGTTTTACTTTTTTTTTTTTGGAGATATATATTGACTTTAAACCAATAAGCTATACAGCTGTACAACAAGAGACTCGGCACAAAAACTTACACTCAATGTGACAAAATAGTCAAACCGAGTGAAAGGGTGTCGAGACAAGGAGGGAAGAGCAGAAAAGGAGAAGAAAAGACAACCATAAAAAAGCAAACAGCCAAACAATGGCCACAAACAAACTGAGAGTGGGGTATCCAGCAACAACACAGAACCACCCCAAGAAAAACAAAACAAAGCAAGGATAGGAATAAAGACTAAGGAGAAAACACCGCAAAGGAGGATCGGACGATATTAGTTTCCGAAAAAGAGAAGACATCCAATCGCAACTTTGAAGGCCGCGAGCACCTCCATCTTCAAAAAGTCCAAACCTCCATCTTCAAAGAGCGCACTTCCAGTAACTAGTTAGCGACGACCCAGCACAAATGAGGATCAGTCGGCAACAGCTTCCAAAGAGACAAATCCATCCCCAATTGCATCTCTGTTGGCCGCAAGCAGCTCCATCTTCGATGAGACCAAGTCTGCAGCACCTAATAGACCCTCCAAGGGAAAGAACGAGATGGCTAGCCCTCTACTGCAAACATAGAAAGCACTCACAGTGAAAAGGTAGCCACGACCCAACTGGATGAGATAGAGAGACGGCATGATCATTCAAAAATAGAATGATGCAATCCCCAGCTTAGTTGGAGTCTTATGTTTCTAGGGGTGTCCAGAATCCCTTTGAAAGTTAAACCCTTATCCTTAACCGCTTTATTGAGGTGTAGCTTTAAATCCGCTAGGGAGAACTTTTGATTGCGAAAGATAAAGTTGTTCATCACTTTCCATATAAGGTAGCATAGGGCGCTAAAAGCAAAGTGGGCTAAAGATTGGTGAAAATTTTATCGGATAAGTGCTTCGCAGCCCAATCCAGATTTTCCCCCCAGGAATGATTTTGCTAAGCGAGGTTGCATTTAGCCGCCCAATACAGCACAAGACTACCCGTTTTTGGGCAGCCAAAGAACAGGTGGTTGATTAAGCCTAGCCTAGCAGAACAGAAGTCGCATAAAGCATGTTGAATTCTCTTATTAGCAAGTAAAAGTACTTGGGTCGGTAGCCTATTACGGGTAATAAGCCATAGGTGGGATTGATAGCGCAGTGGCAAGGTGGAATTCCATATGAAGGAGGACTAGGGAACTACCCGTCCCCTAGGCTGCAACAAATTCCAAGAGGAGGATGTAGAGAAAACACTCGAAGACTGAAAAGAGGTAGTCATAGTCAAGATTGAGGGTCGAGAGGGGTCATCCCAGTCTGCAAGTAAGTGTATACATACAAGTATGAATTTTAAAAAGTAAGATTATGTTTTGAAGATAAATTAAAAAAAAAAATTGAAAAACCTTTAAGGCCCCATGACCATATTAACAAATTCAAACTCAATTGTTTTTCCTATTTTTTGGATGTACACGTATAGTAATTTAATGTTAGATTTGAAAAGAAAAAGGGAAAAATGATTCAAAATGATGATTTTTTTAAAGAATAGATAAAACTTTAGTAGAAAAAGAATATGAAACACAGCAGAGACCAATATATATATATATATATATATATATATATATATATATATTTAAATGTAAACGTAAATTATATATCGCGGCAATTATTCGTGGGCCACCTTTTTGTGGAAAACAACTTCCTTCATGATTGTTGTTACGGAATCAAGTAATTTTTCTTTTTTTTTTTAAAGAAAAAAATTGGTTCATCATTTTAATATTTCAGATGTCTTCTAGTGTATTTTTATCCGGATAGAATTTGAACAGAAAGTTAAAACATGAAGCAGACTAAAGTTAGACACAAGTTTGGCTGTGAAAAGAGCAAGAAAAAAAATGAATACTGGAGAGAAGGTGGAAATTTTAATTTCTTTTAGGATGTGAAATAGTTATTGATTGAGAGAAATTTATATTTGAATTTTTAGAATGAATAACACTTGGTGAAGTTTAAGGCTAAGAGATATATATGCACACACACACACACACAAAAGTAAAGGTAGTCACTCGAGTCAATAAGATCTCTACTGTTGAGATAGATTATTGTATTATAACTTCACACTATGCATAACATTTCACTACTTTATGCATTATAAAAGTCCATTCCTTTCACAAAAAATCAACCAAAAAATTATCACAAAATGAAGATTACATATGGAAAACACCTAACAAAATTACAAAAAAAGTCCCCTCATTTACATTATTGAGCAAGCATGGGGGTTGTCATCACTAAAGATAGAGCTAGCTTGATCATCAACCATAGTAGAAGGAGGTGAGTGATGGAAATAGCCATAGTCATCATTACTACTGTAGCCTTGCTTGTAATAATAGGGGTATGAAGAGGGTATTTGCGGCAGTTCATAGGAGTGATGTGTGTAATTAGGTTGGTGGAAATAGTAATTCTCATTGTGCTCATGGCGATTGTTATTGTTACTGTAGTAATTTTGCGGGTCGAAGTTGTTGATCTCAGGGTTGTATGGGAATGGCCAGAACTCTGCTCGTCTTCCTGTCTTCTTCACTGCCTTAAGAACCTTGTTTTGGGTAGCCCACCCCATGACTGTCACCTTTTGCATCCCCATGTCAATGTCTATCTCATCCACTCCTGAAGTGAACATAGGAACATAGGAAAATATAATTTGTCACTTGTCATATTGGAGACCCTAATGATAAAGGAAATGAATTGTCCATCTAATCTAATCAAAAATTAATTAAAAGAAATTGATAATGGCTATTCCTAATGAGGTTTAACCATGCAAAATTTTGAATTGACTCTTTTTGTGACCGACGTTTGGAATCCTAATGCGCTAATTGAAAGGATATTATAATCTTTTTTTGTACACGAGATTGCTTTTTTCCTTTCCGGGTATAGCTTATATTCTTTCTTTTCAATTAGATCACCTTGCTACATAAATAAACTGAGTAAATCAAAATTACTTGATTAGTTCTTTCTTAACTTGAAATTGAAAAGTCCAAAATTTAACATTAAAGCTGTGTATATGACTTTTTTTTTTTTTTTATGTAGAAGAATATGTATCATGATTTTATTAACAAAAGAGTAGGCCGAAGACATAAGATTTTACATTGACAAATCAAAGTTTAATGAAGTTTGTGAATTACCTTCTAGCTTTTGAAGGGATTTTCTGATCTTATCTTCGCATCCGGCGCAGTCCATGTGCACATACATCTCGACAATCTGAAACATAGAAAAAAAGTTACTAAGTCATTATAATTAGAATTTTGCCTTAGTAATCTCACTTGATTTAATTACAAGCCTGAGTTCATCATGGCATGATCAAAAAACATATTTAATTGAAACAAAGATAAGAATTTAGATAAGTTAAATTCTTATATATCAAAATAGAATGAAGTGCACGGTTCATGCATGTGTATAATTAGCAGCCACACACAAATGAATAACTAAATGAATAAATAACACGATGAATAAGTACGTATCATTTTTTTATTTTTTTTTGCTGGATTGTATGTTGTGTTATTCGTAATATGTTAGCATACAAGGAGAGAGGGAAGCACACAAAATGAGATGAAAATCCATAACGTCGAAAAGTACAATAAAATACAAATAATTTTTCGTATAACCGTAACTTTCCCTCATTCAACTGGAAAAACACACTAAAAGTGAACATAAAAAAACTGAAATTTTTTTCAAGGTATTAGAAAAAGATCAAAATTTACAGCTCAATTCAAGATAGTACCATATAGTAAATGAGTTATATAGATGGACCCAAAATGCATGCCAACCATCAAGCATCTTTCTAAAGAAAACAAAAGAAAAGGGGGCACCATTTCCTGAAATTTTCTCGATAATGTATAAAAAATCTCTTGATAAGCCATCTTTCTATGACAATCGTCCGACAACGAGACTGAGAAACGTCCATGAAGATTATGTCGGACGTGTGGCTGTATCTCCTTTTCAAGAACTGACGGAGAGCGAAGATATAACCCCAGATCAAAATCAGCAATGGAACCCATGCATGCATGGAGGAAATCAGACGTAAAACTTTTACAGGTCATTAGTGGCATGCAGCAAAACTCCCTATGCATCTTGAGAGAGAGAGAGAGGGTGTATGATGAAGATGTAAACCTAAAGAAAAACCACCCCAGAAGACATGCATGGATGGAGGAAATCACACGAAAAGCTTCTGCAGATCATCAATGGCATGCACCAAATCTCCCTATGCATCTGGTGTGTGTGTGTGTCTGAGAGAGAGAGAGAGAGAGAGAGAGAGAGAGAGAGATCTAACCGGCATGTTGAAAGGATGGAGAGAGAACGGATGGAGACTTGCTAACTGATAGAGAGAGAGAGAGAGAGAGAGAGAGAGAGAGAGAGATGCTGTGATTAGCGGATGAATCAGAGATGCTGTGATTAGCGGATGAATCAAACAGCCTGAATCGGAGGGAGTATTTATAATGCATTCTGAGATGACAAAAGCAGGAGGAGAAGAGGGGAGGAAGGATGATAGGAGATAATATTTTATTCTCCATGACACCCCCCACAAACCGCCCTTCTTTCTCTCTTTTTTTTTCTTTTGCTCAACTTGCTTACATAAAAAGCTTTTGGAACAATTTTTTGTTCTTTTTTTTTTCTTTCTTTTTAGTAGAAAGACTTGCTTCGCAAGTTCAACTCCAAAAAGGTACTTAAATCAAGGTCAAAATATCTGCCCTCCGGATACATATTGCCCAAAGTATTAGATAAAGACTTAGATTAATTAAATGCCCATGACTAACAATTCTTGCAATCCAAGTCTAACAAAAGTAGAAAAAATTATCAAAATAATCAATAATGACCATATATACATAAGTGATTTGCATAGTTTGATCCAAGTACCGTTACTTACTTCATAGGAAGAATGACGCGCAACAATATCCACTATGAATTCGAAGGATTATAAGGTTACAATCGTTATTATACCCAAAGCAAAACCTGTAAGTCTTATTGGGATTAGGAATTTCCATTTGGATGGGATTTCTTTCACCAGCCCAAACTTGAGACCCAATCTAAGATAATTACTAATTAGTCCATTGAGTATTCCTCCTCGGTTTCTTAATTACGCGCTTACCAGGAAGCTTTTTCTATTGGGTGTGCACACGGTGGTGCTTTGTTAAAAGAATGACTTTCTTTCGGTTCGTTCAGCTACTTTATGATGTTGATTTTTCAAACGCGCATCAGACCTAATCCTACATTAAAATATATTTCATGCGCTAATCGTGTAAAATATGACTTTAGACTTGGAAAAAGGTTTAGTTATATCGAAAAGATGGTGTTATGGTGCTCCGAAGCTTCATGGATGATTCCCTTCCCAAAAATAAAAATAAAAAATAAAAAATGGACATGTGATAGATTTCAGCTAAAAAATTAGTCAAGCGAGAAGTCAAAATTTAATTAGGAAAACGACTCTGTCTATTCACCACCATACCGTTTTTAAAGCAAAATAAAAGAAGAAGAAAAAAGGAAAGAGAAAATGTCATCGTTCGAAATAATTTATGTTCGATCCCACAATGTCCTATCCTCGTGTTCATTGACATGACAATATTTAGGGTGTGTTTGACTGAGTGAAAAGGTTTTTTGTGAATTAGTTTTTCAGATTCACTTATACTTTGTTTATTTTGCAAAAAAAAAAAATAATAATAATTTGAAAAATATTAAAAAAAAATTGATTGCTTGTACAGCTTGAAATGAGTAGCTAATAAAAAAAATGTATTTGTTATTGACAACAATTTATATTTTTAATCAACATGAGCTTGAACAATTGAAAATTTGGTGGAAGATGAACATATTTTTCATTCACTCATTTGTATAGTGATATGGATAATCAATTTTTGGAAATTATTTTTCAAATTATTCATTTTCCATAAAACAAACACATCCTATTTGGTTTGTTGAAATAATTAGTTAATTAAAAACCATTTACGCTTAAAGCAAATGTAATGCTTGTAGTTAATAAGATGAATTCCTTAATTTGAAAAGGGAAAACATTTTTGTTGAAAAATGATTTCCACAAAAAGCATTTTCTTTTGTCATAGAGTTTTCCACAAAACAAAGGTATTGTAAATTGCAGAATCAATGGCATCAAAATGTTTGGCTATAAGCGAGGATAAGTCGCTAGCTAAGAAGCATAATATGAGGGGAAATTACAAAAAAAGTCGTAAATTTATTGTACTTATACCAATTCAATCCTAAACTTTTCTAAAATGAGAATTCATTCTAAACATTTTAACAATTTGCCAATATAATTATTTAGGCCAATTTTAATTGAAAATTATGCCAACTTAGTTATAAACCCTTTTGATGATTTGTTGGTAAAAAAACATTGACATTTCGATGGCTTCTTCAATTATTGTTTTGATGTGCTCAATTTGGTCTTGTTTGACGACTTCTTTGCAATAGTCGAAATGATATAACCCTAGCTTGAGGGATAGTGGGATCTCTTGAAGCGTACAATATTGGCGGATCACCTTCAAAGGGTAATATGATGTTAAACTTGGTTGGGATTGAGTTGTCCAATTCACAACTAAGGCACACTTTGAGAACCCATAACCAACGAACATGACATTGAATTTGGTTGGGAAAGGCGGGATAGGCGGGCGGTGGTAGGACGGTGTGCGATAGGTGAGCGGGTGTGCAAAATGTGGGCGAGCAGTGAGCAGTGGGCGTGCGGCGGTGGGCGTGCGGCGGTGGGCGAGCGTGCTGGAGGCAGGCAGGTATGCAGGTGACGGGCAGCCGGCGGAGGCGGCGAGCGTGTGGGCGGCGTGCAATGGGCGGGCATGGATTTCTTCTCCGATGGGGGCACGTCCAACCTCAACCTTGGTTACAGTTTCTAAGTGGTGCGAGAATAGCCTTTGAATCCGTTTAGCGAGAGTGTCCCCATTTGGTGCTAGCTTCGCTGTGCATGTGATGAAGCGCTGCACCTTTCTCAATTATTTTTTTTAAGCTTAGTTAATTATGGACAGAATCCTCTGACAATAATCATATCTGTTGTGGGCCGCGGTGAGATGGACAATTTAAAATAAAAATAGTTTTTTTTTTCTGCCTTTTTCTTTCCTTTTCGTTGGTGGCTAGTTGAAGACCCAATCGATGGGCCAGCCCTCACGGACTACAATAAAGAGAAAAAAGAACAAAAAATTATAATTTAATATAAAAAATTGTAAAAATTGTGCCACTTAAAACAGCTAACGTTGATTTTCGAACAAATTTATTGAGATAAAATATATTAATGAATCGTCAAAATGTTTAAAACTCAATTGACCAAATTAAAATGTTATGATTAAATTGGCACAAATACAATACATTTATAATTTTTTTAGTAATTTCCACGTGATATTGTGCAATGAGTTACTTTTTTGAGAACTTTTCCATGCTAAGACCACGGGACCTCCAGAACGTTCCTCGCGTGTGCATAATTGCTTTTGTTTAATCACTAATTTCTTACACTTCAAGTTCGCAATTTGAGGCACCAAAAACGTGATACACACAAATAATCAATTCACAGCATACACAATTTGATGTACCAGAAAAAAAAAAAAAAACTCTTTCTGAATATCTAAATGAACGATAAAAAAGAGCTGTACGATACTTCGAACATAACAAATGTACGCCCCCTTCAACTTAGGTAATTCGAAGCTAATACTAATTAGAATATCTGATATAATAAAATTAAACAAAATGCTAGAGAAGATCACCAAAAATAATTCGAACTTTATAGTCTAGAATCTTAAAGATAAGGAAAGAAGTAAAGGAAGACAAACTAAAACCTATCTCTTAACCTAATCAGGTAACTCATTTAAAATATAAATTAAACTCACCTAAGATTCCATAAAAATGTCCTAAAATTAACCATATGACAAAATTAAATGACTCGAAATCTTGGACACAATTTTCTCCTGCCGCCTATAACCAATTTCAGCTTGAATTCCTCCTGCTGCCGCGATGCCGACAACCACGGTCATCACCACCGCTCGTCCACCAATTGCCACCGCCGCCGCGGCGACCTCTCCCTCGTCGCCTGCCGTATTGATTCCAGCCCCATTGTCCACCTCCGCTTTTCCACCAATTGCCACCGCCACCATGACGACCTCTTCCGCGTCGCCTGCCAAAGTGATTCCACCGGAGGATATCCCAGTTCGAATCGAATTCCTTCAGACAAGTCGATTGGCGATCGGTCTGAATCATCGGAGTGAGCTCTACGAGCTGATGGCTGCCGGCGTTATTCGATCGCAGCGCCACTTCGTCGGCACTTTCTGGGTTTCTTCTCATACCGAGTCGCTCCATGATCATGTTTAGAGTCCCTCGCAGATCTGTCTCCATGGTCCGTTGAGATGCCTCGAGACGACGGAAAGCCATCGACAAGGCTCGGATCTCCCGACGTCCGTTAGCAGGACGATTGCTTCCATTACCGTCGGCACCGGACATGGCTTAGCTCTCTTGCAATCTTGTTGGCTCTGATATCAATTGGCACGGCAGAAACCAATGATAAACACGATTTGACAATCCGCAAACACAGATGCAAATTCCACGAAAAAAAAAACCCTTTTAATTCATTTTGAAAAAGGAAAATGATACAAATGGTTCTTGAATTTTGACATAATATGTAATATGTTCCATGAACTTTTAATTTGTTCAATATGATTCATGGACTTTTGGTACATATTCAATTTAGTTTCTGAATTATACAGAAATGTTTAATGTTGTCTTTGAACTTAAATAAATGAGAGGGCAATGTTGAATATTTTCAAATAATTCAAGAACTAAGTTGAATGAATATTTAAAGTTCATGGACCATATTATACATTAAGCTAAAGTTCATACACCATATTGAACAAATTAAAAGTTTAATAACTACATTATATATTAGGTTAAAGTTCAGGGATCATTTATGTCATTATTCCTTTTGAGAAACATTGATTGCAAGCCTTCTGTAATTGGAAAAAAAAAACCCTAAGCAAATTATCTAATCTAATAAAATGGTTACCAAATGGTAAACAAAATCTCCTGAAATTAATTCAAGCTTTCCAATCTGGAATCTTAAGATTAGTAAACAAGTAAAAATATAAACTAAATCCATCTGCCGACCTATCTAGATAATTCACGTAAAATATAAATAAAATCGCATAACATCCTAGAAAAATGTGCTAGATATTAAACATATGACAAACTGAAATAAACCAAAATCTCGGACATAATACTCTCCTAGTTTTATCTGATACACTCAGAATTATACATTGTGGAGACATTCCATTTTTTAATAATTTGCATCTTGATCCAATTCACCAATTAGGGATCAGAGTTTTTTCCCTAAATTATTTTCAGAAGTTGCTAAACTTAGGGAAAAAGGAAACCTAAATTTGAAACTACGATAGATTTTACATATTGGTGTGAGAGACGAAATGACTTTTGCATCAGTATCCAACTTCTCCTTAGAGAGAGGGGATGGTAGTAGTTTAAATTATAAACATATAAAATGTTTAACAAAGTCATAATTATGATATTAGCGATAATTTTTAGTAAAATATTTTCCATGTCATTTATTTCCCATTAAATAAATAGAACCTAAGAAAAGTGTTAATACAGACCTTTTGGTAATGCCTCTTTTGAAGAATATAAACAAGAAATTGACCAATTTATAGTTAAGTGACTATATCCATACACGAATCAAACTAAAACCTGAGCACTCAATTTGTATTTTGGTTGTTTGCTTCTCTCATTAATGACCCATATATCATAAGTAAGTTTACCTAATCACCCGAAAAAATTATTATTAGGTCCATCGTCGGTAATAGAACCTACGAGGCAATATCTCGTTTCGTCCTCCCCTTATCAATTTGCTATTACTTTTTAGAGAATAAAGCATTAGAATATAGCGGCAAAGGTCCAATTAAAAATGCTGATATGTAATGCAAGTAAGGTCACATACCATAAAGTCAACAAAAAGAATTTATGTCATGTAACTCATGGCATTATTAGTACCTACCAAAATTCACAAGCAAAGGCATGATATGAAAGTGGGTTATAAAAAATAATAAGCAAAAAATTCCAAAGAGGTCCAACACCGATATCACATGGGCTGTTCTATCATGCCTTCACACTGACCCACCAGGGAACATATCAAGGCTTGAGATATGCTTGCATCTTCGGCTGACTTAATTGTTCAGTAGCTGAATTATTAGGAAACAACACCTTATTAAAGAATGACAACAGTGGCCCCAAAAGAATATTTTAGCATGACCATACTCTGCAATCATAGTTCAAATTTAGCATCAAAACGGATGAGGCAGCATTGCCCAACATGTCTCATACGAAACGCTTGGCACCATGGCGCGGGGGTTGGTTCGTTTAGGATAAGAACTGTCATCTCTCATATAACAAGGATGTATGCAACTTGGGATGCCAAAATACATAGGGAATGATCTATTTAATCAGTGCCAGGTTCGATTTCGGAGTTTTGTCGTTCCCCGCCTACAAGCCGGATCGCTGATTCCACGGAATGAGATTATGTACAGACCACAGAAGTGCTCTAGTGGAGATGGTTTTGCATTACTCTGTGCTTCAGGTATGGCATTCATCGATCCGGCTCTTGTGCAGCTGGAATGCCGGATTCACCCAAGCTCCGCAGTTGCACTGCATGCCCGCCCAGTTGAAGGAACCCAAGCGAGCGTTGCAGCCCTTGCACTGAAGCTTCTCTTCCACGAAGCCGTCTTCCACTGGCCAACATCACAAAACTCGAGCTGAGCAAAGTAGACAAGTACAGCATGAGAACTCGTAATCATGTGCATCAGGCATGTGCCGCCCTTGGATTAAGGGTACCGAGGACATCCCCAGTTTACACGATTCCAAGTTGACCTCCATTTCCTAAGGACGCGCATGATAAAATTTCTATTTCTTTATTTCTCTGTTTCTCTGTTCCCCGGAACAGGTTTAGAATAGAAATTTGTTTGGCAACGCAATTTGATTTTTTTATTTCTAGAACAAATTTCTATTCCTGAAATAGATTTAAAGAAGAAATCCGAAACTAAAATTTTTAACTTCGATTTCAGAAATTGAGAAATCAATTTTTGGCAAGGAATCAATTTCTGTTTCAGAAATTTTGTCATGCGCATCCTAAATTTCTTGTAAATGCCTTGCGCAAAGAAAAGAAAGAAGGATTAGCAATGCTCATAAGTGTGCCAAGTTCAACTGCTTGCATCCACTTCATGGGCTCTACGAATATGGATGAGCATTCAGCTGGATCCTTTTGCCAGTCCTTCAAGTCACCCGTTCTCTTCCTCCACTTGAAGCACTCTTCTCCCTTCCCGCGCTCGTGTGAAACTATGTTCTCTTGCGAAGCAACGATTCTGCGGCATTTTTTACAGCGGTAAATTACTTGAGGTTTTGGGATGAAGCCAGTGTCGGCAGAATTGACTGCTTCCATTGGCGCCTTGGCAGCCACCAGACTTGCTTCTGCATTTCCAGAAGAAATCCAGAATTCATGAAAAAATCAAGGAAGTCACTGATGCTCAGAAGTCGGTAGTTATGAGAACAATAATAATATGCAAAAGTGTCAAGAGAAAAATTCTCTGTATCTACCATCACACTAAAAAATAGGAACTAAATTGAACCAAGCATGTATTGCCAGAAGTAATTTCAGGAAAAGGAAAATGCAGAACATCAGCGTGCAGATAAGCCAGGGAAGGACCCTTAACTAGCACATTCGTTCGACTTACAGGGCAAAAAATAAGTAGCTCCAAATTGAAGAAGTGTGATTTTAAACGAGCTGTGAATTCATCATGAGTTGTACTAGAACAGAACCATCTTGCAGAGTAATTGAAACAACAAAGATGCTGAAGGCGAAATGACAAGACAATAGTCAGGAGAAACATAATATGCATAACGTAGTTTTACATTGAATATATGTAATATATAAGAGGCGCTATGGCAAACCCAAAGCTTGTACAGTAATGAGAAACTCCTAAAACTGCTCTTTGCATTAACTTTTGAGTTCTCTACATTCCTAATGTCAAATTTAATCATCTTAAGGTCCATCACTCCTGCTCATACAGGGACGAACTAACATTTCATTCAACTTTACAATTAAAGGAGAGTACCAATTCTTCAACCTTCAAGTCAGATTGGCAGGTGTACTCATCCACCCTTCTTCCACATCCAGGTAGAACCAAGTTCTTCAAGTAAAATCATTACAGTCCAATGAAAACACTTCCACATCCAGGTAGAAAGAAGTTCATCAAGTAAGACCCTTCTAGTCCAATGCAAAACCTCTTTTCTAACGGAAGTGACAACATTGAAAGAGAATAGCTGCTCATTGTTCACCATGGAGAGAATGATACAGAGAGAAAAAATTAAAAGTTGTCTTAGATGATTAAAGTACCTAGACGAAGAACTGAATCTTTGAAAAGGGACCACATAAGAGGCTGAAAGAAAATATATAAAGAACCAGGATTTAAAGATCAGCTATGATATTTTGGTCACCAAAGTCCATCAATTATATGCGATGGAGCACCCGAGCTAGGTTCTAAAGAGTTAGGCCAAGTTCTTGCTTTACCCACAAATTTGAGTGCTGAGGCTACCTTCTGTCGCATAATTAACAGTTCTGTCCCATCACATCACTAATAGATAAATCTAAGTAAAATATTCGTAATCATACCTCTCCAAACCAAGAAACGTAATGGACCCTCTCATGGTGCAATTCCACATGTGGACCACTCTAACTAAGTAGTTCTGTGTCGGCCCAGAGACGAGGAAGGGAGTACTTATTACATACCACAAGTGAAACTTATGCACAAAAAAACCGAAGCAATCTAGAGATTCACATTAACTTCAAATATTTCCTACACTAACATTAAGCTGATCAACTACCTTACAATTAGGATTACTCCAAAACTCAAAAATAAACTCAACTGAGCAACATCGAGCTAGCCATGTTGAACCACCACAAGTCAAATCACAACATCCCCCTGCAGTGGGGTACATCTCAGAGAACAACCCAAGTTCATTGGCTCTATTAGGAAGTTCCCCCATCTAAGGCATGCAAACTCACTTCCTACACAGCCTTCCTATTAAAACCATTCAAAGAAAGACACCATTTTCTGCTGCTTCAGTTTATTTCCAATCAAACCAGCGAGGGTTCACAACAAAAGACAAATCTCACAAGCATCCCTCCTGGCGGACCAGGTTTATATAACCATAGCAGATGATGGGTCATCATCAGTTCCATTTCTTTTGCAACACCGTAAGTTTCTCAATTCAGATTCGACATCAAAGAAGCGGCCAAAACTTGCCCATAACCTCAGTCAGACAAATGGTAACATCCCGAATGAGAACTAACAACATGATAAATCGAAGTACCTATTCCAAGCACGGATTGAAACTAACCCCGAAAGGAGAAGCACTGTCAAACGCAATCTCGGCAAACCCAATTGCGAAAGGCCGAAGAAGAAGAACAACAACAATGAACAGAGCAGAGCACACACCTTCACAAGAGCAAGTTCCTCGCAGCCTACAGAACGGTAGCCAAGTTCTCCAATCTTGCGTCCGTACTGGGGGCTTTCTAAAGGATTGGCGACTGGGCCTTACTCTCAAGATGCGAGCATGGGCCCAATAGCGTTTCCTCTTTTGATGAATACCCAGGCCCAATCACTTACTCGGTGCTATAATTAATAATCAATTCAATTGCATCCTTACGAGGGGTGATCAATTTTCGGACAGTTTGATTCCCATCTAAGAACCAGGAAGGGTCAGAGGAGCAAGTTCTCAATTTCCGGAATTGGGAATCGAAACTATTCCATCCTCGAATGGTCAATGGAGCTTGTGGATGAAAGATTAATGGCCCATTTGGTTCGGCTTTTGGGGAATGCATTTGCAGAAATGCAAATATCTTTGGGTGAAATGGGGTTTTCCGAAATGCAAATATCATTTGGTAAAATTTGCTTAAGAAACAACTTTGGCCAAAATACCGTTTGGTAAAATTTATATTTGTAATTAATTTTTATTAAATTAAAAAAGCAAAAATATGTTTATATTTTTTTTTTAAGTCCTGCCATCGGACTACCAAATTCAGCAACCGAATCGCCTGTTATATAAACATATTTTTATATAAAAAAATATAAACATATAAACATAAAATATATTTATTAAACATAAAATATATATAAAGAAAATAGATATTTTTATATAAATATATATTTATATAAAAAAATCAGAGAAAAAATAGATATGTTTATATTTATAAATATATATTATTTATTAAACATAAAATATATTTATATAAAAATGGATATGTTTATATCTATATAAAATATATATTTATATATACCAATATATAAATATATATTTTATATAAATATATATTATATATTTATTAAACATAAAATATATGTTTATATATTTATACTAGACCGCCGAATTCGGCGGCCGAACCACCTAAATAAAAAATATGTTTATATTTTTTATGTAAAAATTATATAAAAATATAAAAATATAAAACATAAAATATATATATAAAAAATAGATATGTTTATATAAATATATATTTATATAAAAAAATTGGAGAAAAAAATAGATATGTTTATATTTATAAATATATTTATTTATTTATTTATTAAACATAAAATATATTTATATAAAAATGGATATTTTTATATCTGTATAAAAATATATAATATATATAAAAATATCTATTTTATATATTTATATAAAATATAAAAAATATATTTTTTATATAAAAATATAAACATATTTATTTTTATATTTATTTTTATTCGGACGGCCGATTGGTTTCTCCACCGGAGAGATGAACAATGCCGGAAGTTGCATTCCGAAGATGCAACTTGCCAAAGGACCTTAAGAGCTGCATTGGACTAAAGGCCCTTAGCGCCACTTGGAGATGTAATTGCATCTCACCAAAGTCGCGCTAAAAAACGAACCAAACAGTTTTGCATTTGGCTAAGGGATTTTAGAGCCCAAATGAGCATTCCAAATGCTGAACCAAATAGGGCCTAAAATTGCTTCGGCTCGGTTTTCCTTGGAAAACTTTTGCAAGCAGATGCACTAGCTTTAGCAGTAAAAATACCTAAATTTGGCTGAATCCTTTCATTAATGGGTCATTTTGTACTTGTGCTACTTGATCGTGGATATGCCTTTCCCCTTATTTCTTGTTGTGCGTTTATTGTTTGGAAATTCCGCCCTGTCATCTCACCCACATAATGACTAATACTCAATTAATTTGTTTAAAGTTGCTCGGTTCAACCAACAAAAGAAAAAAAAAATTGACCAAGGTTTGTGTTGTGAAAGAGGGATTAGGGCTTTTTGGCTTTTACAGTTTTTAAAGAAATTAAAAATTAAAAATTAAAAATTAAAAATTAAATGATATAAAATCAATCTAGTACAAGTGGTTCAAGCAGTTCTAAATATGAAATCGAGAACCAGACCGAAAATCACCAATTCAAACATGAAAAGAATCTTACAGTTTGCTCTCTCTCTCTCCCTCTCTCAACCCTTTTTTGTCTCTTCCACTTTTGGAGGGGAGGGATTTGACCTAAATCTTTCGCTCCCCTCCTAGTTCCTTTTCCTTTTATTTCCTTTCATTCCTTTCTTAATTCCCCTGATCTATTCTCTCCAATCTAATTTTAGATTTTGGAGTTTTAATGAATAAGTACTCTACCTCTAGTTTTAATGATGTTCACAGTAATTTCGGTGTCAAATCTATGCTCATTTAACGTTTTTTCACTCAAAGTTTTAGCATTTCGCATTGGCTATAGGTCTTGCTTTGGCTATAGGTGTTGGATCTGAGATTTTTCAATATATTTATGTTGTCTCCGTATGTGATGGTGTTGGGGACACCAAACCTAAGCGCACATCATTAAAAGGCAAAGCCATAATTACAAATAGAGATATCGGCATATGCTTATCATTGATGGTGTTGTGTGATTCAGTAATTTGCTGTCAATTATGTTTTTTGAATCCAGTTACAGAATTGCTTTTGAAGGACAAGCTTGTGATGATCTCTGCCAATCATGCTATGACGAAACGCCTTGATTTCTATTTTTTGTTTATTTTGGAGATATATGAGTTTATATTAATTATTATGATTTTCGAGATTCCCTTTAATGTATCAATTTAGTAATGAATGGAAATTTCTTTTTGACTAAAAAGTTTGAAATAGAGAACCGGACCGTTGCCCTAAGGAATCACTCGGAATGGGCCGATTCGGTCCCATCCAAGCAGTGCCTTTTGCTCTCCCCTAATTATTATGCCCTTTGGTTGTAGTTATTCATTATAACCAGAGATTACTCACTTTACACGCATTTAATGACCCTCTAGCGTGAACCTGGTGTGGGAATAATATAAAGCGGGATGTTACCAAAGTTCACCATATCTCTAGTGTGAAATTATTGGTATTTCCTAACTTGTAGGGAAGAAAAATATCTATAGTCGACTTGGGGGTGTGAGACATGTGAGTACTGGTACGTTAAAATAATGAACGCAATTATACTGAGCATTCCTTTAGGGAATTACCGGTGATAGCCCTCATAGGTAGTAGCATCCCTTGGCTTCCACTGAAGGTGAATTCAACTTATAGGAAGTCCAAGGCCCCCGGTTGAATCGGAGCAATTTGATTATAAATTACTTCTTTTTTGGGTTAAAGAAAGTTTCCATTCACTTCAATATGATACGTGGAATAATCCATGGGAAATCTCATGAAATCACCACAAAAAAGTAAGCCCATAATTTAAGAAATCAATGTATATCATCAGAGCATAGTCAATTGACATAAGCATATGCTCATCCTTTAAAAAATTGTGACCGTATCTAAGCAAAATGATCGATGACCGATCACTATATCACACATCATTATCAGTGATTAGCATATGTTAAGATCTCTATATGTAACTACGACTTTATCTTTTGGCGTTGTGTGCCTGAGTTCAAGCGTCTCTAATGCCACCAATGTATTTCGGATAACAAAAACAAGTTGACCAAATTCGAATCTGACACCTATGAAAGTAGGCCCTTTAGCGAGAATGAAACACTAAAGTTTCTAAGAAAAATATGTTAAACCAACGCAAATCTAATGGTGGAGCTATTGAACATCATTATAACCGGAGATGCAATACTTAAACTCCGAGATTTAGAATTAGATTGCGAGAGAATATTCAAAGAATTATCCATTGTTTTCATTAAGGGATTTCTTCCCAAGATTCTATCAACCATAAAACATTCTTATGTAAACTCTACTTTATGTAACTTTAAAAAAGAAAATTCTGCAATAACTTAAAACATATTTTCTAAAATAAGTCGAATCATTTTTTCTCCTCGTCTGCCATAACTTTCGTACCTTTCATAAATTTCGTACTTTTCACGCGCTTAGGGATGTGGCACTTTTGCTGATTCAGATCTAAAGTAAGGTTACCTATAACATCAAAGATAATAGGCTCTTCGGTAAACATGACGCAAAGATAAAAATCGACGTATGTTTTACTTAAAGATAATATTCACTTAAAAAACATTGATTTTAGGTAGGACCTCAATTCTAGCACGAATTTTTTTCCTTATAAAAATCACAAACTTTCACTAAATTTCTAATCTGGCCCCATTAACCGCCCATCTTAAAGATCCAACTCATCATCCACGTGTATTCTTACAACTCACTATTTGAACGACCACCATGTCATTTTCCTTTTCCACGTCGACTAGAATGGCATTCTCTCTTTGCTTCTTCCTTCTCCTCCTCCTTCTCCTTCTCTGGTCTCCATCACCACGACTCGCGCGCATTGCCGCCGCTTGCTCGAGGTCTTTACGCGTACGGTGAACTTGTCATTCGTATCCCTACATCACACGAGAGTGACCCCCAACGTCGTTTCGTCGAAAACGTATCGCGATTTTAGAAAGATCCACCATCAACACGAATAGACTAAAATCTTGATAGAAAATTGCTAACGACAGCGATCTAGAACCTCGCATTTGTTACTGAATAATTAACGAATAAATTATTGCCAATGACTCGACAAGAGACACGTAAGAGCGTACGACATCTGATGGAGACCGGCGACATTTTCTGATTTTCTTCCTGCCAAAAAGTGTGTCCGTCAAGTGCCTTCTGTTGTGTTGACCACCACATCAAGAAGACTGGTCTCTTCATGAAGCATCAAATCGCTCTTAACATGATTTAACTATCGCATTATTCCTATAAATATAAATAAATAAATAAATAAATAAATATATATATATATAATCTACATATACATAATTAACTAAGAAAATTTCCAATAAAAGTCTAAAATACTCACATTTTTTTAAATAAGAACATTAAGTAAACAATATTTCAAATAAGAATATAAAATGATCAAATTGTCTTACATGAAGACTTTTGGTAGGCCGGCGACTATTCTAGCCATCAAAGAAGGGTATTTCGAAAAAAAAATTCTGAGTATATTTTGATTTTTTTAAAAATATTTTTCTTTTCATTTCTTTTTCCTCTTTCCTCTTTTGACCATCACCAAAGTTGGGCAAGAGTTGCCTTGCCTGCGTTGTGTGGGTGAGGGCAACCCTTCCTAAATTGGGCAAAGGCAACCCTTATATGACGTTGGCGAGGGCAGCCCTCGCCTAACTCTAGTGACCTCTACAATGGCTGGCAGAAGGAAGAAGGAAAAAATTAAAAATAAAACCCGAAAATGCCCTTTGGCCAATGAGGTTAGGTCTTTTCAAATATTGATATAACTACTTTAGACTCTTATTTGAAACAAAATTCGCTTTATATTTTGGGAAAATACCACCAAAAACCCTAAACTTTACATAAAGTGGCAAATTTACCCCAAACTTTTTTTTTTTGTGATATGAAAAATCCCAAACTTTTCAAACTATAACACTTTTACTCCATTAATGGTATTTTCATATTTATTTGTTTTTTTTTTCCTTTTTTTTTTCTTCTTCTTTCTTCCCTCCGCGGGCCATGGCAAAGCCAGCAGAGGGAAGTTGATGTCGGGCGAGGGTCGCCCTCACAGGTGTCGAGCGAGGGCGGCCCTTGGCTAGGTCGGGCGAGGGTCTCCCTCGCCTGACAAGGAGGGCCTAGCGAGGGGTGCCCTCACCTAACTCTGGCGAGGGGTGCCTTCGTCGACGCTGGGCGATGGGTGCCCTCGCTAGATCTGGCGAGGGAGGCCCTTGCCCAACGCTGGCGAGGGTAGCCCTAGCAAGCCCAATGAGGGCAGCCCTCGTTGGTAGTTGGCTTCACCATGGTTGGTGGAGAGAAGAGAGAAGAAGAAGAAAAAAAAATATTGAAAAGGAAAGAAAAAATGTCACAAACGATTCCTAAACTTTCACTTAATGTGCAATATTGTCCATAAACTTTTAGTTTGTTTAATTTGGTCCATAAATTATCAATAAATGTCCGATCTAGTCCATGAATATTTAAAAATTGACCAATTTCGTCCTTCCGTTAGTTAAAGTTAACGGAATTGGCTTACATGGCTTTTAGTCTCTTAAATATAAAATAAAAAAAGGACATGTGGAATATCCACATGGAAATTACCTTTAAAGCAAGTCAAATTATGGCCACCGTCCAAAAAAGAGATGCAAAATCACTTCTTCTCTCTACTTTTGTGATCAGTGCTCTCATCTTCAGTTGATCCCTAATTTGTTTTCCTTTTTTAAAATATATATTGACTAATAATTCTATTAATCCAACTTAGTTCCACATCATCGATTAATGATCCATGTCATCACTTAACGGTTTGAACAAATGGAAGGACTAGATGAAATATTTGTTAATAGTTCAGTGACCAAATTGAGTAAATCGAAAGCAAGTAAAAAGACAAAAATACTCTATAATTTAGGGTAAATATGTCACATGGATAAAAGTTGAGGGTTTTTTTTTTTTTGTCACGAAAAAAATTTTGGAGTAAATGTGTTACGATTGGCAAACTTCAAGGTTTTTCATGTCACAAAAAAAGTTTGGGGCAAATTTGTCACTTTGGACAAAGTTTGTGATTTTTTTCGGTTTTTTCCTTTATATTTTTATTTGAGAAAATGAGAACACTTCATATCTTTATTTATAATTTTTCCTAATTAACTACTTTAAACATTAGTTATTGGAATATTCATAATTGTAGAAGAATCGATTCGTAAAATATAAATCGATAATATTATTACCCGAATATTCACAAGATCAATTCGGGATTTATCAAAGGCCACGCCGGCATTTATATTATAATAATGCAGCTGTGGTCACCCATGCATCATGTCCATTTTTCAAAGGGGCGTTGTGACTTTATAGCTTCGGCCGCTTCGGCCGCTTCGGCCGCAATATTCTCCATCAACTCTAATCAGCTCACCTCTGAAAGTCTTCCGAATTAAAAATAAAAAATAAAATCTGAAAGTCAATTTTTTTTTGTTTTTTGTGGTCGAAAAAGTAAACGAGTTGACATTTTGCAACAAAATTGTTTGAAGAGATCCACATCAAAACTCTCAACCTCCATAGTAAGATCTCAACAAATTAAAATGCAGATCAATCATGTCCATTCAACTCACATTGGTAGGAAAATTTCGGATTAAATGAGATTAATCAGGAGCATTTTAATTACTTGATTTAATTAATAAGCATTCAAGATCTTTTTTTTACGATCTGGGTATCCGAATCTTTGGCTACGTTAGTCCCACACAAGTAAACGGGCTTATCTACAAGTGTAGGTAAATGTTCGATTTGTAGAATGATAGGTGTGATTTTTAAGGTTAATTTGAGCGAGAAAATTCGAGAGAAAAATGAAAATAAAATCCACCTCAAACACGTAAAACATATTTCTATCTCAAAAGTTTCATGTGAAAATTTGATGTAACCCTAGCACTTTAAAGTGAATAACGATTATAGGTACGTATGTATAGATGTATATATGTGTAGATATATATAGACACATACATTGATGGAATTGTCGGTACATGTATATAATATCAATATGCGACTATATACACATTGCCAACATAACTATTATATAATCAACTCATAGAATGTTAACATAAACGCAATGTTTTTCTTCATACAACAATGTAAATTGTAGTTTTCTAAAACTAAATCAAAGCGCACACATTTTCCCTTAATCTGTTTATTATTAACAAAATATATGTGTAAGGTGGGTCAAAAAAGCAAAATTGATAAAAACACACACACACACGCACATACATACATACATACATATATATAAGTCCATATTTAAATAAATATTAATCTCTAATGTCAAAACTATGACGACAGATCAAGGCCTTTGTGGCAAATTGAGATAATGGGTCATTTGTGCAAGCGAAAATAAGAAAAATTGGATCTTTCCTCGTTTATATATAGTAATTTAATTACGAGGAGTTGGAATCTTGATGTCAACTAGGGATGAGCAATTATAAATTCGATATAGTAGTTTCTGTACAGATTTCACCTAAAATCTACCGGTTAAAACATGTCACATATTTTTTGAAACTCGGAACTTATCTTATATTCATTAGAATTTGAAATTTATCTTGTCACATATTTCAAGGTCAATTCTAAAATCTACCTAGATTCCACTAATATTATTAATTAAACGATTATAGTGAATCATTACTTTTAATAATCACTACTTGCTGTTACAATTTATTGACTATAACTTATATTTAGACATGCAAAGAATGTAAAACATTAACAAAATAAAAGTTTTAATCATAAAATGGAGATTATATATTCATCATTGAACACAATGAAATATTGCAAGATCGTGGAAAAACACAACAATTTGTTCAAGATTCCAAGTTCCAGGTTCTAAGTAGATTTTAGGTTCTGCGTACTTAGAACCTGAAATCTACCCATTGAAATAGATTTTCTAACTTTTAGAATCTAAAACTTACCTTGCGTATTTTGAAATCTAAAATCGGAAACCACTGGTCCGGTTCTCTAGTTCTTAGGTTCTATCCCGGAACTATACTCACCTCTAATGTCAATGGGATGTCTATAAAAGAAACCGCTTGGCTCGTCTGAAGCGACAGGTTAGGTTCTTGCCTTTTGAATTATTTTGTCCCTTGACCCTAATTTAGAAAGACGATATCAGTTATTACGTTGAGAAAGATTTACTTTGATATCGATTTGTATAGTCTCTACTCAAGGTGGAAATGATTTCGTGGTTTTGTATAATATAATATTGAAATTTTTTGCAAGAATTTCATCCCTTGACGTTACGACAAACATCGAATTTCAAACCATCCTAATTAGCAACAGCAAAAAGTCAGAAAGCATCGATTGGCATTGCATCGACCCTATGAAAAAGGGACTGGAGGTGTCATTGGAGTTTCACGCGACTGTCCAGCCAGCCAATAATGGAAAGTTGAGTGTTATGAATTTCTTTCGATTTTATTGAACGAAAAGATTGTCTCGATAACAGTTGTCGCCATTTGATTAGCAAGGCAAGGGACACATCTTGCTCCAAAAGCACTTAAAAAAATGGTTAGAAACTTCAACCTGAAATCTCAAGTCAAAAGGTGAATAGAAATTGATTGATCCTGGACCGGCCTAATCCTATCGGTCCTAGTTCAGTTCCTAAGAGACTGGGTCGGTCTTTGATCTTAAAATCTTTGAATTAACATTGTGCAGGTTGATCCTCAATCCTAGAAATTTAGAGTCGGTTCAACTTGAATCAAACTTGACTATATATATTGTTTATCCAATATATTATTTATATATCTAATATATTATTTATAATTTTTCTATATATTCTAAAGAGAAAACCTTAAGTCAAACGACGTTAACAGCATTAAACGGCTCCTCACGGCGTTCAAAATGGCATAAACAAAACTAAACGACTCTTCATGGCATCCTCTTCTAGTACTCGTTCTCTTGTGTTTTCTTTGTCCTCTTAGTCTTTAATTTGCCAAAATCGAAAGAAATAACTTCTCTGTTCACCACTTGCCCTCCTCAACTTCCCTGCTCGCCACTCAACTCCCCATCTTGTCCCATATTTCTTGTTTTTAGTAGGTGTGAAATTTCTATCATTACCTTATTTTAAATTTGTTGAATATGTACTTTTATTTATAGTGTGGTTACACAACACTGCATTGTCGATGAATATATAATTTGAAATGATAGGCTTGCTTTTTTAGGGAATACAAAAAATGAAACAAAAATATTATCGATTAGCTCCGGGTTGACCCTAGGATCAGATCGAACCTATTGAGTCGGTTCAGTCCTTGGTCTCAATTTCAATAAAGTCGGTCCTCAGTTTCAATAATTGAGGACCAACACTGTGCGGATTAATCTTGGGATAGGGGTCGACTGGCCCAACTCAAACCAGGCTCACTCCTAATAGAAATTATATGTATAGAAAAAACATGTAAATCATGTAGACAAGTTATATGGATACTTTTAACACCCTCTTACGTGCAAGTTGAATTAAGAGCGGCACGTGAAATTTGACAAATTGAGGTGGGTTCGATACGCAAAGTAAGTTGAAATAGAAGTTCGATTTTGATGCCATGTTAAATTTCCAAACTGAAAACCTAAGCTGATATATAGGGAAGATCACATGCATATAAAACCACATAGACAAGCAATATGTGATATATTAATAAAATTATTGAAATTTGAGTTTTAATTGGTCACTCAACCAATATTGCGAGACTTTTTCCTTTCTTTTTGATATACTATTCGAAGTTGGGATTCATGGCACATGCGACTACCCATCTTTTCTTGTCATAGAATTTGAATTTTAGGTAATACCAAAATTAGTAACTTGTAAACAATAATTAACTGATGAGCATTCAGACATTGTGCACTGTTTAAGGGATCCTATTACTAATTCGGGAAGAGGTTACAAGGCTCGTAATATCAATTGGGAAAGCATGTTAAAAAGCATGTTTACAGTTCAATGTAGTGCTTAGACAGGGAAACTTGTCTAAGGCTGTGTTTGGTTGATGGATTTTTTTCGAAATGTAAAGTGTTCACTAAATTGTAAATGAACGATTCCTTGAGAATCATATTTGATTTAAATGTTATTTGGAAAAAAATCAGACTTATAAAGAACTTTATGTATATATTTTAAATAAATAAGTAAATAAATGGTGAGCTAGATTTGGCACTAGCAACTGTTGTCTATTGTCGCACGACCTTGACTAAGGTTGGTTGGGGTCATGCGATCTCAGGCCACCCTTGTTAGAATCGCATGACCTTAGACATTCGAGAAATTCTCAAAGTTTAAAGCCAGCTAAACTTGCATAGAGAGAAAAAAGTCTTTGGCAGATTTTGAAAAGCGCGATGCGTATCCCAAAAGCTCTTTGGGAGAGGGCAACGTGGAAGGAAAGATAAAAACACTGGCATTCAAGAAATCCTCAAAGTTTAAAGCCGGCTAAAACTTGCATTAAGAGAAAAGGGTCTTTGGTGGATGTTGAAAATGTGATGCGTACCCCAAAAGTTCTTTTTAAAAAGGGCCATGTTGGAAGGAAAAAGAATTCATCGACGCTTAAGAAATTCTTAAAGTTTAAGGCCGGCTGAAACTTGAATAGAGAGAGTAAAAGGTCTATGGTGGATTTTGGAAATGTGATGTGTATCCCCGAAGCTCTTCGAGAGAGGACAACGCCGGAAAGAAAAAGAAACTATTCGCATTCAAGAAATCCTCAAAATTTGAAGCCGCTGAAATTTGCACAGACAGAGAAAAGGGTCTTTGGTGGATTTTGAAAAAGCATCGTGCATCCCAAAAAGCTCTTCCAAAAAAGGTTTCCAAGCCCCTTGACATACCCATGCCCAAGAACCATCAGAGCTCCCAAAGGTCGTTTTCCAAAATCGAGCCAAACCGCACCCTAACTTGAAAAATCCAATTTGACTTTTCTAACTCGATTTTTTCAGTGTTCGGAACACGTGGTATTTTTTTTCCTCGTGAGTTCAACTCGCGTTCTTGACGGTTTCACCGCGTCAGTGCCTATGCAAGAAAGATTCCGCCATCACGTCGGCCTCCTCCTCTGTTTTTTTTCTCCTTCTTTGCTTGTTGTTATTGGGCCTTTCCTTTTCGAGCCTTTGAACTCGGATCGCGCACGGAACGGTGGCTCCAAAGGTCAATGGGATCCCCGCATAGCATCTCCCCCAGATCCCATTTCCGGATCCCCCATCGCGAGTCAGCGGTAAGATCTTTGCAGGATCTTGCCCTTCCGGATACCTTAAGAAGCGGCCTTTTGAACGGTCCCGCTTTTGACATGAGCCCCACTTTTGTCGAATCCCCCTCCCCACCATTTGATGGCCTGACGAGAGGTTTATATATATGGGAAGCCGTTGCTCTCAAATCACTGCTTTTTTCCCCACGTAAAAGCTCAAGCTGTCTCTCTCTCTCTCTCTCTCTCTCTCTCTCTCTGTGTTACTACTTCTTTGCCGTTTCTTGATTTCGAATACCTTCTCTGTCCAATCCTTTCCAAGAATATTCATCCCGAAGTACCCGGACCAAGCAAAAGAAGATTCAGTTTTTTGCCTCCTAAGAGCTTGCCCACTTCCCCGAAACGCTCGAAATGCTGTAGTTCAAGAGTAGAAGGAAGAAATATTTAGTCTTTTGACACTGACCCCCCCTTCCTCTGCTCTTTCCCCTGCTTCTTCGCAAGCGACCGCGGCCGTTGTCCACTTGCGGGATGATTGAATTTAAAGCGAGCAAGCAATTGAATTTCGCTCTTGCGAAGCTCTCCTTCTGGTTCGCCCCCGCCACTCGCCCTCCCGGTCTCCTTCTATTCCTTTCCTGAAAGGCACGGGGCTAGCAGAGCAGAGTGAAACAGAGAGGACAAGAAGAAGAAGAAGAAGAAGAAGAAAAGTAAAAGATCGAAGATTTACATGGCTCTGTACGCTCCCAACTCGAGTTTTCCAATTGGGTCCGATTTTTTCAACGTTTTCGATACATTCCAGCGCGATTTTGGTGGGATCAATGGGGTCCCGCGAGGCGGGTCTCTGGTGTTGGACAGTGACAAGAGTGAGATCGTGAAGGCTCCGGTTGGCGTGATCAAGAAGGGGGTTACGCAGGAAAAGCTCATGGCGGCCATGAAGAGTCATAGCGAGGCTGAGAGGAGGAGGAGAGAGAGGATCAACTCTCATCTCAACACTCTCCGTGGACTCGTCCCCTGCACCGAAAAGGTACTCTTCGTTCCCGATTTGCCCTTTTCGCAACAAAGAAAGAAGTTACTCATAGATGTTATCATTTACTGATAAGCAAGTTAGTTTCTTGTCCTCGTCTCAGTTTATGAATTTTGCTGTGAGGGCCATAGTGGAGACTGGTGGATTGGTTTCAATTGAGTGCTGCATGTTATAAGTTTGTCAATTGGATTACTATTTGGTGTTTCCATGGCAATTTAGCCACTGATTTTTGATTTCGCCATTTGTGCTATACGACTCAAGTATTTGGTAATTGGTGATGCCAAGCAGTGAGAAACTGATATCAACTGATAACACTTACCAGTTAAAAAAAGATAATTCAATAGTTAACTGTCTTTGGATTCAATTGGTAGATTGTTTTCATGTAGTTGCAGCGCCTGCTGGGCTTTTGAGATTTCCTCAATGGACAGAGGGAATATATTTGATTGGTCCTATTATTTTTACACAGCATGGAGTAGAGGAATTTTCAACCTAATCAATAGGATGATGGTGAACTTGAGAACAAGGGAATCTCATTGTTGACTACTGGGTTAGATTGCAATAAGTACGTCCAGGAGCAATGCACAGCACTCTGAAATCTGCTGCCTAATGCCCTAGATTCTGCCTAATGCCCTAGATGCCTTGAGGAGCTGAAACTTCCCGAAATTTGGTTTTCAATTTTGTAGGTCACCTAATTTTTTGCTACAGTTGTTCATGGATCCTGCAAAAAGCACAAGAGGAAAATTTTGCTTTGCTTATAAAGCTTAGATGAAGGTTTGTTTAATGTCTGGTGTATTGTAGTTAGTTTAATGCAAATCGCCGTCTTTTTTCTGCATAACTTGCCAACAGTGGAGAGTTAGGTTAGGTCTGACTTGGCTATCGCTGGTGTCAACTGGGAGGTATTTTATCATTAAGCCCTCTGTGTTGCAACTGCAGCTGGCCATTACATGTATTTAATGGAACTTGACACGGTGCATGATTCACGCAATTCATCTATACAATTGGCGGGATAGTTTAACCATCGGTGGAGTGAAGTAGACGTCATAGCCTAGTTTGCTCGTTTTCAAATCCTTATCAGGTTCATCTGTATCGTGGAGTGAAGAGGACAAAAATTAGGCTGCTCCTGATAAAAACAGGCAGAGCACAAGATTTAAGAAACTAAATGCATGACTGGCGATGTCTGTCTGCATATGAACCTTTCTTATTCAGAGACGAACTGAAACAAAATGTCTGAGGTGGATCGGAAGCTGTTCTGCCTAATTCCTGTAGTGGGTTGCAAGTCAAATATTTATTAAGAAATCGAAGCTCTAACTTCTTGGCAGGTTCGAAGTCTATTTAAGTGGAGAGTCATGTGTTGGTTTATTAAGAAGTGGCCCTATAAAGACATTTGCAAAGCTTGAACTTATTTTATATTTGGCTGTCGGCTTCTGATGTCGGTTGAAGGCCATTTCTATTTGTAGATTAATCAATAATTAGTGGGGGCAATGAGTGGGGGCAACAAGCCAACTGTGGCATGGATCACGTCATGGAGTTTACATTTCCTGGAGTATTATTGCGAATCGTATACGTGAATTCATCCATTGAATAGTAAACTTCCTTTATTTAGTCATCAAATAAAAGATACCAATGGCTATGTGGAAGATTCATTGTTAGACTTCCAGCCTTCAACTATATTTTATGTCCTTCGACGACTATATATTTTCTGTGGGCTCGATCTAACCCGTTCTTTAATACTTCCATCATTACTTTCTGATCTTGTAAGACTAAACTGTACAATTGTGTGAAACATATAATTTATTTGATCGTATGATTGCTTTGGATCCCGACTTTGAGTTGCCATGGCAATATATAGATTCTGCGTATTTAGAGCAGTCGGCTCTCCTCGAAATTTGTATTCTATAGATATGCAGATGCTTTGGTGGTTGACTAAACTATTTCGGGGAAAGAAACTGCAGAAAGAAACTGCAGAAAGTCAACGGATTTGAACTAGTCCTACTATTCTCGTGTCATAATTTTCATTACTGAGGCTGCTAGGGACATCTAGATTTGACTGGATAATCGCTGTGAACTTTGCCAATCTCAATTTCTCTATGCTCACCGAACTTAAATCCTGTTCTTAATAGATGGACAAAGCTACGCTACTCGCTGAGGTCGTGAGCCAAGTGAAAGAACTGAAGAAGAAGGCCATCGAAGCGAGTAAAGGCCTCCTTGTGCCGATGGATGCTGATGAGATAACGGTTGAACCGTGCGGCGACGGAGCAAGAGACGACGAGTTTTCCTTCAGGGCAACCATCTGTTGCGAATACCGACCTGAGCTGCTGTCCGAGATGCGGCGAGCCCTCGAGGTTCTTCCCCTGAAGATAGTGAAGACCGAGATCTCGACACTTGAAGGCCGGGTGAAGAACGCGTTTGTCTTCAGTAGCTCTGCAGAAGAGCGCAAAAATTTCGATTCCGAGGCACGCCAAAGTTTAATGAGCTCCGTTCGCCAGGCTCTTAATTCTCTTCGAGACAAAAGTCCCGACTTGCCCGAGTACTCCCCGAGGACGACAATCACGAGCAAGAGGCGTCGACTCACGTCCTTTGATTCGTCGAGTTCTTCGTCCCGAGAGACGAGGTCTTATTGTTAGACACTGTAAACAAAGTTCTTTTCTTTTCATCCTAAAGTGATAATTGTAAATCAATGAGATGGATAGGAAACCGGTCAAAGACTCGTGCCTGCGGTGGTCGGCCGGCTGACGTTGTAGCTTGCTACCGGCAATTTAATCTCTGCGGTGGCAACAGTTGTAGTGCTGTACTCTTAGATGTGCAATATTCTTAAGACATGGACATGTCTTTTATTTTGGACTGTTCGTGGTTATGGTGCTATACAGTGTTGTAATTTTTCAGCTAAATTTGTGATAAGTTGATAGCACGGCTTGTCTCCTTTCCAAGCAAAGCAAATTTTAAATGCAATCTCTTCTGTTCTTCACTAATAATAAGATAGAAATATAGAAGTTGTTTCACAAATATAATACATGATGAAATTTAGCCTCTCGTCACGGTCCAATTTGTTTAATTGTCTACTCGGTATCTGCTATGTCGAAAACTATTGGGAAACTTCGAATATGAAAAGACGATTGCATTTAAGCACTGCTGTACAATAGCCTGTATGACAAAGGATCATCTAAAGAGTTTACAAGTTATCAAGTATTAAATGCGAGGTTGCAGGAAGGTTGCTTTCTCATGCAATTTGATGAGGATTTCACTCTCCAATCAAAGTCTCGTGATATATGTTGGAAGGGTCCTATGTGTCCAGTTTGAATAAATCAGGTTTCATGCAATTTGAAGGGTTTTTAGAGAAAGTTATTACAAAAGTACTGAAGTTCAAGAATAATTCTCGTAGATTCCATTTGTTTTACAAAGAGTGTTACATTTATGAAAAATATTTTTTAAGCAAATAATCATATATATATATATATATATATATATATATATATATATATATATCTTGCTTTTACTGCTATATCGGGAGTTACTCCACGTATTGCTTGACGTAAAACGGATAGTCGATTTGTTTCTGTCTTTTGTTGAATCTTTTTCATGGCTCGATAGATAATTTGATAAGCCAATGATTTTTTTCCGTGTTTCAGAATAAGACCTTTAGTACTGTACCCTACCCCCGAACCAGCAGCCTTCGCGGCAAGCAAGACCGCCCTTGTCCCTTTCCTTTCTCCATTCTGCCTCCTTCTTTGCTTTGTTTCAATAGAGTCTAAGGCAAAGCAAAATGCCTACTTTACGATTGGATTCAATCAGCGTCACGACATAATCAAAGGAGTGACGTTTTGGTTACCGGCGAACGCTTCGAAAGGCGACCCTCTCGAGTTTCCGGCTCTTTCCTAGATTGAAGTAGCCTTTCGTCGCCCTACCAAACGAAAGATGTCACTATCAAAAAGCTTGCCCTACTGAAGTACAAAAGGTGCGCTCCGCCCGGTGACTAAGAAAGAAACTGATTTGCGCTTGAATGGAAGTGATGAGGTCGCAAAGAGGGAAGTATGGCTCCTATTGACTCAAGGTTGGTTCTTCGGTTTCCTTTAGAAGAAAGTAGCTATGAAGCCCCTACTACAACCTTTGTAAGATTCAAAAGGCGAACAGCCTCCCCCCCCCCCAAAAAAAAAAAGAGATCTCGTTCATCTATCTCTTGTCTATCTCTCATGGATTCTATCTATGAAAAAAGTAAAAAGACTTCGTTTTTGGGTTCCCCGAAAGCCCCGAATGTTATATATATATATTGGATGAAACTTGGAAAAGAAAAGAAATGTACTCCTAAGAACCAGACCTAGGCGGAAGATGTGGGTTCAAGCCCCGTTAGTCTCAACGAAACCTTAGTGGACCTTGAACTAAGCACAAGCACTTGGGCCTCAAGCAAGAGCATAGACACCTAGCTCGAGGTTCCTTGGCATCCAGGTCATGGTCACCAGAAGCCGAGCGCTAGACCTTGGTGCCCTAGTCCATAGAGGACAAGCTAGAGACTTGGCGCTCAAGCTCGAGTACCCGATACCCAATCCCTAATTCATTAAGCCTAGGCTTGAGACACAAGTACTTGTACTCGAGTCCCTGACAATTGGATTGGGTCCTCGGCTCTTGGGCCTAAGTCCATGGAGTCTAGGTCAGGGTCCATTAAGGCCAGGCCCGAGGCCTCATTACTTGTGCTCAGGTCCCTAGTGCTGAGGCTTGAGACCCCAATGCTCGTGCCTGGATCCATAGTGCTCAAGCTTGAGCCTTGATGGACCCAAGCTCGTGCGAAAGAGATCTTGGGCATGAGAACTAGGGTCTTTGGCCCAATTTGGGTGTATCCGAGCTTGAGTGTTGAGGATGTGGGCATTGGGTTTCGATCTTTCACCTCGAGCTTAGGGGATCTAAGCATAGGCATTGAGATTGGCCTCAATGGACTCAAGCCTGACCTCTATGGACACGGGCCTAGGCATGGGGGCTTAGGCCTAGTCATCGTGCTCCTGTGCTCAACCTTGATGGACCCAAGTGAAGGCGATAGAGACCCTAGCATGAGCACCAAGGTCTTGGGCCTTGGCCTCATTAGACCTGGACTTGAGCGTTAACAATTTGGGCACAAGCACTAGGGACCCAAACCCCTGCACAAGGAACTTAGGCATAGCTTTATCAAACTAGGCCTTGGTGTTGAGGACTCAAGCATGACCTTTGTGGACCTCAACCTGATTGCTAGGGATGTAGGCATGGGTACTAGGAACTTGTTCTTGGCCTTTGTAGACTTGGTCGGACCCAAGTACTAAGGACCTGGGATCTAACATTCAGGTTTCTATGCTCCGATGCAGAGTTTACGGTCCAAGTGCCCATATTTAGTCATGTATTGGACCAGAAATCATTTTCCTAAATATAAAGATACATATATATATATATATATATATTACCAAGAAAACATTTTCAATTGACTCATTCCTCTAAACAAACCAAATGCCAAAAAATGAGAAAAATATTTTCCGTGAAACAAATATAACCTTAGATTTTCCTATGGTTGTTGAGTCATATGCAATGTATTTTATTTCTAGTCATAAGTACATACGATTTTCATTTATGTTTTGTCCATGGATTGTTATTTTGTCTTCAGAAGTAGAAGGCAGTATTACAAAAAAAAAAAAAAATCCTAAATATATTGCAATTGTATCAATTCAATTCTACTTCTTCTTTTTTCCAATTCAATTTTAAACATTTTCCTATTTCGCCAATTCAGTCAACCCGGTCAATTTTAGTTGGCCGACACTAACACGGCAATTTTTTAATAATATATCTATTTATTTTTCAATTTATTTATTTGTATTTTCTTTTTATTTTTAATTTTATTTTTTCTCTTCTTCCTCCTTTGGCTTGCCTCGCCTAGCGGCCGGTGCAAGGAAAAGAAACCAAAGAGGAAGAAGAGAAAAAATAATAAAAAATTCAAAAATAAGATAAAATCTTATTAAAAAAATTGCCACGTTAGTGTTATCTAAATGGTGTCCACGCCAATGTCGGCTGGCCAAAATTGGCCGAATGAATTGAATTAGCATAATTGTAAAATGTATAGGATTTAATTGATATAATTACAACAGGTTTATGACTTTTAAGGTAATTTTCTCAAAGGAAAAGGGTATTATCCTGGGATTTGCCTAGCTCAGAGGGTTGTTTCGAGGTGAATCTATAAATTCCTTTAAGGTTTCCTTGACATTAGGGCATTTTGATTAATGAATGTTTTTTTTTTTTATGTATTAATTGAATTGTAAGTTATGGCATGTAACCTAATATGGATTTCTTAGTTGGTGAGCATTTATCTTGTCACACTTGTATTACCTTTTAAGGGCGCGCATGATAAAATTTCTGGAACAAAGATCAATTTCTGACCAAATTCTATTTCATGGATGAGTTTTTGAATAAAGAAACGCGTTTGATATTGATTCAAAATTTCTATTTATGAAATAAAAATTTATTTGATAACATAATAAAATTTCTATTTTTAAGAGTGGCAACGACCGACGTTTGGCGGCTGGAGTCCGATGTCCGACAACCAGCATTCATCATCCGGTGACCAGTAGCGGGTGGCCGAAGTTTGGAGTCCGACATCTGGTTTCCGGCATCGAAGTTTGGTGATTGGCGACGGGCAGCCGAAGTTCGGAGTCCGGCAACTGACAACTAGTGTCCAACGTCTAGAGTTTGACGTCCAATGTTCGACATCAGGAGTTCGGCGATCGGAGGCCGGCGGTAGGTGGCTAGTGGTTGGAGTTTGGAGGTGGGTGGTTGACATCCGGTGGTTGGTGGCGAGCAGCGGACGGTCGGTGGCAGACATCCAGTGGTTGGTGGTAAGCCTCCAGCATCCAATGATTGGTGACGAGCGGCTAACGACTCATGGGCGTTCAGCATCCGGCTACCAACGGTTGGCGAAGGGTGGCCAGAGTTCGGTGGCTGGCGGCTGACATTCAGTGGCCGACGATCAGCGGTTGGTGGCCAGGGCCGGTGGCAGGTGTCTGGCATCCCACAAGCGGCAATTGGGCGACGAGCGGTAATGAGAGTGCACGATGAGAAAAATTTTGATTTCTCATTTATGTTTTAGAAATAGAAAAGCTAAAAATTTTAACTTCTAATTTTTGCTCCAAATCTATTTCTGGAATAGAAATCTGTTCCAGAAATAGAATAATGAAATTACGTTATCAAATAGATTTTTGTTTCAAATCTCTTCTTAGGAATAGAAAAACAGAGAAATAGAGAAACGGAAATGTTGTCACACGCGCCCCGACTGTCCAACCCCTCCGAATTTTCAAAAGTTACATGTTCATTACCCCTGAAATTCAGCACCATTGTGCAATCACCTTCAAACTTTGAAAATTTAAAAATACCCTCTAAAATATTGAGTTTGTCATAATCGCTCATTTTTCATTTGCCCATCGCCGTTGATTATCGCCTGAAATGGACTAAATATTCAACCATGCATCATTTCTATTTTTTTAACTTCGTCAACCGCAGAATGGATGTTATTCGGGTCAAGAAAAATGAGTAAGTCGTGTAGATGGAAAAACTAATAACTGCTACAAAAATCAAAGTTCAAGAAAATAATGTGTAACTTTTTACGATTAGGGGTTATTGCACAACAGTGCCAAAATTCAGGAAACTTTTGAGCGATTATCCGGATATTTAAACATTTGCTCAAACTGACAAATATTTTTTACTTGAAAGATCTAATTTCACGCTTATTTGTATCCCCTTGTTACAAGATTTTCGAACAAATAAAATTATTTCTCATAATATATCTAAACATCTAAGAAGCTCACAGGGTTGAGCTTTAGAACTCCAATCCCGGTTACAGGTAACGCCAAAAGATTGGATGTTTAGCTAGAACGCCAATTTATTGCATGGATAAGGACCATAACAAGTATTTTGATTTCAATAAACATTTCAATAAATGAAATAAGAACCGAAAAGATTGTTACCGCACTACATTGTCATTTGAAAGTATTACTTAACTCTCTTGAAGAGAAATTTCACTTAACTATCGATAATTATTTAAAAGTTTTAAATTATTAGATGAAATCATGACTTATTTAATATTTAACATTAACCTAACTTCATCAATGTCTTTCTAACAAGGAAGGAATTGCTCGGCCTTTCGTCATAAGATTTTTACCTAAAAAAAAGTACAAGGACCAAAAAAAAAAAAAAAAAGAATTCCAAAGCCTATTCTAGACTTTGTTTATTTCATGAAAAATGAATAATTTACAAAATATTTTCCTAGATTTGATTACTTATATCATTTAAAGAAATGAATGAATGAAAAATATTTCTATCATCCATGAAAATAGTTAGATCAACATTATTATTTATGATGAAAAAAATTTCATTAACTAATTATTTTAAATAATGTGTATAGTCATTTTCGGAAAAGTATTTTCGAAAACATTCACCTTCCACCAAACATACAGAGCCTAAACTAAGACAGAGCAACTGGCCGAATGAAAAAGGTCAGAGCTCCTAATGGATTAGAGCAGAACGGGAAAACAATCTCAAAATCATCGTTGAGAAGTAAATCACATAAGATATAATTGTTCTCCTTCATAAATATTTGAAAATCGACAGAAACTTCAGGTAAATTCTGACGCTAACCTCTCCGGTGTCAAAAAGGACCCCGCATTGCCGTGGAAAAGTTCGACATCGCGGTTTCAGGAGGCGATTATAGCCTACAGGAGTAGGAAGCTCTTCACATCAGACCGCTCAACATTTCCAACAACAGGCGTAGATGTTGTCGGAAAAAGATCTCGTATAACCATGAATCGATCGAAGAAGATTAAGCAGATTAGTCTTCCCCATCGCCAAAAGCCATGTCACCATCGCCATCCCCGTAGTCATTGTCGTCTCCTTGGCCAGGTTCAGCATCACCACTGTTGCCATATACTGAAGGAATGGTGTCCACCTCGTTCATCATTGTTTCGTCTGGCTGATGTTCATCCTTTTTCAGTCTCATGGTCTCCAGATTTTCATCCGACAGAAACGAGCAGTAGGGCTTGGAAACCTGCAACAAAAAATTTTACTTGGGACTTACGAGATAAAGAGGAGTGCAGAGGAAACAAAAGGCCTCCCTCGTGTTTAAGTTAAGAAGCAAACAAGACATAAGAAACATCTACAAAAGTAGTTGTCACGGGGAGTATAAGATGATTTGTTATCGATACAGAAAATATGATTACCGAGCCCCAGGTAATGCACAGAACTACAAAGGGAGCTCCATGTTTCCAGGCTAGTTAAATGTACAATGGTACACAATGAGAATTCGTAGAGTTTGGTGGAGAGACTGACCTTAAACAATCCGCCACTCTCGGTAGCAGCTTCTACTAGGTTGCCCCAATGTTCATCATTTTTCAATGTGGATGCAGAACCCACCACCTGTAGACAAAGTCAAGAGGTTCCTCAAGCCTGAAGTCAAACAATCGATCTATCTATGTCTGAGATGCACAAAAAACTAATTCCCATATTCACATCCTTACCAGTACGGAAGACCTTGCTCTGGTGATTGCAACATTCATTCGTCTAAAATCCGACAAAAATCCAATACTCTTACTTTTACTTGCCCTAACACAAGAAAAGATCACAACATCCTTCTCCCTACCCTGAAAGAAGATTTGATTTACCCTTTTAGTGATGAGAGAAACAAAGCCAAGGGTTTAATTTAGAATATTTCACAAGAAGAGGCATGCCTCTGAGGGAACAAAAGAGATGGACAAAATCATCAAAGCTGCTAAGAGAAAGGGATAGTATTTTTAGTGCTTTGGCATTACATTCTTTTCACCAAATTGAGAACCAAGAGAAATCAAGAACTGTCTGAAATTAACCTTCCAGCTCACAATTGTCAGTGTAACAGCCTCCATTCTCAGATAAAGGACCTTGCTCCAGCATTAACAAAATTTTACATTTTTAAGAGGAACAAAATCTTAGAGAGAGAAGTGGTGGATGAAAATCCACAAGATTATCTAATCTTGCATGAAAGATTGTGCATGAAGCAATAACCAAAAAGCATTTTTTTTTCTTTATTCTCTATGAAACATAGATATATCCCAGATATTTATCATGAATAGACACCAACGAAATCATAATATTTTCCTAGGAAATGCAAACCTGACATCCATCAACAGTGATTATATCCACCACTTCCTTTGCCTCCTCCTTGAAAATTTGCTTGAAACGATCTTTCAGAAGCTTGACTTGATAATTGTAAGGGGATATAATTGCAAGTCTTGAACTTGACTTGAGCTCAGGATATCTAGTCACCAATTTGAGATACATACTGACAATAAACTCAACTTCATCAATATTCACCCGAGACCCACTACCAGATGGCTGGGACTCTTCCCCCTCATGGATGTCAAAAAAGCAAAATGGCCCAAAGCACCGAAATTCATGCCAAGCCCGTTGTGTCTGAATCTTGACATCTGGCCCATCCTGCAGTTCCTCATTATAGAATTCACGTGAAGGAAAGCTTCTTATCTGTCAAAGAAAGAAGAGACAATTTAGGTAGAATACTATACAATCCAGTAAAAAAAACGAAAATGGTTACGTCAGATCATTGCAAGATAGACAGTCTTTGTTTGTTCCCTTTTTTGTTTTGTGGGGGTTGTTGTTTGAATGAGGAAGTGAGTGAGCGTGCGAGCGCGTGCGAGAGAGAGAGAGAGAGAGAGAGAGAGAGAGAGAGGATAACAAGATGGATGGAGGTCAGCAATGATGCCACCTAAAGAAGCTTAGAGATGAGAGGCCAGGGAAAAGATGCAGAGTTTCTCTCACAAGTCTGAATCATAAACATCCCTACGCCTCACTAACATTGTGCATTGTGACCCATTAATAAGTCTCACATGTAATTAAAAACCACTATCAATTAACCTCAGGATGCATCCGGTATTGTTCCTTGAGCATAAGAACAGGATAACCAGCCTTCTGGAACCTCTGGAACAAACTCATGCCATACCTAAAATTGGAAACAAAAAATAAGAAAAAAAGAACGAATGATGAAAATTAGATTTAAAGCAGAGGAATATCCGTTCTAAGATGTAGCAAAGAGGCATAATAATGTTATCACAGAATGAGGCAATCTACCCAAATTTGTTGGCTATTGGAGAAATCACTGTGGCTGGTAACTGTACCGGGTCACCAACCTGAAAAGCAACCAAAGGATGTTATATTATCAACTTAAGCATATGCCTCCGCTAGAATCTGCACAAATGCACATGCTTCTTTATGTGGATGGTGTCCTCATTCAATGAGACATGGGAGGCCAATAAATGTCTAGAATTTCTAAATGTACCAAAGACACATCAAAAGAATTTCTTCTTGAGAGGCAGAGCATCAGAAATGAGCAATTTACCAGGAAAACCTGCTTGCACCCATTAGCCAGTGGAACAAGAGTTGCTGGTTCAACCTAATCAGGAGTATGGAAAGCCAAAGTAAGTTCTTCAGCCATACACCATAAACGAGTCTTTAGAGGTTGAAAGTACATTCAACCCCTTAATTGGACTAGACCCTTTTTTTTTTTGAAGGAGGGTAGTTCAGTAAACCACCAAAGAAGTACATGACTTGGCAATAACATGATAAAGCTTCTTAAATTTGACATTAATTTCTTAAATTACCAAGCTGATGACATGAAGACTATTGTTAAGTTTTCATTTCATATGCGAACATCTTCCTCAGCATATGATTTTGTCAATCTGAATCAAAGGTAATCTGAGCTTTTGAATGATATTTACAGATGAAGCAATTCCAATGTCATGATTAAAGAATAAAAGCTCAACAGAAAATACTTTTAGTAGATCAATAGAACAATTTAACATAATCCTGAAGCATTATGAACTTGGAAGAAAGCACATCAAAATGCATACTGCATGCAGCTCAGATACTTACAGCTTGGGCAGCCTCATCGATGATTACAACATCAAAACCGTGGTTCAGTTTACTGAATATGGTTGACCCACTGAAGCTAAGGGTGGAAAAGACCTGCCATTTACATAAAGAAAATGAAGAAAAATGACATGGAATTTAACTTCCTGGTATAAGCCCAGAATCCATACAATAGCAGCCTCATCCAAAAGTGCAGCCCTTATATTGTCTGCATCCGTTCCAGCTACTCCATGACTATGTTTCTGTTGGACCTGCAAATGCTCCCCAAGAGTCAACAGTCACCCGAAAATATAGAATAACAAAAAAATTTCACAATCTGAAAGATTATATTATCCAAAAGTTCAACAGTAGAAACAAAGCTTTACTGAGTCACCACAACTGCTCACAATTACAAATATAGGGTTAGAAAGAAGAATCCCATAGTAGGAAGCATTCAGTAAATTTCCTCTATGTAGATATTGAGGGACCACCAACTTTTCTAAACATAAGCCATTAAATGAAGGTTTTTAATAATAAAACATTCTTAACACTCCCTAGCATGTAAGCCACAATTTGACTAAGACTATGACATGGACATTGATTATAAATGAAAAGCTAAATGAGGGACTACAAGTTTAAACACGAGACTTGCTACTCCACTACCATGTACAAATTGTGGAATGACCGCCAACTTGTGAAAGGATGCAAAGGCTGCAGCTCCCTGCCATTTTAATACTGGAAGAGACTTGGATGAGCCATAGTGCAGCTTGACCCAACAGAAGCTTGTCCCAACCAGTTGAATTGAAGCCAGAGAAGGATTAAAGAGTTTCAGGTTTTCCACAGCATATACTGCATTAACATATAGCACCATACTAGGATCCCTTGATGATTGAAGAAGTCAAAGCCAACTTTTATGGAAGCAACCATGCACGAGGCTGATCATTGATGTTTATATTTCTCTTTTATGTTTTGGATTAGGCTGGCTTCCCAAATTCATGCTGAATATATACAATAACTTCTTTCTCAGGGGTAATGACTTATGATGATATGTATAGACTCTTCTATCAGTGCTTAATGCAGAAACCATATTCAACTTTGAAACTAACAAAGTAGGAAATTCAGGAAACCAAACCTTGATTAGCTAAGAAAATTATCAATAAAAGTAACAGATATAGTTGATTCCAATTTTACTACAACGGAAGAAGGTAGAAAAAAATAGTAGTCCCATCAGGAGTAAAAGTTGATACCCAAGCCCCATTAAGGCCAACGTCAACCATCTTCTAGGCTGTGTCATCTGGTTGAGCTAAGTGCTGAACAATAAAACAAAAAGTTGACTGGTATAGAGGAGCACCCATATGGTGCAACTCCAGTCAAATCTAATTTAATAGATTAAGAAGAAAAAAGTTCAACTGATGGTCTTAGCCTTGTGTGATTAATTATTTTGGCTTAGCTAAGACAGATTCGTTGTCTGATACCTTATTAGCTTGAGGATGGGACATCCATGATTTAGTGGCTACTACTCCTGCCATAGGCAAACCCCTTGCGGTGGGTGATCTGCTGAGTTAAAGTTTGTTTTCTGAGAGAATTGCTGCTGTTGCTCTAGCAACCCAGATTATTACTAATTTAGCCATTCAAATGGTGGACCTCAAGTTTAGTATAAGTATCTAAACTAAGGAGAGTAAACAGACGTAGTCAGGTGCTCTTGTTATTGGGATGACTGGCAATTCTGAAGTGTGTTATGAGTATGACTACCAATACAAACCAAGAGGTCCAATAAATTAAGGGTTGAGTGGGGCTGAAATGGAGATTGGCATGTAAGTGAGCAGTGCTAACAAGACCCATTTCTCTGTCAATGATGCACAATAAGTTTGGTTCATACAATATGGCTTACAATATCGCATATGTTGAGGCTCAGATTTGCTGGACACAGCAAGATATGCGAAGTTACCAAGTGCTATTGTTAATAACAAGGCACAAAACCCAATGTACTTGAGTACAAGGACAGCCCAAAGAAAATATCCTAGAGGTCCAGGATCATGTTCCCACAGATTTTCCTTGCACTAAGCTGGCTGCTTTCTATTTATCCCATAATTCATGATTAGGGTTAAAGAATTTGATGAATTATTACAAATTGCAGAGATCTTCACAGCTTATTGAATTTCCAGGTGCAAGTAGGTGTGCCGATGGTGACTTCAGTGATGCTTCTGCTAAATTTAGAGTACCATACACCCAAATAATTTAATTCCATAAGCTAAATGATCCACAACATAGAAGATCTTATTCCTTAAAAATTCTGCATATGGAGAACTTTAACCACCAGCTTAATATAGCTATTGTCAACTAACTAAAGAACAATCCCTTGAAGTGACATGGGAAATTAAATCTCTTCTTCACCAAAGCACAGAAACTGAATTATGATATAGCATTTTCTTGAAGTTGATTGCATGTGTGAACTGACTTTTATGCCCACGCACATTAGCAAAAATAAAACTTGATCAAGAAGGCAAGAAAGTTAAATGAGAGACTACAACGTGACTAAACATCTGACATACCAGGTGATCCATGGAAACGGACTGGACAGAGTGATGTGCTTTAAGACCAATGCGCACTATTTTAGGATTATACACATGATCATCTTCATCTCGGATGCCTGAGAATTACATGATGAGAAGAATAAGAAAAGGCAACTTATAATTCTAAGTCAAGGAAAAAAGTCATACTAATAGTTGATGATGAGAGGAATGACCAACAGAAAATTTGACCACATGCATTGGTCTCAAATTTAACATCATTAAGCAATAGATAATAGCAATATGGTACCCCCTTTCCTTCGAGAGTGTTTATCCATCTTTTTGACTTCATGATGCACAAGAATGAATTTTTTTATGCCCTAATCTAACAACAAATAGAAGATAATGATATGGCAGTTAAACAAGGATAATCTATCAGAAGGCATTCTAGTTCCCATATAGGAATGAAAATCCATATTAGTAACAGCTGTCCCTCACATGGACCTCTATTTACATCATTCTCTTCATTACACTTAACCAAGGACCACAATAACGTGTCCCAAAGAAAATGTGTGAGAACTTCCTTGTTAATTAATGTCAGGCAAAGGTAAAATAGACATGAAACTGATATTATAATAGCAGCTATGCGGAGATAGATTCTTTACCAGCATTTAAAATACGCAACACAATCTCATCAAGAGCAGAGTTCGACGGGGCACATACCAACACGCGCACACGATATTTACGACAGGAGTTAACCACTTCTGGTTTCTGCACAATAGGCAGATGTCAAAAGATTATACACACATGTCAAATAGGAACAACATCAATGCAAACTCTCTTACCAACTCATTTCCAGTGGTTGGATAAAAGCCATCATTGCCATCAGTCGGCAGATTTTCATCTCTAGGGTTGATATTGCTTAACCATGGAGATGCATGTCCCCAGTGAATGTACCTAAAGGTTACATGTGTCACTGATCAAGATAGCAACAGAACAAAATTCTTTCAATAGCTTCCCTAGCAGTGGCAGGGCCACATTATACTTAGTGGGTTATGCAAGTAACTCGACTGGTTGGAGAGGGAAGCAGTGCCAATTGCCCCACTCAATTTGTAGAAAAATCTGATACTACCTCTAGTTTTTTAATCACATTGATCTGACCCCACTATCTTTTGTATTTGACTCCACTGAATTATCTAAATCATATTTGACCAAAAACAAAAATGACTGAAAATTGAGATTTCAGATCCCAAACTTTTAGTTTAGGAAACTGGCATGGGTGGTCCCTAAATTTTACTTCAATGTTTAATGCGGTCCCCACCCCTTCCCCCCCCCCCCCCCCCCCCCCAAAACTTAAACACTGATAGCTGACTTGACCATAATTTTTCTTAACTTAATGATAAATTTATCATGCTAGTGTCCACATGGCTCACGTTTGGCTTCCACTCTCCCCCTCGTTATTTTGGCCCAAACAGAAAAGAAAGAAAATTGCTCAATTAGGAAAACAATGTGGCAGTCCATGCCATTTGTTTGGCCCAATAAACCTGACGTGGCAGTCACATGTCCAGTAAATTCATGTAATGTGGTGACGCACTTAATAAAAGAACAACATTGAGTGAATTTTGGAAAGTTTAGGTATTCAATTGAAAAAAATAAAGTTTGAGGACTACTTTAAAGGTAGAAAAAATTTCAGGGACCATCCATGTCATTAACACTTTTAGTTTTGTGATACTATGGTCTCTGACCCTTATCTACATAGAAGTTTTGTCTTGATCCATACACAATTACTAAATTTAAAGGATATTGATTTTACCTTTTTTATTGTCTACGTCAATTTAGTTCAGGACTTAGTTTAGGCAAATGCAATAATTGTGATATGAAATTTTCTGCAATTTTAGTTTGTGAAACTCTTTTAGATATAGACATGATAATTGTTGCTTATGACCTGAACGCAATGGTTTTTAGCTTAACCTTGGACCAATGGTCTGGTACTTAGTTATGTTCTTACACAGCTTGATCACAAGCAAGAATCACAATCCATATTTTAAGTCAACAGGGGCATTAGACCAAAAACAAGTGTTAGTTTAGGGGCTAAGATCTCAACTTTCAAAGGATAGGTTCCAAAGTCATCAAAACTTAGAATTCTGGATGAAGTCTCTCTATACAGAGTATGTTATTATTTCCGTTGGCGCCCCCAACTGGCACAACGACCTAGCTTCACCACTGTTCCCTAGCCTCGGGAACAAATGCATGGATATGTTTTCATGTCTTCATGTGTAGGCATAAGTGGAATATTGACATATTTTCACAGAAGATAGCTTATAGAAATATGAATTTGATCATGTTTTGAGCATCAAATGATGCATTTCTGCAAAAACTCTATTCCCTATCATTTAGTCCACTATATCACTATTTTCTATCTGGAATTAGTGGGAGAATATCAAATTACCAATGCAATACAAGGGGAATTTAATATTGCAAAGGGTTCAAAAGTACTCCAACAATTAAAATGAAGATAATTATCTGCTGATTCGAGATTGTAGAACATATATAAGTGTTGCAATTCGTCCCATCTAAAATAGTAAGGTCGCAATAGGTTAAAAGAGATTCACTAAGGCAATCTCAAGATGTTCTAGTCCTTTTGAAGTGCAAAATCTTTCAATAAGCGGATGTGACTATCATTTTTGAAGAATATGAAGAGCGTCACGGTCATTTTATGGAACGCCAGGGATATCACTGCAGTTTAGCTAAAACAAGAGGGGCAACACAATAATTTATTCTTATAGGTGTAAGAGTTTACATACTCCCATCAAAAGGTCTATTTGTCTCTCCCTGGACAAGTTAAAATATAGTTGGAGGAATCGCATTAGCTTTTTCTTCCATTGACAAGAGAGAAGATGCCCTTCTAACAGTCATGGTTCCACTCTGGTACACCTGGAACTGCTCGTGGAATAAAACAAAGACCCAAACAACTCACTATGCTTAAGAAAACACTTTCTGTCTGACCATGAAGTTAATGTCTGGACTAGTTATCCACTCTTCTTGCCATTTACATTCCAATCCCATACACTAATTTGCCAACCAACATCTAGAGCCTTCAAATGACACATCTCTCCAACACTAGAAGATTCTATCCTTAGATAATGCTATTACGTGAGACATTCAGATTATATTTTCAGCACATTGTGCCGACAAGCATAAAGTTTTAGCCTGCCATTAAAACAGCATAACGTTTCATTTAACAGCTGCAGCATCTCTGTAGATGAAAAGTCTAAAACTATAGTTAGAAGAAAATGCTAATTAAAATCAACACGATTGCAGGTATTTGAGCATTAATTAAGTGAAAAGCATCTTAAAAAAAAAAAAAAAAAGTTACCAGCATAACACGATGACAGAGAATATATTACTTTTGCAAAATATATCCTCTAAAATAGGTTATATAACTGCCAAATACATACTTTTCATTGATGGGTAATTCTGGTCCACGCTTTACTCCTCGGAGTCTACCTCTGCAATATATGAGAAACACCAGTTATAGCAATGTTAGTGACACAAATTTGAGTAAAAATGTATATTAATACAAGAATAATGCTTACTTTGAGTGCACTCGAGCTGGAATGGCATGCAAAATGGCACTCAGGAGGCCAAGGATAGTCTGAGTTTTCCCTGTTCCAGGGGGACCCTAGAGAAAAATGTACAAGTCCTCCCATGAGAAGTGTTATAGAGACACTGTTTTTCCCACTAGCAGCAAAGGACAGTTAACAATAAACAAAAATGCAAGGTAGCTAGACTAGAGTCAGTCAGTTTATAGATTCTCCATGAGAAAATCATTAGGATTCCATAGTTCATAGTTTTTGAAATATCCCTTCAAGGAAAAGATTGTCATATTAGGACTCTGGACATAATAATTTTCAGGGACATTTAGATGCAGAGTGGATCAGTTCTTTATCACATAGAATATCTTCATCTGAATATTGTATATTTACAAAGGGCAATAGGAAGAGCTTGTCGAGGTCAAGTATGGAAGCAGCATGTAAAGCTATGGGTTAAACTACGTATAAGCCAAAGATGTAAATATCTATTTCTCGATGAGATCATATCAAATGACATGTGTATCGGAAAAAGAGATATAAAGGTAGTTTGTAATGAGAAAAACCTGTATAAGCACAAATGGCTTCCGTGACAAACCAACCTGCAAATGGCAACTATAGATAATGAATGAGAAACTCTAAAGATGAAAAGCAAAAATAATTTGAAAAGACTGCCAGGGTGGAGGATATGAACAAAGAGTCCGTCACAAGCACTAAGAAACATTTGAGCAAGCTTTAAGGTGACTTAGTTAACAGAAATAACTTTATTAAGCATTGTCCTGTGTAAGCCTGTCATCCCCTTTCCACCTTATGTAACTGGAAAGGACAAAGCTCCATCCAAACATCCTTTGATAGGGAAAAGAATAGGAAAGAGATACTCACATTTATAGCTTCTTGTTGAGATTCATTCAAATTACTTTTGATATAATCCCCCAGAGGTTTGGAAATTTTCCAGGCCTGGTCAGAAGGAGTGGGATTCTTCTCCCCAGCAGCTAGTATTATGTCTTTGAAAGGAAGGGAACCAATATTGTGTACAGCTACATATTCACGAGAAATAGTAGATAAGCTGCAAAGCTGCAGAAGACATCAAATTGATTGCCAAAGATTAGCACATGCATACTTGAAAAAAATCCAGCTGATGCAAAATTTAATTTCAAGATCTATTGGAAGAATTTCCCATTTATCATAGTGTTCCATCCGTTAATTCCAGCTTACAATAAAAATCACATTCAGCTGGACTTGCTCAATGATCATTCCACTTGAAGGCAAATGTCTAAATTTGATAGTTGATGATTACATAACAGCATAGCCAACAAGAGGTGCTGAGCCAAACATATTGACTATTTAATGATAAACTATCGTTATCACTAAATTTAGTGCCATATAAGCTTATAAGGGAAGACACAAGACAACATAGTATTCAGCAATTTCATCTCTTTCAGAACTTCTTTTATTTCCTCCCTCCTTGCTAGCAAAAATAGGGTAAAGAGAGAAAATTAACCTACTATTATTGTGCCAAAACAAAAGACACATCCAAGCCTACAAGTCACAACAGACATCTTACAGATAACCAAATAGAAAAAAGAAGAAGATGAATTTCGGTGTTTTCTAACTCAGTGGTAAATATTACATCAACTCCAATGCCATTTAAATACCACCATAAGAAATTTGAAAATAAAAACCCAAATTAATCGCCCCTCTGTTATATATAAAACCATTTGTCCAAGCTTCTAGCTCATATTACTCCAGATGACCAATATCCAAATTAGGCATTACCCATGCTTTTTTTTCTTGCTAAACTATAATTAACTCCATTGCCCTTTTCATATGAAAGGCACTAACATCTGGAACTCTGAAAGCCAATGTTTTGATTATATTCAAATAAAGAAGAATAGGATGGTAAATGTTTGGTTCTCCAAGGAGTAAGGTCTGTTGAGCAATGCTAAATGTCACTACAAAATTCATTCCAAATAAATATGGATGATGATGAATAGCTTATCATCAAATAAACCACTGTTTACAACCTGATATTAACGATTAAAATTCTAGCCCCAAGGAAAGGGGCTTGTCCAGGGGAATTACTGTTATTCATTAGATTAAAACCTTTACATGAAAGTCAATCAGAAATTACCCTGAAAAAGGTCAAGAGAAGCTTACAAGATCATAACTTTCAATATCTAGTGTCCAATAAAAGTGTTATCATCATATATATGACTATATATGACTGAAGGGTTCAACACTCCATACAATTAAAAAAAAAGGTAGTTGCCTGTGAAAGCATATTAAAAATGCTTCAATTCTCATCTGTCTACTAGCTTTAAATATTCGACAAACACTCAAGCTACAAAGGCCTTGTAACTGGATTGAGAAGAGTAAAACTACATGCCCTTGTCAAAAAAGAAAAAAAGAAGAGATGATTAAAATTACATGTAACACAAACAAGAAGACAAAAATTCAGGCCTAAACTTCCAATTAATAGAGAAACATGACAAAAGCAATTTTATCTCCTGTTATCAATTGATAACTAATTTCCTCATATAACTCGATGGTCATCTAATAGTTAGCAACGGCATAGGAACAGAAACTGAGAACTCTTCCCTGCTTACCTTCATTATATAAAGGGACTTCCCTCCTTCACTAATGAGGGAACGCATATTTAGCAGCCGAGGACTAGACTCAACCTTATCAGTCAGAATAGGCATGAGTTGTCCAGTCAAATGCATTCGAAGTCTAAGTACAACTAGACAGTGACAGTCACTGTTCTGCCCAGACCCTCCTGTCTCACGTATCTGACGGTGCTCCACCAAAGCAAATGCAAAAGTTGTTGGGAGTTTCTTGCCTTCTTCAAACTGCATCAAGCAACATTCTGTGAGAATTAAGTCATTTAGGTATAACTGAAGACATTGTCAAAAGAAACTTTGAATCAATGCTAAATGACTGAAGAGGAAATTGAGCAATGTACTGCTAAAAGCCAAAAGAGGAGTAAATGGATTTGATAACCTTTTCTTTAGATAGCAAAAGCAGATCATTCTGAGATATGGAGAAATCTTTATAAGAGGAGCCATAAGTGACCTCTGGCAAGTGAAACCCATCAGACTCATTGCACTTGGTAACCACTCCATGTTTCCACTCAATAACTGCAAAGGTCCAAAATCACGGTACCATCAACATCCTTCCTCAGAAAAATAGTAATCACCAGAAAGAGAATGGAGTCAATGAGAAAAAAGAAAAACCAGCATCTTCATCACTGTCACTCTTCTGAACAATCTGAGCCTTAATCTCTTCAAACAAAAGAGACTCAAAGGTAGAAATGTAGTCATCGACATCTTTATATGTGTACTTTACTCGCTTTACACTGGGAGCAGTTCCTTCTTTATCATGCTCTTTGCTCCTGCTACCTTGTTGCTATCAAAGTGAGAAGATCAATTTTTGCACAATCAAACACTAGCACGAGAGAGAGAGAGAGAGAGAATACATTGACTTCTTTAAGGATTTGAAAATAGTCCCAACCAAGAATGATTTTGTACAAACGTGAAAGAGAAGCCTCTTCTTGAATCTGATCTCTGTCCACTGCCATCTTTACTTCTCTCTTTACCTAAGTGCTGCTCAGAAAGAGTGCAAAATTCTCAGAGGTTTGAGAGAGAGAGAGAGAGAGAAAGAGAGAGAGAGAGAGAGAGAGGGAGAGAGAGAGAGAGAGGTTGATGTGGGTAATTAGGAGATAACCAAGCTGAGCCAAACAGTTATAATGTCGAGCTTGAGCACGACTCAAGTTCAATCAAGTACAATTGTTTGTGCTGTAACTGAACTCGAAAAGATTATTAATACTATATCTCGCTCAACTCAGCTCAATTACCACAGAGGAGCTGAAGCTTGAAACTTTTTCTCCTCTTTATTCAGCAATATGAAAGAAAGGACAGGGTTCACTAAAATTCACGGTTTCATGATGCCTGAGTTGTCCATTCAAATTCCTTTCTTGAACAAGCCAATTATGTTTCCCTACTCAGACCACTAGCAAGTGGAAAGAAACACGGAAAATTCCCTACCCTCCAGAAATTCCAACAGTGTTACAGTTCAGCCATTTCTACACTCCAAGAATACTTCTACATGACAAAAAACTACCACCATCATATCCACAGCACCCAACCAGTGCAAGCCAAAGCAGAAAAAAGGGCACTGAATTGGTAAAAAACCCAGATCAGATCGAGCTGTTTGACCTTAAACACGAGTACAATACACAATCGTCGGCACCAAAACACGGCCACCGTGTTTTGGAACAGGGCGACGGCGGCCTTGATCTGCAGAACGCAGGAAACCCAAAAGATTTTGAAAGAAAATGAAGAAGAACAACACATTACCTTGCTCTGCGAGCGAGCGAGCGAGCGAGAGAGAGAGAGGGAGAGACAGGGGGAGAGAGGGGCTCCGGTAGAGAGGCCGAGCTGAGCAGGACGTGCGACAGCCGGGCAATGGTGGCTTAGAGAGAGAGAGAGGACTGGTGGTGGCGGATTGGAGGAGTGGCGCTGGTGGAGGGGTACTTGGTGGTCGGAGGCGGTAGCCGACGGCGGTGGCGGTGGCGGTGGAGGGAGTGGCGGTGAGGGTTTTAGGGAGCGTTCGCGCGCCGGAACAATCGGACGTCGCTCAACTCGTCACGAGCTGCTCTCCAGAATGAAAATTCATCGCTAGAGATTTCCAAAAACATTTAAAAATTCTAATTTGATTTAAGGCCGGTTTGTTTGTTTGGTGAAAAATATTTTCTAAAATATTTTCCTCAATTTTCTGGCATTTGGTTTGTTTAGGAAAATTTTGTTTTTTTTGGTCATATTGATTTAAGAAAATTTGTCAATAGAAAATGTTGTCCTAGTTAAATAATAAGGTTTTTCTAACAAAGATTAAATTTAGAGAAATATTTTCTTTTTGAAAAAATTGAAAAATGATTTCTAAAATATGACTAAATATTGGAATTTGGACTGTTTGGGCATGAAAGCTCCAACATTGATTCTCTATGCTTAGGAGCAAGTTTCCTAGCAACTAGGTCTGGGTCTATTGAAGTCAAGCCCAAAACCTTGATGCTCGAGCCCGGGCGTAGGCTCTTAGTGCCCATGCCTAGTCCATCAAGACAATGCCTAAACCCTTGGTGCTTACATGTATTAGATGTTTCGACATCAGAACTTGGGTCCATAAATGCCATGCTCAAGTCTTGACGATCTAGCTCTAATCCTAACCCTCTGTGTGTGGGTGCTTAGGACTTGTGCTCAAGCCTTTGGTCAATGAAAGTTCGTTCTTATAAAAATATTTTTAATAAAATTTCCATTTTCAGTTAATTTTATTTTTTTTAAGTCCACTTTTTATTATTTAAAAAATAATTTTTTTATTCTTTTCTTTTTCATTCTCCTTCTCCCTCCACTAATCACGTGTCTTAGCAATGGTTGGTAATCCGGTGACTAGGATGTGGGCCAATGAGGTCAAGGCTTGACTGATCAGGCAAGCTTCTTTAACTAAATCCAATAAGCTTAAAGCTCACCAAATCCTGATGAAGTTGAGCTCGCTTGAGATTGATGAGAAGGGAACCTAAGTTGCGATGGGCGTTGAACTCAAACTCTATAATCAGATAGTCGTCGAAATTTATCTCACGAGAGGACCCAAATTGCAATGGAACTCCAGGTCGGAGAACTTGATTTTGGGGCTTAGGGTTTGGAGAACTTCAATTTGGGAGAGATGTCATTTTTGTATAAGTAAATTATTCGAAACGACGTCATTTTGCTAATGTGAACGTTTTCACTCAAATCATCTACCATGTAGGATAGAGAAATGATTAGACGGATCTAAAGAAGTGGTTGATTGCACATTATTTGTTTTGCATGCTTTAAAATTTGATTATATTTTCATGATAAGTTTTTAAAAATTTCGGTGTAGTCATCTGTATCAAACAAATGTGTCTTTTCATGTGTCGCCGTGACATTGATCAGGGGACTCACACAATGATTTGAATTCAAACATGCTCTAAGCCTCTCTAAGTTCGTTGCTGTAGTTATCTCTCCATACGTGATATGAACATAATCATTATCTCCTTCTAATTCTTTCTTTTACCTTTTCTCCAAATAATTTTGGTAATTCCGCTATAAATCTTTATTTCCAATAGGTTTGATTGCAATCTGTCCAATAAGAAGTTTTTAAATACCCGTACATCGTTATATCATCGAAAGTCGTTTAAGGTCGGACGACTAAAAATTGATAATTACTTAGTTGGCATCAGAGCCACCTTTGTAGTTAAAGAAAAATAGTAGTCTACTTGTTAAGATAAGAAGGCTACAATTACACCACAAAAAACCTTAATATCCAAAATATTTTTTGTGTCACAAAAGCTCCTAAACTTGTATCAATATGACAAAAAAACCATCTGTCTACCACCAATATCCGGAATCTATTAGTTTAGTAGACAATGTAGCTAAGTTTATCACTTATTAAAAAAAAAATAAATGCCAGTTGGAATAAAAAAGAACAATGGCGAAAGCCAAAAACAAAAGCACCACAAAAGCTCTACAAATAATGAAGAAAATATATTCAACTTGGAAAAGCACATTTATTTTACCTAGCATAAAATTAAGAAAACATTATTATCGTCCTGTTAATCATTCTCTTATGAAACCTTTTCTCTTATTGATTTTCAATTCAAGTCCATAGATAGTGCGGTTTTGATTATGTAGGAAGTTGTCTATCATAATCGATCCTCGCAATGTCCATTATAAAACGACAATTAGACAAATAACGACGTGAAAGGAATTTACATGTGAACAGATTAAGATCCATTATCCATAATAGATAAAGGTATAGTTTTCACATTGGAAGAGCTGAATTTTGCACAACTTGATGTTGTAAAAATTGATATACACTTTTGTTGAGAAAGAGGTTAACTGATATGGAGAATGTGGCGTTCAAAGAGTTGAGCTTCTTGAAGGAGAAATCTCAAGTTTTGTAATAGTATTGTTGTTCTATCTTAAAAATTATTCAGACATTCGAATATGATTTAAATGCTTGTATCTACATTGTCAGTAGTATCGAATGTTTGGTAAAGAATAAAACTTAAATACTGAACGTTAGTTAAAGTATGGGAACAGAAAATAAATGAATGTAATTTTTCCCTTACTTTTTTTTTTTTTTATAAGAAACAACTTCACCACATAAGTTAATTCCATAGTAATGCAAAGCCCTATTAATATATTAAAGTATATAGTTAAATCGTTTATCTACATGTCTATGATAATCACACAAATAATCCACATTAGTGTTCTTTTTTGTGTTTTGTCCAACTAAAATAATTCGATATTATATGGTTAAAAGTAATTTGTAAAATTCAGTTACAATGAAATTTAATATTCTCATAAAATTTCATGAATTAGCATATTTTATTGTAGTTTTAAATTTTTAATTAATCTTGCCCTTTAAAAAAAACAAAACCCTAAACCTTAGTTCCGAAGGATTTGGCGAGTCCGAGTTCGAGTCAAGTTCCAACATGGTCAAACGGTGGTTGTTAATTGAATCTAATCTCATAGATTAAAGAAACATATCCCCTTTTCCTTATTCAAAACACCCCCATCTCTCTCTCTCTTTCTCTCTCTGCAATCTCCTGCTCTCAGCAAGAACAACGTTTCTGAAGGTCCTGTGCTTTCCCAAAAGGAGGATCAGGTTTCTTTTAGTTTTCCCACGTAATGTTTCCTTAATTCTGAAACTGGGTTCCGCATTGTTGCTTTGTTTAGCGTAGTTTCGATTCGTCGTTTTCGGTACACGAGCTCTTGTTGGTCGTCGACGTTTTGAGTAACTTCTCTTGCATTGTGTTGCAGTCAAGCCTCCGGGGCGTTGAATAGTGTCGATCACGTATTTTTCGTCTTTGGGCTAGTTTCACTAGGGCGCTACGTGTCCCTTTTGCATGTTGAGGATTGATTTAATATTGGTTTTTATTAACATAATGTCAGATGGATTACAAAGTGCTGCAATTTCGATGAATTTACGATCTTTCCTGTTTCTGGGGTCTTGACTGATCTTTGCTGGTCTTCAATAGGTGAACTGATGATAATGTGTTGATCGGTTGATATTCTTTTCTTGGCCTGTACCGTGACTGATCACTTGTGATGTCTGGGGAATTTCTTTCACGGACACAGAATTGTTTTAGTTTATCTCAACACAGAGGGAAACCGGGGGACAATAATTAGGAAGAGCTTAAAAAATAGCTCCTTCATTGGTTTTATGGAAATCCCACGTGAAAAAGAATATCCAATTTGTTGAATTTTTTTTCGCAGATCCATGCGTTTGTAGTTGATGGAATAGGCCCCTAGAAGATAGCGTGAGAGCTTTTCTGCGAGTGAAACAGCACTGATTTTACTAGGAGTGAGCCAAAGATCATGGTCAACTATGTATGAGCGAGTTGGAGAGCCTTAAGTAAGGCATCTTCCTCGTCAAGGTTCGGCAAGAGAAGTGCTTTTTTGTTTTGCAATGTCTGATGATGTCATAAGAGAGAGAGAGAGAGAGAGAGAGAGAGAGAGAGAGAGAGAGAGAGAGAGAGAATCATTCATATTATCGCTTTACATCTCTTAGACTTCTACTTCTCTGAAAATTTATTTGATCAGAACTTTTCTTAATTTTGATCGTTGGAATACTTGGCATAACATTTTTGTTTCGCATGATAGGCCCACTGGAGAGTCAGATTGGTGCACTTCTGGTGTAGCTGATCGGTGTGACATGGCAATTACTAATGGCAATACTTGGCTGGCCGACATCGTTGGGGACATAAGCGGGAAGATCGAAGAATTCTGTTTGGATGTGGAAGATGTCATCTACGTGGTGATCTTTTGCTCCTTTCGACCCTTTTCACTGATTGGCTTCTACCACTCCTCTCTTCTTCATTAGTATACTGTCACTCATGAGTAACGTCTCTTGCTTTCGTCTGGTTCCAAGCAAATTTTTCAGTAGACTATGGTGTTGGTGTTCATTGCAATTTATGCATACGCCTATATCTTGACCTTCCAATACTAATTGAATAGATGTAATGACATGTCTCTTGTCACACTTGTTCATGTGATGTCCTCTTTAATTGCCGAAATTCTTGCATGACAGGACACTGTGAACTATGTCGAGAGCAAGCTGAAGAAGGTGAGTGCTGAAGTGAGAGGCTTTTGCTTGGAGTTCATGCAAGAAGTTTTCACCTCCTCTCAGGAGCAGGCGAGTGAAGAGGTACTGTCCAATATGCCTCCGCTGGAAAGTTCTGATAGTGACACAACATCCGACACTGCTAAAGAAGACTACCTCGAAGAGGGATCTTGTAGTATAAACAACTACTCAGACGTGGACTCTGAGATCTGTGGCGATGCCACGCAACATGTGCCAATCTCTCAAGCTGAAACAATGCAATTGAAGTCCGAGGATGGACATGAATATGACTCTTTGACGGAAGGACCTGAGGAGCATTTCAATGGTTCGGATACCTGCACTGACAGCAGAAGTACGGTCAAATCACTTTATTGTGTTAGTCCAGAAGAACATGAGAGCTTCATTCCTGATGTCGCTTCCTCAGATGAATTTGAAGAAGTAATCGGTACGTACTTCAAAGATACCCTACGTGTCTGTAATTGTGCAATAGCGGCTAAACACAGAGCCTGCTTCTAGATTTCTGCTAAATGAGCACCAGAATGTTCCGTTGATGCCTAATCAACAACTCCATGTCATGTCCCGTGTCTCTCTCGCTTTGTCCGGTTAACTAGGTGTTTGGCTTCTCGCATTATGGAAGAGGCAATGATTGTACATGCCATTCACTTCCATAAGAAAAGCATCGTTTTCATTATCATCTGATGATCTACTGCAGAAAGGAAACCATTCAGTTTGCTTCATTACAGTATAGCTTTTCTACTCAATACCATCTGCTACTTATTTCTACTGTCCTAAATACTAATAGCCCCCCTTCTGAAATTTCTTCTTTGGAAACTATAAGCAGGATGTATTAGTGATGATGCACTTATGCGAATTAATATTTGCACAGGCCCATGACAAAGAAAAAGCTAAAATCGAACGATTAGAACCCCATTAGGAACACATGAAGCTGCCTGATGATATGATTTCTTGCTTCATATGGTGTTTGATTATCACATATTCATCGTAGCAGGATCGGATTGCTCAGCTCAAGAGTCCCATTCCCTCAATGACTTAATCAATATTGATGAGAACTGCATTACTGTAGACACCGGAGAAATTTGTTCAGGTCTAATTGAAATAACTGAACAACAACCAATACAGGTATGTTGCCCTCTCTCTCTCTATGAACCAGACCTTTAGTATCCCATCTCGATCAGTAACGTTGTGTTCTAGTCCATCTTCTTGTCTCAGAATGAAGTTTTGGAGAATATGACATCCACAATGAGGAACAACTACGAGTTTGATGAATCCGAATGGGAGATTATATAGTTGAAGATCGATAATCATCGGAAGCATCAAGGAGTATCGGCAATACGAGAGCTCTCAAACATCCAGCTACCGGATTTTGATTAAGTTCTAGGGGTATTGATAGTCGTCCTTTTTACGAAGGGCATTTTTTTTTTCCGTCAATTTTTCTGAATACACCTATTCTTTTTGTTTTCGTTTTTTCTATATGATTTCTTGACATGCCTGAGAATGGCATGGCAGGTAGAAATTTAAGGAATGCTAGCAGAAATTTGCATGGTGCCGCGCAGCCAAATTAGATTTTGTATTCAGCACAATTTTTTCAATCCAAACGAAAGCTCATGTCTTTATTTTCTAGGAAAAGTGGGAAAAAAGGAGAAGCGAGTTGTCTAAGATGTCGATATTAGAACTCAACATCCCGCTTATGGCTCATCTGAGTTTTCTCCTTGTACATCACATTAGATGTAGAGATCGACTAAAACTAAATATGTTAAATATCATGGGAAAAGTACCAAAAAAGTCATGAATCTATTACATTGCTATTAATTCAATTTTAAATATTTCAATTGGACTAATTGAGTCATAAATTATTTCACATTGGTACCAATTTGGTTCATTTGGCAATTAGGGCAGAAATTAGGGAAGTGAATGCAAGCGACCGTATGTGGCATCACCGGTGTTAACATTGACATTTTAAAATAATTTTTTACTAAATTTTCTATTTTTTATTATTTTTAAAATTTTTCCTTTTTTTTTCTCTTTCTTTGGATTGTGGCCAATACCAACCATTACTAGTAAGTGGGGGTCGACAAGGGCACCACAGCCCTCGTTGACCACAGGAGAGGGTCACCCTCCCTAGATCTAGCGAGGGCAAGACCTTCACAGCCTAGGCGAGGGCAAGAGCCTCCCGGCCTGGGCGAGGACGGTCCTTGTCGGATCTGGCGAGGGCGAGACCCTTGTTGCCCTATGTTGCCTAGGCGAGGGTCACCCTCGCTCGATCTAATGATTGCTGCCCTCACCCAAGCCGCGAGGGTCTCACCCTTGCCTGATCTAGCGAGGGCCACAATGACCTTGCCAAACCCCACCTATGGCTGGTTGCCGGCCACAATCCAAAGAAAGAAAAAAAAGGAAAAGAAAAAAAGGAAACTAAGAAAAAGAATTTTTAAAAAATAAAAAATAAAAAATGGTAAAAAATTATTTTAAAATGTCAATGTTAGCATCAACAATACCATGTAAGATTGCCGATATCCACATCATTAGTTTTTGGCCTAAATTGGTTGGATGGACTGAATTAATATCAATGTGAAAATGTTTAGAATTAAATTAGTTCAATTGAAAGGTTTAGAACCGAATTTGTATAAATGTAATAGGTTTATGATTTTATTGATACTTTTTTCCAAAATACCATAGCATTTGATTGTAACACCAAATACACCTAATTTATACTATTCTTTCATCGAATAGTAGATTCAAGAAAAATAAATAAAATGGTCCACTTATATTTGGATTTGATAGCAAATATTTTAGAAGACTATTGAAAAGTAGAAAAAAAAAGGAATATCATAGAATCAGAAAATACACATGTATGAATTAATGCGGGACAGGAAATGGAAAAGTGCAATATTATGTTCAATGATAGTTTGAAAACCTCAATGATAAAAAAAACTAAATAAATCAGTCTTATATATATATAAAATAAAATTAAATAAAAAAGCATAATGATGAAAAAAATAGACCTTATCCAAAGGGCCAAAATTGGAAAAAGTATGAGAGTAGTTCTAAGCCTATCACATTTGTATCAATTTAATCATAAACTTTTTAATGGTACCGATTTAGTCATAAACCTTTTTAGTTACTGCTAATTTAGTCATAAACCTTTTAATTTAGTGCCAATTCAATCTTTTCGGTTAATTTTGGTTGGATATTATTGATGTGGACGTTAACAGCTAACTTATATGGCACTGCCGACGTTCATGTGGACAATTAATAATATTTAGCCAGGCGACGCCGTCCTGGAGGTGGCCCAGTGAGGCCGACCCTTGCCGGAGGCTAGGCGAGCTTGGCCTCGCCAGATTTGGGCGAGGTCGACCTCACCTAGCCTAGGCAAGGCCGAGCTTCGCCATGCCTTGCCTAGCCATGGTGAGGCTCAAGCCAACAAGCCTCGTTATGGCTTGGCATCTTTAAGGGCCGGCAACTCTCCGACAAGGTTGCCGGCCCTCGTCTGGCCGATTGCTGGCCTTGGCCATGGCCGGTGCCGACGACCTGCCAAAAGGAAGAAGAAGAAGAAGAAAAAGAAAGAAAGAGAAGAAAAAAGAAGAGAGAAAAATTGATTCTACAAATTGTTCTCGAGAGCAAGAAATTACTTTTTTCTACTTCTTGTTTCCGTTCCAAATCTATTTCTGGGAACAAAAGTTTTACTAAACACGTTTTTATTCTTTTTTCGTTCCTAGAACAAAATAATAGAAATTTTTGTTCCGGGGAACAGAATTTTTTTTTAACAAACAAGTCCTTACTATTCTTTCTACTCTCTTGCACAACTTTTTACTATATGTAAAAGAAATCGGTCTTAGCGGGTTGAAGGACGAGATCAATGTATGAGATGCGGCGAATCTTAGTAGTTGCACCGCACTTTCTCTCTCGGTGCCCAACATTAATGTATCTAAACATTTTGCAAATTCATTTATCCATGGCGCTTTGTGTTCTTTATATGAATAAATACGTCACTGATTGCGCGAGTTTTTTTGTTTTTTGACGGAGATTTTGCAAGATTTTCAAATGCAACTTTTCCTTTTCATTTTGTACAAAGTGAAATCCAACACATTGCAGTCAAGATCAAGATTTTCTTTTTGATGTGTTTGACAAATAACGCGCAATGAAGATGTGAGAATTACAAAAAAAAAGTTCTTAAACTTTTACAAGTATGCTAATTCAAAACTAAACTTTCTTTTATACCAATTGAGTTATAAACCTTACATTCATGTCAATTTAGTTACCTAGCAAATTTCAGTCAAAAATCACTAACATAAATGCCAGTCATCCTACATGATACGATGCTGGTGATGTGAATAATTTTTAATTATATTTTACTAGTTTTTCGATTGATTAATTGATTGATTTATTTCCTTTTTCTCTTTTTCTTTATTTCTTTATTTCTTTTTTCCCTTCTTCCTCTAGCCGATTATTGGACCTCGGCAACTAGCCAAATGTGTGGGTCCACAGTAATATTTGACTTAGTCTAAAGAGTAGGGCCCACAAGTAGAAAAGAAAAGAAGAAGAAAATTAGGGAAGGAAAAAGGAGGAGGAGGAGAGATCGAGAGTCTTTGGAGAGGGGAAAAAAAAAGGAAAAAGAAAAGGTGATAAAAGGAAAAGGAGGAGGCACGTTGGAGTAGAAAGAAGAGGGAGGAGAGAAATGAACGGAAAGAAGAAGGAGGAGGAGGAGGAGGAAGAAAAGGGAGGGGATTCTCATCACGGACGCCTCACCAAGCCAAGGCAACTATGTAACGCGATGCCCAGTAAGTGATTGCGCCCCTCCTTTGTCCAATCGAAGTATTTTTCAGGTTTGGGCCTCAAATTTGGAATTTTAGGAAAATCAAGTGGCGAATGATGATTTTTGAGTCATTGAGCCATGTATTTTTGTAGAAATGATAGTTTAAGGTGTTGTGGAGCCGTAGGATTTTACATATTGTGATTTGAGCTTACAGTTTGCTTGAAACGAAATCTTGAAATTTCCTGTGCGTAGTGAACAGTGCGCGTCTAGCAGCTTCGCGCCCATATATTGTTGATTTTCGGCTTGATTTTGGGACGGTCAAGTTGGGATTCTTGTAGTATATGTGAAAAGCTTTCTATTGACTATAAATACGTTTAGAACGGGATTCAGAGAAGAAAGTTATGGCATGACAAAAATTTCGCGCTTAAGCTTCAGGCTACGGATAGATTTGAGAAATTGCTTTCGGTGAGCAATTTGTTGGCATGTGGGAGTCGTTTTGCAAGCATTCAAGCCTAGTTGAATCTAGTTGAGGTAGCGTTTTACTCGATTGTAATATTGCTTCTCGCTTATTTGATAGGATCGTGAGTTCGACGATACGAGTATTATTTATTGTTTGGTCTGGGGCATATCCATATGACTGGTGCTATCTCTTTTAAAAATTTAGAAACTCGTCTTCAAAATGACAAATATTTGATATTTTACGAGATATGAAGAAGCATATTTGTTGCATAAAATTTGGATGAGGCATTTACTACATTTTGGTGTTTCATAATAGTGTGAGAACTTTTTGGTGGAAATATATACTTTGTTTGATGAATGAAGTTGAGAAATATTACATGTTTTGGATTTGTAAAACATTTCTTACGAAATGCTCGACTTATGCGTTGTCCGCCTCATAACTTTGTGGCTAGACTGTACCCTTAAAAGCAGACGACAATAGCTAAAAACATATGATTAGAAGAAGCAACACGAACAGCAACTTGTAATCGTGGGACGCTTAAGTTCTGGGCATGTATGTTTTTAAGTGTTATTCTTAAGCAATTGGATAAGAAGCTTCCGATGCGAGTCCGCACATTCCTTCAGAACTACCACTGCCTCTGAACCCTCATGTAACCGCCTTCACCCCATGCCTCGCCCAAAGAGTTCCTGATCTTCCAGAAATCGATTCCATCCTCGCTCTTCCCGTACCCAACGACGACAACGACGTGGTCCAGCTGCGAGCCGCAATCCCCATTGAACACGCCATGTCTATAGCTCTGGAACTCCCACCCGCTTGCTACGATAATGACTGCGACTGGTTGTTGGGCGACTGCCTTCCTGAGCTCATCCTCACCGGGCGGCACATATGCAAAACCCTTGATTCGCGCCTTGTATTATGTTGCTTTCGTTGCATTGCAGGTCCTGTCCATCCCATGGTATGCATAGGTATTCTGGGACGCGATTCCTTGGTTTCGGATAATGTACTTGAAAGCATTGTCTGGGTAACCGCCTCTATAGCTGTAGCTTGTGGCATCACAATCTATCAGTTGTTGCTCAAAGAGCACCGATAGTTGCCGCTTGTGATCCCCACGATTCCTTCTACTGCTGCTACAACTAAGAATGCCCAGCAGGATCCTACATAATAGTTATTGACCTTATAACTATGTGAAATTACCCTATTTCGATAATTGTGATACATTGATGTTTGGCTTCTCATTATAATATGTCGGGCATTTGTTTGGTGTAGCTGTGGCTGTGACGTAGTTGTGTTGCACTGTAGCTGTGCTATGATGAGTAGTTACATATATTTTAAAACTATAGAACCTCAAAACTAGGTGAAACATCTTCCTAAATGCTGCTATAAATTATTGCAGCTTTCGAGAATTCATCAAACAATTTAATAAAAGATGCAGAACTCCTATTTCAAAATTGCAGCTACCTAAAGAGAATTATACCAAACAGGCTCTAAGTCACTCATATGACGTAAATTCTCCAAAAGTAGATATGTTTTGTGTAATGCCTACTCATTTACTTGAAAAAGAAAAAGAGTCAAGACGCAATCGCAATGCTTGTGCTTACCAAATCTGCCTCGATACTTAATATGGTTCGCAACACCTTTCTCTACCCTGTCAATGTTATCGGGAAAATCGTCGGCCAGATTTTTGTGGCTATACGATGTTGTTTCGGCAGGCTTTGGTTGCTTATCGGGGGTGCATGACAACCATTATGTTTCAAAAATAGTTTCTGGAACAGAAATAGATTTTTCTATTTCTACTTCTAGAAGAGTTTCTAAGCAAAAATAATCGTTTGATAATGACACAAAATTTCTACAAATAACCGTTTGATAACGACACAAAATTTCTATTCTAAAAATAGAAATTTGTTTGATAATGACACAAGATTTCTTTCTTTCGGACGGTGGTGGATCGGCGATCGCAGGGATGGACGGCTGGCAACTGGTGGTGGCGGCGACGGGGCCAGTGATTAGCAACTGGAGGGCGGCAGGGGCTGGCGATTGGCGACTGGAGGGCGGCGGCGGTGGTGACAACCGGCGGCGGTGGTGGGCGATCGACAACCGGTGGCAGGGCTGACAGCCGGTGATTGGTGACCGGCAGCGGTGGCCGGGCGGACAGCGACGGTCGCTGATCGGCCGGTGGCGGCGGCGGCAGCGGGCGGCCGGCGACTGGCGACGGTGGTGACTGGTGGCGACCGGCAGCGGCGGCGGCGGCAAGCGAGCGACGGACGGTGGTCAGCGGCGACGAATGAAGGATCGATTGACGAACGATGAGAAGAATTTTTATTTCTGATTTCTATTCCAAAAATAGAGAAATAGAAAATTTTAGCTTATGATTTCTCGTCCAAACCTATTTTTGCAATAGAAATCTATTCCAGAAATAGAAAAACTGAATAGGTTTATTAAACAGATTTTTCTTCCAAAAACAAGTTTGGAACAAAAAAATTATTTCTGAAGCATAAATTTTGGTTATTATGTACCCCTTAAATGCTAGATATTCCGTATGGCTTCGGATAAACTCCTCATTGGTCAGGTTTGAGAATTGGTTGAAACCTAACTCAAAGGTTCGACTCCAGACCTTTTGAAATCCTCAATGAATGCAAGTTCTCGGCGAAAATCGCCTGGCATTTTGCATTCTCCTGTGGGTCCTCGTAGGTCCGAACATATTCGGCCATCCATTGCTGGTGCCGCTCTGCAATGGTGGGCTCTTGCAATATGCGGACTGACATCGCTTGCCTCGCCCAAGTGCAAAAAATTAGAGTAAGAGAGATGATGGATTCACTTTTGAACGTAAAAGCCATTGAAGTGGATGTGAACACTTTCTTTTGTGAATGTGTTTTCTTCTTCTTCTCAGTGCGATATTTTGAAGTGGATGTGATGAGATAGCTGCACCAGAGATGTATATTCTTAGGCTCTTCATAATCAGACCATAGGAAAAAAATTGCGTTAATTTTAGGGTGGAAAATTTGTTCCCAATTCCATATTTTCTATGGAAATATGAAGCAAAAAGCCATGCATGTCCTAATACGAGTGATTCTTGCGCATACACCACCGCAGGCAAAGACTTTGTCACATTTTGTGACCACTTAGAGAAAAATGTCACATCTCTATGTTACATGATATATGCTCTAATTGACCACATCAAATTTTCCAATACAAACATCATTACGCTTACATTTTGCATGGACTCTTAATCAGATCCTACGGACCTGCAACTTGATTTCTCAAACATCATTAATTTGACTGAGACTAGCACTATCATGAACCTACTCTAGGCTGGTTAAGAGTCAAGTGTGGGAGTCTGTCTTAACTTTGCGAACCAGAATCAAGTAAGGGAGACTAGTTTTAGCTAATGCCCATTATCAATCCCTCTTTTCTTTTACGAGAATGCTCTTTCATGCAATCATTATTTATTTATTTTTATCTCTAAACACGCAAGTGTAAAGTGGTCATTCATAAATGCACAAACAATATTATAAAGCTATCATTAACAATCGGATAGGTTATTCACACAATATAAGAAAAAAAATAAAACCGTATGGAGCAAAATTAATACAAGACCTTATTATAATGCGCCAATGCAAGACCCCTATGAGCAAAGCAACAAGTGCTTTAGGGAGAATTAATCATACCAAACATGCAGGTGCAATGTACAAGGCAAATAAATAAAATTTCTAAAGAAGGTGACCTAAAACTATTCTACGTGTAAGGCAAGCCTAAATCTAATGCAACGGATGCGCTTTTTATATTTCATGTATTAAAAAGGAACTATTCTAAATGATAACATACCGCATGGTTTAATCTATATGCATTTTTATAGATTTTTTTTTTCAATGGAGATGCTTTATAAATGACCAAGCATGCGCATGGTTTTTATTTATTTTTTCCTTAATGCCGTGCAGATACAGACTTGACTGTTGTGAAAATAGTAATAAGATAAATAAATAACCGAAATGATTCTAAATGTGTAGCGAAGCACTTATTTATGGAGAAATCTAAATCTCACTTGATTTTTTCAATTTCTTTAATGCATTGCAAACATGAAAATAGTAATAAATGAACTGATTTGAAACTCATCAATAAATGAAAAAAACATATATGAACCTTTTTTCCCTTTTCAGTCTCATTGGTACCATGAATTGGTTAAAGATCAACAAATTTCAAAAGGCAAAAAAGGAAGAAGAAACAAAATGATGGCCAAAAGAAAAGAAGAAACAAAAGATATGCATATGTGCAAATGTGAAAATAGTGATACATATATGTTGGAGCATTTTTTTCCAGTAAAGGTAAGAATATATTGAACTTTAACCAACTATACAAAAGGAGGGGAGTCCCGGAAACAAAACTTACACTCAAAAGACAAACTAGTTAGTATGAGTGGAAGGGTGTCGAGACAAAAGACACAGTCAAACGGAGGCAACAAGAAAGAACAAGGTAAAAGCAAACCCAATCGGGCCAATGCCCACCCAAACAGCAACACACAACAGCCAAAATAGTAGCAAGAGGCAGCATGGAACAGCAAGACCATAGGAAGAGTAGACCGGAGAAGCCCACCCTCAACTTATGACAACTTATGCTAGCAACCACGAACAAGATGCTAAGGTTGGCCCACCACCCGAACAAAATGGAAAACAACAGCAAACAGAGATGCAAGGAGGTCAGGCAGACGAATCTATTGACCTGGGAGCAAAAATAAAAGGGTCAATGCCCCCAATTGCATTGAAATCTCCTGTTCCTAATAGTGTCATCAACATTGGCGAACGTCAAAGCCTTTTTCTTGACAACTTTGATGAGGTGGTTCTTTAGAGCCAGGACTGCTAAAGTTTCTTCCCTAAAGAGAATGTTGTTCCTCTTTTTCCAAATCAAATAGCAAAGGGCTCCAAAGGAGAATCAGGCAATGCACTAATGGAGGTCCTTGCCCGAGAGATACTTTAACGCTCAATGAAGGTTTTCTGACCAACACTTGCTTTGCCAAGGGAGGTTGCACCTCGCAGCCTAAAAGAACGCAATCTCCCGGCAGTGATGTGATAGCCAAACAATAAGCGATTAACAGAGTCAAGCCTAGAATTGTAAAAGGCACAAGCCACATTCTTGATTCTCCTATAGGAAAGTAAAAGAACCCGAGTGGGAAGCCAGTTCTTAGCGATAAGCCAAAGGATAAATTGATATCACAGAATAATGGTGCTGCTCCAAACGAACACACTCTAAGGCACCAAGGCCTTCTTTAATATGATGGTTTTCCACGCAGAAGCAACCGAGAACAAGCCTGAAGGGTTCTTCACCTAGCGCATTCGGTCCGGGTTTTGAGATAAAATGGGGAGGGGAGTTCCCCAAGAATGTAGAACAGTCTTGAGTGACTGTCCAGGAATAGAGTAGAGGTCCGCCAAACTTGAGCTATAAATTAGAGAGTGTGAGAAAAACAAGTTAAGGGGGCATCTAGGGTGCCAATAGTTAAACCAAAGAGACACAAAAAGGCCATCCCCAACCCTCCATTGAAAGGACTGCCAAAACTCTCTCCTAAGTTGAATAATCTTCTTCCAAGCCCAAGAGCATATAGTAGGTTTCTTGGCTATCTAGAAATTCTTCCTTTATAAGAATGTCAAATGTATCCATTTACACCACAGGACTCCTTGTCAATGAAAATGATCTAGATGTGTTTGAGCATGGCTACAATGTTATAGTCCTGTAGCCTATGAATACCCAGGCCTCCTTCCTCTTTTGGAAGGCAAACTTCCTCCCAAGGAACTTTAGCACCTCCAGTACCTAGGCTCGAGCCCTTCCAGAGGAACCGTCTTAGAATTTGCTTGATTTGGTCTAGCACGGCTTTGGGTAGAATAAAAACACTAGCCCAATAAGCCTAGATCAAGTGAAGGATTGACCTGATCAGTTAGAGTTGCCCGACAAAAGAAAGGAAACGCTAGGCCTAGGATTGAACCCTTGTTGTAATGCGACCAACGAGGGAACTGCAATCTGCCTTACCTAGTCGTGAATTAATGATGGGGACTCTTAGATAACAAACCGGGAGACACACTTCTTGAAAACCTAGGGCAAGAGTAATATGGTTACGCAAAAGTGCCGACTCCCTAGCAAGGAAAATCTCACCTTTATTAATGTTTGGTCTCAGCCCACTCCAAGAGGAAAATGTATTAATGCCTTTTTTCAGGATAGAAATCGAAGCCATATCTGCTTCACAGAAGAGTAAGACGTCATTTGTAAAGAATAAGTGCAAAATACTCGTTGCCTTGCATTTCCTGAAGAATTTGAACTCTGACTGCCTTGAACAACGGTTTAGAATCCCTGAGAAAATCCCCATGACCAAGGTGAATAAATATGGGAACATAGGGTCCCCCTGACGAAGCCCGCAGCCACTCGAGAAAAAACCATGCAGTTCCCCATTTAGAGAAATGGAGAATTTCAGCGTACGCACACAAACCATGAGAAGACGAATCAGTTAATCAGGAAAACCAAAAACTTGTAGCACAAGCTCGAGAAAATCCCAATCCACTGTATCGTAGGCTTTTTGGAATTCCACTTTAACTGCACATTTAGGCGAATAAGGGTGCAGATGAAAGCCACTAAAGAGCTCCTGGGCTAGGAGAATATTATCCCTGATCTGCCGTTCCTTGACAAATGCACTCTAAGAAGGGCTTATAACATTTTGAAGTACAATGGTCACTCAGTTGGCCAAGATCTTGGTAATAAATTTATAAATTGTATTACAGCAATCTATTGGCCTATAGTTTGAAACTGCAGAGGTTTTGGGCACTTTTGGCACCAGAGCTAAGAGAATGTTGTTTATTTCATGAAGAAGCTTACCTGAAATAAAGAAGTCTATGACTGCTTCCAGGACCAAAGGCCCTACCGTCTCCTAGTTTTGTTTGAAGAATTCAGTAGTAAATCCATCAGGCCTAGGTGCCTTACCTCGAGGTAAGGAGAAGAGGGTATCTCGGATCTCCTAGTTGGAAACCGGGCGAGAAAGAGAGGTAACCTACTCCTCATTAAGGGGGCACCGAATCTCCTGGATCTCCTGCATAGCCGACCTCGACGCCACCTCCCCCGACACCAGCAAGTCCTGAAAGTAGTTGACAAACAATTGTTAAATCGCACCTCGGTCAGAGACAAGGACGCCGGAGGAATCCAAGACCAAGAGAATCCTGTTTCCCAACTGTCTTTTACTGACGGAGTGACGAAAGAATTTAGTGCTCCTATCACCTTCTTTTAGCCACTTAACTCTTGACTTTTGACTGTAGAAAGACTCTTCCTGACTCCGTAGGTCCACAAAGGTACGCCGATGAGTCTTCTCCAACTCTGCAAGGATAATGTTGGACGGGTCTAGCTAGAGGCTAACCTGGGTGGTACATAAAGCATTCCTAGCCTCAATTGTTCTAGCTGAGATATTTGAGAAAGACTCCCTGTTGAGAAGTTTGAGAGTCTTCAGCTTGTTTACTAGCATGTACATTGGAACCCCTCCCTTGGGGACTCCCAAACTTGAGTAACAATAGAGTGGAAAGACGGGTGCTTAGTCCAAAAGTCAAAGAACTTGAATGCTTTCCGTTGTAAAACAAGGTTAATGACTTTAATGACCATGGGGAAATGGTCAGATATACCAGGGGCAAGGAAAGAAGCTTCCGAGAAGGAGAAAACTTGGCTCCACTTTGTATTCATAAGGACCCTGTCGATCTTTCTTACCTTGCGATTAGGCCTAGAGGAAGTAGCCTAGGTGGAACAAAGGCCAACATAACTCAGATCTTCCAGCTCTGATTGAGCTAAGCATTGTCTAAACTCATCAAAGCAAGGGATCTAAATGTCAATGCCCCTAATCCGGTCAGACAGGTCCTTGATGGCATTGAAATCCTTGGCAACCAACCAAGCGGAATCTTGAAGGGCGGAACTCCTAAGAATTAGGTCTTCCCAAAGCAGCCTCCTGGAAATAAAGGTATGCTCGGCATAAATGACCAATAAATAGCAATCCATACTCGAGCTAAGAAACTTCAATCTTCCATGAATCGCCTGGGAGTTGGTCGAATCAACATCAAAGCTTACAAGCAATGGGTTCTAGCCTACCCAGATTCTCCCTCTTGGTGAGCACTCATAATTAGCCACACATCACCAACCCTTTAAGAGTCTCGCAAAAATCAAAAGGAAGAGACTTCGGGACTTTAGTCTCCAACAAATCGATAGCACAAAGACTATTAAAGGAAGTAAGATTCTGAACCTCATCTTGTCGAGTAGGATTAAGAAGACCCCCGATTTTCCAAACTCCTATGTACATAAGTAATAATAGATAATATATACAACTAGAATGGGAGGTTATCTCCGCTTAGTAGACTGACGTCGACTGGCCACGGGACCAGGGGAATTAGCAGAGGGCGGAGTAGGGCAAGGGGGCAGTACCATATACTGCCTAGAGTCAGTCTTCGTGGTAGCAGGGACAGCTTCCGTAGATGGAGGGCACTGCACGTCTTGGTTCTCTTCAGTGGAGTCACTAAGGAGACTAGCCAAGTCATCCAAGTCCTCGGCAGCACTGGACGATGGGGCTATAGAGGTAGCCTCCACAAGTATGTCTACCAGTATAGCAGAAGAGAGAGCGAAGGAATCCTCAGCTTTTGACTGCCTTCTTTGAACCCTCTTGGCCTTATGGGTAGAAGGAGAGGCCAAAACAATTCCAGGATTGGAATCCTTCAACTGTAGAATCTGTCCTGCTGCACTAGGATCAACTGGTAAGTCTAGTGATCCCCTCTTTAGATCTAAGGGTTGCTTCTTTTTCCTCATCACCTGCTTCCATCATGATTCAGGAATTCCTTGATCTATCGCAACCTCAAGAACAGGGGCAGAAACCCGGTCGTGAGTAGCAGGAGCCTCATTGATCGGAATTTGCTGAAGGTCCACCTCATCGTTAAGTGAAGAATCAATGGTCGCACATTTGTGGCCAAAGGTGCCACATTTAGGACAAGCCACTGGTCTCCACTCATATTCGACCTCCACAGCTTGAGTTACTTCATTGAGGACAACATCGACTGAGTTACATTGAGGTTGCCTCGCATCGATCTCGACACACACTTTAGCGTAGGAAATCATCCTCGTTTATTATGTGCATTGGTCGACATAAAGAGGTTTCCCAATAGCATTAGCAATCCCACTTATTGTTGGTGCAGACCAAAGGTCGAGGGGCAGGTTCTTTAAGCGTATCCAAACCGAAATGGAGGAGTGGTTGTCCTTCTTTAATTCCAGCAAAGACTTCCATTGTTGCAGGATAAGAGGCACCTTAGCAACCGTTAGAGAACCATCCTCCAGGATCTTCCTACGAAACTCTGGGTCTGGGATGTGGAAGAAATAGAACCCTTGGTCATTTGCCATCACTTCTGAGAGCTTTGGTCCCCAGGCGTGTTTTAGAGCTGTCTCCGTAAGCTTGAATGGCATTTTCCTTCCAATGTAGTACCTGACTAGGCATTAGTGCCATTTCGGGCCTCCAGCACATTCTCAGATAAAGTAACAATAGGCATGTTGTCAACATAAGAGGGGGGAACGAACGACAAGTCGTATCCCTTCGCTGCTGCACGTGTGACGTTAGCCCAGGATTGGGTGGGCGAAGGTTTAGAGCTCCAAGCTTGTTGGGTCTTAGATTGGGGTCGAATGGAAGTGGACCTAGCTTGGCTATGTCCCCGAGGACCATCCGAACCTTGAAGGGCGTTACGGGCTCTTTGCTTGCCCTCCAATGAAGCCGATGTTTCTATTTTGGATGAGCCCACTTGTCCCACGACCTCAGAGGACCGGGGGTTTTGGGCACGAGGGATGGGGCTATGCCTACTAACACCATCCACACCAATATAGGCCTTTCCCAACTGGTCACACACCTCAACAGACGAAGAGGCCATAGCAACAGCCGAAACCCACAAATAATCCCACAAACCCTAACACATAATGTACATAACAGGACTTATAGGGCATACTAGGACAAATGCTTTGGTAAGGTTGTAAGGGGAGGTCATGTGAGCCAATCCTCCGAATTTCAACCCTAACGAATGGCTGGAACTCCAGTAGCAGCAAAAAACCAAAACAGGTGAATAGTAAATCAGACACCCCTTGGAGAGAGCACACTGAACAGTATAGCGAGAAAAGGTTCTTGTGTCGGAGCATTTATATATGGAAACTCTAAATTTCCACATGAAATTTTTTCATGCAAAACCCTACTCTAAAATGACATTATGTTAATTTTTTTTTTTATTGCTAATGGTCAAACTACTCAAACATACCAAAAGCAAAAATTGATGGAATCAATCCTATTGTGCGTACATGAATGAGTAACACAAATCAAATTGCAAATAGTATGTTGGAAACTAAGTGGAAAAGCGTCTACTCGGGCATAGCAAATCATGTGACGTTCTCAATGATAAGCATTCCAACAAGAATTAAGAGATGGTTGATAGGCTCACTTCATGGATAACTTGGTATAAGAAATGTTGAAACTCGAATCACTTACCTCAAACGGAATGTCGTGCAAGGATTAAGTGGACCACTCCAAGCTTGGTCAAGCTAGAACGAAAATTCAAGGTGACATGGCGAGCCACCAACCCGACGGTGAGCACTCTTGATTCACTATACTATTCTCTGAATTCTTTCCTCCGGGCAACATTTCTCATTCATATTCTTGTTCTCTTTTTGTTGTATGGTCCCCTTGGACTCCGTGAGACTCCCTATTTATGGGGATAGACCTTCTATATTTCCTTCTCAAAATTGAATTTGAATTTCACCCCCAAATAACCCTTTGAATAACCCCTAAATCTCTTTAACCACCTTATTATTCTAACTAATTAACAAATTTATTTTACTTTGGTGGATTTGGGAATTAGGCATGATTTTGCACCTGAAGAATGAAGACTCATTCTTGCAAATTTTGGTAAAATTGAAGGGGATATCTCGGCAACTTTTGAAGAAGAATTGGGCCCATTTGGACTCGATCATCTGTTCTAGGCTGGAATGTGCCTGATTTGCATCAGGCCAGTTTTGGGCCTTAGTTGCTTAGACTGGCCCATTCGGCCTAGCTTTAGTTGAATGAGGTCCGTTTGGACTTGGTTTGCCAGACCATGTAAAGAACAAAAAAATAAAGATAAATACAAAAATATTTTTGGTTGCGTAATGCACCTTAAGAATTTTTTTAAATAGCTAAAACAAGAATTGCCAACCGAACACTAGTTATTGAAAAATTGTCCAAAAAGTTAGTAATTTCTCACATATCTAAGGATAAAGTAGCCGTAAATTTCTTACCATATCGGCCTTGGTTCTTTATAGGGTTGACAACACCTTGTTTGACCCAGTCGAAGCTCTCTAGGATGCTGTTCAAACCTTGGTACTTAAAAGAATTGCCTTGGGAGGAGTTCCTACGTGTTGATGATAGCAGTTTTGTATCCAGTATATCTTGCCACAAATCTTTCTTTGGTTAAGGGTGCGTTTGGTTCGGCATTTGGAAAACTTATTAGAAAAATGCAAAGCAGGTTAACCTAAATGGCTTTGGAGGAAATGCAAAGATTGTTTGGTAAATTTTACTTTGAAAAGTAAATTTGACAAAAATGTTGTTTGGTAGAAAACACATTTGCAAAGCCTCTTTGGTGATTAATCTAAATATTTTAATGTTTATTTGTTTATTTTTTTAAAATTAAAAAATAATGTTTGCGACTTTTTTAATTTATATTTGACAACAATGTTAAAGATGTTGTGTAAATAATTTTATTAAAATTAAAATTTCTTTTTTTGCTAAAAAACATCAAATGGAAAAAATTTACGTGCTCTCTTTATGAATTACAAGAATATTTTCATTACAATAAAAACATGATAACATATGCTTTGAGGAAAGAAGCATATTATCCTTAAAAATTACAAATATCCTTAATTATTTCCTAAATCATAGCTATTTGTTCACGTAAACATGCCATATCAAATGCTATATCATCATGTGAAACATTACCCTCCTTACTTACATCATCAGAATCCGTTGTATATAAATTGGGATCCAAATCCACTTTAGCAAAATGTACATCATTCAGGGCATTTCTTCGTATATAATTGTGCAAAGTCATTGTTGTTATCGCAATTTTCACTTGCTTTGTATATGGATAACTTGGCATACTCTTTAAAATCTTCCACCTCTTCTTCAATACACCAAAGATCGCTCAATTTCTGATCATAGTAAGGAGTGAGTATGGTTGAATACTTCTTTATAACCTGTCGATTGAGGATCTCGTTGAAACTCAAGTAAATGATATCTAACTTCTTTATATGACCCCAAATAACTCGTGGGATTTGGATATCCATCATCAACCAAATAATATTTATTTACACAAAAAAGTTGTAAATTTAATCATCATATAACACATACATATATTAATGTGTAAAAACAATTAATTTACGAATCTTTCGGAGGATGAGAAAATTGTAAATCATGTCTCCTAATAGTTTTATAAAAGATACAAGTATCATGAGCTGTTCCCTCCCAATCAGCCCAAACATAAGTAAATTCCATGTTAAAATTACACACGACCATCACAGTTTGTGTCAGTGTTCCTTTTCGACCAATAAAACGAAGTTGCTCACTCTTAGGTACCACCATTGGAATATGAGTACCATCTATAGCTCCAATGCAATCAGAAAATAAGAACAAGAATATTATTTGATTTATATTTAATTCATATTTTTTTTATTGTATAATCGTAACTTACTTTAAAATGTGGAAAAAATATTCTATTATTCCTGATCTTCTTTGGAACTTCCTTGAATTGGCGATCGGATGGTTGGATCAAATCTACTCCCATTTCACATATTTTATCAAAAACTAAGTTAAATAGCCTGTATATGGTTTCTCCAGAATGTTGAAAGCACTCTTGCGCTAACCTATTACCTATATCATGTAATAAAATATGAAGAAACAATCCTAACATTTCTATAATATCAATATTTCTAGTGCCTTGCAAACCATATCGTGTCACTAAATCATTCATCAAATTCTTAAATACAGTTCTATACATTCTAAACATTTGATAAAACCTTTTATGATTAGCATCAATGTCCATAGACTCTATTAACCATGCATTTCCCGTGCATGACAAGGTCATACACGGTATTTTTTTACCATATATTGCTTGATAAATACCGTATGTATGTACAGCTGTACAAAGTTGCCAATATTCTTTTTCCTCTTTTTCATAGTTTTCCCTTTCAAGAGAATCATCCATAACTAATTAAAGTAATAAAATAGAATTAGAATAAGAAATATAACAAATTATTTAAATCATTTATCAACAAAAAGCACTTATCATATGTATGCAAACTCCACTCAATAAAAAGAACACCAATTGGAACAAGATAGCATAAATATATCTTACCAACTAATATAAATAAGTAGTGCAAATATGTATCACATTACAATAACGTTAGACATGAAAAAAATAAATAGCAAATATCCTAGTGATGATTACGTTGTGCGAACTTATACTTGAGCCATGTGACTTTTTATTGATCACCATTCAAGTTCATGAATATTTGCCTATTATCTTTCTTTTCTGAAAAATAATCTAATGCAAAATATATATATATATATATATATATATATATAATTCTTGATCTTGCTTAATCTTGAGTATAGTTTTCAATATTTCTATGAGTTCTTTGTAAGGATTAAACTCTTTGGCATAACTTCTACTTTCAATAGCCGAACAAATTCTCTCTATTTGCGTTGCTAGCTTATTAGCCATACTCAATTTCTTTTGTTTCTTTCCTTGAGATTGCCTCACCGAATTTTGTGACGTTCTTTTATCACTTTGATATTGTTCACTAGTCTTTTCACCCACATCACCCTTTATATTTTCATCAGTAAATTCTACTGAACCACCAATGTCAAATTGTGTGGCCACAACATCCTCATCAACACATAAGCCTTGTGCAGGATTCCATGTGACGTTTCTAGTGGCAACAATTTTCCCAAACATTCTATCCAACAAAACTTGAAGATCCAGATATATATGCCTTTTGTTCTAAAAGCTCTAATCTTAGGATTTTCCTGCTATAATAAACATTTTTGTGAGTTGTATAGAAAAAAGATGAACTAAAAAAAATTAACAAAAGAAGGGAAAAAACTTGAATTTTCCTCTCCTACCATTCATCACTTGCATCAATGATATTCTTTTTTGGATCCCATTCTAATCCAGTTTCCTTGAGGACCAATGTCCTCCATCTTTTCCAATCTTCCTTAAGATTATTCCACTTACTATTCATTTGACTTTTATCATACTTTTTGCCCCTTAGGTTCTCAAACTTTTTAATTATAACCGTCCATCCATCCATTTTGTTGTTTGTAGGACAATTGCCATTGTCAATTTGTTTAACGCACAACTTACAAAAGGTTTCAACAGCTTCAAGGCTCCAAAATACTTTTTCCTTTGATGAACTTCCCATCTACTAATAAATGTAATATAAACAAATGCAATTTGAGTTTAAAGACAACAAACAATAGATGCAATCAACAGGTTGAACCATTCCATTTGCACATAAGTTCTTATAAAGAAAGTATGCATTCTCCTCACTGTCAAAAAGAGATAGAATCTCACATAATCGGGTAAACCTCAAAGGCACCCATTAGCTTATCGTCTGCATACTACTACAAATCCCATGTTTATCATATGAGAAGTCGGAGTACAACAGACAAAAAGGAAGATCAGCAACAGCAAGAACTTTTTTTGTGTATCGACATCCTGAGTTGAAGAAGAACTGAGAGCTCGAAAACATGGTCATCCGATACCTTTAACATTTTTCATTATCAAATCACAACCAATTTTAAGCAATCAAATTAACTCAACAGAGAAATCACAAATCCAACACACAGCAATTACACAGCAATATCACCCTCGAAATTAATAGAAGAAAAAAAAACACATGAATGCAGGATTTAGAAAAACAAAAAAGCTCTAACTGATAGGAAGCAGCGTCCTTTCCCCATTTAAGCTACCCATTCAAACTATAGATCATTCAGCCACAAAGACCAGACTATGATCAAAACCTGACATAACCTGTAGAACTTCTAGACCTTTTAAAGAGTCTAATAATGTTGGGTGAAGCTCATCATTGGAGCTTCTCACTCCAATTCTTCCATAAGAGAGAGGGGGACACAAAGAAAAGAGAAACATGTGGAAATAAAGTTGTACATTTCACGAGTGATCGGCAAACGTGATCTCCGCTCCAGCATAATAGCTCTCAAATGGCATTGAAACATAAGACTCCAAGCAAACAATAAACCCATAAACGGAATGAAACTATATGCTAACTTGGTTCGGCCATTTCAATGAACACATGGTGAGCAGCGAGTTGGGGAGCAAACATTGATTTGTTGGGAACTCGAGCACACACCCAAACTCAAAAGTAATGAACAAGCAACGTTAGGATTCAACAAAACAAACTCATTCAGGTTTGGTGCAAGTGATAACTAAAGAAATGGAGTTGACTCCCACCTCACTCAAGAAAGGACAGATCAAGCATGGCAAAGAGGTTCGTGGGCTTAGGTTCAACTGTGGGTCCCCACCTAGCTCGAAAAAGGCTGTTAGAGGGCGAGCTCTTTACGAATCCGTCGGTTGCCTTGGTGCCTCCGAGCCAAGATCCTTGGGTTAAGGGAGGTTTGAACCAAAACAAAACCTCATTGGGAACACCGAGCTTCAGGAGCGAGGGGGAGAGAGGTGAGACAAACTTGCAGAGGATGAGCACTTGAGCAAGCAAAGGAAAAGCGCAGTCGAGCGAAGAGTGTAGTTGAGTGAGAAGCAATCGTCATGAGGGAGAGAGCGATGGAAGGGTGGGAAGAGAACGAGATCTAGGGTTTTTTTTTTTTTTTTAATGGGCAAAAGTGGTTTTTCAATAAAGTTTTAAGGGCAAAATAGGCAACTTACTATTTTCATTAAATGAGCTCTTCAACATTCCCAAGGGTCAACTTTCACTTGAAAGCCTATTGAAGAATGGTTGCCAAACACCCCAATTTGGCATGAAAGGGCTTTGGGGCTTGAAGGGGCTTTCTAAATGTCCATCCAAACGCACAATAAGTCCGAGAACTTGTTCAATCCTACCTTGTAAGTGGGGTTGTCGTGCCATTGAACTCCTAGACAAACTACAAGTTTTCTGAGAAAATCTTCAGATGCTTCACCTTCTCGGTGATGTCTTTGCAGTTGCGCCTATGCTCACTCATCCACTCCTCGAACTTTTTATTCATGAATGGAATGTCGTAGACAAGAGATGCGGCATTGGATGCGCATACACATGCACATGCACATAAGACAAGTGTCGACCATATGAAGAAATTTTTTGCAAGTTTCAAAGCTAGTTTCTAACGAAGAGATATGGTTTTTTGGTGTAAGGAATGAGTGAATGCATTAGATGTATGTACAGAAGGAAAAATGACACAAATGATCCCTAAAGTTTGGCATAATGTGCAATATCGTCCCCAAATTTTTAATTTGATTAGTCCTAAATTTTTGGTACATGTTCAAATTAATTCCTTAACTATATGAAAATGTTCATGTCGTTCTTCTATTAATTCAAGTTAACAGAATTAGCTATATGGCTTTCAATTCAATATGTCTAAATAGTGAACAAAAAATAACATTACATATGGATTATCACTTTGAGATATTCTACTCAAATTAGAATATAATAATCATTTTAATTTATTTAACTTGTTCCATTTGCAAAAAATATTTTAATTTGATGATATTAGTTATTACATTCTAAGTTCAATAACTCACACGAATAATTTACTTGTAACATTATTTTTTTATCCACCATTCAAACTTATAGATTGGAAACCATATCAGCAAATTCTATTAATTTGAATTAATTAATGAAATGATAACATTAAAAATTTTTATGTAGTCTAGAGATTAAATGACATGTATAGTGGGTGAAAGTGCGTTTGGTTCAGTATTTTGAAAGCCTATTGGGAAAATGCAAAGTAGTTTAGCCTAAAGGACTTTAGGCAAATACAAGGCCGTTTGGTAAACTATGCTTTGAAAATCAATTTTGAGAGAAATGTTGTTTGGTAGAAAACACATTTGAAAAGTTCTTTGGGTGATTAATAATAGTTTTTTTAATTTTATTTGTTTAAAATTTAAAAAAATAATGTATGCAACTTTTTAAATATAAATTTTAACAATAATACTTAAAAAATTGAATACATATATAATTTTTTTTTTTAAAAACCAAACCCTTCATTGGAATTTTTTAATTTTTATTTGCTTAAAATTGAAAATAAAAGGATGTATGCAACTTTTAAATATAAATTTTCACAATAATGCTAAAAAAATCAAGTACATATATATAATTAAAAAAACAAATTCTTCATCAGAATCTTTTAATTTTTAATTTTTAAAATTGAAAAAAAATAATATATGCAACTTTTTAAATATAAATTTTGACAATAATAAAAAAAATCAAATACATATATATATTTAAAAAAAAAGACCAAATGCTTCGTCGAAATTTTTAAATTTTTAATATTTTAAATTTGAAAAAAATAATTTATGCAACTTTTTAAATATAAATTTTGACAATAATGCTAAAAAAAATCAAATATATAAATAGTTTTTAAAAAAAGACCAAAATATATTTAAAGTTCAAAGTCCATTTGTGTAGTTGTATCTTTATAGAAATGAACATGAAATTAATTTATTGGAGCAATTTGATGGCAAAGAAAGTCAATTACAGAACATGGTCAATGTCATTATTTACTCAACGATTGCGTGTTGCACATGATTTCCAAAAGCTAAACAAAAAGGTGCTGGAATGGTCCTAGATCGTTCTCTGGCCTCGATGAGGGTTTATGTGACTATGGTGTATACAACTTGAGCATTTACTAGGTAGGTTCTTCTAAAGCTAGACGGAACTAAATTGGTCCGAAAATGTCTCTTATTATATTCCACTTTTCTTCGTGCACCTTTCTGCATTTCAACGCCTTTATTGACCTAGGCTTACAAAAATAAGCAAAAGTAACGTGGGTGTGTGTGTGTGTGTGTGTGAGAGGAATAGAGACGATTGTGTGCGTAAGGAAGAGAGAGAGAGAGAGAGAGAGAGAGAGAGAGAGAGAGAGAGAGAGAGAATTAATTAAGTGAATGATTAATGTTGTCAAAAGTTTTGTGTGCCTCAACTGACATTTATCTAACAGAAAACTCCATAAGCTTTACAAAATTAAGAATATTGACAACTAGATTTGCAAACAAATTTTTTTCTTTCTATTCTAAACTTTAATAGTATTTTGAATTTCGATAAAAGTCATTAGGTAATATCTTTTGCTTAAAATAAGCCAAAACACATGGCAAATACCAGACTAATCAATGGTACTAACAATATCTCCACAATTAGCTAAAATGGAGGCCTATCGTGTTCCATGTCGAGATTGTATCAATTATAGGGTTGTGTTTTACTCCAATCCCAATTAATTGAAAGTTCATCTGACTAATTTTTAATTGATGGGTTATAAACATAGATACATTTATGTATGTATGTGTATGTATGTTTGGTCAAGTTCACATATGATTAATATATACGATTATTTTAAAATGCTAATAGAAGGGTTCAACTTCCTCTTATGAGGGATGGACGGCAAATGTGACCCTATATCCCCTCCGCTTTGGTTGCTTTGAAAATCTTTTCAAAACACAATGCACGGATATTTATTATCAAAACCTCATAAGCCCCAATAGATCCTAACATTTTTCTTCACTTATTAAAGTGATAAAAGATGGATAGACGTCAGACATGGGCAAGAATCATTGCGTGTGTCAAGCAATCACCGGACCCACGGATTCAAATCACTTCCCTTTTTCACATTCGTGCGGTTTAGGCAACTCCCCAACATGATATAACATCATCTAGAAGCTTGTCAATATCAAAACCCTTTACAAGTGTCCAATGCACGGAATCTCTTCCCTTTCACATCCACAAGTTGTCATACTCTTTCTTTTCTTCTCCGATAGATGTTCAAAACTTTATATGGATTCAAATTTCACTAAGATTAAATCTTGAAACCCAATTAATTATAATTTTGTTTTGTTAGAATATTTGCCCCAAAACGATTGTGATATGGCTTAAAGTAAAGAAGTTGGGACTTCTAAGCTCAAGCCCATCCTCTCGGTAAAAACTAAAAATATAAAATTAATAAATCAAGCCCATTTTGTTGATTTTGGTTCTTCTCTTTTGGAAAAAATAAATGTCATATGGAATGCTTGGTTCAAAGGAAAACTTTTGCAAATTTCAGAGTTTCGAGTTTTATACCGTAAGGTTATTTCTTTTAGATACATAAATTCGCTTGCCAAGTGGATTTATGGGTGCGTTTCCATGTAGATGTCATACAAAATAGATCATGGCAACCTGTTCGGTTTCTGATCTCAAGTTGACCACTTCATTCCATATGCATACGAGAGGAATTATTTTAAAACTGTAATTTCAAAGCATATCGATTTCGGTGGTTTAAAGTCTTTTCAATTCTAAAGTTTGAATTATTTAAATGAACAAAAGAAAAGAGACCATTATATCTTCTTTTTATTTATTTATTTATATCGTGCCCAAATACAAAGATAGAGATACCGGTTCCTCTCCATTTTCCATTTCCCGTTTTATTCCATGACCAACTTCATCCTATCGGTTCAAATGTAGGCCTTTCTTCAACACATATTTTTGTTTTAAATGCTTGATTTAAATACTAATTTATTATAATTGATCGTAACCCTTTGCAAACTCATTTTGTAATTCATGCGAGTTGACTAAAGTATTGTCGCGACCAAATTTTTGGGTGAACCACCTAGGGTTTTAGCTAATGGATTGCTAAGCCTAGACTTAGCTCGGGCTCTCCCAAGCCCATATCAATTCGCAACTTAGGTTCAAGTTTTTAACATGCAATTGGATTTTTAATTATGAGTCGCCACTAATCTATTTTTGGTGGGTCGATTAGAAACCCAAGTAAAGCAATGTGAAATTCATTTTACTCCTACGAACCAGAGATTGTGAATTCGGGGACTTGATTACGTTAAATTTCTCTAACGCTCTTTCGGTACCTTTATCTTTTATTTTGAAAAAATGTTTGGCAAGCAACTTGAATTGATTTAATTCACTAACATGTGAGGTGACCATGCAGGTGTGCAAACCACCAATTTAACACTTAAGAAAGCAAATGAATAAATTGCAAAACTTACCTCATAGCAACGAAAGCATCTGCAATGTTAAATCAGAATTCACATCGACAATCCTAGTTATGATTTCTAATTAACATGTAATTATCCAATTTTTGTTTTCGCTTTTCTTAATGAGAATCTAATCTACATGTAATGCAATGTTACTAATCTAACATGTAATGATATGGCATGGTAATATGACTTAAACTATATGACATAAATAAAATGCAGTCTATCATAAAGAATGCAATTGATTAATTCTAATGATTTTTTTTTTTTTGTATTTTCCATGAAATTCGAAATTAGAAAAATGCAAAGATTATCTAGTTAGATTAAGATTCTATTCAATTTGTATTAGGAATTAGGTTAAGCCAAATCCTAATTTAAACTAGATTCTTATCTTAACCAAGTAATCTCTAATCTAAAATGCAATCTATCTAAAAGGATCTATCTAAATAAAACTTAAACATGCAATCAACCTAATATGCAATGACATGCCAATGATGCCCTAAGTCTACATGATACACGCATGATGATTTTTTTTTTTTTGTATTTTCGGGATAAACAAAACAATTAAGAGATAAACACTAAATCATCCATGGTCATCAGAAATATTATCCATGTTCGAATTGAAATCCAAAACTTGATTATTTCGCTAATAAAACCGATAAATTGATCTTAAGTCTTAAGGATCAAGATATCAATTTTACTCTCGCGTGAATAATTATTCCATCTAAAGCCATATAGATGGAATAAAAATTCGTGCAGTTGCGAATTAGATCATTTCAACCATGCATCAAGAGATAAATCAAGCAAAGAGACAAAATATCAAGAAAACTAAAACAAGATAAAATAAATCTTCCCAATAAACTAAATCAACCTAGTAAAATAAATCTCTACCTAAATTGAATTTTTTTCAAAATTCGAATGGTAGAATGGACCAATGATGGAAACTTGGCGCGGCTAAGGACAGTGCTCGGCAAGGCCGCGAGGAACACCAAGGGAACCTACAAAAACAAAGAATCCACAGCTAGTGCGGTTTGGCAATCAATGAATTCACGGCCTACGATGGCTCGGCCGTGATGAGTGCTGCTCGGTGGGACTCCTTGATTGAACCACAAAGTCACGATCTTCTCTTGCTTCAGTTCCACGTGGTCTCTCTTGGGGAACTCAGTCAACTTTCCAGCTTTCACACAACAAGAACAGATAAATTCCACAGCTTCTCTTCCCCTTCTTATTATTACTTCTCCGCAGCCTGTGTTTGTCATCTTCCCTGGCCCCACCAAGCTCCAGTTTTTATTTGCTTTCAAAACCAACGAGGGCAAGATTGAGGAACAGTCGGGGGCACATGCGGGAATCGCGAGCAGGGACACAGGTGGCGGACAGCTTGCTAGCAAAATATCGACGGGCACCGATAGATAAGAGCGATTCGGTGGTAATTGCGGACTGTTGGTCACCACGGTGAGGACCGATCTGGCACTGCGAAGTCGTTGGAAACTGCCGGGGAAGTTCACTATGGCCGGAAAACCTCCAAGAAGGTGAAGCTCGTAAGCGCACAAAGGCTAGATGCAGCTGGGGACGGAGAGGATCGCCGCTGCAATTCTATGTATTGAATCGTGTCTCCTCTATATCTTCCCCGCCGTCTCTCACCATGGAGGACATGAGTCCTTTTTTTATGTGGCCCTGTGTTTCTATTGTGTGTGCCCCCAAACCCTACATAAACAAACCTATTTATAGGCCACCGATTAGGGTTTTAATTTTTTTCCAAATCAATATCCCGAAAAATTTCAAATTCTTATTTTCTCACGAGATAATTTCTGATCACTTAAAAAACGGGCTTGGGCCAATTTACTTGCTTCGTGGGCTTAGTTCGGCCTGTTAATTTAAAGCTCAAAATGACTAATTCAAATCCACCCGTCAGCGGTCCAATAAATAAATGCACCTACATCTATATGCTATGTAATTAATATTTTTTCAGGGATAAAATTAACCCATAATTTTTTATGCAATAAATAAATGACTAGATCGCCAAAATTTAGGTGTCAACAAGTATCTATAAACTTTTAACATACAGCAACTTACTCCACAAAACATCATAGATTGGCCAATGACCGATATATCTATGTTTGAGAAAGAAGAAATTCACCATACCACAATTAAATCCATAATAACTCCCAAGGACCCTTCTAGGAAGGGAACATTAAATCGGCCACGGTATAGTTTGGACACAACGCTTGGCCTTTCAAAGTCAAAGTCAACGTGTGTCGCCTCTCTTGCTCCTACAATCACGGGGTAGATGGTATGAAATAGAGCAGTGCCAAGCATATTAAAACTAGTCTCTATGAATTGGGGATTCTTATTCAGTACCCTAATGGTGTAAAAAGATTAATTACCCAAGCAATCTATGTACAGTATTTTATTTTGGCAAATGAATTGATTTCATTAGTAAATGCGAATTTCGATATATGTAATCAATATTTTATATTGACGATGTACTTGATATAAATCTATATAATTTATACGATCAATAATGTAATAAACCGTACAATTAGATATTTTAGTATAGCACGTCACAAGTACATCCCATGTTATTGAACAAGGTAAATTCAAAGTCTAAAAGTCAGTCCACACGCATGAACTAGAAACTGTTGAAATAAAAACAAGAAATGGAGAGAGAGAGAGAGAGAGAGAGAGAGAGAGAGAGAGAGAGAGAGAGAGAGAGAGCTTTAGTAGCATGTGAATGCCTGAACAAGACTTAGGTGTGGAACCGAAAGTTTTAGGTGTGGAACCGACTTTCATTTTTAACTTTTATGTTTTATTTAACTTGTTATTCATGCAAGTTGACATTTATCTAAAGAAAAATACCTAAGCAAGACGTATGGCCACCTGTGGGGCTAGGCGATCCTCGCCGAGGCCAGGCGGGCCTTGCCTAGCCCTAGCGAGGCCCGCCTCACCGATGGTTGGGCTTGCCTCCGGCGAGCTCACCAGACCTCGCCCTAGCCCAGGCAAGCTCGCCGGACCTTTTGTCGGCGGCGGACGGCGATGGCAAATGGAGGCGGACGGCAACCGTTGGTGGTAAATGAAAAAGAAGAAAAGAGAAAAAGAAGAAGAGAAAATGGAAGGAGATTTGATTCTTAGATTTGTTCCCAGAACAATAATCAACATTTTTTTATTTATTTATTCTTGATTCTACTTCAAATCTTTTCCTGGGAACAAAAATTTACCAAACGTGATTTTGTTCTCAAACTTCTACCGGGAACAAAAAGTTAGAATCAGTTACTATTATGATAGTTACCAAATAGGGCCTAATAATAAAAAATTCAAGGACCGTCTTCAAATCCTCTTTATTCTCATTATCATAAACACACACAAGAAACTTCATTATAAGAAACCCAGCAAAGGTCGCAGGAGTCTAGCTGAAATTAAAACAGTAAATACACGAGATTAACTGTAGTAATTAACCCAAAATATTTCCACTTAGACTGAACTCAATTCATATCGAACGATTCGAGCCTACTAACACACGAGCTCGGAGCCATGATCTCTTAGATAAATACTTATGCAACGGGATAAGAAACTTTCGAGGCAATTCCACAAAGCCCACCTTCAACCCCAGAATCTCTCTGAAGTCTCATGTACCCACTCTCGCCCCACGAGATGTCCCAAGAATTTCTTATCAACCAGTACTTGGTCCCATCCGTGTCCGTCCCGTACCCGACGACCGTCACTGCGTGGTTCAGATTGGCTTCACACGGGCCAATAAAGACCCCACCTACATAGTGCTTGAACACGTCTCCGCTTGCATCGATTGCCGCCGACACCGGCTGCATCGCCACGGCCTTCAGCATGTCATCCTCGTTTGAGGGGACGTCCTTGTGGTCTGATATTTTGGCCTCGGCGACAGAGGAGGCCTGCACATTGCAGGTGCCGTCGACCCCAACGTATGGGTAGTTCGTCTCGGAGCTGATGCCGTTATTGTTGATGATGTACTCGAAGCCATTGTCCATTGAGCCGCCTTCACAGCCGTGGTTCCCATCAGTGGTGCAGTCTATGAGTTGCTGCTCGGACAGGCTCGGTAGCACGCCAGTGGTGATCTGTGTGATTGCTTCTACTGCCGCCACCACGGAGAACGACCAGCAAGATCCTGTACACAGGATGGTGACTCGTGCAGTGATTACGACTCAATCGAGAAAACTTCAAGCTGAAGGTCACATGGCTATACGATGCCATAAAATGGTGGCGGACCAATTAATTTGTTTATTGTTTCGCTAATAAGATTTAATCTTTTATGACAAGTGGCATAAATCTGGGCAATGTAAGTGCTCTTCTATCTTAGGATAGGCTTCAATAGTTAGCAGTAAATTTCTTACCACATTGACGTTGGTATTTGATAGGGTTGACAGCACCTTTTTGGACCCAATCGATGCTCTCTGGGATGCTATTCGAACCTTGGTACTTGAAAGAATTGACTTGGGAGGAGTTCCTGGGTGTTGATGATGGCAATTTGTATCCAGTATATGCCGCCACAAATTCCTCGTTGGTTAAGTCCGAGAACTTGTTCAATCCGACCTTGTAAGTACGGTTCGCTGCGCCATTGAACTCCTCGATGAACTGCAGGTTTTCCAAGAAAATCTTCAGACGCTTTGCCTTCTCGCCGACATCTTTGTAGTCGCGCCCATGCCGACTCATCCACTCCTCGAACTTTTTAGTCGCGGATGGAATGTCGTAGGTACGAGACGCAATGTTAGATGTGCATGCACATGCACACAAGATAAGTGTCAACCATATGGAGAAACTTTTTGCAAGTTTCAAAGCCATTTTCTAATGGAGAGATATGTTTTGTGATGTTGGGAATGAGTGACTACATTAGGTGTATTTATAGAAGGAAAAATAACACAAATGATCCTTACATTTTGGCCCAATATGCAATATCATCTATAAACTTCTAATTTGTTCAATGTGGTCCCTAAATTTTTGGTACCTATGCAAATTGACAAAATTTGTTGATTTAGCTTCCGATCCGATATGTTGGAATGGAAGACAAAAAATTAACTTTGATGTAAATTATCAGCATAAGACATTCAACTCAAATTAGAATATAATAATCCTTTTAATTTGTTTAACTTTTTCAATTTGGAAAAATGATTATCCATTTAATTTGATAATTTGAATTATTATATTATGAGTTGAATATCTTATAAGGACAACCCATGTGTAACATTATTCTTTTCTCCATTGTTCAAACTTACTGAATTTGCAAGCCAAATTGGGAAACTCTATTAACTTGAATTAATGAAATGACAACATTGAAAATCTTCATATAGTTAAGGGACTAAATTGAATGGTTATAAAAAAATTTATAGATTACATTGAGCAAATTAAAAATTCAAGCACAACGTTGCATATTGGGTTATACAAGTCTAAGGACTAGATTTAACAACTATTAAAAGTTTAAGGACCACATCAAACAAATTAAAGATTTGGAGAAATCATTGCATATTGAATTAACATACAAAGATCACATTGAATAAATTAAAAATTTAGTGATGACAATACATATTATGTCAAAATTTATGGATCATTTGTGTAATTATCTTTTGATAGAAATGAATGTGAAATTAATTGATAGCAGAAGTATGATTGCAAAGAAAGTGATGAGCAAGGTCAGTGTTTATCGTCTACTCTAGAAGTGTGTTGCACATGATGTCCAAAAGCTAAACATAAAGGTATGTGAATGGTTCCTTGATTTTTGTCCGGCTTCATTTAGGGTTTTGTTCACACCTAGGAAAAGATGTTTCTGTGACCACGATGTATACAGCTCTGTCTACTCTAGAAGTGTGTTTCACACGATGCCCAAAAGCTAAACATAAAGGTATGTGAATGGTTCCTTGATCTTTGTCTGGCTTCAATTAGGGTTTTGTTCACACCTAGGAAAAGATGTTTCTGTGACCATGGTGTATACAGCTTGAGCACTTAACTAGGTAAATTCTTCTAAAGCAAAACAGAACTAGATTGGTCTGAAAGTATCTCTGATTATATTCTACTTTTCATCGGGCATTTTTCTGCGTTTTAACGCCTGATAAAAGCAAGCAAAAGTAATGAGTGTGTCAGGAAAAGAGATGATTGAGAGACAGAGAGAGACAGGGCTAATGGTAAGGTAGTGCTCATGATTGATCGAAAGTTTTCCGTGTGGACTGACTTTATATTTCTAACTTTATATTTTTCCAAATCTTATCACTCAGGTCAATTGACATTTATCGAATCAGTGGTGCTGATAAATCATAGACTAAGTTTTTTCGCTTACGATTAATGTACACTAATATTTCGTTTCTTTTGCTTGAAAGAAGCCAAAACACGTGATAAACCATAAAATAATAAGTGGGACTGATAATATATCTATAATTAGCTAAAGTGGATGGCTATCATGTCCTTACGTTCACGTTGTTATTAATCATAAGATCATGTTTTCTCTGTCCCTGATTAACAAAAAGTTCGCCCATCTAATTCTTGACTGATGGGCTAAAAACATAAACATCACTTATATTTATGTTTAGTCAAGTTTGCATATAATTAATAAATGCAACTATTTTAACCTACCAATCGAAGGATGAAGCTTCCTACAACAAGGGATGAAGGGCAAAGGTAGCCCTATACCTCCGCTTCGGTTGCTTTGGAAATAATGTTAAAAGGCAATGCATGGATATTTATTGACAAAACCTCATGAACCCTAATCGATTTCATATAGCTCTTTAATTATTGAAGTGATAAAGATGGAAGACGTACCAATAGGGATAGGAATCATCCCTTGTGTCAGCAGAGACGGGACCCAGAAATTTAAAATCATTTTCCCTGTCACATAATAGGGCTTTAAGTACCTCCACAGCATGAAGGGAATCTCTTCCGTTTCACTTCCATGGGTTGTCGTATTCTTTCTTTTCTTCTTGAACTGATACTCAGAATTTTAAGTGGGTTCGAATCCCACTGGGAGATCTACTAAAGATCGGGAATTGTCGAAGAAAAAACAAGATGTTCTTTGGTCCCTTCCGGGCATTCGGAAAACAAAGAAATTGCTTTATCGTCGCTTCTTTAACACTCTTTGGAAAATAGTTAATATCAAAATCCTTTTCAATTTCCAAGCATCAATTCCCAGAATCCCTCCCCTTTTAGGAATGATATCAATTTTCTGGTTCAAGCTGACCGTATACCCACACACTTTAATATGAAGAAAATATGTCAAGTTCGTTATTTTAATTGAGGCATTTGAGTGCAATACACGATATCATTGGCCGAGGTTGGTTGTGTGTGATCACTTATGAGAATCCGAAACCGATGTGAGTCGGGTGGACGATGCCCCTATATGGGTTGCCCTTGTCAACGGATGCCGGTTACAGTAAAAGCTAGACTGATGCTCCTTCAGGATTACCATCTAGAGGTAGATGTTGCCGTGGTCAATGGGGATGAGACGATGCTTAACTACACCAGAAGACCGCCGAACGTCGAGTAGGCCGTGCTCGTAGGTACAGTTCGCAGCGCCATTGAACTCCTCGATGAACTGCAGGTTTTCCAAGAAAATCTTCAGACGCTTTGCCTTCTCGCCAACATCTTTGTAGTCGCGCCCGTGTCGACTCATCCACTCCTCGAACTTTTTAGTCGCGGATGGAATGTCGTAGGTACGAGACGCAGTGTTCGATGTGCATGCACATGCACACAAGATAAGTATCAACCATATGGAGAAACTTTTTGCAAGTTTCAAAGCCATTTTCTAATGGAGAGATATGTTTTGTGATGTTGGGAATGAGTGACTACATTAGGTGTATTTATAGAAGGAAAAATAACACAAATGATCATTAAATTTTGGCCCAATATGCAATATCATCTATAAACTTCTAATTTGTTCAATGTGGTCCCTAATTTTGGTACATATGCAAATTGACAAAATTTGTTGATTTAGCTTCCAATTTGATATGTTGGAATGGAAGACAAAAAATTAACTTTGATGTAAATTATCAGCATAAGACATTCAACTCAAATTAGAATATAATAATCCTTTTAATTTGTTTAACTTTTTCAATTTGGAAAAATGATTATCCATTTAATTTGATAATTTGAATTATTATATTATGAGTTGAATATCTTATAGGGACAACCCGTGTGTAACATTATTCTTTTCTCCATTGTTCAAACTTACTGAATTTGGAAGCCAAATTGGGAAATTCTATTAACTTGAATTAAGGAAATGACAACATTGAAAATGTTCATATAGTCAAGGGACTAAATTGAATGGTTATCAAAAGTTTAAATATCACATTGAGTAAATTAAAAATTCAAGGACGGCGTTGCATATTGGGTTATACAAGTCTAAGGACTAGATTGAACAACTATTAAAAGTTTAAGGACCACATTAAACAAATTAAAGATTTGGAGAAATTATCGTATATTTAATTAAAATACAGAGATCATATTAAATAAATTAAAAATTTAGAGATGACAATAAATATTATGTCAAAATTTATGGATCATTTGTGTAATTATCTTTTGATAGAAATGAATGTGAAATTAATTGATAGCAGAAGTATGATTGCAAAGAAAGTGATGAGCAAGGTCAGTGTTTATCGTCTACTCTAGAAGTGTGTTGCACATGATGTCCAAAAGCTAAACATAAAGGTATGTGAATGGTTCCTTGATTTTTGTCCGGCTTCATTTAGGGTTTTGTTCACACCTAGGAAAAGATGTTTCTGTGACCACGATGTATACAGCTCTGTCTACTCTAGAAGTGTGTTTCACACGATGTCCAAAAGCTAAACATAAAGGTATGTGAATGGTTCCTTGATCTTTGTCTGGCTTCAATTAGGGTTTTGTTCACACCTAGGAAAAGATGTTTCTGTGGACCATGGTGTATACAGCTTGAGCACTTAACTAGGTAAATTCTTCTAAAGCAAAACAGAACTAGATTGGTCTGAAAGTATCTCTGATTATATTCTACTTTTCATCGGGCATTTTTCTGCGTTTTAACGCCTGATAAAAGCAAGCAAAAGTAATGAGTGTGTCAGGAAAAGAGATGATTGAGAGACAGAGAGAGACAGGGCTAATGGTAAGGTAGTGCTCATGATTGATCGAAAGTTTTCCGTGTGGAATGACTTTTTTATTTCTCACATCTTTATATTTTTCTAAATCTTGTCACTCACGTCAATTGACATTTATCGAATCAGTGGTGCTGATAAATCATAGAATAAGTTTTTTTGCTTACGATTAATGTACACTAATATTTCGTTTCTTTTGCTTGAAAGAAGCCAAAACACGTGATAAACCATAGACTAATAAGTGGGACTGATAATATATCTATAATTAGCTAAAGTGGATGGCTATCATGTCCTTACGTGCACAATGTTATTAATCATAAGATCATGTTTTCTCTGTCCCTGATTAACAAAAAGTTCACCCAACTAATTCTTGACTGATGGGCTAAAAACATAAACATCACTAATATTTATGTTTAGTCAAGCTTGCATATAATTAATAAATGCAACTATTTTAACCAACTAATCGAAGGGTGAAGCTTCCTACAACAAGGGATGGAGGGCAAAGGTAGCCCTACACCTCCGCTTTGGTTGCTTTGGAAATAATGTTAAAAAGCAACGCATGGATATTTATTGACAAAACCTCATGAACCCTAATCGATTTCATATAGCTCTTTAATTATTGAAGTGATAAAGATGGAAGACGTACCAATAGGGATAGGAATCATCCCTTGTGTCAGCAGAGACGGGACCCAGAAATTTAAAATCATTTTCCCTGTCACATAATAGGGCTTTAAGTACCTCCACAACATGAAGGGAATCTCTTCCGTTTCACTTCCATGGGTTGTCGTATTCTTTCTTTTCTTCTTGAACTGATACTCAGAATTTTAAGTGGGTTCGAATCCCACTGGGAGATCTACTAAAGATCGGGAATTGTCGAAGAAAAAACAAGATGTTCTTTGGTCCCTTCCGGGCATTCGGAAAACAAAGAAATTGCTTTATCGTCGCTTCTTTAACACTCTTTGGAAAATAGTTAATATCAAAACCCTTTTCAATTTCCAAGCATCAATTCCCAGAATCCCTTCCCTTTTACTTCCATAAGTTGTCGTAATCTTTCCTTTCTTGTTGAACTAATTATCATAAATTAAAGTGGATTCGAATCTCACTGAGAGATCCACTAAAAGATCGGGAATGTCGAAGGAAAAACAAGAAGTTTCTTTGGTCTCTTCCGGGGGATCGAAAAATGAAGAAATTGCTCTGTCACCACTTCTTTGTCACTCTAAAGAAAGTAATTGATAAAAGAAATTCAGTAGGCCATCAAATTTGATGAAAGATATATATATATATATATATATATATATATATATATGTATGTATATATATATATATGTATGTATGTATGTATGTATGTATGTATGTATGTATGTATGTATGTACAAAATAGGTTGACAAGAAAGTGTGTTCGTTCTAGGATGCGTGCGCCATATGCCATCAAATAGACATTAGATATATGAAGTTGAGCCATTAATAGTGAAGTAATCCATCAGAGATCGATTATTCAGCTACCGATTAGGCATGCCTTGGTGTATTTAAGAAAATGTCAAATGAATCATTAGTCGAAATTAGAAGAGAGAGACAGGTTAAAGACTTGTGGATCTCATATAGTCGATCTTTACTTATACTATTTTGGGGGCACAAGCTGGACTATATTCGATTATTCATGATATTTTCAATCGAAAAGTACTCCCTTTATGATTGGATTAATCTTGAATGCACAACACGATGATTTATTTACAAATTCACATCCATCACTATTGATTTGAAAGTTTCAAAATATAAGTATTTTACTGATGGTGATGAATGTGGCATGTATGGTAGATAGATTACACAAGTCGTGTATTATATAAAAATCCAATTAATAATGCCCTTTTATTTCTAACGGACTCATTTTTTTCCCTAATTTCATTATGATTTGAAGTCTCGGCCTTCCCCTTTCAATGAATCATCATAATTTAGTCGTTAAATCAAGAATAAATTATCGAGCTACCAGTGTAGGTCCTTTTTTAAATATTTAACATTTTCGTGTTCGATTCTCTCTCGGACACCAACAATCCATCTACCACAAGAAGTTATTGCATATTTTGCAAATCATGTAAACCAATGTCATCTCAGCCGCTAATTCTATAGGTTCCATCGTGAGGTTCCCATGATCAACAATTAAGAAGGCTTGACCTTTGTGACCTATACAACATACAATATTTGTTTGCTTGACCATTATCAAGTTTGTTGGGTCTCGATCACTTGATTTAATGGGCCAGTTTAGGAACAAATCTTTTATGGAGTTTCCTTTCACGCACTCCCATTAAGTGTCCTCGCTTACCGTGATTTCTTCGCATGTTATGGAGAAGGAATACACGATATCATGTTAACGTTGACATGTCACTTAAGGTATGTTTGAAAGATTTTGTCTATCCACCGTAGCAACCCCCAAAAATTAGTAAAATGTCTAAGACTGAAGCAGTATATAAATCCTATGAAAAAGGATAATGATATCTAGACAATAATAATAACTCTTTCGGCATCTTAATATCTAGAATCTTTTCTTTCGTGACATAATAGCTTCTTTCACGGGGACTTTTTAAGTCCATTGTTCCGGGAAAATTTAATTTCAAAAAAATATCGTGTGCAATTTTCCGACTGAGTCACTTGGGAAAAATGAGTCGAGGCTAGATCCTTTGCACAGCGGATGAAAAACATGTACTTAAATGCAAGAAAATCACTTACTCCTCTAAGATGAAAAGGGATTGATATCATAAATAACTTGCCCATAGTGACATAAATAACCCAAACTTTTACTTTTTTGCGTCATATAAAATCTCCAAACTTATACCAACGTAACAAATGTTCCCAAAATGAAATTGAGATAAACAGTATATGTGTCACACATATAATAAGTTTGGGTTTTTTTTTTACATAAAAAAAATTGGGGTATTTGTGTGGTTTTGGCCCAATGAAAAATCATTTTCAAAATATGACTGGACCTTGGCTTTTTAGACCTGAGACCTTGGCGTCTGAAGTCGAATCCATCCAGGGTCCTCTCACTCAAAAGTAAACTAGGGATCGTGGGGCTTGGGCTTGGGACTCCTAAGGCCAAGTCTTAATTCCAGACAGTCGGACCCAAAACTCAAGACCCCAGGCACTCAATCAAGCCCGAGTTCCCAATGCCCAAGTCCAAGACCTCCGATGGCACTCGAGACTTCTTTTCAAATGAGCGTTTTATATTTTTCGACCAAAATAAAATAAAAAATGAGCGTTTTTTTTTTTTTGGTATTTTTTTTGTAAGAAGTGTCAAAAATGACTTTCATATAATGAAAATACGTTATTTTAAATATTTTTCAACAAAGTTCATTTTCAGAACAAATGGAAACTTAATATGTAAAATAATTTTATAGGAGGCGTGAAAGAACCTATTAAGGTTGTGAAAATATAATTAATTAGTTATAAAGAAAACCTCAAAAGGCATCCGCTCCTCCCCGTAATTACACTTCACTTTTCATTATGAAAAATTATCAAATAATAATAATAATAATAATAATAATAATAATAATAATAATAATAATAATAATAATAATAATAATAATAATAATAATAAAAAACATATTACAATTATGCAAATTCAATCTTAAATATTTTATTTCTATCAATTGAGTTATAAACTTTTTGCATTTATGTCAATTTCAATTAATTCTAGTAGAAAATCGTTAACATGGACGCCAACAGTTCTACATAACATAGTCAGCGTTAATATAGACAATTTTTAATAATTTTTTTATATTTATTTATTTTGTCCTTTTATTTATTTATTTATTTATTTATTTATTTTATCTTTCCCTTCTTCCTCTAGGCAGTCGTTGGCCACTAACGAGGGCAGGCCTTGCCCAACCATGGAGAAACCCCTAAAACCTTTTGAACTGAAGCAAGCAAGCAAGGCCAAAGCTTCAGAGAGAAAACCCAGAAAATCTCACAAGCCTTCTCTTCTCTCTTCCTTTAAGCGACCCACTGTCTTCTTCAGATTCATGAGACTCTTGGAGAAGCCGCCCTGAGCCCACAATAAAGATGAAGACTTTGCGAGCGCTGAAAACTCTCGCCGCCCTCCACTCGCGCCCCCGCCCATCCAATTTCACCTCACCCCCTTCTTGCTCCGTCCCTATTCGGCCGAGTATCAAGAAGTCTGCGATCACAACGACTCCAATTCCGTCTTCATAGCGCCAATTACACCATCCCCACCCTCGTCTTACCTTCAGGTGCCGCCGATGAGTATGCCACTCAGCAGCCCACCTGGAGCAACAAGAGCTGGAGGAGAGTTGATAAGGTGTCGTTTGGTGATAAGGCCATAGCGACGTCAAGGTTGAGGCTCGCCATTGGTGGGCAAGGCTCACCCTCACCAGTGGCTGGTGTGTGAGGTTGACCTATCACACCCCAAAACCCTCATGAATGGGGGATGACACGGCCGTCCTTCCACTCAAAGGACGCAATCTGAAAGCTCCCAAAATCCAACTCTCAAAAGTTTATTTGTCAATATTGCTCTCATACTACTTATCATTAAGAGTTTATTTGTCAATATTGCTCTCGTATTACTTATCATTAGTTGAGAAACCTGAAAAAGATAGGCAAATAAAGGGGTGAGCAACCACATCTCCTCAATGAGTAGTGTATCTCTTCTAAGCGAATCGGACACCCACTATACATATTTACAAAACTAAACCGCTACTCTCTTAACTCAAATCTAGGATATAACAAACATACTGTAAAAGAATAAGTTACATACGCTTCAAAATAGTTATATTTATGTTGACATCTAAATTTTGGCGACCCGTTTAGTCATTTATCATATTAAAAAATTATGGGTTAATTTTACCCCTAAAAAAATAGTTAATCACATAGCATATAGTTTTAAGTGCATTTATTTTTACATTGGGCCGGTGACGGATGGATTCGAATTGATGGTTCAGAAACTTTAAGTTGATGAGTCGGGCTAAGCTCACGAAGAAAGTAAATCGGTCCGAGCTTGTATCCTCGGAGATATTTTACGGATTTATCTTTGTGAGAGTTCAATTCAAAAGTAAATATTATGTTTGGAAAAAACAAATATTGCGTTTCAAAAAGAAATCTTCGTGGATATGGATTTGGAAAATTTAAAAAAGCCTAATCTGTGCCCTATAAATAAGAAAACGTACCTAGGGTTTACGAGGCCACACATTGAATATATGGCCGCACAACAAAAAGGGTTTTGGAGAAAGAGAGATATACCAGGAGAGATCGGAGAAAAGCTTGACGGTTTTGTCAAAAGACCAGATCGCAGAGAGAGAATCCTGTTCGCATAACAAAAGGGAGAAGGCGGCGAAGCGCTGGCGACGTTTCGTTCAAAGAGAGAGCATAATCCATTACATCTAGTTCACGTTTTCAAGGAGTCATCACAAAAAGGAGTCCCACATGCGGCCACGCCATCAAGAATGCGCAGATCACTTCATCACATCATTAGTGCATCTCGTCATCATCCTCGGACACCTTACAAGCGATCTTAGCAATTTATTTTGAGGAGTACGCCCAACGCTCCACTGACCCGGTGACACTGCTCAGCAAGCACCGAAAATTCCTCTTTATCCTTGCATGCGTGCATGGCATTTCTGGCCTTGTAGGATCGAATTGGAATTGCCGAGTTCCCGCAACGATCGCTGTTGTTATTGCCTGCTGCTATTGCTGAGTTGTGTCGAGTTGACCATGGATCCGTGAACTCGTCCTCGTCTTCATCCTTACATCATTCCTTGCCGGTCCCATTCTTGGAGATAACTTTTCCGAGCTAGGATTGCCAAGTCAAATCTTGATCAATTGACATAATCGAGCTTCCAGAGATAATCCAGCAGATCCAGACGATCTCTTACGCCACTCTCGAGTGCCTCGTCGTTCCGTCCGTGACTCCGTGCTGAGCCACAAAGCCCTGACGTGAGTTGCTCCAACGTTTCTCACCGCCTCGGCAACGTACCAGGGACATCGACTTTCTTCTATTCGAGTCGTTGCTGTCGACAACTTAAGAGGCAAGATAGAAGGCCTTTTAACTGAACTCCAGCAATCCCGAGCGGTTATTCAACATCAGCCCAGCATTGTTGAGTCAAGGTCAAGCCTGGACAATCAACTTTCGGTCCATCATCGTTGGCGATCTAGTCCATAAACCGCCGCTCACACTATCGTCATCAACATCGCTGTCCATCACCGCCATCCGAGCCTCAAAATTCACATAATTACGGCAACAAGCCGAAGGATTCTCGACAAAGGCTTGGCTTTAAATTTGAAGATTTGTTTTCCATTGCCTGCGGTGTGGAATTTGTCTGTGTGCAAGTTATTTGGGTAAGAGGGACACGTGAACCCGGTCAAAAGCACCATGTTAGTTTGAAGTCCAAGAGAACCTTCGTGAGCCAGGCCCATCTCCGAGAATTTCAAGCACCCATAAAAAATTTCTTGACCCATCATCATTGCTCAGCATCACCAGATCGTTCCAGTAATATTGACGATCCTCGATGCTCCGGCGAGTCCTCCACCGAGCTAAGAGCCATCACCACCGCAATTCGCATGATTTGTCTGTCTGAGTTTGGAAACGGTATCCGAGTGATATTGCAATTTAGGTAATAATTTTCATTAAATTGATCTTCATATATTTTTATTGCCTAATTTATGAGATCGCTATCTTGTATGAAATCCACGACTGATATTCGAAATTTGAGAAGCATTGACCGCCCGATTTTCGCGCCCGAAATCCGACTCGCAATCGCACTCGATCTCATGCGCGTTCGCCAATTTGTGGATATCAATCATATCTTATTTGATTTGCCGTCATGTTGCTTGAATCAATTTTATTTTTGTAAAAGGAAAAATCCAAAAAATGTTTGAATTAGGATTGGGTTGGTTTTAGAATATCTCTTATTATCTTGCATATTTAGAATAGGGATTCTATTTCGAATTTGTTAAAAAATAAAAAATAAATGCATTTAAGATGTTAGTTTTAAATTTGAATTGCTCGTTTAATTATTTGGAAATTTTTAATTTCGAAGTTGATAAAAGAAAAAGAAAAAATTAGAATTAGGGCATTGTTTGCATGTCATTGCATATTAGGATAGATTGCATACTTATTAAGAAAAAAGAAAAATGTCATGTGCACGTCATTAGGATTAGATTCATGAAATGTATGCCATTTAGTAGTTGTTGCTAGGTCTATTCAATTAAAAATTGCATGTCATTAGAATTAGGTCATTTAGTTAATTGCATTGCATAAATCACGATTCTCATTAATTAAGTGAAAAAAAAAGAAATTACGTGTTAATTAGAAATCATATCTAGGGTTCTTAATATGAATTCTGATATAACATTACAGATGCTTTCGTTGCTATGAAGTAAGTCTTGAAATTTTATTCATTGCTTTTCTTGGATGTTAAATTGGTGGTTTGCGCATTTACATGATCACCTCACGGAGATAATTTAAAATAAATTCAAACTACATGCCAAACATTTTTTTTAAATAAAAAAAAGGGAATGTACCGAAAAGGTGTTAGAGAAATCTAGCGTAACCAAGTCTCCGAACTCATAATCTCTGGTTCATAAGAGTAAAATCAATCTCCTGTTACTTTACTTGGGTTTCTAATTGACCTACCAAAAATAGATCAGTGGCGACTCCTAATTAAAAAATTTGCATGTTAAGAACTTGAACCGAAAGTCGCGAATTGATATGGGCTTGGGAGAGCCGAGTTAAGTTTAGGCTTAACAATCCATTAGCCAAACCTTAGGTGGTGCACCCGAAAATTTGGTCGCGACAATTTATAGCAAAAATAATAATATTAAAATAACATCAAAATAAACATCAATGGTCTAATCCATTGATTAATCTCATTAATTCACACGCCAATAGTTCATTCCATCAACTAAACTCAAATTACACGTCGATAACCCATTCTATCGACCAAACTCATATCACATGTCAATTGTCTACTCCATTGATCAATCACGATACAACGCTTGGTGACGAGGCGACTAAGATTCCCCCTTTGGCAAGGTCATCACCTATTATTAGCCGGTGACTCGGCCCATAAGGATATTCTACACTAGTATGCGCATACCCACAAGCCCCTCGTTGGACTCACAGAGATATTAAGCATTAATATCAATTTAGAACAACGGCATCCACAATTCACAAAACCAAAATATTCATAAATCATTTCATATATCACCAAAATATTTCGCAAATAATTTCAAGACTCGCCTCATAAATCAATTTTACAAACCAAATCAAATCAAATACATTTTAAAAAGCTTATCACAAATCGATATTTATATAACATCCCATAAACCATCTCAAGGTCATTTGGTTAGACTTTTGGAGAATGCATTTGCAAAAATACAAATACCTTTAGGTGAAAATGGGTTTTTTGAAATGCAAATAACATTTAGAAAATTTTATATTGAAAAACAATTTTGGCCAAAATACCGTTTGATAAAATTTGCATTTGTAAATCACTTTTATTAAATTAAAAAAAATTGTATTTTTTTTATGAGGTCTGGTCATCAGACCGCCGGATTTGGCAGCCAAATCTGGCCCTCGGATAGTCGCCGGGGTTGGGAGACCACAGGCGATGGCTACTTGAGGTCATGCGACCCCAAGCAACGGTTGCCTAAGGTCGTGCGACCCCAGGTGACGACTGCCTGGGTTGCGACCTTGACCCTTGCGATCGTCGCCTGAGGTTGCATGACCTCAGGCGGCCACCTGGGTTGTGCGATTCCAGGCCATCAGTTGCCTAGAATTGCGCGATTTAGGCATCGCGTGAGGTTCGGTGATGGTTGTCGAGGCTAGGCAACTCTCAGGTGGTGGTCGTCGGCGTGCACGATCTCTTGGCTGGCGGTTGTCGGCCTTCGATCAGTTTCTCCATTAGAGAAGATGAATAGTAACCGGAATTTGCATTCCAAAAATGCAAGTTCCAAAAAGACTTCTAAACTTGCTTTACACTAAGGGCCCTTAGAGTCCTTTGGAGATGCAATTGCATCTTGCCAAAGTCATCCAAAAAATCAAACCAAACGCCAAAGCCCATTCCCAAACCAAACCAAACGAGGCTAATGTGGTAAGAAATTTACTGCTAACTATTAAACCTTATCCCAAGTTATGTAAGCGATTACTAATTTTTTGCACAATTTTCCAATAACTAGTATCCGGTTGCCAATTCTTGTTTTAGCTATTTATAAAAATTCTCTAGGTTCATTACGTAGCCAAAAATATTTTTTGTATTTATCTTTATTCTTTTGTTTTTTGCATTGTCTGGCGAACCTGGTCCAAACAGGCCTTGTTCAGCTAAAGCCAAGCCGAATGGGCCGGTCTAAGCAACTGAGACCCAAAACTGGCCTGATGTAAATTAGGTGCATTTTGTCCATTAATAGATGATCGAGTTCAAATGGGCCCGATTTTTCTTCAAAAGTTGCTGAGATATCCCGTTCAGTTTTACCAAAATTTGCAAGAATGAGTCTTCATTCTTCAGGTGCAAAATCATGCCTAATTCCCAAATTCACCGAAGTAAAATCAATTTGTTAACTGGCTAGAATAATAAGGTAGTTAGAGAGATTTAGGGGTTATTCAAAGGGTTATTTGGGGGTGAAATTCAAATTCAATTTTTAGAAGGAAATAAAGAAGATCTAACCCCATAAATAGGGAGTTCACGTAGTCTAAGGGGACCAAACAACAGAAAGATAACAAGAATATGAATGAGAAATGTTGCTTGGAGGAAAGAATTCAAAGAATAGTATAGTGAATCGAGAGTGCTCACTGTCGTGTTGGTCGCTCGCCATGTTGCCTTAAATTTTCATTCTAGCTTGACCAAGCTTGGAGTTGTCCATTTAATCCTTGCATGACATTCCGTTTGAGGTAAGTGATTCGAGTTATACCAAGTTATTCATGAAATGAGCCTATCAACCATCTCTTAATTCTTGTTGGAATGCTTATCATCGTGAATGTCACAAGATTTGCTATGTTCGAGTGGACGCTTTTCCACTTAGTTTCCAACATACTTTTGCAATTTAATTTGTGCTACTCATTCATGTACGCACAATATGATTGATTCCATCTTTTTTCGCTTTTTGGTATGTTTTAGTAGTTTGACCATTAGCAATGAAAATAAAACATAATATTGCATGACAAAAATTCATGTGGAAACCCTTACCCAAAAAAAAAAAAAAAAAAAAAAAGAAGAATTTCATGTGGAGATTTAGAGCTTTCCATATATAAATGCTCCGACACCTATTTATCACTATTTTCACATTTAAACATATGCATATCTTTTGTTTCTGCTTTTCTTTCAGCCATCTTTTTGTTTCTTCTTCTTTTTTGCCTTTCAAAATTTGTTGATCTTTAACCAATTCAGGTACCAATAAGATTGAAAAGGGAAAAAAAAGGTTCATATATATATTTTCATTTATTGGTGAGTTTCAAATCAGTTCATTTATTACTATTTTCATGTTTGCACTGCATTAAAGAAATTAAAAAATCAAGAGAGATTTAGATTTCTCCATATATAAGTGTTTCGCTACACATTTAGAATCATTTCGGTTATTATTTATCTTCTTAATATTTTCACAATAGTCAAGTCTATATCTGCATGGCATTAAGAAAATAAATAAATAAAAACCATGCGCATGTTTGGTCATTTATAAAGCATCTCCATTAAAAAAAAAAAGAATCTATAAAAATGCATATAGATTAAACCATGCAGTATATTATCATTTATAATAGTTCTTTTTTTAAAAAAAATGAAATATAAAAAAGCGCATCCGTTGCATTAGATTGAGGCTTGCCTTACACGTAGAATAGTTTTAGGTCACCTTCTTTAAAATTTTTATTTATTTGCCTTGTACATTGCACCTGCATGTTTGGTATGATTAATTCTTCCTAAATCAGTTGTTGCTCTGCTCATAGGGGTCTTGCATTGGCGCATTATAATAAGGTCTGTGTTAATTTTGCCCCATACGGTTTTATTGTTTTCTTATATTGATTGAATAATCTATCCGATTGTTAAGATGGCTTTATAATATTGTTTATGCATTTATGGATGACCACTTTACACTTACATGTTTAAATATAATAATAAATAAATAATAATTGCATGAAAGAGTATTCTTGTAAAAGAAAAGAGGGATTGGTAATGGGCGTTAGCTAAAACTAGTCTTCCTTACTTGACTCTGGTTCGCAACGTTAAGGCAGACTCCCACACTTTGCTTGACTCTTAACTAGCCTAGTATAGGTTAGTGACAGTTCTAGTCTCATTCAAATTAATGATATTTGAGAAATCAAGTTGCAGGTCTATAGGATTTGATTAAGAGTCCATGCAAAATGTAAGCGTAATTTCATGATGTTTGTATAGGAAAATTTGATGTGGTCCATTAGTGCATATATCATGTAATATGGAGATGCGATATTTTTCTCTTAGTAGTAAAAAAATGTGACAAAGTCTTTGCCTGCGGTGGTGTATGCGCAAGAATCACTCGTATTAGAACATGCATGGCTTTCTGCTTCATATTTCCATAGAAAATATGGAATTGGGAACAAATTTCCACCTTAAAATTAACACATTTTTTTTTCTCATATGGCTTGATTATGAAGAGCCTAATAATATACATCTCTGGTGCAGCTATCTCATCACATCCACTTCAAAATATCGCACTGAGAAGAAGAAGAAAACACATTCACAAAAGAAAGTGTTCACATCCACTTCAATGGCTTTTACGTTCAAGAGTGAATCCATCATCTCCGTTGCTCTAATTCTTGGCGCTTGGGCGAGGCAAGTGATGTCAGTCCACATGTTGCACGAGCCCACCATTGCAGAGCAGCACCAGCAATGGATGGCCGAATATGTTCGGATCTACGAGGACCCATAGGAGAAAGCAAAATGTGTTGGAGGTTTGTTTGTAAAAACAAATTAAGTGGAAAGAAGTGGGCCAATTAATAAGTGTGAGATTTCCTTTATGTAGCTAAAGGAATGATTGGGTGGGGTACCATACCTGCATGCGCGTGTGCGATTATTTGGCGCACTTAGCACTTCGCGTGCCCGCGGTTTAATTAGCAATAATCTCTTTGTTATTTTTTGTTATTAATTTTAATCAATTCAAAGGTTGCTTTTATTTTGAGAATTTTTGGAAATTATTTAAAATAAAAAATTCGAAATTTTATTTTATAAAAAAGAAATTATTCCGAATTTTTCTTTGTGTTTTTTTAAGACAACCTTTGGAAAGATGCTAGTTTAGTTTGCAACTTTTCTGAAGGGTTGCAATTGGTCTTTCTTTCAACTTTTTATGAATAGATGCCTTTGTTCAGCTGGGTAATTTCCAAAAGGACACATTTGTTTGTTTTTGGTAATTTTTCATGAAGAGTTGCATGTGTTTTAAGACTGTTTTGTATATATACTTGTCAATTTTCAGAAGTACAAGAGTGATCATTTTCAAGCCTTCTTTCTGGAAAAACCATAACCATTTTTCGATTGTTTTTTAGAGAAACTCTGGAGAAATACTAGAATTGCTATCTAGTATTCTCATTTGAGACTTTGTTGTATATTGGAGGATTTTTGCCAGTGATTATTAGCAACATTGTGGGGTAAATAAATTCTTAAAGAAAGTGATATCAAGTCTTAAAGTCCGACTTGAGTATTCTAAAGATCCGTTTTCATTATTCTACCCAATTCGAAGCTATATTTTCCCAACAAAATGCTAGGCGATTTTTGCCCAGAACTTGCGGTTCATTGAGGATTTCAAAAGGTCTGGGAGTCGAACTGTTGAGTTAGGTTTCAACCAATTCTTAGACCTGACCAATGAGGAGTTTGTTCGAAACCATACGGGATACTTGTCATCCAAGCAACTAGAGCCTGCCGAAACAACGTCTATAGCCACAAAAATCTGGCCAACGATGTTCCCGATTGAGAAAGGCGTTGTGAACCATATTAAGTATCAAGGCAGATTTGGTAAGCACAAGCATTGCGATTGCGTTTTAACTCTTTTTCTTTTTCAAGTAAATGAGTAGGCATTACACAAAACACATATACTTTTGGAAAATTTACGTCATATGAGTAACTTAGAGCCTGTTTGGTATAGTTCTCTTTAGGTAGCTACAATTTTGAAATAGGAGTTCTGCATCTTTTATCAAATTGTTTGATGAACTCTCGATAGCTGCAACAATTTATAACAGTTTTAGGAAGATGTTTCACCCAGTTTAGAGGTTCTATAGTTTTAACATATATGTAACTACTCATCATAGCACAACAACAGTGCAACACAACTACGTCGCAGTCATAGCTACGCCAAACAAATGCCCGACATATTATAATGAGAAGCCAGACCTCAATGTATCACAATTACAGAAATAGGGTAATTTCACATAGTTATAAGGTCAATAACTATTACGTAGGATCCTGCTGGGTATTCTCAGTCATAGCAGCAGTAGAAGGAATCGTGGGGATCACAAGCGGCAAACTATCGGTGCTCTTTGAGCAACAACTGATAGATTGGGATGCCACAAGCTACGGCTGTAGAGGCGGTTACCCAGACAATGCTTTCAAGTACATTATCCGAAACCGAGGAATCGCGTCCCAGAATACCTATGCATACCATGGGATGGAAAGGACCTGCAATGCAACGAAAGCAACAGAACACACAGTGCGAATCAAGGGTTTTGCAGATGTGTCGCTCGGTGAGGATGAGCTCATGAAGGTAGTCGCCCAGCAACCAGTTGCGGTCGTTATTGCCGCAAGTGGGCGGGAGTTCCAGAGCTATAGACATGGTGTGTTCAATGGGGATTGCAGCTCGCAGCTGGACCACGTTGTTGTTGTCGTTGGGTACGGGAAGAGCGAGGATGTAATCGCTTTCTGGAAGATCAGGAACTCTTGGGGTGTGGCATGGGGTGGAGGCGGTTACATGAGGATTCAGAGAGGCGGTGGTGGTTCTAAAGGAATGTGCGGACTCGCATCGGAAGCTTCTAATCCATTGCTTAAGAATAACACCTAAAACATACATGCCCATAACTTAAGCGTCCCACGAGTACGAGTTGCTTCTTCTAATCATATGTTTTTAGCTATCGTCGTCTGCTTTTAAGCGTACAGTCTAGCCATGGAGTTATGAGGCGGACAACGTATTAATTCCAACAAAATGTGAATCAATTTCGTGTTCAATGTACGATTTTCTCTATCTCTATAATGCATTCCTCACATACAAATGCCATGGGTATAATGCTAGAGAAATATCTATGGTATTTGCGTGGTTTTGGAGATGGGCCGCCCTTTATTGGGCTTGACCCAATCCCAACCTGTATCCATCTAAAAGTTGTAGGCAGTCCTTGGATCCCTGGTGTTGGTTATTAGGTTATCTCACCAAGAATCGGGATTTTCCTCTAGCAGGGACCGTTTATACCTACCTATTTATGTGATGGGCTATCGGACTGCGTTTCTTATTTTACATGCGAGTGCTCAGATGTCTTGTTCCCCCTAATGCCTCTATGTATTTCTCTTCCCTAGAGGAGATACCCTCTAGTTACTTTACACCTTGGAGCTCTAGAAGTTTTTTTAAGAACTTGTTTAGGTCCAATAATGAGTATTATGCTTGGGTAATTTCTATTGTATGTATGGGGTTTTGGACTTGGCCCACCCTTGAGTGAGCTTGACTCAATCCCAATCCATTGGAAAATTACCAGGCGTCGGTATACAACGCCAAAAATCTAATTTTAGACTGTTGAAAGTAGTTGGAAGATCAAAAGTGAAATTACAGTATTTTGGCTAAGGCCGACTGTGTACCCACACACGGCTATTTTTATCGGATATAATAAAAAATTAATTAAATGGTTGGGGTGGTATACTATATCAACCTACAGGTGATATGTTAGCTTAGATTGCGATCAGTATAACGATATACTATATCAACTTATGGGCTCTGATATGTCAACTTAACGGGAGTAGTATACCTAACCAGCTTAGCGAGAGTAGTACAATATTTATCAGCTTAGCGAGAGCTATATTATCGATATATCAGCTTAGTCCTTACAAAAAAAAAAAAAACAAAAGAAGATATATCATCTTAGAGTGAGCAGTCCTGATATGATTAGACTTATTAGATAGTATTAATTTGGTCGACCGGAGAGTGGTCGTGATAACATGTAATCGATTAGGTTGATTGATCAATGATTTGATATGATGTTATGAATTGATTGATTGAGGTGATTTGAGGCATTTGTAATTGATATTGATTTGTAAGATGGAACTGAGGCAAAGGTAAGTCATTTGACCCGTGTTGTGCTTAGGCAGCCCATAGGGTGTATTTGCTTCCTAATTGGGTCTTAGAAGGGTAGAACTTGCTGAGCCGTAGTCTCACTCTGTTGTGGGACAACATTTCAGGTCTCTAGATGGCAGCACCTTCACCTCCTCTTGAGCATTTTGGTATACCGAAGGAACTCACTGAGATATTTTATCACATTTTGATACACCCCCATCATGAAGGATTGGAGTATGTAATGGTGAAATCCACCATCCGGGTTGACGTGGGTGAACTTGAAAAGTTACCTCATAAGTACTAGTCATGGTATTATCACTATCATGATCGGTGAAGGGAGGGGCCTGTGCCGGAATCTAATGTACCTCTATATGTTTTGGAGGTTGCCTTTGGTAAATGTACGACATACCCTAAGGGTGAAGCGGTAGAGGATGCGAAGGATCCAAAGCTCGAAGAGTCAAAGTCCCCGGTGTACTCGGCAGATGGCTCAAATGGGGACAAGGATGTGGAGCAAGAGGAGTTTAGCAATGATGAGTAGCCGTGGTTGTTAGACCTCCACCCCTGTTTGTTAAACCTTAAGTACTTGGATAAACAAAGTTTGGTTTGGCTTGTATTATATATGACTAGTGGTGTTATACATACATACATACATATATATATATTTATATTTATATTTATATTTATATATGAGTGTGGTTGGTGTAGTTTGAAATTTTATGGCCCTACTTTCCTATCTCATTTTCTTGTTTGTGGATTTTATTATACTTCTGCATGTGTATTTAAAATGAATGGGTCGGCGATGCGTCCAAGGACGTCGCTATTTAATCGACCGGTGAGGGATGGACACGCTCTCGAAGATTGGGGCGTGACAGAGTGTGTGCCAAAATGCTTTACCATCGAAAGAAAATCTATACAAAAGGAAAATGGTACTTGATCCGCTTTGTTTGTTCAGCTGAAAAAATCCCAAAGACCATGGAACACCTCTTCTTACTATGTGATTAATCCAAAAATATTTGGGTAGATCGACTTAAATTATCGGTATCTCTAGTGAACATACAGACAATAAACAAATGGGTGTTGAAAGTACTCACCTTGGGTTCGAATTTCCCCCCTCAAGAGCTGACTGTGAATGTACTATGGTTGATATGGGATTGGCGAAATGGCTTTGTATTTCAACAATGGCAGCCAAGACTGGAGTTAATTGTTGACGAAGCCGCTTTGGTAAGTAATAATCATAATCAATGGCTCCCTAGTGAGAAGTTTAGGCAAGGAAAAAGGAATGCTTTACCTAGGCAATGGATGCTTTTGAAACTTGGGGACTGGAAATTCAATGTCGATTGCTCTTGGATCGAAGGCGAGCAAGAGAGATCGGTGGCAAGAGTTTGTCGAGACTCTCGGGGATGTATAATCATAAGCTTCGCCCTGAGGGAACAAGCGTTGTTTGTACTTGAGCGGGAAACCCTTGTTGCAAAGAGAGCACTGTTGACTTTGAGGGAGGAACTTGAATTCCGATTACACCACGATCTGCAAGTGGACTTGCTAACTGATAGCACATCGGTTATCTCATGCTTATCAACTTGAATTCGAAGAATGTAACGCCCTTCTAGCCCAACTTAGAAAAGTGACCGTAGCCCACTCTCCTTGAGAATCCAATCAAGTGGCAAATTGGGTAGCAAACACGGTTTTTGCTTGATGACAAGATGCATTGACGTAGAATAGACTCATCCCCTTATTCTTTGTCTAATCTCAAATATTTAAACCAAGTTTATCAAGTTCATCTCAATAAATTACTTCTTTTTAATACTCGATAATTGCTTGATGACCCGTGAGTTTTTGCTAACTGATATTCTCATAAGTTTTTGCATAATCATTCCACGAGCATAGACCATGATAGCTATTTAATTAATTTGTGATTTATCATGCATTTTGGCCTGTATTAAGCAAGAAATTACATAATGACATTTCTATCAAAATTTAAAAACAGATCAAATTTTAGAATTGCAAAAAATAAATATGAAGAAAATCCAGTTGTCAATATTCATACGTCTTGTTTAGGCATTTCCCCTTAGATAAAAGTCAATTTACGTGAATAACAAGTTTTTAGTTTTGGTATGTCGTCAATAACAAGTAGAAAAAATAATAAAAATTAAAAATGAAAGTCGATTCCACACCTAAAACTTTCTGTCAATATTGAGCATTCTCTTACAATTAGATCTCTCTCTGTGACCATTTTTTTTCCAACAATTCCCGATAAAGTTCAAGCATGTGGACTAACCAAATGGGTTGACTGACCTTTACACTTTAAATTTGACGGCATACTCCGTGATTGTAGAAGCAAGAATCCACCCCGTGATTGTAGAAGCAAGAGAGACGACCCTGTTGACTTGACTTTGAAAAGCCAAGCTTCGTGTCCAAATTATACCCATGCCTGATTCAATGTTCCCCTGCTAGAAAGGTCCTTATGAGTCCGGATAAAATTCTGCCTATCTAAAAAAAAAGAGAGTATGACAACCTGTAGAAGTGAAAGGGAAGAGATTCCGTGCAAAGGACGCTTGGAAATTGAAACGAGTTTCGATATTGACTAGCTTCTAGATGATGTTACATAATGTCGTGGAGTTACTTAAACTCTAGGAATGTGAAAGGGGAAGTGGCTTTGAATTTGTGGGTCCCATGTCAGCTTGACACACGGGATGATTCTTGCCTTTGTCCCACGTCTATCTATCTTAATCACTACAATAAGTGAAGGAAAATATGGGGATCAATTAGGGTATATGAGGTTTTGATAAAAAAAATATCCATCCACGGCCTTTTGAAAAGATTTTCAAAGCAACCAAAGTGGAGGACGTACAGGGCCACATTTGCCCCCCATCACTCATTGGAGAAAGTTGAACTCTCCGATTGGCGGGTTAAAGTAATCATGTGTATTAATCATATGGAAACTTTGACCAAAATATGTGTGTGTTGTCAACGATTGGAACCCATCAATTAAAGATTAGTAAGATGAACTTTCAATTGGAAGCCAAATGCAATTTTCAATAACTTGAATTAATAGAAGGATAACGTGGACATTTTCATATAATTTAGAGACTAAATTAAACATGTACAAAAAGTTCAGGCATCGCATTGAACAAATTAAAAATTTAGGGACAATATTGCACATAAGGCCAAAACTTAAGGTTCGATTGTGTAGTCTTTCCTTCTATAAATACACCTAACGGATTCACTCAATCTCTGCACCACAAATATATCTATTCATTAGAAAATGGGTTTGAAACTTGCAAAAAATTTCTGCATGCGGTTGATACTTGTCTTGTGTGCATGTGCATGTGCGTCAAGTGCTGCGTCTCGTGCCTTCGACATTCCATCCGCGACTAAAAAGTTTGAGGAGTGGATGAGTCGGCACGAACGCGACTATAAAGATGTCGCCGAGAAGGCGAAGCGTTCGAAGATTTTCTTGGAAAACCTGCGGTTCATCGAGGAGTTCAACGGCGCGGTGAACCGGACTTACAAGGTTGGATTGAACAAGTTCTCGGACTTGACCAACGAGGAATTTGTGGCAGCATATACCGGATACAAATTGCCATCATCAACACGCAGGAACTCGTCCCAAGTCAATTCTTTTAAGTACCAAGGTTCGAATAGCATCCCGGAGAGCGTCGATTGGGTAAAACAAGGTGCTGTCAACCCTATAAAGAACCAAGGCCAATGTGGTAAGAAATTTACTGCTAACTATTGAAGCCTATACTAAGATATGCGAGCAATTGCATTGCCCAGCCTAAATCCACTTGTCATAAATATTAACTGTGAAACACTAAACAAATTAATTTTTCTGAGAAGTTTTCATCATTGAATTATAATCACTGCAGAACTCACTACCTTATGTGTACAGGATCTTGCTGGTCGTTCTCCGTGGTGGCGGCGGTCGAAGCAATCACACAGATCACCACTGGCGTGCTACCAAACCTGTCCGAGCAGCAACTCATAGACTGCGCCACTGACGGGAACCAGGGCTGTCAAGGCGGCTGGATGGACAATGGCTTCAAGTACATCATCAACAACAATGGCATCAGCTCCGAGACGAACTACCCGTACGTTGGGGTCGACAGCACCTGCGATGTGCAGGCCTCATCTGTTGCCGAGGCCAAAATATCGGACTACAAGGACGTCCCCCCGAACGAGGACGACATGCTGAAGGCCGTGGCAATGCAGCCGGTGTCGGTAGCACTCGACTCGAGCGGGGCCGCGTTCCAGAATTATGCAGGCGGTGTCTTTACTGGCCCATGCGGGACCGAACTGAACCATGCGGTGACGGTCGTCGGGTACGGGACGGATACGGATGGGATGAAGTACTGGTTGATAAGGAACTCCTGGGATGTCTCCTGGGGCGAGAGCGGGTACATGAGAATTCAGAGGGATTCTGGGGTCGAAGGTGGCCTCTGTGGAATTGCCTCCAAAGTTTCTTATCCCGTCGCATAAGTATCCGTCTGAGAGATTACGGCTTCGAGTTCATGTGCGTTAGTAGGGCAAAATCGGTCGATATGAACTGAGCTTATTATAAGTGGAAATATTTCGGGTTAATTACTATAGTTAATCTCGTCTATTTACTGTTTTAATTTCAGTTGGAACCCCCGCGACCTTTGCCGGGTTTCTTATACTAAAGTTTCTTGTGCGTGTTTATGATAATGAGAATAAAGAGGATTTGAAGACGGTCCTTGAATTTTTTTATTGTTAGCAAACACATCGTAGCATTGTTCGAGACTTTGAACCATGTGTACGGGTGGTCCTCAATACCGGATGCTTCCGATTCTCATCTGGGTTACTTGACAAAATTTACTCGGTTCATTTAAATCCATTAACATATGTTGTCGGAGTATTATTTGTCTTTTTTTTTAGAGAGCATTAAACCTATTAATTACTATGAATTTACCAATATTCACTCTTGTGAGTTATCTGCTTTTCTCCTATTAAATTGCCCACTTGTTTTTGTTTACCAAGTCTCATTTAGTTACTCACAATTTTTTTATTTATTTATATTTTCTCCAATTTTCCAACTTTCTATTGATTTATTAAGTTTTATTTGCCTTGCTTATCAACCAATCCTAATTAAAGTAATTATCAACTTTTTTCTGATTGAGTGGCTTGTCAATTCTATATCTCATCTCTATAAATCTTAGCTTTTATAAACTTTTGTGTACTTTTTTTTGCCAATTTCTTTATAGGCTTGCCCTATTTCCATCCATTTATTGGTTCTTGATACCTATTGTCATATTGAATTGACTACATCATCTCTTGTGAACCCCACACTATTTAAGATTATTTCTCACCTTTTTTTCTTTTTAGTTTTTCAATTTCACTAAAGGAAAAACTTAGCAAGGTCCCTTCCAAAAAACTTTTTTATTTATCCTAACCGCTTCTTCTTGACCCATTTACATGTTAATGTATCATTGGTGTTTGTTATGAACTTATTATTATACTTTAAGCAAGCCCTAATCATATATTGGAGTAAAGAAATGTTAGTTTTAGGTGCAAATTGTTTGGTTCATTTCCATAGATTATCCTCATGAATGTGGATTTTCGACTTTGATTTTTGGTACAAATTTATAAGAATTTATTTAAAATTTGAATATTGTGGTTGATGTAGGCATTATATGCAATTTATCAAGATTATCCTCTTACTTATGCTTATGTTATTTTTTTTAATAATAGTCTCATAATATTGAAAAAAGAAAGAAAGATACAACTCATTAATAAAATAAGGGAAAATTCCAAATAAGAGCCTCAAGTTCTCTTATTTTCTCAAATAAGGGTCTGAAGTTGATGTTGTTTCAAATAAGGGCATGAAATGACCAAATTGTATTAAATAAAGACGTGAAATGTAACTTGTTTTGAATGAGAGCTCGAAGTGAACAGAAAAGTCTCAAAAGGGGCATAACCTCTTTGGTCGAAGGGGCATTTTTGTCTTTTATCTTTAAGATATTTTTCTTTTCTTTTTCCCTCTTCCCTTCGCCGGCCATGGCGGATCAAAGTTGGACGTGAGGGCGAGGATCTGCTGAGGGACGCTTTTGCCCGACCTCGCCAAGGGCTGCCTTCGATCGACACCAGCAAAGGTGCCTCTCATTCAATACTAGTAAGGGCACCCTTGCCCTTGCCAACCCAAGAGAGGGTTGCCCTCCGGATCTAGCAAGGGCTACCCTCGTTTGACTCAAGCGAGGGCGGCCCTTGCTTGCCTAGGTGGGGGCAACCCTCGCCTAACATTAGTGAGGGACGCCCTGACTCAACTCAAGCAAGGGCTTGGTGAGGGTGACCTCTGTTGGCCGTTGACGGCCATGTCCATGGAAGGGAAGAGGAAAAAATAAAAGAAAATAAAAAGAAAAAAAGAAAAAAAAGGATAACAAATCAAAAAAAAAATAAAAATATAATTACAATTTTTTCAACCAAGATATCCCTTCTATGATGGCCAAAAAAGTAATCATCAGCCAATGGATCTTATTTAAGATGATTTTCCCACTCCAAGCCCTAATTTAAATAATGTCCATTTTGGGTAATTATTTGAAAATTAATTAGTTTTTTTTGTTGGAAACATAATAATTATTTAGCTCTCTACCAAATAATTTTTTTTTTTTTTGAAAAGAGATACACTAGTTTTGTTCCAAATGGACAAAGAAGGAAAAAAGCCAAAAAAGGGGGAAAAAAAGGGAAACATTATTCTTAAATCAAGAGTGACCCACGTTTAACTTTAGTAAATGTTGCTTGAGAGAATCATGAGTAGTTTCCTCTCTAGTAAAATTGAAATAAGAGAAAAAGAAAAGGAAAAAGAAATAATGTAAGAAACAATCTTAAATCAGTATGGGACCCTTAGGTTACATTTGTCATGTAGATTTCTAAACAAGATATAACTGGATAGAATATGATATGAAATCGTGGGATTTTGCTATATCATATCTACTATATGGTGAATCGTAATAATAAAGTCAAATATATTTATATTATATTAGACACATTTTTTTTTTATAAAGGTCATATAAGTATAAATGAACCTAAAAATTCACAAATAGAGATGTAAAAATCTCTCATGGCACTATTCCCTAATTTATTTTTATTTTATTTTCCCCTAGTTTTTAAACATTTTGTTTATTATCTCTTTTTTTGCCTTCCATCATTCTCTAATAAATTTTTATTAAATAGTAAGCTATAATAATATATCTAAAATAAAAAATACCTAAAATATGTAATAAATGTAATTACATACTTATATTCATATATTGAATTTATATTATAAGATAGAATTAAAGATGAATGCATAAATAAAATAATATTAAATTAAAAATAAATTTTATTTTTTTGTCATTTCGAATTTCTTAAATTATAATTCAAATATTATTTATATTAAAATATAATTTCATTTTGTTAATATAATAATTTTTATATGAGATAAATAACTTTTTCATTATGGAAACTAGAAATCTTATTTATCTTTATTCCATCTCCCCCATGGGATAATTTTATCCAACTCATATGCCTCTTACATCCGACTTCGTCTCATCTTAAGTAAGCACTAAACACAGGATATGAAAAATTTTATTCTATGCCAAATTTTATCCTGAGTGCAAAACATAGCCATAAGGAATAATGTAGCCAATTAACGTAAATTAGGTTGTCATAAGTCAATAAGGGGTAGAAATAGTGATGGCTTTCCACCCTTTTTGGGCTTTTGACACCCCTCGAATTGAACAAATTATCCATTATGGGTTTGCTCTTGATTTAAGATTATTTCTTACATTTTCTTCTTCTTTTTGTTTGATTTGAAATTTACTAAAAGACAAATCTACCATGTTCAATTCAAACAACAAAGATTAGGTTGAATATGAGGCTTACTCTTGATTTAAGATTATTTCTTACATTTTTTCTTCTTTTTCGATATTCTTTTTTTTCCCATTTGGGTCGAAATTGGTGTCCTTTTTTTTTTCTAAAAATTAATTTATTTGGCCAATAACTCACAAGTTGTTGTGTTAATTAGTTGTACAGATTTTATAAAAAAAAAATAGCAAAAATTATTGAAAAAATAATCAAAGTACAAGTAAAAGTAAAAAAAAATCATCGACTAGTTTTAAAGAATGAATTTGGTGAATATGATATTCCAGCTTTTATTATTTTTCTTACCAACATTGCACAAATTTTTAAAAGATATTTTCAAAAGATTTAAAAATATGAAAATATTAACTCCACAAAAAAATTCTAAACGTCCATTATTATCTTAAAAAGTTATTTTAAATATTATCTTTGCCTCGATTACATGAAATAATTAGTTATTGACAAGAAAAATATGACAATTTAAATTGCATTATAAGACAATCCATTGGAACCATTTGCAAGTACATATGTCTGGTCAATTCTAAAAGTGGGAGAATTTCCAAAGAAAGAAAAGAAAAAAAGGTAAGAAATAATCTTAACACTAAGACCGATGAGGGATAATTTAGTTGATTCAAGGTGGAAAGGGGATGTAAAAAGCCAAAAAAGGCGTGGGAAAAGGGTGAGCAAAAAATTATGCTCAAAATTGAACAAGCTTTGCTTTGCCGAAGGTTGAATGTTCTTAAGACATATGTTAGGTTGTTGTTTGCACAAATCTATTTTGATTATCACTTGATCACGCACCATCAATATATTGATCGTGGTTTCCCTTTAGTCTAGTTAGGAATGTGATTTTTTTCTTATTTCTTAGCATTTGATTCTCACTTTGCCTTGCAATTTATTTAATGTTTCATTGATTGCTAATTGTTATTTCAATAATTGCGGACTCACATAATCGCCTCACATGTTAGTGAATAGATTTAAAATCAATCCAAACTGTCCAACAAACATCTTCTCGAAATGAACAAGATTAAGTGTTGTGAGGGCAGCAGTTGATTAATTAATGTAATCAATTCTCTAACCCTATATCTCTAGTTGCATTGAGGTATACTCCAATGCCTCATTTGATTTCTAGCCAATATCCTAATAGGCTAGTAGTGGGTTCTCATTAAAAAATCCTCATAATGTTGATTGAAGCTAAAATTGAATACCTCAACATTGCGTGAGAGATGAGTTTGGGAGGGCCTGTGCCTAATTGAGGGTCATAGGCCTACCTTTTAGGTAACACCGCTAAATTTATATCTTTTTCCCTCTAAACGTAAAAGGTAGGCCATGATAATATTATATTTGAGTACATTAGGTGAGACTCGATGGGTGTGACCTTCAAGATCATTCTAAACGAAAGATTGTGTAATTTAATAAATCAACAGTTTCACGAAGTCCTTGGAAATAAGTAAAAGGTAGATTGTCCTCGTAGAATCCCTACAGTTTTAATTTGTATAAACCAACATTGGTCTAAGTTGATGATATTTTATGGTACTTGATATGGATGCTAATCAATTGTTGCTATCTTCCTATAATGTCCAAACTTGAGTAATAAGCTCTATGGACTTATTATGCTAACAAAGTCTTTGCTTGACGGGGGAGATGCATTTACATAGAATAGATTCATCACCTTTTTCTTTGCCTAATCTCAAATATTTAAACAAAGCCTATCAAGTTCATCTCAAGAAATTACTTCTTTTGAATACTCGATGATTGTTTGATGATCTGCGAATTTTACTTACTTGTGTGCAAACTAATAATCTCATAAGTTTTTGTGAAATCATTCTGTGAGAACGACATAATAGGACCTAATTGGTTTGCGATTTATCAAGCGTTTTGACTTATTTTAAGCAAGATATTACTTAATAACTTTTCTATGAAATTTAATAATTACAAAAAAAAATTATGAACAAAATCTAGTTGTCAATATTCATACGTCTTGTTTAGGTATTTTTCGTTAGATAAATGTCAACTTGCGTGAATGACAAGTTAAATAAAGCATAAAAGTTAAAAATGAAAGTCGGTTACACACCTTAAACTTTTGGTTCCACAACAAAGTCTTGTTCAGGCATTCACATACTACTAAAGCTCTCTCTCTCTGTGCTCTGCTCTGCTCTGTTCAATAACATGGGACTTGTGACGTGCTATACTTAAATATCCACTTGTACAATTTATTACATTACTAAATGTATAGATATCAAGTACATTGTCAATGTAAAATATTGATTACATAGATTGAAATTCGCATTTACTAATGGAATGAATTCATTTGCCAAAATAAAATACCATTTATAGATTGCTTGGGTGATTAATCTTTTGTACACCATTAGGGTACCAAATAAGAATCCCCAATTCATAGAGGCTAGTTTTAATATGCTTGGCACTACTCTATTTCAAACCGTCTACCCCGTGATTGTAGGAGCAAGAGGGGCGACCCACGTTGACTTTGACTTTGAAAGGCCAAGCGTTGTGTCCAAACTCTACCGTGGCTGATTCAATGTTCCCTTGCTAGAAGGGTCCTTGTGAGTTATTGTGGATTTAATTGTGGTATGGTGAATTTCTTCTTTCTCAACCATATATACATAGGTCATTGGCCAACCTATGATGTTTTGCAGAATAAGTTGTTGTATGCTAAAAGTTCATTGATACTTTTGTCAAATCAAGTAGCAGGAATTACAAAATGAGTTTGCAAAGGATTATGATCAATTATAATAAATTAGTATTTAAATCAAGTATTTAAAACAAAAATATTTGTTGATTCATTGTTTTTGAAGAAAGGCCTACATTTGAACCGACTGGATGAAGTTGGTCATGGAATAAAATGGGAAATGGAAAATGGAGAGGAACCGGCATCTCTATCTTTGTATACGGGCATGATAATAATAAAAAAAAAAGAAAAAAAAAAGAGAAGACATGATGGTCTCTTTTCTTTTGTTCATTTAAATAATTCAAACTTTAGAATTGAAAGGACTTTAAACCACCGAAATCGATATGCTTCGAAATTACAGTTTTAAAACAACTCCTCTTGTGTGCATATGGAATGAAGTGGTCAACTGAGATCAGAAACCGAACACGTTGCCATGATCTATTCTGTAAGACATCTACACAGAAACGCACCCATACATCCGCTTGGCAAGCGAATTTTTTTATTATTATTATCTAAAACAAATAACGTTACGGTATAAAACTTGAAAACTCTGAAATTTACGAAAGGTTTTCCTTTGAACCAAGCATTCCATATGACTTTTTTTTTCCCAAAAGAGAGGAACCAAAATCAACACTATGGGCTATTAATTTTATATTTATTTTTTTCCCAAGAGGATGGGCTTGAGCTGAGAAGTCCCAACTTCTTTACTTTAAGCCATATCGCAATCGTTTTGGGGCTAACATTCTAACAAAACAAAATTATAATTAATTGGGTTTCAAAATTTTATCTCATTGAAATTCGAACCCATATAAAGTTTTGACATCTATCCGAGAGAAAAAAAAAGAAAAGAGTATGACAACTTGTGGACGTGAAAGGGAAGAGAATCCGTGCATTGGACACTTGAAAAGGGTTTTGCTATTGACAAACTTCTAGATGATGTTATATCACGTTGTGAATTTGCTTAAACCCCACGAAAGTGAAAAAGGGTAGTGATTTGAATCCGTGGGTCCCATGATTGCTTGACAGATGCGATGATTCTTGCCCATCTCTGACGTCTACCCATCTTTATCACTACAATAAGTGAAGAAAAATGTTAGGATCTATTAGGGTTTATGGGGTTTTGATAATAAATATCCATGCATTGTGTTTTGAAAAGATTTTCAAAGCAACCAAAGTGGAGGGGGTATAGGGTCACATTTGTCGTCCATCCCTCGTTAGAGGAAGTTGAACTCCCCGATTAGAAAATTAAAATAATTGTATATATTAATCATATGCGAACCTGACCAAACACACACACACATACATATACGTATCTACATTTATAATACATCAATTAAAAGTTAGTTAGATGAACTTTCAATTAATTGGGATTGGAGTAAAACATGACCCTATAATTGATACAATCTTGACATGGAACATGATAGGCCTCCATTTTAGCTAATTGTGGAAATATTGTTAGTACCATTGATTAGTCTGGTATTTGTCATGTGTTTTGGCTTATTTTAAGTGAAAAATATTACCGAATGACTTTTCTATCGAAATTCAAAATTCTATTAAAGTTTAGAATAGAAAGAAAAAAAAAATTGTTTGCAAATCTAGTTGTCAATATTCATAATTTTGTAAGGCTTATGGAGTTTTTTGTTAGATAAATGTCAGTTGAGGAACATAAAACTTTTGATCAATATTAATCATTCACTTAATTCTCTCTCTCTCTCTCTCTCTCTCTCTCTCCTCCTTACGCACGCAATCGTCTCTATTCCTCACACACACACACACACACACACGTTACTTTTGTTTATTTTTATAAGTCTAGGTTAATAAAGGCGTTGAAATTCAGAAAGGTGCCCGAAGAAAAGTGGAATATAATAAGAGACAATTTCAGACCAATTAAGTTCTGTCTAGCTTTAGAAGAACCTACCTAGTAAATGCTCGAGCTGTATACGCCATAGTCACAGAAACCCTCGTTGAAGCCAGAGAACGATCTAGGACCATTCGAGCACCGTTTTGTTTAGCTTTTGGACATCATGTGGAACAAGCACTCGTTGAGTAAACAATGACATTGACCATGTTCTGTCACTGACTTCCGTTGCCATCAAATTGCTCCAATAAATTAATTTCATGTTCACTTCTATCAAGATACAACTACACACATGGACTTTGAACTTTGACCCACTATACATGTCATTTATGAATTTTTAATTTGCTTAATGTGATTTCTGAAATTTTAGTAACCATTCAATTGAATCTCTAGACTACATAATTTTTTTTTTATGTTATCTTTTCATTAATTCAAGTTAATAGAATTTGCTGATATGGCTTCCAATCTAGTAAGTTTGAATGGTGGGTAAAGAAATAATGTTACAAGTAAATTATTCATGTGAGTTATTGAAGTTAGAATATAATAATTAATATCATCAAATTAAAATAAGTTTTGCAAATGGAACAAGTTAAACAAATTAAAATGATTATTATATTCTAATTTGAATAGAATGTCTTAAAGTGATAATCCACATGTAATGTTATTTTTTATCAACTATTTAGACATATTGAATTGAAAGCCATATACAAATTTCCTTTAACTTGAATTAATAGAAGAATGACATGAACATTTTCATATGGTTAAGGAATTAATTTGAACATGTAGCAAAAATTTAGGACCAATGCCGCGTCTCATGTCTACAAAATTCCATTCACGAATAAAAAGTTCGAGGAGTGGATGAGTTAGCATAGGTGCAACTACAAAGACATCGCCAAGAAGGTGAAGCGTCTGAAGATTTTCTCGGAAAATTTGCGGTTCGTTGAGCAGTTCAATGCTGCGGCAAACCGTACTTACAAGGTAGGATTGAACAAGTTCTCGGACTTAACCAAACGAGGAATCTGTGGCAGCATATACTGGACACACACTGCTATCATCACCACGCAGGAACACCTTCCAAGTCAATTCTTTTAAATACCAAGGTTTGAACAGCATCCTGGAGAGATTCGATTGGGTCAAACAAGGTGTTGTCAACCCTATAAAGAACCAAGGCCAATGTGGTAAGAAATTTACTGCTAACTATTGAACCCTATTCTAAGATATGTGAGCAATTACTAATGTTTTGGACAATTTTCCAATAACTAATGTTCGGTTGCCAATTCTTGTTTTAGCCATTTATAAAAATTCTCTAGGTTGATTACGCAACCAAAAATATTTTTTTTATCATACATTCTAAATGCATCTCCCTATACAACGAATGTGCATCTCCTTATCAAATGTATGTATTATTCAATACATTGATATTAATGATAAGTACTTCATTATTTTCCTATAAATAGGAGCTTAGTTTTTGTCGTAGATATACAGTGATATACTGGAGATAAAATTTTCTCTTCTAACTTTCTCTACGATTTATGGTATTTGGCTTTTTCTACTATCTTTTGGTGTTTACCTACTTTCTCTTCTTAATCTATTTATTATCTCTATTATATATTTGCAACACAATATTTTACAATATTTTTGTATTTATCTTTATTTATTTATTTATTTATTTAATTTTTTTTTGCATGGTCTGGCGAACTTGGTCCAAACATGCCTCGTTTAGCTAAAGCTAGGTCGGATGGGCTGGTCTAAGCAACCGAGGCCCAAAACTGGCCTCATGCAAATCAGGCGCATTTTGGCCTGGAACAAATGATCAGGTCCAAATGGGCTCGATTCTTCTTCAAAAGTTGCTGAGATATCCCCTTCAGTTTTACCAAAATTTGTAAGAATGAGTCTTCATTCTTTAGGTGCAAAATCACGCCTACTTCCCCAAATCCACCGAAGTAAAATTAATTTGTTAATTCGTTAAAATAATAATGTGGTTAGAGAGATTTAGGGGTTATTCAAAGGGTTATTTGGGGTGAAATTCAAATTCAATTTTGAGAAGGAAATATGGAAGGTCTAACCCCATAAATGGGGAGTCTCACGGAGTCTAAGGGGACCAAACAACAGAAAGAGAACAATAATATGAATGAGAAATGTTGCCCGGATGAAAGAATTCAGAGAATAGTATAGTGAATCAAGAGTGCTCACCGTTGTGTTGGTGGCCCACCATGTCGCCTTGAATTTTCGTTCTAGCTTAACCAAGCTTGGAGTTGTCCACTTAATCCTTGCACGACATTTTGTTTGAGGTGAGTGATTCGAGTTATACCAAGTTATTCATGAAGTGAGCCTATTAGCCATCTCTTAAATATGACTGGAATTCTTATCATCGTGAATGTCACATGATTTGCTACATTCGAGTAGACACTTTTCCACTTAGGTTCCAACATACTATTTGCAATTCAATTTGTGCTTCTCATTCATGTACACACAACAGGATTGATTCCATCTATTTTTGCTTTTTGGTATGTTTTAGTAGTTTGACCATTAGCAATGAAAAAAGTCATAATATTGCATGACAAAAATTCATGTGGAAATTTAGAGTTTTCCATATATAAATGCTATGACACCTATTTATCACTATTTTCACATTTGCACATATGCATATCTTTTGTTTCTGCTTTTCTTTCGGCCATCTTTTTGTTTCTTCTTCCTTTTTTGCCTTTCAAAATTTGTTGATCTTTAACCAATTCATGGTACCAATGAGAATGAAAAGGGAAAAAAGGTTCATATATATATATATATATATATATATATATATTCATTTATTGGTGAGTTTCAAATCAATTCGTTTATTACTATTTTCATGTTTGCACTGCATTAAAGAAATAAAAAAAAATCACTGCATTAAAGAAATTAAAAAAATCAAGAGAGATTTAGATTTCTCCATAAATAAGTGCTTCGCTACACATTTAGAATCATTTCGGTTATTTATTTATCTTATTACTATTTTCACAATAGTCAAGTCTATATCTGCACGGCATTAAGGAAAAAAATAAATAAAAACCATGCGCATGCTTGGTCATTTATAAAGCATCTCCATTAAAAGAAAAAAAAAGAATCTATAAAAATGCATATAGATTAAACCATGCACTATTTTATCATTTAGAATAGTTCATTTTTAATACATGAAATATAAAAAGCGCATCCGTTGCATTAGGTTTAGGCTTGCCTTACACGTAGAATAGTTTTAGGTCACCTTCTTTAAAATTTTTATTTATTTTCCTTGTACGTTGCACCTGCATGTTTGGTATGATTAATTCTTCCTAGAGCACTTGTTGCTTTGCTCATAGGGTTCTGCATTGGCGCATTATAATAAGGTCTTGTATTAATTTTGCCCTATACGGTTTTATTGTTTTCTTATTTTGTTTGAATAATCTATCCGATTGTTAACGATGACTTTATAATATTGTTTGTGCATTTATGGATGTCCACTTTACACTTGTGTGTCTACACATAAAAATAAATAAATAATGATTGCATGAAAGAGTATTCTCGTAAAAAAAAAGAAAAAGAAGAGGGATTTGTAATGGGCGCTAGCTAAAACTAGTCTTCCTTACTTGACTCTGGTTCGCAACGTTAAGGCAGACTCCCACACTTTACTTGACTCTTAACCAGCCTAGTATAGGTTAGTGACAGTTCTAGTCTCATTCAAATTAATGACGTTTGAGAAATCAAGTTGCAGGTCTGGAGGATTTGATTAAGAGTCCATGCAAAATGTAAGCGTAATTTCATGATGTTTGTATAGGAAAATTTGATGTGGTCCACTAGTGCATATATCATGTAATATGGAGATGCGATATTTTTCTCTAAGTAGTCAAAAAATGTGACAAAGTCTTTGCCTGCGGTGGTGTAGGCGCAAGAATCACTCGTATTAGAACATGCATGGCTTTCTGCTTCATATTTCCATAGAAAATATGGAATTGGGAACAAATTTTCCACCTTAAAATTGACACAATTTTTTTTCGGCAAAAGAACGCTTCAAGTGCCACAACTTTGCTCAAAGAGACAGTTAAGTACCATAACTTATGAAAGGTACACTTAAGTGCCACATTTGCAGAAAAATGAATTACTTGAGTGTCACTCCGGGCAAAGTCCGGCCAAAATGCCGACGCAGCATTTTTCCGGCTAAGCGCGCCCAAAACAACGCCGTTTTGCATGTTGACATAGCTAAATAATGCAAAAATGACGTCGTTTTTGGCTGACGTGGTAAAAATTAAATAATTAAATAATTAAATTTATTTAAAATATTTTAAAAAATAATTAAAAAATTAAATTTAATTGAAATATTTAAAATTAATAATTTTAAAATTAAATTTAGTTAAAATAATAAAAAATAATAATTAAGAAACTAAAAAAATTAAAAAAAAATTAAAAAAAGGGAATCCGAGGGGGGGGGGGGGCTGAGGGATCAGCCCTAAGTCGCTGCCGCCGCCACCCCGCTATCGCTGGGAAGGGTTAGTGACAGCGGGGGGAGGGTCGGCCGAGGTCGCCGTGCCCTGGCCAGGGGCCAGCGACCCCGGCTGATCGACGGCGAGGGCTTATGAGCCCTCGCCCTAGATTGAGGTGAGGGTCGCGACCCTCCCCAGATCTGCGGCCAGCAGCGAGGGCTCGCGGCCCTGGCCTAGATCCGAGGAGGGTCGGTGGCCCTCACCCAGCCAGGCCAAGGGCTGCCGCCCGCCGACCCTCTCCGGATTTGGGCGAGGGCTGCGACCCTCGCCCCGATCTAGGGCAAGGGCTTGCCACCGGTTGGCCAGGGTCGCTGGCCCCTGGCCAGGGCTCGGCGACCTCGGCCGACCCTCCCCCTGCTGTCGCCGTCCCTTACAAGCGATGGTGGGGCAGCGGCGGCGGCAGCTAAGGGCTGATCGCTCAGCTGCCTCCCCCTCGTTCCCTTTTATTTATTTATTTTTTAAATAATTTAAGTAAGTTTAATTTTAAATTTAATTTAATTAATATATATATTTTTACCATGTCAGCCCAAAACAACGCCGTTTTTGTATTATTTGGCCATGTCAGCGTGTAAAACAGCGTCGTTTTGGGGTCGGTTCGCCGGAAAAATGCTACGTCGGCATTTTGGCCGGACTTTAGCCAGATTGGTTCTCAAGTGATCCATTTTACTCCGATTTTGGCACTTAATTGTACCTTTCGTAAGTTATGGCACTTAAGTGTCCCTTTGTGCAAAGTTATGGCACTTGAGGGGTCTGCATGTCATTTTTTTTTTCCCGTATGGCCTAATTATGAAGAGCCTAAGAATATACATCTTTGCTGTAGCTATCTCATCACATCCACTTCCAAATATCGCACTGAGAAGAAGAAGAAGAAGAAAACACATTCACAAAAGAAAATGTTCACATCCACTTCAATGCCTTTTATGTTCAAGATTGAATCCATCATCTCTCTTACTCTAATTTTTGGCGCTTGGGCGTGGCAAGTGATTGTAGTTTGCATGTTGCTAGAGCCCACCATTGCAGAGCAGCACCAGCAATGGATGGCTAAATATTTCGGACCTATGAGGACCCACAGGAGAAGGCAAAATGCCAGGCGATTTTCGCCCAGAACTTGCGGTTCATTGAGGATTTCAAAAGGTCTGGGAGTCGAACTTCTGAGTTAGGTTTCAACCAATTCTCAGACCTGACCAATGAGGAGTTCGTCCGAAACCATATGGGATACTTGGCATCCAAGCAACTAGAGCCTGCCAAAACGACGTTGTATAGCCACAAAAATCTGGCCGACGATGTTCCTGATGACATTGATTGGGTAGAGAAAGGTGTTGTAAACCATATTAAGTATAAAGGCAGATGTGGTAAGCACAAACATTGCAATTGCATCTTGACTCTTTTTCTTTTTCAAGTAAATGAGTTGGCATTACACAAAACATATGTACTTTTGGAAAATTTACGTTATTTGAGTGACTTAGAGCCTATTTGGTATAATTCTCTTTAGGTAGCTGCAATTTTGAAATAGGAGTTCTACATCTTTTATTAAATTGTTTGATGAACTCTCGACCACTAAAGTGCCAAAAGTTGGCACAAAGGGACACTTAAGTGCCAAAAGTTACGAAAGGTACACTTAAGTGCCAAAATCGGAGCAAAATGGATCACTTGAGTGCCAATCCGGCCAAAATCCGGCCAAAATGCCGACGCGGCATTTTTCCGACGAACCAAGCCCAAAACAACGCCATTTTACATGCTGACATGGCCAAATAATGCAAAAACGACGCCGTTTTGGGCTCACGTGATTAAAAAATAATATAAAAATTAAATAAATTAAATTTAAAAATAGATTTAGTTAAAATATTAAAAAATAATAATTTTAATAGTTAAAATATTAAAAAAAAAAATAATTTTAATACTTAAAATATTAAAAAAATAATAATTTTAATACTTAAAATATTAAAAATAATAAATTTAAATTACATTTAGTTAAAATATTAAAAATAATAATTTTAAAATTACATATAGATAAAATATTAAAAAATAATAATTTTAAAACTAAATTTAGTTAAAATATTCAAAAATAATAATTTTAAAATTAAAAAATTTTAAAAAAAATTAAAAATAATAATTTTAAAATTAGATTTAGTTAAAATTTTTTAAAAATAATAATTTTAAAATTAGATTTAGTTAAAAAATTTTAAAAATAATAATTTTAAAATTAAATTTAGTTAAAATATTAAAAAAATTTAAAATTTAAAATTTAAAATTAGATTTAGTAAAAATATTAAAAAAATTAAATTTAAATTTAGTTAAAATATTTAAAAAATAATAATTTTAAATTAATAAAATTTAAAAAATTTGAAAAATTTTATCAAAATTTATAAATTAATAAAAGGGGGTGGCTGAGGGCAGCCTTAGCCAGCACCCCCCTTTTTAAAAAATTTAATTTTAAAATTATTATTTTTTAATATTTCAATTAATTTTAATTTTAATTTTTTTTATATTTTAACTAAATCTAATTTTAAAATTATTATTTTTTAATTTTTTGTTATATTTTTTATTTTTAAATTTATTATTTTTTAATATTTTAACTAAATTTTATTTTAAAATTATTATTTTTTAATGTTTTAACTAAATCTAATTTTAATTTTTTTTTAAAATTTTTTATGTTTATAGTTATTATTTTTTAATATTTTAACTAAATTTAATTTTAAAATTATTTTTTTTAAATTTTTTAACTAAATCTATTGTTAAAATTAATTTTTTAATTTTTTAATTTTTTAATTTTTAAAATTATTATTTTTAATATGTTAACTAAATTTTATTTTAAAATTATTATTTTTTAATATTTTAACTAAGTGTAATTTTAAAATTATTATTTTTTAATATTTTAACTAAATTTAATTTTAAATTATTTTTTTAATATTTTAACTAAATGTAATTTAAATTTATTATTTTTTAATATTTTAACTGTTAAAATTATTATTTTTTTAATATTTGAACTAAATCGAATTTTAAATTTAATTTAGTGAATTTTTATATTATTTTTTTTACCATGTCAACCCAAAGCGACGTCGTTTTTGCATTATTTGCCACGTCAGCATGCAAAACGGTGTCGTTTTGGGTTCACTTCGTCGGAAATTCGTCGGAAAAATGCCACGTCAGCCTTTTGGCCGGACTTTGGCCGGAGTGGCACTTAAGTGATCCGTTTTTCTTCGAATGTGACACTTAAGTGTACCTTTCGTAACTTTTGGCACTTAAGTGTCCCTTTGTGCCAACTTTTGGCACTTGAAGCGTTCTTATCCCGTTTTAAAATATATGTAACTACTCATCATAGCACAACTACAATGCAACACAACTACGTCACAGCCACAGCTACACCAAACAAATGCCTTGCTTATTATAATGAGAAGCCAGACATCAATGTATCACAATTACGGAATAGAGTAATTTCGCATAGTTATATGGTCAATAACTATTACGTAGGATCCTGCTGGGTATTCACAGTCGTAGCAGTAGTAGAAGGAATTGTGGGGATCACAAGCGGCAAACTATTGGTGCTCTCTGAGCAACCATTGATAGATTGTGATGCCACGAGCTATGGCTGTAGAGGCGGTTACCCAGACAATGCTTTCAAGTTCATTATCCAAAACCAAGGAATCGCATCCCAGAATACCTATGCATACCATGGGATGGACAGGATTTGCAATGCAACGAAAGCAGCAGAACACACGGTGCTAATCAAGGGTTTTGCAGATGTGCCACTCGGTGAGGATGGGCTCATAAAGGCAGTCGCCCAACAACCAGTTGTGGTCGTTATCGCAGCAAGCGGGCGGGAGTTCCAGAGCTATAGACATGGCGTGTTCAATGTACGAATTCTCTATCTCTAGAATGCATTCCTCACATACAAATGCCATGGGTATAATGCTAGAGAAATATCTATGGTATTTGCGGGGTTTCGGAGTTGGGCCGCCCTTTATTGGGCTTGACCCAATCCCAACCTGTATCCATCTGAAAGTTCCAGGCAGTCCTTGGATCCCTGATGTTGGTTATAAGGTTATCTCACCAAGAATCAGGATTTTCCTCTAGCAAGGGCCGTTTGTACTTGCCCATTTATGTGGTGGGCTATCGGACTACTTTTCTTATTTTACGCACGAGCGCTCACATGCCTTGTTCCCCCTATGCCTCTTTGTATTTTCTCTTCCCTAGAGGAGAGAATACCCTCTAGTTACTTTACATCTTGGAGCTCTCGAAGCTTTTTTAAGAACTTGCTTAGGTCCAATAATGGATATTATGCTTGGGTAATTTCTATTGTATATATGGGGTTTTGGACTTGGCCCACCCTTGAGTGGGCTTGACCCAATCCCAATCCATTGGAAAATTACTGGATGTCAGTATATAGCGCCAAAAATCTAATTTTGGACTATTGAAAGTAGTGGGAAGATCAAAAGTGAAATTATAGTATTTTGGCTAAGGCCGACCGTGTACCCACACACGGCTATTTTTATCGGATATAATAAAAATGATAAATTGGTTAAATGGTTGGGGTGGTATACTATGTCAACGTACGAGTGATATGTTAGCTTAGATTGTGATCAGTATAACGGTATATTATATCAACCTATGGGTTCTGATATGTCAGTTTAGCGAGAGTAGTATACCTAATCAGCTTAGCAAGAGCAGTATATCTAATCAGCTTAGCAAGAGCAGTATACCTAATCAGCTTAGCAAGAGCAGTATACCTAATCAGCTTAGAGAGAGCATTATTAGTGTGCTATATCAACTCAAGGGTTTGATATGTCAGCTAAGTGAGAGTAATACACTATTTATCAGCTTAGCGTGAGCTATACTATCGGTATATCAGCTTAGTCCTTGCCAATTTGATATGATGTTATGAATTGATTGATTGATGTGATTTGAGGCATCTGTAAATGATATTGATTTGCAAGATGGAACTGAAGTCAAGGTAAGTCTTTTTGACCCGTGTTGTGCTTAGGTAGCCCTTATGGTGTATTTGTTTCCTAATTAGGTCTTAGGAGGGTAGAACTTGCTGAGACATAATCTCACTCCGTTGTGGAACAACATTTCAGGTCTTTAGAAGGCATCACCTCCACCTCCTCCCGAGCATTTTGGTATACCAAAGGAACTCACTGAGATAAGTTATCACATTTCGATACACCCCCACCCTAAAGCATTTGAGTATGTACAGGTGAAATCCATCGTCTAGGTTGACGTGGGTGAACCTGAAAAGGTACCCCATAAGTACTGGTCATGGTATTATCACTATCATGATGGGCGAAGGGAGGGCCTTATGCTGGAATCTAATGTACCTCTGTACGTTTTGGAGGTTGCCTTTGGTAAATGTACAGCAGACCTTAAGGGTGGAGCGGTAGAGGATGGAAGGATCCAAAGCTCGAAGAGTTAGAGTCCTCGGTGTACTCGGTAGATGGCTCAAATAAGGACGATGATGTGGAGCAAGAGGAGTTTAGCGATGATGAGTAGCCGTGGTTGTTAAACCTCCACCCTTGTTTGTTAAACCTTAAGTATTTGGATAAACAAAGTTTGGTTTGGCTTATATCATATATGACTAGCAGTGTTATATATATGAGTGTTGTTGGTGTAGTTTGAAATTTTATGGCCCTACTTTCCTATCCCATTATTTTATTGTTTGGGGATTTTATTATACTTTTGCATGTGTATTTAAAATGAATGGGTTGGCGATGCGTTCTGGAATGTCGCTATTTAATTGACCAGTGAGGGATGGGTGCGCGCTCGAAGATCGGGGCGTGACAGAGTGTGAGCCAAAATGCTTTACCATCGAAAGAAAATCTATACAAAAGGAAAATGGGTTGGCGATGCGTTCTGGAATGTCGCTATTTAATCGACCAGTGAGGGATGGGTGCACGCTCGAAGATCGTGGCGTGACAGAGTGTGAGCCAAAATGCTTTACCATCGAAAGAAAATCTATACAAAAGGAAAATGGTACTTGATCCGCTTTGTTTGTTCAGCCGAAAAAATCCCAGAGACCATGGAACACCTCTTCTTACTATGTGATTGGTCCAAAAATATTTGGGTAGACCGAGTTAAATTATCGGTATCTCTAGTGAACATATAGACAATAAACAAATGGGTGTTGAAAGTACTCACCCTGGGTTCGAATTTGCCCCTCAAGAGCTGACTGTGAATGTACTATAGTTGATATGCAATGGGCGAAATGGCTTTGTATATCAACAACGGCAGCCAAGACTGGAGTTAATTGTTGACAAAGCCGTTCTGGTAAGTAATAATCATAATCAATGGCTCCCTAGTGAGAAGTTTAGGCAAGGAAAAAGGAATGCTTTACCTAGGCAATGGATGCTTTTGAAACTTGGGGACTGGAAATTCAATGTCTATTGCTCTTGGATCGAAGGCGAGCAAGAGAGAATGGTGGCAAGAGTTTGTCGAGACTCTCGGGGATCTATAATCATGGGCTTTGCCCTAAAGGAACAAGCGTTGTTTGTACTTGAGCGGGAAACCCTTGTTGCAAAGAGAGCATTGTTGACTTTGAGGGAGGAACCTGAATTCCGATTACACCACAATCTGCAAGTGGACTTGCTAACTGATAGCACATCGATTATCTCATGCTTATCAGTTGTTGATAGCATACCATGGGTCTTCAGTCATCAATTCGAAGAATGTAACGCCCCTCTAGCCCAACTTAGAAAAGTGACCATAGCCCACTCTCCTTGAGAATCCAATCAAGTGGCAAATTGGGTAGCAAACACGGTTTTTGCTTGATGACAAGATGCATTGACGTAGAATAGAATCATCCCCTTGTTCTTTGTCTAATCTCAAATATTTAAACCAAGTTTATCAAGTTCATCTCAATAAATTACTTCTTTTTAATACTCGATAATTGTTTGATGACCCGTGAGTTTTTGCTAACTGATATTCCCTTAAGTTTTTGCAGAATCATTCCACGAGCATAGACCATGATAGCTATTTAATTAATCTGTGATTTATCATGTATTTTGGCCTATATTAAGCAATAAATTACATAATGACATTTCTCTCAAAATTTAAAAAAAGATCAAATTTTAGAATCGCAAAAAATAAATATGAAGAAAATCCAGTTGTCAATATTCATACATCTTGTTTAGGCATTCCCCTTAGATAAAAGTCAATTTACGTGAATAACAAGTTTTTAGTTTTGGTATGTCGTCAATAACAAGTAGAAAAAATAATAAAAATTAAAAATGAAAGTCGATTCCACACCTAAAACTTTCTATCAATATTGAGCATTCTCTTACAATTAGATCTCTCTCTCTCTCTCCCTGACCATTTTTTTTTTCCAACAATTCCCGATAAAGTTCAAGCATGTGGACTAACCAAATGGGTTGACTGACCTTTACACTTTAAATTTGACGGCATACTCCGTGATTGTAGTATCCACCCCGTGATTGTAGCAGCAAGAGAGACGACCCTGTTGACTTGACTTTGAAAAGCCAAGCTTTGTGTCCAAATTATACTCATGCCTGATTCAATGTTCCCTTGCTAGAAAGGTCCTTATGAGTCCGGATAAAATTCTGCCTATCTAAAAGAAAGGAGAGTATGACAACCTGTAGAAGTGAAAGGGAAGAGATTCCGTGCAACGGACGCTTGGAAATTGAAACGAGTTTCGATATTGACTAGCTTCTAGATGATGTTACATCATGTCGTGGAGTTACTTAAACTCTAGGAATGTGAAAGGGGAAGTGGCTTTGAATTTGTGGGTCCCATGTCAGCTTGACACACGGGATGATTCTTGCCTTTGTCCCACGTCTATCTATCTTAATCACTACAATAAGTGAAGGAAAATATGGGGATCAATTAGGGTATATGAGGTTTTGATAAAAAAAAAAAAAATCCATCCACGGCCTTTTGAAAAGATTTTCAAAGCAACCAAAGTGGAGGACGTACAGGGCCACATTTGCCCCCCATCACTCATTGGAGAAAGTTGAACTCTCCGATTAACGGGTTAAAGTAATCATGTGTATTAATCATATGGAAACTTTGACCAAAATATGTGTGTTGTCAACGATTAGAACCCATCAATTAAAGATTAGTAAGATTAACTTTTAATTAATAGAGGTTGGAGTAAAAGACGATCCTATAATTAATACCATCTTCAAAATGGAACACCATAGGCATCCAATTGAGCTAATTATTGGTATTATTGATTTTTTTTTGTCAGTCCTATTCTATTCCTACTCTGCACTCACTCTCAGACTTTTGTCCTGCCTCTTGGAGGGCGTGGGAGTCGAAACCCACTCTTGAAACTTACGTGTCCTCACCCCATCCCCCTTTGAGAAGGTGGAGATTTGAACCCCTCACCTCCCCCTTCCATGTTGGAAGGGTGGCCACTTGGGTGAATTCCAGTGGTTATTGGTACTATTGGTTAGTCTGTCATATATTGTGTGTTTTGGCTTACTCTATTATCAAAATTCAAAATACCATTAAAGTTTAGAATAACAAAAAAAAATCATATGCAAATCTAGTTGTCAATTTTCGTAATTTTATAAAGTTTCGGAAGTTTTTCGTTAGATAAATGTCTATTGAGGCACGGAAAACTTTTGATCAATATTGATCATTCACTTACCGTTGTTTCTCTCTCAATCATCTCCCTTCCTTACACACATGCGCGCAATCATCTCTCTTCCTCACACGTTACTTTTGCTTATTTTTATCAGTCTAGGTCAATAAAGGCATTGAAATTTAGAAAGGTGCACAAAGAAAAGTAAAATATAATTAGAGACATTTTCAAACCAATCTAGTTCTGCTTAGCTTTAAAAGAACCTACCGAGTAAATCCTCAAGCTGTGTACACCATGGTTACAGAAACCCTAAGTGAAGCCAGAGAAAGATCAAGGACCATACAAGCAGCTTTCTCTTTAGCTTTGGACATCATGTGCAACACGCTCTCATTGAGTAAACAATGACATTGACCATGCACTGTCTCCGACTTTCTTTGCCCTTAAATTGCTGAAATAGATTAATTTCATATTCACTTCTATAAGGAGGCAACTACACAAATGGACTCTGGACGTTGACCCAATATACATATCATCCCTAAACTTTTGGTAACTATTTAATTTGGTCTCTAGATACACGGAAATTTCCAATGTTTTCCTTCTATTTATTCATTTAACGGAATTTGCTAATTTGGCTTCCCATTTAGTAAGTTTGAGTCATGGTTGAAGAAATAATGTTACATGTGGATTATTCATATAAGATATTCAACTCAAGATATAATAATTTGTATCAACAAATTAAATGAAAAATCATTTGTCCAAGTTGAACAAGTTAAATAACTTAAAATGATTATTATATTCTAATTTGAGTAGAATATCTTATGTGGATAATCCTGATGTAACGTTATTTTTAGTCCATATTCAAACATACCAAATTGGAAGCCAAATGCAATTTTCAATAACTTGATTTAATAGAAGGATAACCTGAACATTTTCATATAATTTAGAGACTAAATTAAACATGTACAAAAACTTCAGGCACCGCATTGAACAAATTAAAAATTTAGGGACAATATTGCACATTAGGCGAAAACTTAGGGTTCACTCGTGTAGTTTTTTCCTTCTATACTTGTCTTGTGTGCATGTGCATGTGCGTCAAGTGCTGCGTCTCGTGCCTTCGACATTCCATCCGCGACTAAAAAGTTCGAGGAGTGGATGAGTCGGCACGAACGCGACTATAAAGATGTCGCCGAGAAGGCGAAGCGTTCGAAGATTTTCTTGGAAAACCTGCGGTTCATCGAGGAGTTCAACAGCGCGGTGAACCGGACTTACAAGGTTGGATTGAACAAGTTCTCGGACTTGACCAACGAGGAATTTGTGGCAGCATATACCGGATACAAATTGCCATCATCAACACGCAGGAACTCGTCCCAAGTCAATTCTTTTAAGTACCAAGGTTCGAATAGCATCCCGGAGAGCGTCGATTGGGTAAAACAAGGTGCTGTCAACCCTATAAAGAACCAAGGCCAATGTGGTAAGAAATTTACTGCTAACTATTGAAGCCTATACTAAGATATGCGAGCAATTGCATTGCCCAGCTTAAATCCACTTGTCATAAAATATTACAATGTGAAACACTAAACAGATTAATTTTTCTGAGAATTTTTCATCATTGAATTATAATCACTGCAGAACTCACTACCTTATGTGTACAGGATCTTGCTGGTCGTTCTCCGTGGTGGCGGCGGTCGAAGCAATCACACAGATCACCACTGGCGTGCTACCAAACCTGTCCGAGCAGCAACTCATAGACTGCGCCACTGACGGGAACCAGGGCTGTCAAGGCGGCTGGATGGACAATGGCTTCAAGTACATCATCAACAACAATGGCATCAGCTCCGAGACGAACTACCCGTACGTTGGGGTCGACAGCACCTGCGATGTGCAGGCCTCATCTGTTGCCGAGGCCAAAATATCGGACTACAAGGACGTCCCCCCGAACGAGGACGACATGCTGAAGGCCGTGGCAATGCAGCCGGTGTCGGTAGCACTCGACTCGAGCGGGGCCGCGTTCCAGAATTATGCAGGCGGTGTCTTTACTGGCCCATGCGGGACCGAACTGAACCATGCGGTGACGGTCGTCGGGTACGGGACGGATACGGATGGGATGAAGTACTGGTTGATAAGGAACTCCTGGGATGTCTCCTGGGGCGAGAGCGGGTACATGAGAATTCAGAGGGATTCTGGGGTCGAAGGTGGCCTCTGTGGAATTGCCTCCAAAGTTTCTTATCCCGTCGCATAAGTATCCGTCTGAGAGATTACGGCTTCGAGTTCATGTGCGTTAGTAGGGCAAAATCGGTCGATATGAACTGAGCTTATTATAAGTGGAAATATTTCGGGTTAATTACTATAGTTAATCTCGTCTATTTACTGTTTTAATTTCAGTTGGAACCCCCGCGACCTTTGCCGGGTTTCTTATACTAAAGTTTCTTGTGCGTGTTTATGATAATGAGAATAAAGAGGATTTGAAGACGGTCTTTGAATTTTTTTTATTGTTAGCAAACACATCGTAGCATTGTTCGAGACTTTGAACCATGTGTACGGGTGGTCCTCAATACCTGATGCTTCCGACTCTCATCTGGGTTACTTGACAAAATATACTTGGTTCATTTAATTCATTAACATATGTTGTCGGAGCATTATTATTTTTTTTTAAAGCGCATTAAACCTATTAATCACTATGAATTTACCAATATTCACTCTTGTGAGTTATCTGTTTTTCTCCTATTAAATTGCCCACTTGTTTTTGTTTACCAAGTCTCATTTTAGTTACTCACAAATTTTTTATATTTTCTCCAATTTTCCAACTTTCTATTGATTTATTAAGTTTTATTTGCCTTGCTTATCAACCAATCCTAATTAAAGTAATTATCAACTTTTTTCTGATTGAGTGACTTGTCAATTCTATATTATCATCACTTATTTGGAATGGTGGCTAACATTTATTTGGCTTTCTTGACTCACTAACTTATCGGGACAAGGACCCCTGGAGTGCCAAAATTGGCACAAAGGGATACTTAAGTGCCAAAAGTTATAAAAGTTACACTTAAGTGCCAAAATCGGAGCAAAATGGATCACTTGAGTGTCAATCCGGCCAAAATCTGGCCAAAATGCTGATGTGGCATTTTTCCGGCGAACCGAGTCCAAAACGACGCCGTTTTGCACGCCGACATGGCCAAATAATGCAACAACGGCGTCGTTTTGGGCTCATGTGATAAAAAAAATATAAAAATTAAATAAATTAAATTTAAAAATAGATTTAGTTAAAATATTAAAAAATAATAATTTTAATAGTTAAAATATTAAAAAATAATAATTTTAATAGTTAAAATATTAAAAAATTACATTTGGTTAAAATATTAAAAATAATAATTTTAAAATTACATTTAGTTAAAATATTAAAAAAATAATCATTTGAAAATTTAAAAATTTAAAAAAATTTAAAAATAATAATTTGAAAAATAAAAAATAAAAAATAAAAACTTGAATATTAGATTTAGTTAAAATATTTAAAAAAATAATTTTAAAATTAAATTTAGTTAAAATATTAAAATAATAATTTTAAATTAAAAAAAATAGAAAAATTAAAAAAGAATTTAGAAAAATTTAAAAAAATTATCAAAATTTTATAAATTAATAAAAGGGGGGGTGGCTGAGGGCAGCCTAGCCACTGCCCCCCTTTTTTAAATTTTTAAAATTTAAAAATATTATTTTTTAACATTTTAATTGAATTTAATTTAAAATTATTATTTTTCTAATATTTTAACTAAATCTAATTTTAAAATTTTTTAATTTTTAATTTTTTTATAATTATTATTTTTTAATATTTTAACAAAATTTAGTTTTGTAAATTATTATTTTTTTAAATTTTTAACTAAATCTAATTTAATTTTTTTTATTTTTAAAATTATTATTTTTTAATGTTTTAACTAAATTTAATTTTAATTTTTTTATTGTTTTAACGAAATTTAATTTTAATTTTTTTAATTTTTTAACTAAATCTAATTTTAATTTTTTAATTTTTTAATTATTATTTTTTATATTTTAATTAAATTTTATTTTAAAATTATTTTTTAAATATTTTAACTAAATCTAATTTTAAATTTATTATTATTTTTTAATATTTTAACTATTAAAATTATTATTTTTAAATATTTTAACTATATGGAATTTTAAATTTAATTTATTTAATTTTTATATTATTTTTTTACCATGTCAACCCAAAGCGATGCCGTTTTTGCATTACTTGCCACGTTGGCATGCAAAACGGCGTCGTTTTGAGTTCACTTGGCCGGAAATTCGTCGGAAAAATGCCACGTCAGCCTTTTGGTCGGACTTTGGCCGGAGTGGCACTTAAGTGATCCGTTTTTCTTCGAATGTGACACTTAAGTGTACCTTTCGTAACTTTTGGCACTTAAGTGTCCCTTCTTGCCAACTTTTGGCACTTGAAGCGTTCTTATCCCCTAACTTATCTCATCTCTATGAATCTTACCTTTTATAAACTTTTGTGTACTTTTTTAGGCAGAGGCAAAAAAATTTCAATTTCTTTATAGGCTTGCCCTATTTCCATCCATTTATTGGTTCTTGATACCTATTGTCATATTGAATTGACTACATCATCTCTTGTGAACCCCACGCTATTTGAGATTATTTCTCACCTTTTTTTCTCTTTAGTTTTTCAATTTCACTAAAGGAAAAACTTAGCAAGGTCCCTTCCAAAAAACTTTTTTATTTATCCTAACCGCTTCTTCTTGACCCATTTACATGTTAATGTATCATTGATGTTTGTTATGAACTTATTCTCCATTATTATACTTTAAGCAAGCCCTAATTATATATTAGAGTAAAGAAATGTTAATTTTAGGTGCAAATTGTTTGGTTCATTTCCATAGAGTATCCTCATGAACGTGGATTTTTGACTTTGATTTTTGGTACAAATTTATAAGAATTTATTTAAAATTTGAATATTGTGGTTGATGTAGGCATTATATGCAATTTCCTCAAGATTATCCTCTTACTTATGCTTATGTTATTTTTTGAATAATAGTCTCATGGTATCGAAAAAAGAAAAAGAAATATACAAATCATTAATAAAATAAGGGAAAATTCCAAATAAGAGCCTTAAGTTCTCTCATTTTCTCAAATAAGGATCCAAAGTTGATGTTTCAGATAAGAGCATGAAATGACCAAATTGTCTTAAATAAGGACATGAAATGTAACTTGTTTTGAATAAGAGCTTGAAGTGAGCATAAAAGTTTCGAAAAAGGGCATAACCTCTTTGGTTGAAGAGCATTTTTGTCTTTTGTCTTTTTAATTTTTTTTCCCTTTTCCCTCCGCCGGCCATGGCGGAGCAAAGTCAGACTCAGGTGAGGGCGAGGATCTGGCGAGGGACACCTTTGCCCAACCTCGCCAAGGGCTGCCTTCGACCGGCACCAATAAAGGCAACTCTCGTTCGACTCTGGTAAGGGCACCCCTTGCCCTTGCCAACCCAAAAGAGGGTTGCCCTCGCCAGATCTAGCAAGGCTACCCTTGTTTGACTCAAACGAGGGTGGCCCTTGCTCGCCTAGGTGGGGGCAACCCTCGCCTGATGTTGGCGAGGGCCACCCTTGCCCTCGCAAGCCCAGGCGAGGGTTGTCCTCCCTAGATTTGGCGAGGGACGCCCTCACTTGACTCAAGCAAGGGCCAAGTGAGGTGACCTCTGCTAGCCGTTGACAGCCATTTCCATGGAAGGAATGAGGAAAAAAGAAAAGAAAAGAAAAAGAAAAAAGAAAAAGGTTAACAAATAAAAAACTTTTAAAAATATAATTACAATTTTTTTGACCAAGATATCCCTTCTTTGATGGCAAAAAAAGTCATCGTTGACCAATGGACCTTATTTAAGATGATTTTCCCACTCTAAATCCTTATTTAAAATAATGTCCATTTTGAGTCATTATTTTAAAAAACTAAAGCATTTCAAGCCCTTTTTGAAATCTTCCCATAAAATAATTAGTTTTTTTTTTTGGTTGGAAACATAATAATTTGTTAGCTATCTACCAAATAAACTTTTTTTTTTTTTTTTTATAAAAGAGATACATTAGTCTTGTTCCAAATGGATAAAGAAAAGGAAAAAAAGCCAAAAAGGGAAAAAAAGGCAAACATTATTCTTAAATCAAGAGTGACGCCACCTTTAACTTTAGTAAATGTTGCTTGAGAGAAGCATGAGTAGTTTTCTCTCTAGTAAAATTGAAATAAAAGAAAAAGAAAGAATGTAAGAAATAATCTTAAATCAATTGGGACCCTTAGGTTATGTTTGGTCATCCGGATTTCTAAGCAAGATATAACTGGATAGTATATGATATGAAATAATGGGATTTTGCTATATCCTATCTACTTTTTGGTGAATCATAATAATAAAGTCAAATATATTTATATTATATTATGCACATTTTTTTGGTATAAATATCATATTAGTATAAAGGAACCTAAAAGTTCACAAATAAAGATGGTAAAAATCTCTCACAACACTATTCCCTAATTAATTTTTATTTTATTTTCCCCTCTTTTTTAATCATTTTGTTTATTATCTTTTTTTCCCCTTCCATCATTCTCTAATAAATTATATTAAATAGTAAACTGTACTAATATATCTAAAATACAAAAATACCTAAAATATGTAATAAATGTAATTACATACTTATATTCATATATTGAATTTATATTTTTAAGATAGAATTAAAGATGAATGCATAAATAAAAATAATATTAAATTAAAAATAAATTTTATTTTTTGTCATTTTGAATTTCTTAAATTATAATTCAACTATTATTTATATTACAATATAATTTCATTATTGTTAATATAATAAGTTTTATCTGAGATAAATAACTTTTCATTATGGACACTAGAGATCTATTTTATCTTTATTCCACCTCCTCTATGGGATAAATTTATGCAAGCCATATCCCTCTTACATTCGACTTCATCTCGTCTTAAGTAAGCACTAAATACAGGATATGATAAATTTTATTCTATGCCAAATTTTAGCTTGAGTGCCAAACGTGGCCATAAGGAATAGTGTAGCCAATTAACGTAAATTAGGGTGTCGTAAGTCAATGAGTGGTAGAAATAGTGATGGCTTGCACTTTCCCACCCATTTTTGGCTTTTGACACCCCTTGAATTGAACAAATTATCCATTATGGGTTTGCTCTTGATTTAAGATTATTTCTTACATTTTTTTCTTCTTTTTGTTTGATTTGAAATTTACTAAACGACAAATCTACCATGTTCAACTCAAACAACAAAGATTAAGGTTGAATACGAGGCTTACTCTTGATTTAAGATTATTTCTTACATTTTTTCTTCTTTTTTGATATCCTTTTTTTCTCATTTGGGTCGAAATTGGTGTCCTTTTTTTTTCCAAAAAAAAATATTATTTGGCAGATAACTAACAAGTTGTTGTGTTAATCAGTTGTATAGTTTTTTTTTTTTTTATAACCTAGTAAACCATTATTCTAAAAATAATCAAAGTACAAGTAAAAGTAAAAAATAAAAAATAATCATCGACTAGTTTTAAAGAATGAATTTGGTGAATCTGATATTCTAGCTTTTATTATTATTCTTACCAACATTGCACAACTTTTTAAAAGATATTTTCAAAAGATTTCAAAATATGAAAATATTAACTCCATAAAAAAAATTCTAAACATCCATTATTATCTTAAAAAGTTATGTGAAATATTATCATTGCCTTGATTACATGAAAGAATTAGTTATTGACAATAAAATTATTACAATTTTAATTGCATTATAAGACAAACCATTCGAACCATTTGCAAGTTCATATGTCTTGTCAATTCTAAATGTGTAAGAATTTCCAAAGAAAGAAAAGAAAAAAATAGGTAAGAAACAATCTTAACACTAAGATTGATGAGGGATAATTTAGTTGATTCAAGGTGGAAAGGGGATGTAAGAAGCCACAAAACTGGTGGAAAAAGGGTGAGCAAAAAATTATGCTCAAAATTGAACAAGCTTTGCTTTGCCAAAGGTTGAATGTTCTTAAAAACAACACAAATCTTTTTTGATTATCACTTGATCACGCATCATCAATATATTGATCATGGTTTCCCTTTAGTCTAGTTAGGAATGTCATTTTTTCTTATTTCTTAGCATTTGATTCTCACTTTCCCTTGCAATTTATTTAATGTTTCATTAATTGCTAATTGTTATTTCAATAATTGCGCATTCACATAATCACCTCACATGTTAGTGAATAGATTTAAAGTCAATCCAAACTGTCTGACAAACATCTTCTCGAAATGGACGAGACTAAGTGTTGAGAGGGCATTAGTTGATTAATTAATTTAATCAATTTTTTGACCCTACATGTCTAGTTGCATAGGATGTGAGGTATGCTCCCATGCCTCACTTGGTTTCTAGCCGATCTCGTGATAGGCTAGTAGTGACTTCTCATTAAAAAATCCTCATTGTTGATTGAAGCTAAAATTGAATACCTCAACATTGCGCGAGAGATGAGTTTGGGAGGGCCTGTGCCTAATTGAGGGTCATAGGCCTGCCTTTTAGGCAACACCACTAATTTTTTTATATCTTTTTCCCTCCGAACAGAAAAGGTAGGTCATGATTATATTATATTTGAGTACATTAGGTGAGACTCGATGGGTGTGACCTTTAAGATCATTCTAAACAAGAGATGTTGTAATTTAATAGATCAACAGTTTCACGAAGTTTTTCACCAAAAAAAAAAAAAAACAGTTTCACGAAGTCCTCGGAATAAGTAAAAGGTAGATTGTCCTCGTAGAATCCCTACAGTTTTAATTTGTATAAACCAATATTGGTCTATGTTGATGATATTTTATGGTACTTGATATGGATGCTAATTAATTGTTCCTATCTCCCTATAATGTCCAACTTGAGTAATAAGCTCTATGGACTTATTATTCTAACATAGTCTTTGCTTGACGGGCGAGTTGCATTGACACATAATAAACTCATCACCTTTTTCTTCGCCTAATCTCAAATATTTAAACAAAGCTTATCAAGTTCATCTCAAGAAATTACTTCTATTTAATACTCGATGATTGTTTGAAGATCCGCGGAATTTACTTATTTATTTGCTAATTGATATTCTCATAAGTTTTTGCGAAATCATTCCATGAGAACAACATAATAGGACCTAATTGGTTTGTGATTTATCAAGCGTTTTGGCTTATTTTAAGCAAGATATTACTTAGGGTGCGTTTGGTAACGTTTCTGTTTAAAAATTGTTCCAGGAAACAGAAATAGAAAAAAGTGTTTCTGTTCCAGGGAACAATTTCTGAACAAAAAAACGCGTTTGGTAACTGTATAAAATTTCTGTTTCTGAAATAGAAAAAGAACAGAAACACGTTTGGTAACTGCAAAAAATTTCTGTTTCTGGAATAGAAAAAGAACAGAAACCCGTTTGGTAATGTACAAAATTTCTGTTCCAATTTTTTTTTCAATTGTTCTTTTTTTTAAATAAAGTGTAAACTTGGTATTGAATTATCATTCTCATGAAATGCTTATCAATTTAATTTTGTTCATATTAAGTGAAAACAAACATTCTAAACTTGATCATATTTGCTTACTTGGAAGAAATTTTTTTAAGTTTGTACCAAAATTTTCCCTATTTTTTTTTTTAAAAATAAAGTGTAAACTTTGTTTTGAATTCTCATTATCATAAAATGCTCATCAATTTAATTTTGTTCATGGTGAGTAAAGTCAAACATTCTGAACATGGTTATAAGTGCATACTTTGAAGAAAATTTTATAAATAAACTTTGTACCAAATTTTTCTCACCATTTTGTTCACAACACACATGACTAGAAGTTCCTCGTGTTTTGCATACAAAGACAGGCATGAACTCCCACTTTCGACTGTGGGGGTCTCTTACATTTTAGTCCTCCGCGCTCCAACCCGCCAAAGCGGGGGCAAAAGAGCGGGGAAACATGGCGAGAGACAGATGTATGTTTCTTCGGGAGCAACAAAATTTGTTGAGGTTACATGCTATTAAGTGTAAAAGTAAGCTAACATGACCTATGGCTCTCTTCCAATGAATGACGGCTTGCTTCGGCCATTTAAAGGCATATGTATGGACTGGACACTGCCGTTCAGAAGAATCCTCCCTCTCCTCAATCAAAATCGCAAAAGGAATCGTCAGCCCTCTACACTTCTGCTCATCAGCGAGCTCCAGTTGCTATGCTCCCGGTGGTTCCTCTGATAGTGTACCAGTTACACTAGGCGTTGAGGAGGAAAGAGGAAGCTCAGGTCTGGCACCATGATTTACCAGCGCCGTGGAACCTCACCTCAATGCATCAAACACGTTTGATCCCAAGCAGCCTGAAAGAATTCGGACCCACTAGAAACACATGCCGTGGTGGTGAATACCGGGAGATTACTGCTCCTTCATATGCTGTCCTTGGTACACCATCCTGCACGTGGGAGAAAGCATCATATCTTTTGTGCGAGTAAGAGAGAAAGAGAGTATCCAACTCTAGAATCATTAATACAAGCAAGGACAATGCGTAAGGGAGCCGTTATAAGCCCTCTACCATGAGCATGACCGTGAATAATCAGTTATAAATTTACATACTATATTATACATGCAAAACTTGCAAAGTAACTGCACAAGACTGAAGTGACCACACATCAGAGTATACGTGTTCTGGCCGAATAAATTGTCAACCTTGGTGGTTCTCTTGTAGCCTCAACCAGTCATCCCAGAAAGTTAGTGTTGTCAAAGAAAATTTCGGGAGACACATGAGCTATAAACATATGTGATCTAAAACCAATATATCAAACCAATAAGGATATGCCTTAGGCCACTTTGGGGATAATTCCTTCCATGTAGATCTGGTCAACAGCCATCCCAGTCCAGGAAAGAAATCAGATCGATAAAGGATTTCCGCAAAATGTATTTAAAGATTACAAGAAAAGAGAGATGGAGAAGGAAACACATATCTTCGACAAGAAAAGGTTGATAAGGCTGTGAAGATGAATAAAAGAAGCTTCAAACTTGAAATAAAATGAACTATAGCATCCCTCTGTCTAAACAGGTCCCCCATTAAAACTTCTTGGATCAATCATTAAACACAATACATGGGAATTACTAGCATCATTTAAGTGTGAATCATCTCAGAAGCTACTCCTCCTGAAGGACAGCAGCACAATAAAACCATCCGAAGACAAAACTAACCAAATAATGTAATGGATCCACCATTAGTACTTCTTGACTAACCATAAAAACACAATATATGAGAATTACTACCATCATTTGATGGGGTATAATATTCTCACTTGAACGGATTGACTCTTCCCAATTGATATTTCAAGCAAGACAGTAAATTTACTAAACGTTGGATGAAAGAGAGATTCAGCACTCAGCGTTTTCAAAAATTTTGCTCAATATGACAAATTCAGAAAGGTTCCTCCCACACAGCAAGGAAAGGGTTCCACCACACACTCAAATTTCTTTTTCAAATTCACTAGGCAGAGTGAGTTGCAGATCTAAATTCACCTAAGCTTATAATTACATAACTTAAAAGTCTAGATGCTGGCTGCACACGATAATAACAAATTTACCGAGTACATATCTTAATAACTGAATGTGTATCTCTTGGAACAAAGCTAGAGGTTCAAATGGCCATCGATCTAGAAGTAGATACCAGGATGAGGTAATAGGATGGAGACTTCCAGCAGCAGCAAGTTGATCAGCATGTTCCAATTGTGTCGTGAAAAGACACATCTTTGGGAGAGAGGGAAAAAAACAAAAACAGAAAGATAAAAGTCAAACGAGGGAACATATAATTTTGGTGGATAAACAAATGAAGTAAGGACAACCATTGGATAAACATACCAACGCAAGAAGAATTGATCACGGAAGCCAACATGACTGCTACATACATATGTACATTGCTTGATGCTGGAGCATCTCTTTAAAGCCAAAAAAAGACGATAATGTTGGGGAAGAAACTGAACTGAAAGATTTAACTGAAACTGGAGAAAAGAAAAGTTTAGCACAAATCCTTTTTCCTGGCCAAGAACCGTTTTGGATATCTGTTTGTGATAATCAAAAGATAAGCATCTCCCTAACCATCGAACAACAGTTTATACATGAAATTGGAGAGCTAAAGGGCTAAAAAGGCAGCAATTGAAGGTGAATCTGACAAAAAAAGATAGTTTAAGTGTGGTTATAGAAAATAGTATGTTTTAGGATTGGATTACTATAATTCTTGATGGTAACTTGATGAGTTAAAATTTATGAATGGGGCACAAGGCCATACAATTCTGTACTCAATCATAAGATGTCCTGTCCTTTACTAGAAACCATACCAGCAGAGGAAAGAAAAACGAGTTTCACCAAAAATACTACAGCTACAGCATCAAATACCTAAGTTAATGGACCCATATTTTGCCTCTTGAATCAAAGCATCTCTTAATTTTCCTGCTGAAATTCCTAAAGTACCACATGTCCATGGTCATCAAAGCAAAATTCCTACAAAGTAACCCCACAACAGAGCACAGAAGGCAACGAACATCTAAAATCACGCTATTCTATAGTTACGAGACTTTCTGCAGTTAATAGACAGCCCACAAACACTATAATTTTCTACATCTTTACTAGAAGTAGACAATCTAGTGCTATCAACCCCTTCTCATTTGTTCTACATCGAACACTTCTTTCACATGTTAGGAAAGAAGCCTTAGTCCTTCTATCTCGCATGATTTTGTAAATTACTTTAGTTCAGCGACGGATGCAAGCACGCGCAAAAGGAACAGAATCTCTGGTCAAAATACATAAGCTAAGATAAAGGTGCAATTGAATTCGCCCGCATTTTCAGTCCATCAGCATTAGCAAACTGAAAATTCAGCAGATGAAACAACTTTTGTTCCATTTATTCGCATCAGTCTTCTGTTTTACACGCGAAATGGCGTTTAAGAAAGAAGCGAACAACAAAAACCTACAAAACCACACAAAAGCAGCCGCGAGCACATAAGCACGTGGATCGGTCACACAAAACCGCAAAAATTCCAGATCGCGTGAGAATCGGGACCAAGGAATCACCTGGATGTGGATCAACGCCACCGTTGCGGCGAGGAGGAGGAACCACCGGAAGTCGCAGAGGAACTTGCTCACCATCGTCTCTCCGGAGCCGGCAGGGGAAACCGCCGTAGCAGCTGAAGATCACGCGGCGATGGCGTCGCGAGCACCGAACATGGCCGAGCTAGCGAGAGGAGCTTGAGGATTTCTGAGAAGGCTTTGATGGCGAATCTCGAGCGTCGAAGGTGGGGTGCTTCGTTCTCCTTGAAGCGACGACGGTGACGGCGACAACGACGACGACGACTAGGAGCGGCGAGTCAACAAAGCCGAGCCGAGGCGGGAGACCGGCTTCTGAAGCCGGACGATCGGTGCCGGCCGACCGAAGCCTGTTTGGAGACGAGGCTCACAGGAGAAGAGGCGGTGTTCGAAGGGAGCAAGAAATAGAAAAGGAACACGATTTTGTTCTTCTTTTGTTCCTCAAATGTGTTTCAGAAACAAGAAACACAAATTTTGTGTTTCTTGTTTCTGTTTCCTTTTTGTTCCTGGGAACAAAAGAACAAAAAAGGAACAGAAATGCACCCAAACGCGTTTCTGTTCCTTTTTTGTTCCCAAGAACAAAAAAACAGAAAAAGTGTTTAAAAACAAAAAAAAGAAGTGCAAACAAACAGGCCCTTAATGACTTTTCTATCAAATTTTATAATTACAAAAAAAAAAAATTATGAACAAAATCTAGTTGTCATTATTCATATGTCTTGTTCAGGTATCTTTAGATAAATGTCAACTTGCCTGAATGACAAGTTAAATAAAGTGTAAAAATTAAAAATGAAAGTCAGTTCCACACCTAAAACTTTAAAACTTTAGGTTCCACACCTAAGTCTTGTTCAGGCATTCGCATACTACTAAAGCTCTCTCTCTCTCTCTCTCTCTCTCTCCCCATTTCTTGCTTTTATTCAACAATTTCTAGTTCATGCGTGTGGACTGACCTTTAGACTTTGAATTTGAGGGTATACTCTATTCAATACCATGGGACTTGTGACGTGCTATACTTAAATATCCACTTGTACTGTTTATTACATTACTGAATGTATAGATTATATAGATTTATATCAAGTACATCGTCAATGTAAAATATTGATTACATAGATCGAAATTTGCATTTATTAATGGAATGAATTCATTTGCCAAAATAAAATACCGTTTATAGATTGCTTGGGTAATTAATCTTTTGTACACCATTAATGTACTGAATAAGAATCCCCAATTCATAGAGACTAGTTTTAATATGCTTGGCACTGCTCTATTTTAAACCGTCTACCCCGTGATTGTAGGAGCAAGAGGGGCGACCCACGTTGACTTTGACTTTGAAAGGCCAAGTGTTGTGTCCAAACTCTACCGTGGCCGATTCAATGTTCTCTTGTTAGAAGGGTCATTGTGAGTTATTGTGGATTTAATTGTGGTATGGTGAATTTCTTCTTTCTCAACCATAGATATATAGGTCATTGGCCAACCTATGATGTTTTGTGGAATAAGTTGTATGCTAAAAGTTCATAGATACTTTTGTCAACTCGAGTTACAAAATGAGTTTGCAAAGGGTTATGATCAATTATAATAAATTAGTATTTAAATCAAGCATTTAAAACCAAAATATGTGTTGATTTAGAAATTCAATGGGTAAATTCATTGTTTTTAAAGAAAGGCCTACATTTGAACCGACAGGATGAAGTTGGTCATGGAATAAAATGGGAAATGGAAAATGGAGAGGAACCGGCATTTCTATCTTTGTATTCGGGCACGATAAAAAAAAAAAAAGACAAAAGAAAAGAAAAAAGAGAAGACATGATGGTCTCTTTTCTTTTGTTCATTTAAATAATTCAAACATTAGAATTGAAACGACTTTAAACCACCGAAATCAATATGCTTCGAAATTACAGTTTTAAAATAACTCCTCTTGTGTGCATATGGAATGAAGTGGTCAACTTGAGATCGGAAACCGAACACGTTGCCATGATCTATTCCGTATGACATCTACACAAAAACGCACCCATACATCCGCTCGGCAAGCGAATTTTTGTATCTAAAACAAATAACCTTATGGTATAAAACTTGAAAACTCTGAAATTTACAAAAGGTTTTCCTTTGAACCAAGCATTCCACATGGCTTTTCTTTTTTTCCCTAAAGAGAAGAATCAAAATCAACACTATGGGCTTGATTTATTAATTTTATATTTTTTTTCCCGAGAGGATGGGCTTGAGCTGAGAAGTCCCAACTTCTTTACTTTAAGCCATATCACAATCGTTTTGGGGCTAACATCCTAACAAAACAAAATTATAATTAAATGGGTTTCAAAAGTTTTTCTCAGTGAAATTCGAACCCAGATAAAGTTTTGAACATCTATCTGAAAAAAAAGAAAAAGTATGACAACTTGTGGACGTGAAAGGGAAGAGAATCCGTGCATTGGACACTTGAAAAGGATTTTGATATTGACAAACTTCTAGATGATGTTATATCACGTTGTGAATTTGCTTAAACCCCACGAAAGTGAAAAAGGGTAGTGATTTGAATCTGTGGGTCCCGTGATTGCTTGACACGCGCCGATTCTTGCCCATCTCCGACGTCTACCCATCTTTATCACTACAATAAGTGTGACATCCTGAGTTTTAACCCTTCTTGGGATATGTGAAATTGTTATTTTATCAATACGCTATTAATTACATTTACTCTGAGCTGGCCCCTCATGAGTTAACTGACTAGTGAGAAAGGCAACAAATGATCGATACACGTACGACCAGTAAATTCAATTAGGGATAGGCCACTCGACCATAAGGATCGAAGGGGGATGATACCACATTGTTTTTTTTTTTTTGTTGGTGCTGGAGGAATCGGCTTGCAGCCGACAGCCGCGCCGTAAACCCCCAGGTGACACTTAAGCAGGAGGATCCACCACCCCTGAGTCACACTTAATACACCTAACGTCTCCCCTGGGTTTTGAACCCTTCACCTCTGGGCTGAGGATCAGCAGAGCCTTATCCAGCGAAGCCACCGCGGCCGGTGGTTATGATACCACATTGTTGCAGTCCAATTATCGAATGGAAATAAATTGATTTGGCAAAAATATGAGATCAGATTGTAGGTGATTTCACACGACTTCGATATTGACTGCGAATGATGTTAAACCGATTTCCTTTTTGGCTCTATACTCAGTGTGAGCAATTAACCTCTCATGATTACATGACAATCGAGGATCGCCCTGATTTGAATAGGCACGATCATGGATTGAAAAGCTATCAACCATAGGTCAAACGCGCAAGAACCCTTAAACATCGCCCGATAGTTAGGTTGTACTAAAGTTGCGAGTGATCGATTTTAACCACAGATTTCAATCCGATTTCGGGTATTGAATTTTCAAGGACGTCGAGACTAAAATATTGGATGTTACCTAATTGATTCTCGAATTTATCGGTAAGCCCAAAATTTATCGGAAAATGATTTAATGGGCTGAAAAATTGGAACCAAGAGGAGATGGGCTGACTGAAGGCCCAATGGGCCTTGTGCCCATTAAGGTTCAGCTGAGTGGGCCCCAAGCCAAGCCCACCAAGCCCAAGTGAGTCTAATTTCAAGCCTTTGAGTCCAATTGCATTTTCTAGCTCATTTCTCCACAATTTGAGTCCAAACCAATTTTATTCAAACCCGTATAAAATCTTAGCCTATATACACATATAGTATGATATACTATACTTTGAGAAATTACCATTTTGCCCCTTCTAGAAGTGGCATTTATTGTTGAAGGACAAAGAGAGCGAAAATTCGAAGGAAATTTATGGAGGCAAATGATGTAGAGAAAGAAAAATTGGACTTGGCTTGTTGCTCTCTCTCTCTCTCATGTCTCTCCCTCCCCATTTTGCAGCCCATTTCCTCGTTTCTCATTCTCTTCCTCACTTTTTCTTCTCATTTTCTCTCTTTTCCTCTTGTTTTCTCCATGGTTCTTCCCCTTGGATGCCCCTTTGACCAACTGGACCACCCTTACCTGGCATCTTGGCCGTCTTACTACTATTTTGGAGTTGCCGTGCTATGGTGGTGCCACCCGTCCGGGGGCCACCCAAGCTGCGCCTCTCTCTCTCTCTCCCTCGTAGTTTTCACCTCTGTCGGAAACCACCTCCATGACATTTTGGATGTAACCATGCGTAGCCCTCGCCGCCGCAATCGCGCTTGTGTCGTCGGATTCATCGTCGAGTGAGTTTAGCCCATAATCCTTCGTTTAGTGCCTAAACTCGCTTAGGATTGGTTTAGTTAGGGCTAATTCTAGTTTATGGGGTTTAATTAAGTTGTATTAGCCCTAAGATAGGTGGTTAGATAAATGGTTAAGATTAGTTTAGGTTAATCTTGTTTTTTGTTAATTAATTGTGGTTTTTGATTAATTAAGCATAATTAGCCTTAATTAACTGATTGTTTGTTTTAATTAATGATTTGCTTTATTTCTGAATTTAATTTATTAATTATTGAATTCTAAAATTATACTGTTCATATTGCATTGTTCACAAATTATTGTTCACGTGTACTATTCATTAGAAAGTGAAAAATTGCCTTGTTTCATGTACTTTGGTCCTGTGATGTGAATGAGATATGTCATTACATGGACATCCACATGAATCATATGGCTTTCACAAAAAGGGGAAAATGATTTGTCTAAGGGACATTGGAAATGGACTGCTTTTATGAGAAAATAATTTGAGGTTGTATATGCAAGCATGAGTGCATTGACTAATGCTCAAAGATAAAAAAGTGGGTTCTGGGGGTGTGCTTGCGTGATCACTAAGTTGGACCTGCCGCCCCAACCATAGTTTGGGGGGGGGGGTGATGGTCCGATTTCGATGAGGTCTGGATGTGGAGTCACGGTTGTGATATCCTGAATTTTAGGTTCTGTTTTCAATTGAATAAATTGGGCATTTCATCGACACGCCTATGGTTCTATTCTTTGAGCTGATTACTCACGAGATAACTAGTCTATCTGGGGAAGCTGTTAAGGGATTTGAACTCAATAGATTTGAGAATTTGACCAGATATCGTGCTAGTCTGCAAGGGTCATTACGACGCAGTTAAAAATCGACAAGAGATCAAAGATAGGTCAATTTGACTAAGATACGCAATCAAAGTGTGGGTGATTCTACAGGATTACAAAATTTTCGTATCGGCACTAAACTTATTTTGTTGTCGTTTTGGTACCCTGTGTCTACATTTGAAACTTTGAGATTTTCACGACAATCGAGAGTCACCAATATTTTGAAAATGTACAATGTGGCTTGAAAATAATCGACCACGGGTCAATTGCACAAAAAGTTAATTGCGAATTTGAATCTGATTTCAAAAATTGAAAGTTCTATCATGTCATAATTTATTTTAGGATCGTTGACTCATCCTTTAAAAAAAAATTTGCAAACCGAGATTTTTAGCGAAAATTCAATACAGAATCGTTTTTGTCTAGAAAATTTTGGGAACAATTTTTTTATCACATTTTTAGGATGCAAGTTGGTTCTATTGATAAGAAAAAAATGTCAATTTGGTGAAGGACACCCTGGTGGAATTTATGGGGACCAAATTGAATCCAATTGAACTAAATTTGGGAGAATTTATCCCAAAATTCGTAGGCCATGGCCTCCACCACATTTGGACCACTTCATTGGCTTGCTAGAGAAGATTGTTGGTTGCTATTTGGCTGAGGATTGGGAAAAAATGGTGGGGGGCCATGTGTTGACACCTAAAATTTTGATTAGGTTATTAATTTGGTCTTAGTTTCTTTATTTATGTACTTTTCCCTTTTTTCCCGGATAATAAACAAAACAAATAACAAAAACACCAAAAAAAAAGAAGAAGTAAAAAACAAAAGAAAACAAAAAAATCCCAGCCCATCGGGGCTGGGCCTTTGCGCCCAGCCCCCCTCCTTTTTCTTTTTCACGTAAGCCCTTAGGGCCCATCCCTCTTTTTCCCAAATCCGGCCCGGCCCCCTTCTCTTCTTCTTCTTCTTCTTCTTCTTCTTCTTCTTCTTCTTCTTCTTCCTTCTTCCATCTTCCCCTACCCCTCCACAGCTCACGCGCATAGAGGACACCAACGCGCGAAGGACGACCTACAGCAGAGGAGTGTAGGCTGACGTTGGCCAGAAGAGACAGATCTCAAGCGCCATCATGGGCTTCCTTCAATGCCGAGTACGCCTTGTTGGAGGAGCGAGGATGGGACGTCGGTTTAGCTGCGGGCGTCTGGTCAATAAGCCAAAGACCGACGGCCGAGCCCCTTCGTCGACTGGACCTCCTCGCCTATAAATAGCGGGGCACCACCTCCGTCGAAGGAGACACACGAGGCCAGCAAGCTCAGAGAGGTTCCCGAGAGACTTCGGGGAGCTCAAAGAGTGAGCAAGGCGGAAATTGGGTCGTGAGCTCAAATCGACCTCCCTTCGAGAGACTTTGGGGGAGGCTGGCGGAGAACGAGCCCGAGAAGGAGAGCACGGCGAAGTGAGGGACCTCCAATAGCAAGCTTCGAAGACCTTTCCTGAGAGACTTCGGGAAAGGTTTGAAGGCAAGCCACCGGAGATCTCAGATCTGGCCGGAGAGGGAGAGATCTGGTCAAGCCTAAGGGTTTGGTTCCGAGGGAGTCCCAGATCCGGAGGAGAAGAAGTCGGAGAAGAGGAAGGATCGTCTGGACGCTAGATCTGGGAAGCTGGAAGATCTCCGTCACCTGTGACCGCTGCTTTGTCATTGCTGTTCCCCGCCCTGACGCCGTGCCGCAACTGACCCGCCAACACCACACCGGATCCGAGAGCTGAGGAACTACCGTCGCTACCCTGTCGTCGTCACCACCATCGTTCGCCACCACCAGGTATCCGCCGCCTTCGGTCACGTAGTCGCTGTCACACCCCCTTCTCAAACTGTGCCGTCGCTAACCTCACCAGCAGCCCCATTGTCGCTCATCATCACCGTCCTCGTAAGCGGTTTATAGCCGCCGCTATCGTCGTCGTCTAGTCTGCGTGGCCGCCGTCATCGTCTCCGTCTACCAGGTGACGCCTCAGTCCCCCTCACCAACGCCGCGAGCGAACGAAGGAGAAAGGAGGCCGGGAATCGGGTCAGCTCGTAGGTCTGTCCGACCCGGTTCCCCAGTTTCCGGGTAGGGTTTCCCTGGGTCGGACCTGCACTCGTTGGGCCGGTTTCTGAACTCAGGCTGGGTATTTTCTATTTAATTCAAATAGGCCCAATTCTAGTATGGGCTGAGTTTTTTTTTTTTTAAAAAAAAGAAGCAAAGAAAAAAAGAAAAAAACCGGGCCGGGCCCGCGTTGCGGGCCCGTCCGAGTCTCGTGGGTTGCGAACCGGTTGGACCCAACTCGAGGATCCGACCCGGTTCGTTTTTATATTTTTATAATATAAAATAATATTTTAAAAATAAAAAAATAATTTATTTTCTAGAAAAATAAAAAAATAAAAAATATTTCTTATTTTCCAAAAAAAGGCCAAAAAAATCAAAAAAAGCCACAAAAAGATTTATATTTTCAAAAAATACCAAAATTCCAAAAAAATGCTTTTTATGTCCAAAAAATTAAAAAAAATACCCAAAAAATGTTTTTCCTCCACAAAAATGCATGGAAAATCTCTCGAATATCCAAAAAACCTCAGAGTTTAAACAAGATTAGGTACCGAAAGGGCATTAGTGATTAACTAGTGTAATCAAGTCCCGGATTCTAATTTTTCTAGTTGCGTAGGAGCGAGTATTTCTCCTGATACTTCGCTTGGGTTTCTAATCGACCCACCCCAAACCGATTAGTGGTGACTCCATTTTAAAATTAATTTACAGGTTAAAATTTTAGACTATTAAAGTCATGAATTGGTGGACTTGGGAGAGTTCGGGCTTAACCATTTCAGCCGAGCCATTAGCCTCTTTAGGTGCTCATGCCCAATTACGGGCGCCGAAAAAAAAAAGTGGTTGCGATAGCTTGGCGACTCCACTGGGGACTTTGAGGACTTAGGCCATTTTATCTTTGTTTAAATGCTTTACTGACTTGGGTTTTTTTCTTTTGTGCAGGTTAGTGTCTTAGATTTTCTTTTTAAATAAAATGTGTTGTGATTATAAATTGCTATGCATGCTTTACTGTTTTAACACGACACATGGCACACACAACCCGGCCGACGGACCTGGGCTGCCATAGGTTATTAGGATGGTGTTAAGAAAGATACGGCTTCGAACGCGAGACTGCGTCATGAGGTTGCCTTTCTTTTCCCCGAATTTCTTAGCCGAGGTTAGGAGGGTATGTTGCTAACGCGAGATTGTGACGGGCGGATATCCTTTTAATCTCACCAATCTTTCTCAGTTAGAAATCGAGCCGCACATCCCATGCGCATGTCTTTGTACTTGCCATTTTTCTTTAAAAACAAAAGTACTTTCTTAACTTTTACTCAGTCTTTTTATTTGGCCCATGGCAATTTAGGATAAGCTTTTCAAGTCCCAGTTTATATGCGATGGGGAAAGATGATATCCAGTTCATTCCTACTCCCAAGGCAGAGCTCTTCAGATGGTGGGGTCAATTAGATCAGTTTGCCCAAGAGCGTGTGAAGGCCAAAGTCAGTTATCTCCTATCGTTGATCCAAATCACTGTTTGCCTTGAAATCATACAAGCCATGGCATATTTCTGGTGCCTAAAGACGGTTACTTTTATATTCGGTAGGTTTGAGCTAACCCTAATCCTGGAAGAATACAGCATCATCACTGGAATGCCTCTTGAGAAAAAGCTCATCAAACCATCGACAGGCCCCCTCCTGTGGCGCGGGTTGGCGTGACTTTTAGGAGCTGAAATCCATGTCATGAGACAAATTCTTGAAAGCAACCATAATGCATGTCCTCTAGAATTCGTGAATGCATGTTTTCAAAACCAGCCTATGACCCAAAAAAGTGAGATTTTCCTCCTGGCCTTTTTCGGGCTCATCGTTTTCCCCCATCAAAGAAATGCCATAAGTCCTAAGATGGCATGGATAGTTGATCAAATCTTGAGAGGGGGGAATTATGTCAACATGATTTTAACTGAAACATTCTTGTCTTTTAATCGTTTTAAAGACAACTCGGAGAAAATCATGCGAGCCTCTCCTAAAATTTTACAAGTCTGGTTCTTTTCTCACCTAAGTGAATTTCGAGACTTCATGCGATCATCTGAAATGAATGCTTTCGAAAACCCATTACAAAAATTTATGAATTTAGGACCATTCATTCCCAATCAAAGCTGTTTAAATTGGGTAAGCTCCCTAAGAGACCCAGCTCCTAAGGCATTCCAATGGTGTGCTGGTTGATTCCATGAAAAGAGAGCTCGCTTCGCTTATAAGTGTGATCTCCCAATTCCATTGCTTGGCCTCACCGGCGCCATTCTCTATCACCCTTACCGGGTGGCACGACAATATGGAGCCTTTCAGGAGATCCCATCGTCTTCCATCAGGAAGATCTCTTCAGTTCTTTTCAATACAAGCCGTGACTACGCATTCGAAGTTTCTACCGCTTAGGAAACCTGGGACAAGTGCCATCGCAAAAGGATCGTGGTACCTGAAGGGCTTGAGGGAGAAGAAAAAGCCCACCACGCCTCTATGTCCTACATCCACAACCATCGTATCCCGACAAAATGGAAGCCATTAGTCCCTCACTCAATCAGAGAGAGCAGCCCGCACGAGCAAGCATAGCTTATGGAGAGGGATTTGGGAATGGACTGGATGCATACCTCAGAGCCAGTTCAAGGAAGCAGGCGTCCTCGCAAGAACAAGGCTCCCCGTCGCATATAAATTAGCAATCATGTGCCCCTTAGTATGAATAGTGTGAAAGTTTCGTCCCATTGTTTGGGGCCTTTTGTTTAATATCTAGTATTTCATTCTATCATTTCAATTTCAAGTTTTAAATGTTAGGAGTTGGCAGTCTACAAATCCTCTTTTGATAATTAAAAAAGCAGTTAGACCATTGCCATGGGTCAATCTTTGTTTACTTCCATACTCATTCATTGTTTTCACAACGAGCAGGTAATTATGAATCGCCGGCCACCAATAGCTTGCGAATGGCCTCATGCACTAGGGCCCGATCACAATGATGTACAAAATCACCTCATTAACATTGAAGATGGCGTAGGACAGATGTCCATTGTCCTTCAACAACTCTCAAGACAAATGAAATCCACTCAAGCTGAGTCTAACTCTATAGTTACCTCAAAAATCGTCATGACACCTGCAAATTTGCCAGAAAATAGCTAGTACCATAGACAATTTGAAAGGATCATGAAAAAGTTAAGCCAGCTACAGGAGCAGAATCCCATGGGCCTGTCCAATTACACCGGCATTGAGATTCCTGAAGAGCTCAAAGCACCTAAATGCGAGAGGTATGCTGATACCTCCCGCTCAGAGACCTACTTGCAGGGCTGCCTAGTCCGAAGGATGATTCAATCGTACCAATCGAGCTTGACCGGCCCTACCTTGCGATGGTACATTGTTAGGAAGATTAGTCCCCTTAAAACCTGGAGGGAACTAATTCATGTTTTTCACCAAGTGTATAATATTGACATCACCCCTAACATCACCTTGCCCTACGAAGAGTCGATGATTGAGGAGCACGAGGAGCCGTTAGTCGCTGAGATAGGAGAAAAGCATATCAATGAAGCCTTGCATGATAAACGGGCAGCTAAGCAACATCTTGTTACTGGAAAATTTCCCTCTAGGAAAGGCAAGGGGCCTTTGTACGAGATCAAAGACACAGAGCATGTTCAAGAGTGGGGCACGACAGGACAACTCCCCAAGCTTATTCCAAGAGCTAGGGTCCAAAGAATACCGACCCCTATCAACCTGGAAAGTGAATCAGACAGTGAAACTCTAATGTCTCTCACTTCCCTTGACAAAATCGAGCTGGCAAAACGAAGGGCCTTACTCAAAAGGTCTGGACTAAAAGTCAAGAAAAGAAAGCCTAAGCAGATCAATACAGCACCTGCCGACGAGCCACCGCACCAAAGCTTCGAGCATTCCCAAGAATATAGCTTTGAAGGCTACCATCCCCTATAGTACAACCCTGAAGACTTCCCGGCTCCAGAATACAATCCCAAGGACTTCCGGCGTTATTTTGACAATGAAATTCACGATTCATCGTATAACTATTTCCTACTCTCATCCAGGGATGAAGGCTCGTCAGAAGAAGAAGCATACATCTTTATCCGCTACGATCCTAACGAAGTACTAAGCTCGTCCTTTAACCATGAGGATAGCTTCAATACTTTATCCTTGTTCGGAAATTTTGACCCAGAAGAAAGCAATGGGATAATCTCGGCAGAGTCCAGCTTCCCTGAAGCAGAAAAATTCACCACTACAGCGAATATGCAGTGGGAAAACTAGTGGCCTAACCAAGACATACCAGGCTCGTCTTGCCCTCATAGGATCATGACCCCCCATAGAAATGTGGATACCCAATCTCCGCAAGTATAACGGCACGACTTGCCTCGTGGCCCACCTGCAAGACCTCTATGCTGAAATGAGTCGGTACTATGGCCCAATGTCATTCACAACTCAGGCCTTCCAAGAAAGTCTTACAGGGTCTGCATTGCAATGGTTCGTCACAGCAGATATCAGCCTCATGAGGGATTGGAATGAGCTGTCTTCCACATTCCTGCATCAATACCAGCACCAGATTGGAACTGAACTGTCTTGCGAGAACTTAGTTCACTTTAGAAGAAGACCAATGGAGGATTTTCGAGCATATACAAGGAGGTGGGAAGCTTTTATGATGCAAACCTACCCTCAGCTAGCCGAAGAAGAAATGATAAAGCTGTTCATAGGAGCTTTACCCCGCAAGCATTGCTGTTGGTTGCATGGGTTGCATTTCCGTAGCTTCAATGAAGTGGTCCTCTCATGTGAATACTTCGAGTCTACTGGAGGCGAGGAGCTCAAAGGCGCTTGATTTCAAAACCAACACTATCAAAGTGCTCCTTTTCATAGGAGTTTTCATGGGTGTTGCTTGTTTTTATAATTTCATGTTTCTTATCCTGTCTAGTATGCTACTGTTGTATTTTCTATTCCAATAATCTAATGTACAATTCTAATATTTTGTTTTGAAAGCATGAGGCGGTATCCCAAACCGACCCAGTGATGTTATCCAACCATGAAAAGAAAATATCATCCAAGGAGAATATTGAGGGCTAGGCTTCCTCATGCTTTTTTCTCCCCTGAATACATATTTTGAAAACAAAAAACACTTCATCACCAAAAGCTTTTGTCAAAACAAGATGTTAGAATTAATCATATTTGTCTTTCTGACTCACTCACTTTGTGTCTTAGAATATCATCCCCATCCCCATTGATTTAGTGTGACAGGGGGCATTTGAAGCTGGCACATCATGTGAACTCACCGAATTCAAAGATACTCTTCCAAGAAGACAGTGGGGCGAATAAAAAATTATCCCACTTCAAAGAAGGTAAGTTTTATTCTCTAAATATAATCGTGGAAATGATGTACTCTCTCTTCTGTTTACAGGAAACGAAAGATAGGACGTAATAGGTACAGGCATACGGTTGAAATCAAGCCGACCCCAGGAGCTTTGTGCACTCCATCTCACTCCTGCCCAACTCCTTCTCAAGCCGGAGCAGCATCTTCTTCCCTCAATGTGCCCGAGCAACTAAATGCTACGGTTTCATCAATGGGATTTCCAGCTTCGACAAGCCAAGAAGTGCATAAAAGGAATTTCTTCTCTTCCTTTGAATTGACCACTGTCAACAGGGAGGAAATCTAGACAGTTGAGACAGTCTCTAGCCCCTTTTTTTCAAATGATGACTAAGGGCTTAGAAACTTCACTTTGTGCTCCAGACGCATGCTCTCCCAAAAAGTAATTGCCATCAGAGAATTGGACATTTTGATTGTTCATCTTAGATTCCATAGAAGCTTGAAGTACGTGACTTTGCTCAATGCTGTTAATGGTCATATAGTCAAAGACATAAGAAAATTCCATAGAAGGAAGGTGTTGAAGATAAATCGACAACCATCAATCATGCATACATGGCCATGAGTGAGGAAGGCCAATCGAAAGAAATGTCAAACTGTGCCAAGACGAAAAGGCTGTCATCGACATTCAAATATCCCTAGGAGTTAGCAAATACAAACTTTGGAGAAGAGTAATTGTGGCATCCCAAAATTCAAAGCCAAGCCATAAGGTGTGTTAAAGTCTCTAATTAGGTGATAAAATTTCCTAAGGTTTATACCTTAGCCATTAGCCTTTAATTAGATGATTTGTGCATATGATTGTGAAAATTTAAATTTGATAGATTAATAATTTATGCTTGGCCATGTACCTTATAAATTAAATTTCAATAACCAAGATGCCCCAAGACTTTGGCCAAGATGAAAATTAAAATTTAAAAATATTTATAGAAGAATTCAAAAAAAAAGGGGAAAAATGTCAATTTTTGGAATGGGCCTTAGGCCCATTGGCCTAATTAGGCCCACTAAAGAGGGCTTTCGCCGGCCCAAGAAGGGGAGGCCCAAGCCCAAAAGCCCATCAAGACAAGTGACAAGAAGACTTCATGCATTGGCCTAGACTAGGATGCCATGCATTGGCTAATTTAAGTGGCATGCAATCATTACAAATGATGAGGATTTGGGGGTATAAGAAGGGAAGAGAGAGAGGGTGGCCAGCCATTTTGCTCGCCCAAGGAGAGGAAGAGAGAGAGAGAGAGGTGTGCGAGAGAGAGGGAGAGGCTAAGAGAGGAAGGAGGCGGAGCCGAGGGGTTGTCGCCGTCCGTCCGCCGTGTTCGCCACCCTACGCCGTCGATCGTCCATTCTAGAGGCAAGTGGGAGTCCTCTAGCTTCTCTGACATGCTTGTGTGTTGTTTGCATGTTGAATTTTTGGGTGTTAGATGAGAAAAACCGAAGCATGGATGAGTTGTGTGTGAATGGTGTGGCTGTTTGTGTTCGGACCGTGTGAGTCAGAAACTTGTTTGAGCTTGCATGTGTGTTTAGAGTCCGAATTTGGCTTCGATTTATTCATGAGAGTTGTAGCAAACATCTTGAACTATAACATACTGAATTTCGTGAAAAATGATGGAGATTTGAGGGGTTAAAGTCTTGTTCTACGGAGACCTCAGATCTGGAGAGTTTTTACTGACCTCTTGCTGGATTCGTGGTTGCATGTTGGTTTGTGTTGAGAATATCACTTCAGTTTCTTCATGAAAGTTGTAGGAGACATCTTAAACTACAACATAATAAAATTTGAAGAGAAATGAACAAGTATAGCTCAGTAAATCGACTAGATCTTGAAGAAGATGATTCTGGTGATGTATTTTGAGATACCCGAGACTTCATGGACATAGATGATGACTATAATCTGGTTATTTGACTTAGATCTCTTCATGAAACTTGTAGATAATATCTTGATGTATAACATATCCAAATTTCAGAGAAAACGAAAGAGAATAGATAGGTGAAATCTCAATATTTCGGTGATATGTGCACTGGACGTTGTGGTAATGGGTCCAGAAGCTTCGTGAGGTTGTATAAACTAAGCTAAAAAGAATCTGGCTTAAAGTTATTCATGAAAGTTGTACGAAAATATCTTGGCTATCACTCTGTAAAATTTTGTAATTTTTGGAGACCGTATGGATATTTTAATCGAATTTCTTCGGAAGCTGTGCATTCTGGTTTTATCTGAATATTATGTGCTGTTTTGTGAAAATTGTGAAATTGTGTGAAATTCAATTTGGCCATGAATTTTGCATGAAATTGTCATCCTATTGGTTTGTTTAATGATTGCTTGAATTTTGGAAATTTTGGAAATTTATAGATATTGAATTAAATATTTATTTATTAAAAAAATAATAAAATAAAATGAATTATTTTATTGGACATAAATTCCATTGAATTTATAAATAAATAATTATGCATTGTTGCATGTATGATGAGATATTGGTGTATGTATGACATTGAATTGTGATGCATGTGTGAATTCTATACAAAGTATGACTTGTTTGATGTCACGCCATATGCCATGTTAAATTGAGATCAAAATAATGGTAAATGTGGATAATGATATGTGAGGAAGTAAATGTGATGGAGTATGAGGCCGGAATGTATAGAGATGCATTGTCAGATTCCCTGGGAGATTCAGGATGCCCGGAATGTGGGGGGTCGGAAGTCTTGTCGGAGGTCTTTGCCCGAAAGGAATGCCTCGCGATGCCAGGATTGGGGTGCGGGATGCCCGGCCAGGGAGTGTAAATGCCGGAAACCCTGTCGGAGGTTTCTGCCCGAAGGGAATGCCTCGTGATGCTAGTTGAGATGTGAGATGCCTGGAATGTGGGGGGCCGGATGCTTGGTGGCTTGGGAGGCTGAATGCCGGAAGCCTCGGAGGTCTTTGCCCGAGGGGATGATGAAATTGATGATTTGAGGAATGGGTGATGTGGTGATCAAATTGAAAGCTAAAAGTGGAAATTAAACCATGATATGATATGCATGATGATATGCATGATGATGATGATGATAATATGTGATGTGAAATAATGATGATCACCCATGATATGATATGCATGATGATATGCATGATGATGATGATGATGATATGTGATGTGAAATAATGATGATCACCCATGATATGATATGCATGATGATATGCATGATGATGATGATGATGATGATGATGATAATATGTGATGTGAAATAATGATGATCACCCATGATATGCTATGCATGATGATATGCATGATGGTGATGATGATGATGATGATGATGATGATGATGATGATGATATGTGATGTGAAATAATGATGATGATGATGATGATATGTGATGTGAAATAATGATGATCACCCATGATATGATATGCATGATGATATGCATGATGATGATGATGATGATGATGATGATGATGATGATGATATGTGATGTGAAATAATGATGATCACCCATGATATGATATGCATGATGATATGCATGATGATATGTGATTTGAAATAATGATGATCACCCATGATATGATATGCATGATGATGATGATGATGATGATGATATGTGATGTGAAATAATGATGATCACCCATGATATGATATGCATGATGATGATGATGATGATGATATGTGATGTGAAATAATGATGATCACTCATGATATAATATGCATGATGATATGCATGGTGATGATAATGATGATGATATATGATATGGCACGATGCCATGTGTAATGTGATGATGTCGTGATGATGATGACATGTATGATGTAATGATGCCATGATGATGATGACATGTGTAATGTGATGATGTCATGATGATGATGACATGTATGATACGATGATGATACACATGTATGTGTTATAAATTGATATAATGATGCATGATAGTATTCGCATGGCTTCAAGGTAAGTAATGCCTGCAATGCATGTATAATGTGCATGATGCATTGAGTTGTTATTTGATTCCTTATCTGCTGAGTGGTTGTTCTCACCCCTTTGGGGACCCACATTTTAGATTAGCAGTATGCCGCTTCCTGCCGTCACGCGTGGTGTATTTTACGGTCTACCATCCGATGTAGAGGTCGAGTGTGCTGAGATAGATTGTCCCTCTGTTCCTGGACTGACTTTTATTCGAGTACGCTGTCTAGTGATGTACGACGTAGGCCTGGCTGGGGGCCCTGTTATTCAGGAGTTCATATCCGTACATGTTGTCGGGATGGAGCGATGCGAGGGATGTTGCCACCGCCACCGCCACCGCCTGATGCATCGGGTTGGGTGTGAGACCCGTGCGCGATGAGTAGGGGCTGTTTCTTTTTGGGGATAGTTAGCTGACACTTATGATGGGGGTTGTGCACGTGTAATGTAGATGGGTCAAGGTTTCTTTTTTAGGTTTTAGGCTGGATGTGGATGAGTCCTAGCTTTTCCTTTTTGATGTACCGATCCAAAAGAAGTCCCATCTTGAAAATATATATGTAAATAAAGTGTCGTAGCTTGTCTATAAAATTATGGTGATTAGTGGTGTGTATTTGTATCATGGTTGGTAGGGGGAGAGACGGTGATGTTTTAATTTGCTTCCACTAATGAGTCGCGCTGGGACCGTTTTGTTTTTTTTTTTTTTATAAAAAAAAAACGCGTGTCTGCGAATTAGGACACTTCTTTAAAGTAGAAAGGTAATAAGGTGTATCATTGGCGCTGGTGACGACTTGCGAAGGGTTCGGGGTGTCCTAGTAATTTGGTATCGTTTCCAATACTCCCAATGTCTGAACTCACTTTTGACATGTTTTCTCCTATTGATAGGAAACATAGGATTCAAGAAACAAGCTTAAGGTTAATTTGGACAAATCAAGTGACCCATATCGATTTACCTAAATTAGTATAAAAGGACGTGTCATCCTGGAGCCGGTTCAGTTAAATAAAAAAGGCAGCGGCCTACGGACACCGTCGGTGCCTTTAGTCGAGTGGTATCCGAGAAGAAGCAAAAAGGTCCGAAGTCGGGGGTTCGAATCCTCGGCGCGGCAGTTAGCCGCTTGGTAAAAAATAATAATATTTTTTTTTTTGCTTCTCTTGCACTTGCAAATTACGAGAGAACAGGTGACTTAATGAAGCAAAAGACATAGGACTTCGTGTCCCACTCGCACTTCAAGTCCATTCAATCATCTGTAAACCAGTGAAGGGTAATGTTGTATTGCTCCCAGTTGTTTAAACTCCTGAGAAAAAATCGTGACTGATACACTCTTTCCTATCTTTTATAGGATCACCCGACTATTAAAAACAAAGATAACAAATCAATGAGAGGCATGAAAAACTCTCCCAAGCAAAATGGCGTCTCAAGTATCGCCAAAGCAAATGACAGAGATCCTTTAGGCCTCAATTCACCTTTAATTTTGGCCCTGTTGATTGATCCATTTTCATCTTCTCTTCTGCAGGGGCAAAAACAGAGATGCTTGATTAGATCCCCAACTCTGGCTGATCCTTCATGTGTCATATCCCTAATCAATAGGGACATCTATCGACATCCATTTGCGAATAACCCTTTTGATGTTCAAAATTTAACATATTTGGAAACACCATTATGTTAACTCCTAAAGTTGTGAATAGGGTCTTTTTCGAGTCAAAACCATTCACTTGTTTTGAAGAGTTCAAACTCCATCATATTCAAAATGTTGCATATCATTTCCAGATGAATTCTGCATGATGATTTTGTCTATTTAAGTCACTGATTCAATAAGGATTATCAGAATAGACATCTAAGTGAAAAATACAATATTGATTGAGCATACTAGAGGAGGCGCGTCAAAATGATGATAGGCAAGCTATAACCTACACACAATCCCCCCCATCTATACACTTGTGAGATGAGTGCAGAAGATTCCATGACTGTAGGGTAAAGAGATCTCTCGCGAATGGTATGATAACCAAAATAGTGAGAGGCATTCCATCACTCACCCCATTGAGCCCCATACACTGACAAATTTCTGTTATACTCCCGTCAAAGAACCACCCCACACTGGGGCAAGTCGAAAGCAAGTCAGCATCATAAGGTGAGAAAAGGGATAGAAATTTTCTTGCTTGCACTTGCATCAATCTTCGAGTGTCTTTATTGCATATGAACACTCGCGTTAATTTAGTCATGAAGAGCAATTCTTTCTTTACGCACTTGTATTCATTGTACAACCCAAGTGAGGCTATAGTTTTACCCTCACATCGAGACAAAGCAGAAATTATTGTCATAGCCTGAGCGCTGGTTGAAGATGAAGACTCAAGAGTCTAATAACGGTGCTTTGATTAAACTTGTGTTGACACCTAAATTTTGACTAATCATATAGTAATTAATTGCATAGAAAATTAGGGAGTAAAAAATTGCATATAGTAAAATTGCATTTCATGTAGTCGCATTTGCATTGGTACTAAGAGGACAATAAGAGGCAGGGGTTCGCGGTCGATTGCATGCACAAAAGGATGGTCCGTTTTTCACTGGCCTGAACATGCATAAGAAAAAATGATGAGGAAAGAAGCTCTCGCACATCCATTATCGATTCCTTATTAATGCACGCACAAATTCGTGGACGTGCGGGTTCTTGGGAAATCTTCAAAGAAGCAAAATCAGCTCACAACATATTATATAATATATGCCCATAATATTATATAATATGTCAGCTTTGATGATGCAATGAAAATTCACCGTAGAAGGAACCTCCTCATTAATGCATGCACATCCATGCACGAAAGATTTCCTTGCTGAAGAACAAAAGGGGGGAAGCGAAGAAAGAATAAAAAAAAACTCCATTGTGAGGGGGGGCTTCCCTTTCGGTCAGACAAGGGAGGAAAGAAGAGTGTCAGAGAGAGATAAAAAATATATTGGGAAGGGGCTCTTCCTTCGGACAAGATGAAATAAAGTCAGGGAGGATATTAAAAAAAAGAGAGATGATGGAGTCTGTCAGTGAAAAAAAAGAAGGTAAAGTCAGAGAGGGCAACAAGAAAGAGAAAAGAACGTGAAAGAAAAATAATAAAAAAAGAGAAGGTTGTCTTCTTAAAAGGGGAGGCTTCGAGCAACACAAAGGAGAGAGGAGAAAAAAAGGGAAAAAGCAGAGAGAGAGACTGCAGAGAGTGAGACGTGAGAGAGAGACAGAGAAAAGAAGTGACCTAACAGCAAAAGAAAGAAAGGAAAAGACCTCTACTGTTCATCTTCTTCGGGGAGTTCCTCGCTGCTGCTGGTCGCCCGGCGCTACAGCCGCCCACCCGCTGCTTTCCTCCTTCCGGCGAGCCCCGAGCCCACCGCCGCGCCTCTGCCCTTGTGCGCCACCGTCCCCGTCGCCGCACCCCTGAGTCGTCGCCACCCCGACGCCCACGCCGCGTCTCCGCTCTCCGCGACACCATCGGTGTCCACTGCCGCTCGACGCCCGCTGCAATCGCCTGCTATCCTCTCCGTCGGCCACCGCCCAGACCACCTCCGCTGGCCCCTGTGCCTTTGCGCCTCTGCGGTCACCCGAGCCGGATCTGCTCCTCTTCCCGATTCACAGGAGCTCGCGCTGCCGCTCGCGACCCCGACGACAGCAGATCTCGGGCCTTCCTCGCCAGCTCTGCACCCGAACGCTCGCCCCTGCTCGCCGGACGCAGCATCACCCAACTCCGCCGGTCCGTGACCTATAGCCGCGGCGCACCGCCGCGCCACTACGCTACGCCTCCGAGCGAACCCCTCCTGCTGCCAAGTTACTCTCTGGAACCTCCGCCTGAGCCCCGAGCGTCGACACCGCTGCCTCGGCTCCACCCGAGCTGGATCTGCCCCTCCGCCGCGACGCCCTGCCACCGTCTCCGGACACCGCTGCTCCGCGCCCCCGAAGTTGTGACGACGCCTGCACTCGCGTGCCTCCAGCTCTGCTCCGTGCCTCCTCCTCTGTCGCCGCCCAATCTGCAGCTCCGATCTGCTGTCCCCTTGCGAGTAGCCCGCGGCGCTAGCACCACCGTCGACCCGCCGCACCTCCGCCTCAGCCCCACCGCGACCCGACCGACGGTGACCCCCACCAAAAGCCGCACGAGCCCAAGCCTTGCGTGGGAAAGGAAAAGATAAAAAAAAAAACCAAAGGGGAACATTAGGTAGTTCTTTATTATTATTTTATCTATTATTTCATCTTTTTGTTATATAGTTTATAGTTTGTTTTTATATAGTCTTTTTTAGTGTGATTATTCATTAACGTATGATTGAAATTCCAATGTAAAATAACCCCTCAATTTAGGGATTAGGAGTTCGATTTTCGCGCCCGAAATCCGACTCACAATCTCGTATAAAAATCGACAATCCAATCTCATGCCCGAGATTCGATTCGCGATTTAATTTAAAATTGACCAACCCGATCTCATGCGCGGGATATGGCTCGTCAATTTTGAGTATTAATCTTATCTTGATTGGATTGAATATCGGGTTATTCGAATTAACTTTTGTTTTTGCATAAAAAATTTCAAAAAAAATGTGAGTCAGATTAGAGCTAGGGTTAGCATATTTAGTTATTTCGTTTTGAAAGAATAAAAAATAAAAATCCAAAAAAATGCATTCATGATATTAGTTTTTTTTAAGAATTGCAAGTGTCAATTTAGGATATGATTTTTCATTTTAAATTTTTATAACAAAAAAAAATCCCAAAAAAAAAATTAATTTAGGATGCTAGTTTTTAGGTTGCATGTTTAATTGTGTGCATTTTTTTTAAAAAAAAATTCGAATTATATATATAAAAAAAAAACAAACAAAAATCATCATGCATTTTAGAATAGAATTGCATGTCTCATTTTAAGTTTAGATCAATTTGCATCTTAGGTTAGAAATTGCTAGATTAAAATAACGTCTTAGTTTAAATTAGGATTTAGCATGACTTAATCCTAAGTTTAAATTGGAGGGAATTTTAATTTAGCTAGGTAATTTTTGCATTTGTCTTAATTTCGAATATCATGAAAAATTCAAAAACTTGTCTTTAGATAAATTAGTTTCAATTTTTAGGATAAATTGCATTTTTAGGAATATAAATATCATGTGCACGTCATGTAGAATTAGGCTCATATAATAAAAAAATTGCCCGTCATTATAATTAGGTCATTTTGATTTGCATATTTAATTATTGCATATTCATTAAGAAAACATAAAAACAAAATATTTTACTCATGTCATGTAGTTTAGAACACATTGTCATGCCATTCCATGTTAAATTAATAGCATGCATTGCATATTGCATGATTCCCATTAAATAAGTAAAACCCAAAAAAAAAAAAAAGGAAAATTGCATGTTAATTAGAAATCATATCTAGGTCTGTTGATGTGAATTATGATCTAACAATGCAGATGCTTTCGTTGCTATGAGGTAAGTCCTGCAATTTATTCATCGCTTTCTTGGGTGTTAAATTGATGGATTGCGCACCCGCATGATCACCTCACATGTTAGGAGGATAAATTAAAATCAATTCAAGCTGCCTTTCAAAAACATTTTTGAAAATAAAAGAATGGTACCGAAAGGGCATTAGAGAAATCTAGTGTAACCAAGTCTCCGAACTCACAATCTCTGGTTCGTAGGAGTGAAGTAATTTTCCCATTACTTTACTTGGGTTTCTAATCGACCCACCAAAAATAGATTAGTGGCGACTCCATGATAAAAATCATTTGCATATTAAGAACTTAAACCCTAAGTCGCGAATTGGTATGGGCTTGGGAGAGCTCGAGCTAAGTTTAGGCTTAGCAATCCATTAGCCGTTCCCTTAGGTGGTCCAACCCGCTTCGGGGAGGTCGCGACAACTTGTCAAGATCAGCTCTCAAGCAATAAGAATAAAAAAACATGGGCATAAAAAAGTAGTGTACCTGGTAAAAGCAATGTCAATGCCCATAAATGAAGAACTGGAATAGAAATAGGGGCATGAAAAAGCAGTGTGCCTGGTAAAAGTAAGGCCAATGCCCCCCAGTCAAAAATGCAGCAAAGAAAATGTTGCTGTTATGGTCCATAGACCTCCATTTGACAGTGAGAAGAAAGACTGGTGACAAATGCCAAGGCAATCACCAGCTTTCACCCTTTTACACATGAATCAAGCCTACATTGCATCCCATTGTAAAAGTCTCTGCAGACTAGGGACACTTCAATTAATGTAGGATTTCATATGTTTATAAGCATCGCTCGAAGAAGTACGAGCAAGACTATTCTATCTCTTTTCGCAGGACTCTTGACTTGCAAACCTGGAGATGATCGTGCGGCACTTCGTTCATGAGCCTTGACCTCGACGGTCCCATTTGATGAGCTATTGACCAAGTCTTCATCACAATTTCTACAAAGACCTCTCACATTGGTAAAGTCGTACCACTTGCGAGAATACTCAGACCTCTGTTGACATGATGACAGTGAGAAGTGTGGTCCTTATAAATCCTGCATCAATGGTCAGGATAGCCTTTTCCATGAGAAAGAGTGGAAAGTCCTTTCAGACTGAAAGTCCCTCATCTGGCATGCTCAAGACATCTACATTTGGAATGAATGTTGTCTTTCAAATTTTCCCCAATGGAATTCGGATGATGCCAAAACTGACAAAATTGTCATGCATTAATGCCATTTAAACTCATGAATTTACTGCATATACAATCATGTGTGCATATTGTGTAAATAGCAGACATACTCTCGAGATTAGAGATATTGCTAGGTAAGCATATCCCTGTCCCCATTTGTCTTAAAGTACCTACCACTGTCCAGGTACTCTCTCCTTGACACTCGACCTATTCGAGTCGTCCTTTGAGTTTGGATGCTTGCAACTGTCTAAGTATCCCATTGTCCTTGAATACCCACCACTTGCCGGGTACTCCCTTTTATCAACACTCGACCTATTCGAGTTGTCTCCAGAGTATTGATATTTGTGACTGACCAAGTATCCATTTATCATTGAATACCTACTACTGTCTAGGTATCCCTATTGTCTTCAAGTATTGGCCACCGTTCGGATACTCCCTTTTCCTAATACTCGACCTGTTCGAGTTGTCCCCAGAGTATTGATACTTGTGACTGACCAAGTATCTCTTGGAATACCTACTGCTGTCTAGGTATCCCCATATCATCAAGTACCCACCGTTGTCCAGGTACTTCCTTTTCATGACACTCAACTTGCTCGAGTTGTCCCCAAATAATAGCAGCTGTTCAAGCAATCCACTGCTTTGTGTGCCTGCGCCTACCCATGTATGCTTTCTTACACTTGGACCGGCCTGAGTGGTCCCAGATCATATCATTAAATACTTGTGTTCATCCAAGCATTCCAGTACTTTGTACACCTGTGGCTACCCAAGTGTTCTAGCCCTTTTGAGTGCCTGCGGCCAACCAGGTAAGCCTCGTGCTACATTCAAGTTTATGTTGCCAGGAGGTGGGAGACCTTCATGAATATCCAAGGTATGTCCTTGATATTCCCAATTACCAGGAGGTGAGAAACCTTCACGAATATGCAAGACACGTCCTTAATATTCTCAATTACCAGGAGGTGAGAGACTTTCATGAATATCCAAGGTACGTCCTCAATATTCTAACTACTAGGAGGCAAGAGATCTTCAAGAATATCTCAGGTACATCCTCGATATCCCCACATACCAGGAGGTGAAAGACCTTCACGAATATATCATGTATGCCCTTGATTCTTCCTTCAGAGTTTGTACCTGTGATCATCCAGGTACCCTTTTGATACTTGTGATCATCTAGGTATCCCCACAGAGTTTGTACCTGTGATCGTCCAGGTACCCCTTTGATACTTGTGATCATCTAGGTATCCCCCAAGAGTTTGTACCTGTGATCATCCAGGCACCCCTTCGATACTTGTGATCATCTAGGTATCCCCAAAGAGTTTGTACTTGTGATCGTCCAGGTACCCCTTCGATACTTGTGATCATCCAGGTATCCCCAAAGAGTTTGTACCTGTGATCGTCCAAGTACCCCTTCGATACTTGTGATCATCCAAGTATCCCCTAAGAGTTTATACTTGTGATCATCCAAGTACTATCTTCCAACAAGCAGATGCCGTGAGAAAGGTCGGTGCATCTCCTGTCAAGGCGACCGAAGAAAGGTTCAGGTCTTAGACAAACCAACTTATTGCTCTAACAGGCGACCGAAGAAAGGTTTAGGTCTTGGAAAAGCAATTCCCCGTCAAGGCGACTGAAGAAAGGTTCAGGTCCTAGACAAACAACTTATTGCTCTAACAGGCGACCGAAGAAAGGTTCAGGTCCTGGAAAAGCAATTCCCTGTCAAGGCGACCGAAGAAAGGTTCGGGTCCTAGACAAACAACTTATTGCTCTAACAGGCGACCGAAGAAAGGTTCGGGTCCTGGAAAAGCAATTCCTCATCAAGGCGACCGAAGAAAGGTTCGGGTCCTGGAAAAGCAATTCCCCGTCAAGGCGACCGAAGAAAGGTTCGGGTCCTAGACAAACCAACTTATTGCTCTAACAAGCGACCAAAGAAAGGTTTGGGTCCTAGCTAAACCAACTTATTGCTCTAACAGGCAACCGAAGAAAGGTTCGGGTCTTGGACAAGCAATTCCCCGTCAAGGCGACCGAAGAAAGGTTCGGGTTCTAGACAAATCACTTATTGCTCTAACAGGCGACCGAAGAATGGTTCGAGTCCTGGAAAAGCAATCTCCTCATGTAGCAGGTAAGATGACGCCTTGATACTTGCCAAAACTCGGGGTTCACACCCTATCTCATTCACTCCTGGTAAGTAACTACATGTATCTTCTTATTTGTCTTAGTATATGTAATGTTATATTGCTCATTTTCTGCATAGGACACTAGGTCCCAAATATGATACAATCTATTGCATATGTATAGACAAAATTTAGGTATCATGTTTGTCTTTGAATGCAACCTTTGTGAACTCACTTTCAAAGAGGGGCAGCTGTTGACACCTAAAATTTTGATTAGGTTATTAATTTGGTCTTAGGTTCTTTATTTATGTATTTTTCGCTTTTTTTTAGATAATAAACAAAACAAATAACAAAAACACAAAAAAAAGAAGTAAAAAACAAAAGAAAACAAAAAAAATCGCAGCCCATCTGGGCTAGGCCTTCGCGCCTAGCCCCCCTCCTTTTTCTTTTTCACACAAGCCCTTAGGGCCCATCCCTCTTTTTCCCAAATCCGGCCCGGCCCCCTTCTCTTCTTCTTCTTCTTCTTCTTCCTTCTTCCATCTTCCCCTACGCCTCTGCAGCTCACGTGCACAGAGGACACTAACGCGCGATGGACGACCTATGGCAAAGGAGTATAGGTCGACGTCGGCCGGAAGAGACAGATCTCAAGTGCCATCGTGGGCTTCCTTCAATGCCGAGCACGCCTTGTTGGAGGAGCGAGGATGGGACGTCGGTTCAGCCGCGGGCGTCTCGTCGGTAAGCCAAAGACCGGCGGCCAAGCCCCTCCGTTGACCGGACCTCCTCGCCTATAAATAGCAGGACACCACCTCCGTCGAAGGAGACACACGAGGCCAGCAAGCTCAGAGAGGTTCCCGAGAGACTTCGGGGAGCTCAAAGAGTGAGCAAGGAGGAAATCGGGTCCTAAGCTCAAACCGACCTCCCTCTGAGAGACTTCGGAGGAGGCTGGCGGCAAACGAGCCCGAGAAGGAGAGCACGACGAAGTGAGGGACCTCCGGTAGCAAGCTTCGAAGACCTTTCCCGAGAGACTTCGGGGAAGGTTTGAAGGCAAGCCATCAGAGATCTCAGATCTGGCCGGAGAGGGAGAGATCTGGTCAAGCCGAAGGGTTTGGTTCCGAGGGAGTCCCATATCCAAAGGAGAAGAAGTCGGAGAAGAGGAAGGATCATCTGGACGCCAGATCTGGGAAGCCGGAAGCTCTCCGCCACCTGCGACCGCTGCTCTGTCGTTGCTGTTCCCCGCCCTGACGCCGTGCCGTGACTGACCCGCCAACACCACACTGGATCTGAGAGCTGAGGGACTGCCGTCGCTGCCCTGTCGTCGTCACCATCACCATTTGCCACCACCACGTATCCGCCGCCTCTGGTCACATAGTCGCCGTCACACCCCCCTCTCAAACCGTGTCGTTGCTGACCTCACCAGCAGCCCCATTATCGCTCATCATCACCGTCCTCACCGTCCTCGTAAGGAGAAAGGAGGTCGGGAACCAGGTCAGCTCGTAGGTCCGTCCGACCCGGTTCCCCAATTTCCGGGTAGGGTTTCCCTGGGTCGGATCTGCACTCGTTGGGCCGGTTTCTGAACTCAGGCTGGGTTTTTTCAATTTAATTCAAATAGGCCCAATTCTAGTATGGGCTGAGTTTTTTTTTTTAAAAAAGAAGCAAAGCAGAAAAAAAAAAAAAACCGGGCCAAGCCCACGTTGCGGGCTCGTCCGAGTCTTGTGGGTTGCGAACCGGGTCGGACCCAACCCGGGGATCCGACCCGGTTCGTTTTTATATTATTATAATATAAAATAATATTTTTAAAAAATAAAAAATAATTTATTTTCTAGAAAATTAAAAAAATAAAAAATATTTCTTATTTTCCAAAAAAAGCCAAAAAATCCGAAAAATCCACAAAAAGATTTATATTTTCCAAAAATACCAAAATAAAAAAAAAGCTTTTGATGTCCAAAAAAAATTTAAAAAAATACCCAAAAAAATGTTTTTCCTCCACAAAATGCATGGAAAATCCCTCGAATATCCAAAAAACCTCAGCGTTTAAACAAGGTTAGGTACCGAAAGAGCATTAGTAATTAACTAGTGTAATCAAGTCTCCGATCCTGATTTCTCTAGTTGCGTAGGAACGAGTATTTCTCCCGATACTTCGCTCAACCCATCCCAAACCGATTAGTGGCGACTCCGTTTTAAAATTAATTTACAAGTTAAAAATTTAGACTATTAAAGTCATGAATTGGTGGACTTGGGAGAGTCTGGGCTTAACCAATTTCAGCCGAGCCATTAGCCTCTTTAGGCACTCGTACCCGATTGCGGGCGCCGAAAAAAGAAGAAGAGGTCTTGACACCATGTAATGATCAAGAGGGGCATATTTGTGGCCAAAGGGTCCCTTAATTGTGCAGATGGCTTCTTCTTCTTCTTTGAAGCTTGCTTTCTCCATTTTTAGTGTTTTGGAGCTTCCAAAGTTGCAAAGAAGCCTCTAGTCTTCCCCCTGCTGTCACAAGTCGCCACCGAGTTGCCAGGATTCCTTGCTCGCCGTCGCACCGCCCGTGAGCTCCGTATTCCATCCCACTCGTCCTACTCTAGATGTGACCCCAGCTTGCTATCCCGCAACCCCAGCTCGTGTTTGAGCCTCCTCCACTGTTGCCTTGGTTGCTGTCGTCCTGTCCAACCGTCGGAAACCTTTGCCTGCCCACTTTCAGGCCCTTAGAATGGCGCATCCGTTAGTGCGATTTGGGATCCCTAAGGATTGGGAGATTGTCTTGACGTGTCACCACTTCCCAGGTTGGGTGCATCTTTACGAGAAGTCTCTCTCCACCATCTGGGTGAATGCAAGGTTAGGGCAATGGATACCCCATCGGTTTCTAGTGTGGTACATCCGAGAGGACAATATGTTGATTGTTCCTCTATGAGGTTTTGATGGGCTGCTTGGTAGGAGCCCCAAGGACGCCAATTGGGATCCTATGGAGCTGAACTCTCTTGACAGTGCAGTGGAGAATCCTGCCCCCGCTCCACCAGTGATCGACCCGAGTCTAAATCCAATGGGTTTGAGTTATAGTGGTGCCGAACCCGAGGGTTCTTTTTGTATAGTTGGATTAGCTTAGCCTAGCTTCTTTGTGGTTTGGCTTAGAGGATGGATCAGCCCCTCTGGTGGGCTTGTAAATCAGAAATGATCCTCCTCCATTGGTTAATCCAATGAAAATGTATATATGCGAGTAGTTGTTGTTCTTGCTATTCATCCCTCTATCCCTATTTGATTATTTGATTGTCTGTTTGACTGGGGGATGGTTCGCTTTCTGCTTAATGAAAAATTAAAATGAATCATTGTCAACAAGTCCTGGGATGTCACTTTCTATCGACCAAGGGAAAGGGTTGTTGCATGCTCGGGGTTCAGGGCGTGACAAAAAGTGAAGAAAAATGTTAGGATCTATTAGGGTTTATGAGGTTTTGATAATAAATATCCATGCATTGTGTTTTTAAAAGATTTTTAAAGCGACCAAAGTGGAGGGGGTATAGGGTCACATTTGCCATCCATCCCTTGTTAGAGGAAGTTGAACTCTCCGATTAGAAAATTAAAATAATTGTATATATTAATCATATGCGAACTTGACCAAACATACACACACATACATATATGTATCTACATTTATAACCCATCAATTAAAAATTAGTTAGATGAACTTTCAATTAATTGGGATTGGAGTAAAACATGACCCTATAATTGATACAATCTCAACATGGAACATGATAGGCCTCCATTTTAGCTAATTGTGGAGATATTGTTAGTACCGTTGATTAGTCTGGTATTTGTTATGTGTTTTGGCTTATATTAAGTGAAAAATATTACCGAATTACTTTTCTATTAAATTCAAAATTCTATTAAAGTTTAGAATAGAAAGAAAAAAAAAATCGTTAGCAAATCTAGTTGTCAATATTCATAATTTTGTAAAGCTTATGAAGTTTTTTGTTAGATAAATGTCAGTTGAGGCACATAAAACTTTGATCAATATTAATCATTCACTTAATTCTCTCTCTCTCTCTCTCTCTCTCTCTCTCTCTCTCTCTCTCTCTCAATCATCTCTCTTCCTTATGCACGCAATCGTCTCTATTCCTTACACGTGCGCGCGTTGCTTTTGCTTATTTTTATAAGTCTAGGTTAATAAAGGCGTTGAAATGCAGAAAGGTGCACGAAGAAAAATGGAATATAATAAGAGACAATTTCAGACCAATTAAGTTCTGTCTAGCTTTAAAAGAACGTGCCTAGTAAATGCTCGAGCTGTATACGCCATAGTCACAGAAACCCTCGTTGAAGCCATAGAATGATCTAGGACCATTCGAGCACCGTTTTGTTTAGTTTTGGGACATCATGTGGAACAAGCACTCGTTGAGTAAACAATGACATTGACCATGTTCTGTCACTGACTTCCGTTGCAATCAAATTGCTCCAATAAATTAATTTCATGTTCACTTCTATCAAGATACAACTACACAAATGGACTTTGAACTTTGACCCACTATACATGTCATTTATGAATTTTTAATTTGCTTAATGTGGTTTCTGAAATTTTAGTAACCATTCAATTGAATCTCTAGACTACATAATTTTTTTTTTTTAATGTTATCTTTTCATTAATTCAAGTTAATAGAATTTGCTGATATGGCTTCCAATCTAGTAAGTTTGAATGGTGGGTAAAGAAATAATGTTACAAGTAAATTATTCATGTGAGTTATTGAAGTTAGAATATAATAATTAATATCATCAAATTAAAATAAGTTTTGCAAATGGAACAAGTTAAAAAAATTAAAATGATTATTATATTCTAATTTGAATAGAATATCTTAAAGTGATAATCCACGTGTAATGTTATTTTTTTTTCCAATATTTAGACATATTGAATTGAAAGCCATATTCCTATTTCCTTTAACTTGAATAATAGAAGAACGACATGAACATTTTCATATAGTTAAGGAATTAATTTGAACATGTAGCAAAAATTTAGGACCGATGCCACGTCTCATGTCTACGGCATTCCATTCATGAATAAAAAGTTCGAGGAGTGGATGAGTCAGCATAGGTGCAACTACAAAGACATCGCCGAGAAGGTGAAGCATTTGAAGATTTTCCTGGAAAACTTGCGGTTTGTCGAGGAGTTCAATGGCACGGCAAATTGTACTTACAAGGTAGGATTGAACAAGTTCTCGGACTTAACCAAATGAGGAATTTGTGGCAGCATATATTGGACACAAACTACTATCATCAACACGTAGGAACTCCTCCCAAGTCAATTCTTTTAAGTACCAAGGTTTGAACAGCATCCTAGAGAGCTTCGATTGGGTCAAACAAGGTGCTGTGAACCCTATAAAGAACCAAGGCCGATGTGGTAAGAAATTTGCTGCTAACTATTGAACCCTATCCTAAGATATGTGAGCAATTACTAATTTTTTGGACAATTTTCCAATAACTAGTGTCCGGTTGCCAATTCTTGTTTTAGCTATTTATAAAAATTCTATAGGTTCATTATGCAGGAAAAAATATTTTTTGCATTTATCTTTTTTTTTTTTTTTTGCTTTTTGCATTGTCTGGCGAACTTGGTCCAAACGGGCCTCGTTCAACTAAAGCCAGGTCGGATGGGCCGGTTTAAACAAATGAGGCCCAAAACTGGCTTGATGCAAATCAAGCGCATTCCGACTTGGTCCAAACGGGCCCCGTTTGGAGGGCCCAATTCTTCTTCGAAAGTTGCTGAGATATCCCCTTCAGTTTTACCAAAATTTGTAAGAATGAGTCTTCATTCTTCAGGTGCAAAATCACGCCTAATTCCCCAAATCCACCAAAGTAAAATCAATTTTTTAATTGGTTAGAATAATAAGGTGGTTAGAGAGATTTAGGGGTTATTCAATGGGTTATTTGGGGATGAAATTCAAATTCAATTTTGAGAAGGAAATATAGAAGGTCTAACCCCATAAATAGGGAGTTTCACGGAGTCTAAGGGGACCAAACAACAGAAAGAGAACACGAATATGAATGAGAAATGTTGCCCGGAGGAAAAAATTTAGAGAATAGTATAATGAATCGAGAGTGCTCAAACAGGGATAGAGGCATGAACAACAAAAACAACAGCAACTACTTGCTAGCATATACATTTTTATTGGATTAACCAATGGAGGATTGTTTCCAAATTACAAGCCCGCCAAAGGGTTTGATCCATCCTCTAAGCCAAACTGTCATGACCAAAATTTTGAGTGCACCACTTAGGGTTTGGCTAATGGATTACTAAGTTTAATCTTAACTCGAGCTCTCCTAAGCCCATACCAATTCGCGACTTAGGTTTAAATTCTTAATATGCAAATGATTTTTCCAATTAGGAGTTGCCACTAATCTATTTTTGGTGGGTCGATTAGAAACCCAAGTAATGGAAGATTTACTTTACTCCTACAGATCAGAGATTTATGAGTTCGAGAACTTAGTTACGTTAGATTTCTCTAATGCCATTTTGGTACCTTTCCCTTTTATTTTGAAAAAAAAAATGTTTTGCAAACAATTTGAATTTATTTTAATTCTATTTCCCTAACATGTGAGATGATCATGTGGGTGCACAAATCACCAATTTAACACTCAAGAAAGCAATGAATAAATTGCAAGAGGACTTACCTCATGGCATCGAAAGTATCTACAATGTTAGATAAGAATTTATATCGATAGTCCTAGATATGATTTCTAATTAACACGTACTCACTCAATCTTTTATTTATTTATTTATGATTTTCTCTTGTTTAATGAAATTTAATCTATGTGCAATGCAATTTAACCAAATGACCTAATTCTGATGATGGGTGGTTTCTAATTAAATGGACCTAGAAATAATCACTAAATGACATTCATTTCATGAACCCAATTCTATATGACATGCGCATGATATTTTTGTATTTTTTTAATAAAAATTCATAATTAAAAATTACTAATAATAAAAATCTTACTAAAGTGAGATATTATCTATTTTAAGTTAGGAAATAAACTAATCTGAATCCTATCTTAACTTAGAAATTTATCTCGACATACAATTTAATTCAAAGATATCATCTAACCTAGATACCATCTAAATATGCATTTTAATATAATTAGAAAAGAATCTAACTATCATGCAATTATATCTAGGAAATCAATTCTAATCTACATGAAATGCAAATGCAATTTTTTGTATTTTTGGGATAAATAAACAATTAAAAGATAAGCACCAATCATTCACGATCATCAAAGATATTAACCATCGTTTGAATCTGGAAACGATATCTAATCAACTTAATTATTTTGCTAATAAAATCGATAAATTGATCTTAAACCTTAAAGATCAAGATATCAATTTTATTTCCGCGTGATTAATTATTCCATCTAAAGCCTTATAGATGGAATAAAAAATGGACGTGCGGTTGCGGATTAAGCAGTAAATCCTAATTGACATTATGCCTATTACTCAAAAAGATTAAATTAGATATCAATCTCATCAACCTAGGCAATATGATATCTAAATCAAATTTGGATGAGATTTTTTACCTAATTTGCGGATATAATTCAAAATTGAAATTTGTCAATGGATGGCTCGCAAATGGTGGCCAATGGGGCAACTAACGGTGATGCTGGCTGATGGGTCTCTTGGTGGTGCTTACGATCAACGAACCTACAAAACAGAAACTTCACGGGATGCTTGGTTCGGGGATGAGCTCAATGTGACGGCAGCTTGTCTTGACGTCAGGCCAAAGGATGGTGTCAGAGCAGCTCACATCGAGGCTTCACGTCTCAGCATGGCAGGGCAACAGCGAGTCAATTAACTCGCCAGGGACTCCACGACTAATGATATTAAAGGAACGCCGGCATGAAATATGATAAAGAATGCCTTGGTTAATTCTTGCTTTTCGTCTGTTCCCAAAAGAGGGTCAATGTGGGATTTTTCGTTTCTCGTTCTTTGCTGAATGCCTCCACTGAAGACTTTGACCGAGCAACCCTCTTAGGCCACTTCTATACATCAAAAGAAATAAGAAAGTGGCATCTTCTACGTGTAATGGGTGACGAAACCGTGCCAAAATAACAATAATAAAATAAAATAAATCTGCAGTAAAAATAAAGAATAGAATTTTGCAGGATTGGCCTCGGTTGTATGGAACCAGACACGTTGTTGCAGCTTGATGTTGCCTAACCAAAGGTTACTCGTCATGGGAAACTCGCTGGCTGCCTCACGGTACATCAACTCCACGGGTTAGTGTGATTTTTGTTTGAAGGACACCATAATTCCTGAAGTTCGCTCATAAGCAATTCACCATAAGTCCCGCAAGAGAAAATTCACACGTGGCGAAAGTGTTTATCGGCTGTGATGATGGGGCGTGCTACAAGCGCAAGAAATAATCCGGATTCGCCGATGGGGCTTGCTGGACACCACAACAAAAGCCGCTTCGATGTGGGTGCAAGAGAGACCGTCGCGTGCCTTCAAGAGTGACTCAAGGGCAGCTTAGTGCGATGCTGCTCTGAGGGCTGGAGTTGCGGGAGCAGCCGACGTCATGGTGGTAAAGATCAGGATGGCGGCTCGTCATCTCAGTCCAACACGGGGTGCGGCATCGCGGCTTAAACGAGGGAAGCGTTGTAACAAGCGGGAGCGCAACGCCACGGTGGGAGGAATCACGAAGCAGAGACAAAAAGGAAAAGACCTCGCTCTCCCTCTATTCTCTCTCCAGATTCTTTTGTGTACCCAGTGTTGACCGAGAGAGAGATATTCGCCCCCCTCCTATTTGACGAAGCGAAGACCTACCTTTTTGTCTTCTTCTCCCTTTCCTTACGGACGTGTGTTGCTCCTCTTTTGCGTTCTCATTATGCGGACTTTCAAAACCTGCCAGGAAGAACAAAAAAACCTTTTCTCTCCCTCTCGCAATGGTGGCCGTGTATTCTCTATTGTCTCGCCCCCCCCCCCCCTCTTCTGTAGTGTAGCAACCCTTTTATAGATTAAGAATTAGGGTTTTATTTTCTTCTTCAAATCAACATCCACGAAGATCTTTTCCGAATGCAATATTTCCTTTTTTTTTTCCACATCTCTTCTAGATTTCCTTTGCAAAAATGAATATTCAAATATTCAAAATTGCATTAGGATTTTTCTCAAATTTGAAATCTCGCAAAGATGGGTTCGTAATATCACAAGCTTGGGCTAATTTGCTCTCTTTGTGGACTTAGTCCAACTTGTCAAATTAAAGCCCTAAACCATCAAGTTGAACCCATCTGTCGCCAGTCCAATGCAAATAGAAAAATGCTCATAAAACTATATGCTATGCAACTTAATTCTAATATTTCTGCTTAGGGGTTAAAAATTAACCCCTAATTTTTTAATGCGATAAATAACTAAATGGGTTGCCAAAATTTAGGTGTCAACACAGACAAAATAGAAATTAGGTTAGGCTAATCCAACTATACAAAACAAACCCTCGGGTTCAGCACCCCTATCACTCGGATCCATCGGACTTGCACCAGCGAATGCGCCATTCTAAGGGCCTGTAAATGGTTATACAATAACCAGTGAGATAAAATCTTAGCAAGTTCTCCCCCTAAGCTCTGGTTAGTACACCAACTCAACTCGGGGTATCTTTCTAGAACCACCCCACAAACAAACCAACAAATAACAACAACCAAGGCCAACCAACAATTAAGTAGTCGGTTCGCATGCAACCTTACCTGGTATGCCATATCTTGCATGTTATATCTCAGCACAATACACCCAATGCACATGGTCATTAAATGATGCAGTTCATCAATCACATACGAGTCGCTTCACAAGCGATCTCATCTGGCCATTGCCACACCTTGCACGTTATCGATTCATGCGTGCGTGCCATAAACAATATGATTAGCTCATGCATAATCGGAATCAATGATGCCATGTTTCTTATACAATCTTGCATCCATACGTGTTCCGATTATTACTGTCCCTCAGGGCTACAACCGAACCTTGTCGGGTTTCTGATAAATCGAACTATCACCCCTCGAACTCTTGTTGGGGCGGCGAATAAATCACACTATCACCCCATGAACTCTTGTCGAGGTGACGAGTAAATCAACTATCTCCCTCAAAACTCATGTCAAGGCGGCGGGTTCAACTTAGTGATCATGCAAGCATATCACCACAACCCACATTTTATCTTCGAGCATTAGCCAATGCACACATGCTTGCATATACTACCTCAAATCCTTTCTCATAAAGGCGGTCCATTTCCATTGTCCCTCAGACAAATCATTTTTCTCTTTTTGTGAAAACCATACGATTTATGCGGATGTCATGCCTTTACACATTCAATTCACCTCATAAGATCAAAACACATGAAATTAGACAATTTTTCGCTCCTAGATTGTCGCGACCTAAATTTTTTGGGTGCACCACTTAAAACTAGGTTAATGGATTGCTAAGTTTTTACACTGAGCTCGGGCTCTCCCAAGCCCATACCAATTCGCGACTTAAGGTTTAATTTTTTTTAACATGCAAAAGATGATTATCTAGGAGTCGCCACTAATTAGTTTATGGTAGGTCGATTAGACACCTAAGTAAAATAAAGGGAGATTTATTTTACTCCTACGAACCAGAGATTAAGGGTACGGGGACTTGGTTACATTAGAATTTTCTAATGCCCTTTCGATACCATTTCTTTTTATTTTTTCAAAATGTTTTTGCAAGCAGCTGATTTATTTTAATCTAAATTACTACCATGCAAATGTAGTGACCACACAGGTGCTCATCCATTATTAAAACATTCAAATAAATAAATTGCATCACACAAAGCAAGCAAGCATCTTTTTTTATTTTCTTAAAAATTAAAATTCTCTTATAAAATGCATTTTAAAACTAAATGACTTAATCTTATTAATGTGCAAATTCTAATTTTTTTTTTGGTAGAAGTGCAAATTCTAATTAAATGGGTCTATTATGCAAACTAGTTATTATGCACCTTATGACCTAACTTTACTAACAAATGATCATATTATGCAAACTAATTAACATGCACCTAGATTTTTGGATTTTTTTTTTATTGAAATTCAGAATTGATAAAGATCCTAATTAATCTATCTAAAAAGGGATATTTTTCTAATTTATTCTAGGGATTAATTTGACTTAAACCCTATCCTATCTTAGGAAACTAAAGTCCAATTTTTTTATTTTATTTTATTTAAAAAAAAGGATGAGAATATGAAAATGTGCCAATTATATCTAAGACTCTAAAAAGGCTATTTAAGTCTAATCCTAACTTATTTTTTTTTAAGATATCTAAAAATGAAGTCCTAAAAATATTATCTAAAAGTGCAATCCTAGAATATATAATCCTAAAAATTTGATTAATTAAATCTAAGTGTCTAATTTATTAAACCTATATGTCCTATATGCTCATGCAGAATTTTGATTTTTTTATTTATTTTTGATTTTGATTTTTTTTAGTTTTCTTTTTAAAGATAATTAATTATTAAATCTAAACTATCAACAAAATCAAGTAATGAAGGATTAAAATAATCGAAAAAATAACCTGTTGTCTCATAGGTCAGGTTAACGGTTATTCTAACCCTAATTATCACAACAAAGAGATCAAAATAATTACAAATCTGATCTGAAGTCTTACGGACAAAATTAAATAATTATTGTGATTTAACAATTAAAATCTCACTAAAAAGCCCAACAATTAAAATAATTTAAAAAATGATCCAATGTCTCTTGGACCAAATTAATAATTATAATAATTCCGGACAAAATCCCTGTGGATAATGCCTACAAAAATTACAGATATTAACATCCAATATTACAAATTAAATACGTAAACTGAAAATGCTATCAATTGAAATAAACAAAAATAACATAATAAATAAAATAAACTAAATTATAAAGAAAGTAAAAAGTAAAAGTAAAAAGTAAAAAGTAAAAAAAATAAAAACTACCTAGGTAAGTAAAGGAGATGGAGGGTGACGCCGGAGGGAGGCAGGTGTCGGCTGGTGGCACTGGGACTCCGGCAAGGGCTGAACAGCGCCGGGACTGCTAGTAGTCAGCGGCGAGGTGGCGCACGGGCTCTAATGGTGCTGGGGTTGCGATCTACAGTGGCGAGCGAGGGTGATCGCGATCCGGTGCGGGCGGAGGCGGATCAGCGAGACGCAGAGCGGCGGTTGTGCGGGTCAGGGCTGCGGCCTCGCAGTGGTCTCGCTGTGGCGGCTCCGGGTCGCAAACGGCGCGGGTCCAGCGGGAAGGGTAAGGTGGCAACGGCAGTTGCACGATGGTGGCTCCGAATCACAGGGGGGCTCGGGTCCAGGCGCGAGGGGATGTTGGCTGCAGATTCGGCGGTGTCGACGGTTGCGGTGGTGGGCGCGAAGAGCGAACCGGCGAGGTGGCATTGGCTCGCTGGTCTGAGCGGCATGGTCGGAGCAGTAGGCAGCTGCGCTCGGAGGAGGCTCTGAGCGAATCTACTGGGCGTCGGCGTTGGGATCGGCGATGTCGCTCAGAAAGGGGCTCGGAGTGGATCAGCTTGGCGTCGAAGTAGAGGCATCGCAGGTAGATTGGCGACGAACGGACCGGCGGTAGCAGTAGAGACAACGTCGGCGCTTGGGCAGAGCAGCAACATCTTTCGCAAGGGCTTGGCATTCTATTCGGGACTTGCTGGCAAAGCAGCGAGCTCACGGGCAATGGAGGGCTCCGGCGACAGGCGTGATGACAGTGCGGGCGCAGCGGTTGGCGGTTGCGGCAGCGTCGTGGTGGTGCGGGCGCAGTAGCACAGGTGCTCGCAGACAGGGCCGACAGCGGGCGGCTTCACGAACGAAGATGAACAGGGGAACCTATTCCTCTTTTTTATTTTTATTTTTTTTTCTTGTTGAAACCCCTCAAGTTTTTTTCCCTCACGTCACTTTCACTCTCTTTTTCATGTACTTTATGCAGAAGCTTTTTCTCTTTTGCTCCCTTTCCTGAATTTTTCTTCTTCCCTACACACCTCCACGGACGGCTTCCCTCTTTCACTTTTTCCTTTTGTTTTTTTTTTACCAAGAGAAGTCCCTCTGGTTCCGAAGCCTGCACTCCTTATTTATCGAAAAAAGACCCCTGTTTATTCCGCCCCTCAATATTTGTATAACAACTCAATCGCTGAAGATCATCCTTCAACAATACGAGATGTGCTCAATCAGAAAGTGGCTTCAAAATCTAAAAATCATATGTTAAAATTTTCCAAACTGACTCACTCAACCATTGAAGATTATTTTCTGATAAGGCTTCATTATCCAAACTCTAAAATCTTTCAATATCTCCTTCCATAACAAAAATATATATTTTTTAACAACTTTTCTTTTCTTAAAAAAAAATAATAATAAGTTAAACGAACAAATAAAACAGTTAAAATTTTATGTGTCAACAGCTGCCCCTCTTTGAAGGTGAGCTCAAAGAGATTGCCTTCAAAGACAAATTGAGACCTAAATTTTGGTTATGTGTATGCAATGGATGATTTTTGTTGGAAAATGAATTCCATTTTTTATGCAATTTATATGATGTATGGAAATGCTAATGTAAATGATAAAAGGCTTACCTGAAATGACTTACCTTCAAGGAGGGTACAGTGATTCAAGATAGTTGGTGTTACATGTCCAGGACTCGTACCATTCTACGGTCGCCCAGAATGGTAACATGGCTTTGCAAAGAGACTGCTTCCTAGGACCCGTACCATTCTAAAGTCACCTAGTATGACAGTGTTTGGTTATGTCTAGGACCCGTACCATTCTATGGTTGCCTAAATGGGGGTTTACCTTCCAGGACCCATATCATTCTACGGTCGCCTGAATAGGGAAATAGATGTTGTATAGGACTCATACCATTCTACGGTCGCCTAAATGGAGATTTAGCTTTTAGCACCCGTACCATTCTACGGTTGCCTAAACGAGGTTTTGCTTGGCTAGGACCCGAACCATTCTTCGGTCGCCCAGCCTTGCAATAGAGATCAACTGATCACGACCCGAACCGTTCTCCGGTTGCCTTAATCAGATTGAGTCTAGAGGAAAAACTTTGGGGGACAACTCAGTCGAGTGTCGATTAAAAGGGACTCTGGGCTACAAAAGCACACCGGGTCGATAAAACTGGACAGCTTGACCAAGTCAAGTGTCGATGAACTTAAGAGAGAATACCTGCACAATGACAAGTATTTTAGAATATGGTAGAGATATACTTACCTGGTGATATCTCCGATCTTCGGGGATATGTCTCCTGCAAAACATGGTCGTAGGAGAGACAACATGCATTGGTAATCATAAACATGCATCAATTTAATGGAGGTTCATGATAATTTCCATTAATCTTGCATCACCTAATTTCCATTCTAAACACATGAGTGTCATGAACGTGTCAAATGAGGGATCCTTTGGTCTGAAAGGACTTTTTCTCTCATCCTCATGACCTTTGATGCAGGATTTTATCAATCACTCTATCTCACCATCGTCATGCCAAACAAGAGTCTGAGCAATTTCGCAAGTGGTACGATCTCACCAATCTGAGAGGTCTTTAAGAAGGACTGCAACGCTGGCTTGGTCAACGGCTTAGCAAAGGAGACTGTTTGAGTCGAGGCTAATAAAAAATGAATGATATTTCATAATAATCTTGGGGTTTACAAGCCAAGAAACATGAGAAATGAAGCATAAATTATCTTACTCGCACTTCTTCAAGCGATGCTTTCAAACATATGAACTTCCACGTTAATTGAAATGCCATAATCTGAAGAGACTTTGTAAGGGACGTAACGTAGGCTGGGTTCATGGGTTGAGAAATGAAATAATCATTTGGCTCAAAAAGTATTTATGGGGTCAAAGTTGGTAATCATCTTGACATTTCCAACAATTTTCCTCTCAATCGTCGAAGATTTTCTTCACTTCACAACTCCACTTATTGCAACTTCTCAACATTTGATTTTTTTTTTTGGTACCACCTTGTTGGGGATACGACTCATTCATCAAGTGTTTGACTTTTCTTTGGGCGTTGGCCTTGCTTTTACCAGGCACACTGCTTTTTCATGCCCCACTTTTGCACTTTTTTTTTTTGACAAAGTCTCCATTTTATCAGCATTGTAAATCATGTTACTTGAGTGGTTTGATTTTTCTTGTCTTGCCCCAGTGTGGGGGATGATCACCAACTAGGTTTAATGTGAAACTAATTCTTAGGCTCAAAGGGGCTATGGAATGGATAAAGTGCATAGGATAGAGAAAGAACTGTTCTTCGTCGTCCTAAGGCACTTTAAATTATCGTACAAGTTACACTGTAAAAGCAATACTCGAAGATTGATGCAAGTGTGAGTAAGAAAATTCCTATCATTCATTTCAAATCTTGTCCCAGTATGGGACGATTCTTGACAGGGATAATTTAAAAAGCTCTTCATGTGTGTGGGTTCAAAGGGTTGAACAATGGATTTACCTGTAGTGTTTCGGGTAGTAGAAGAAACTGACTCTCATCACCTTGGTTGACATACCCTTTGCGAGATCACCCTTTTTCTCACAGGCATGGAATTTTTCACACAACTCACTGGGGGTCAGTGTATGGAATAGGGTTTGCCTTTTATCATTCCAAAGTATCCCATTTCACACATTCAATTCATCTCACATAATTCATCAAGGAAGAAAAATGCAATATTTGCGACAAATTTGAACAATTCAATTCACTAAGGCAATTTATTCATCATAAAATGTTTGCAATTCAAAACATGACATGGCAAATTCTATCATGGGTAATACTTATTGATAGCATCTGAATTAACTGGAGTAGAAAACACACGACCATCCATTTCTGCCAAAATCAAAGCACCGCCATGAAGTACCTTCTTTACCACATATGGGCCACTGTAGTTTGGAGCAAACTTCCCCCCAGGATCTGGAAAAATTGGCAACAACTTCCTTAAAACAAGATCATTTACCTCGAAATGTCTCGGCCGCACCTTTCGGTTGAAAGATCTGGCTACTCTCTGTTGATATGCTTGGTCATGGCAGAGAGCCTTCAGTTTTTTCTCATCGATCAAGTTCAACTGTTCAAGTCTTTGTTGCGACCATTCTGCCTCAGATAATTCCACTTGGGATAATATTCTCAGAGAAGGAATCTCCACTTCCACACGCAAAACTGCCTCCATGCCGTATACCAGAGCAAAAGGAGTTGCCCCGGTAGAAGTACGAATCGATATCCGATACGCCATCAGTGCGAAGGGTAATCTGTCATGCCAGTCTCGATAATTCTCGACTGTCTTAGCCAAGATCTTCTTAATATTCTTATTGGCCGCTTCAACAGCCCCATTCATTTGAGGGCGATAAGGGGATGAATTCATATGCTTGATCTTGAGCTCACTAAACAACTCATCAATGAGCTTGTTGTTCAAATTTGTCCCGTTGTCAGTGATAATTGTTTCAGGGACACCATAGCGAGCAATTATGTCATGTTTGATAAACTTCACAACATTGCGAGCAGTGACACCTGCAAATGATGTAGCTTCGATCCATTTTGAAAAATAGTCTATGGCCACTAAAATGAATCTATGCCCATTGGAAGCCTTTGGGTTTATTGTGCCGATCACATCAATCCCCCACATTGAGAAAGGCCATGGCTCGGAAAACTGGTGCATCACAGTTGGAGGAACATTTATCTTATCACCATGGACTTGGCAACAATGACAACTTCGAACATGCTGTATACAGTCACCTTCTAGCGTGAGCCAATAATAGCCTAATCTCATGATCTTCTTAGCCATCATGTGTCCATTCATATCAAGGCCACATACTCTTTCATGAATTTCTTGCATGATTTGAGTGGCCTCAGCTGCACCCACACACCGCAACAAGATTGAATCATAAGATCTCTTATATAAATTCTCACCACTAATGAAGAACTTTGAGGCCATCTTCATGATGTACTTCCTATCAGCTGGAGTACTTCCCTTAGGGAATCCTTGTTTTTGGATGTAGTTCATGATATCGTAATACCATGGTTTTCCGTCAGACTCTTCTGTCACTACCATACAATAAGCCGGCCTTGGAAGAATCTCGATCTTCAATGGTTCAACTTCTAATCCGTCAGTGACTTGCAACATAGATGATAAAGTTGCGAGTGCATCTGCAAATTGATTGTGAGACCTCGATAAGTATTCAAATGAAACTTCATCGAATTTCTTGATCAAATCTTCTAAGTACTTATGATATGGGAGCAACTTAGCATCCTTAGTCTTCCATTCACCTATAGTCTGTAGTATGATCAGCGCGGAATCCCCGAACACTTTTAATTTGGCTACACCCATCTCGATTGTAGCTTGAAGCCCAAGGATGCAAGCTTCATACTCGGCTATATTTTTAGTGCATGAGAATATCAATTTCGCAGCTACTGGGTGATGCTGTCTGTCTGGGGATATCAAAACTGCCCCAGTACCTGAACCAGACAAGTTCACAGCTCCATCAAAGAACATTGTCCATGAATCTTCATTTACACTTAAGATGCAGTCATCCAAAGAACGATCGTCATTATTTGAGGCTTTTGGATTCTCAGCCAATAGATCGGCAATTACTCGACCTTTAACCGACTTTTGTGGCATGAATTGCACATCAAATTCCGAGATCAAAATTTGCCATTTAGCCAACTTACCCACCAAAGCTGGCCGGTTCAGTAAATACTTGATAGGATCGTTCTCAGTTACGAGGAATGTCTGGTAATGCAGTGTGTACTGTCTCAATCTATGCAATATCCACACTAATGCAGCACATGTCTTTTCCACATTAGAATATTTTAGCTCTGACACAGTGAATTTTTTACTCAAGTAATAAACGGCTCGTTCTTTTTTATCGATGGGACTTTCCTGAGCCAACATCGCACCCAATAAGTCACCATGAATGGTGAGGTAAAGAATCAAAGGATACCTTGGCGATGGCGGGACAAGAACTGGTGGATTCATCAAGTATTGTTTTAGCTTGTCGAATGCTTTTCGACACTCATCATCCCAGTTGACTCGTGCATTCTTCTTTAAGATCTTGAAGAATGGCTTGGCGGTTTTAGAAAGTTGGGAAATGAATCGAGCAATGTAATTCAACCTCCCCAAAAGACTCTGGACTTCTTTCACTGTTGATGGAGGTTGCAACTTACATATGGCCTTAGCTTTAGCTGGGTCGATCTCAATCCCTTTACTGCTCACAATGAACGCAAGTAATTTACCAGATGTTGCTCCAAACACACACTTAGTGGGGTTTAGACGAAGCTTGAATTCACGGAGTCGATCAAACAATTTCTTCAAGGTTTCGATACGGCTTTTCCCAGGTCGAGTCTTAGCGATCATATCATCAACATAGACCTCGATCTCTTGATGCATCATGTCATGAAATAGTGCTACCATGGCTCGCTGGTAAGTTGCCCCTACATTCTTGAGTCCAAAGGGCATGACCTTATAATGAAAGGTTCCCCATGGAGTGATAAATGCAGTTTTCTCTTTGTCTTCCTCCCTCATCCTTATCTGATTGTATCCAGAAAAACCATCCATAAATGAGAATAGTTCAAATCCGGCAGTACTATCAACAAGGACATCTATGTGAGGTAGCGGGAAGTCATCTTTTGGGCTAGCCTTGTTCAAATCCCGATAATCGATACAAACTCGAACTCGACCATCCTTCTTCATCACCGGCACAATGTTTGCTACCCATTCAGGGTATTGCGAGACTTCAATAAATCTGACTTTTAGAAGCTTCATCACCTCTTCCTCTATGTTCTTCGAGAGCTCAGGCTTAGTTCTTCGCAACCTTTGCTTCTTAGGAGGCACGTCCGGGTTAGTAGGCAAACAATGCTCCACGATTGACTGGTCTAACCCAAGCATGTCGGCGTAGGTCCATGCGAAGATGTCCTGATATTCCTTCAGTAACTGAATTAGGCGCTCAGCCTCGTCTTTGGGGAGATTCGCCCCTATTTTCACCTCCTTGGCTTCTTCAATGTCACTTAAATTAATAGTGACGGTTTGCTCGGATGTGAGAGTCTTGGCTTTTTCATGTTGTTCCTAGCTTTGCTGCACCTCAATGGAATCTTCAATGGAATCCTTGATCGACTCTCCAAGATCATTATCAGCACTTGTTGCATTGGATTGGACCATTTCTATACCTTTGCATGTTATATGATCATCTCTGAAACATGAAATAGAAGAATCAAAAAAACAAACAGGGTTAATCATATTTTATTTTATTTTTTTGTAATTTTTTTTTGCAAAAGCATTTTTTTTAAACATTTTGACACGAGGAAGCATGATGAAGCCCAGGCCTCAGAATTCTCCTTGGATTTTAATTTTGTTTTATCGGCTGGATATCATCACCAGGCTGGTTTGGTGTACCTCATCATGCCCTCAAAATAAAACTTGCAATTTCATTGAAATTCATCAATCAATTACAATTTATTGAATGGAAAATGCAATTTAAGTCCTAAGAAGAAAGTGAAAAAGAAGAAATCGAAAACAATTCCTAGAAAGCAATAAAAATTCCCACGCAGGGGAATGTGCAAAAGTGATAAATGGGTTACTCTTGTGGGCGAGGGCCCGTTTCTTCCAGAGGTTCTCCATCAATGGCTCCGATGGAGAGATCATCGAACAAACTTGAAATTTCTTCCAGGGTGTCATCAGAGTTTTCCGTCTTTAAAGGCGTCGGATCATCCATGCCATCCCATCCACTTGGAACTATATTGCGGGCATCAAAGTAAAAGCTAGGAGGAGCTGAATATTTCACCATATAGTCAAACTTCCCACTTGGCTGTCCGAGAGTATCCATCACTTCAGCTTCATCTTGCATCATAATTGGAGGACCAGGGAACGTCTCATGAATGTTTGGAGGTGGTAAATTTTGCCTCCCTCGCCCTTGCTTAGGTGACGAGTTATGCCTTCCCTGTCTTTGCCTTCCAGAACTTCCTTCACCTCTTCCATGGTACCCTAACCTAGTAGATCGGGACCTCTGAGGGGCTTCAATGGGGCTTCGAATACCCTGACCATTTCTTCCTAAACCATTGCCAGGGACAAAACCATTCCCAACCATTACTCTTCCTACCATGAGGGTAGCATTTGAAACCTCAGGAGTGGGCGACGATGAACCTCGAGAAGCATGTATGGTAGACACTAACTCAAATGAGTGGTAACTTGATTCGAGCTCAGAATCCGGCTCTACATAGGGGATAGCCGTCTCGTGATAAATCTGGTGGTCTTGCTCACCATACATAGTGACCAGCTTCCTTTCGATCACAAATTTCATAGCTTGATGTAGACTTGAAGGGACTGCTCCAGCAGTGTGTATCCATGGATGACCTAGCAGAAAATTGAAAGCGGTAGGGATATTCAGCACATGGAAGGGAATGTTGAAGACGACCGGCCCTATTTGCACGTCAAGATGGATTTCCCCGATTACCTCCTTTTTTGTTCCATCAAAAGCTCTCACCGAAGTCTTCGCAACATGTATCTTTGATGGGTCTACCTTGAGGCGGTGAAGAGTGGCCAATGGACATATGTTTAGGGTAGACCCATTATCAATGAGCACTCGGGACACATGAGAAACCTTGTGCTTGATAGATATGTAGAGTGCTTTATTATGCCCCCTACCCTCAAGAGGGAATTCCTCATCAGAAAAAGCAATCAGGTCCTTGAGAAGGACTGATCCCACAAAATCCTCCAGCTTATTTGCTTCAACTGTTTCGGGTACACGAATTTTGCTTAGCACCTTCATCAGCGACTTTTGATGCACAGAGGAGGTTTGGATGAGCTCGAGCAAAGAGATCTGGGCAGGCATCTTTCGCAATTGATCGACGATATTATACTCACTTGCTTTAATCACAGCCAAAAATTCCTTAGCCTCTTCGTCAGTGACAGGCTTTGCAGGTTGAGCATTATTTTGAGCATAAGTTCGACCAAACCTTTTAACGAGGTCAACATCTAGGTCATAAGACCAAGGCACCGCTTTATTATTGACATACTCATACGGCTGAGGTATTTCAATCACAACCTCCTCATCAGTTGCATCTTCTAGCGGGGGCATATCTGCAAGTGACGGATCTACTTCTTCCTTACCATTATCGAGAGCAGCCTGCTCCTCCTCCCTATCAATGATGATGTGGGAAATAGTGGAAACTACGCAGTTATGATCAGCATACACAATGATACCATCATCCACCATTCTGGCAACTCTTTCTTTCATCAATGATGGGGGAACATTTTCTTGATCTGAATAATATCCAGCTCTCACCAGTCCATTGTAGGCATATGCCACACGCACCTTCGAGTTCTTGATTCGTCTAACTTCAGGTTCTAAGATAGCATTCACTGTACCCTCATGCACCGGTAGAGGATTCTTCTGGACATTTGGCCGAGCAGTTTGAAATGAGAAGGCCTTTGTGTCCAAGAGATTTTGGATCTTGTGCTTGAGGGTGAAACATTCATTAGTCGAATGCCCCAATTCACCGTTATGGTAGTCACACTTCTTTGCCGGGTCATAACCGCGAATGCTTTCGCGATTGGGACGCTTTGGTTCATTAGTAAGCAAACCTTTCTTTCGGAGGATCATCAGCACTTGGGATGGAGACCCAGGGAGAGGAGAAAATTGCCTTATATTATTTGCTTGGGCAAATGATTGGTGGCCAGTGGTTTGTGGTTGTCTTGGATTCATTTGGATGGTCGGGGTACGTTTGACATTTTCTTGGCTATAAGCCACATTCACATCCACAGCCATTTCCTTCTCCTTCTTGGCAGTGAATCTTTTACTAGATGACTCAGTAAACCATCATTCTCTTATCCCCATCTCGATTTGTTCTCCTATAGGAATAAGCTGATTGAAGCTTTCGACGTATGTACTGGCCATTCTGTTACGAAACTCGGACGGAAGGGTTTTCACGAACAATTCATCAGCTCCTTGTTGGTAGGCTCAGGAGTAATTTGAGCCGCTGGGTTCCTCCATCTCACAGCATATTCTTTAAATGACTCGCTCCTTTTCTTTTCCATCCGCTCCAGGTCTTCTCGGGAAGGTGCGATGTCCATGTTGAACTTGTATTGTTTGAGGAATGCGTCAGCTACTTCGTTCCAAGTGTCGAGCAAGTTCACATTTTTCATCCCGTACTAGTTTAATGCGGGTCCAATCAAACTCGCATGGAATGATTGGATCATAAGGGGCTCGTTTTTTACGTGCTGGGCCATGCGCACGTGGTACATCTGCAGATGAGATTTTGGGTAAGATGTGCCATCATACTTCTCAAACTTTGGCATTTTGAACTTACTCGGCATTTTGACCTTCTCATAGACCGAGAGGTCGAACGGGAGGGACCTTTATGACTCCTGCAGCTGTCTCATTTTCTCTTCCAGCTTCGCAACACACTCATCCCAATCTGTCTTGGGAACGTCATCAAGCTTGGCCTTTGCAACAATGACTGGGTCATCTTCCAGCCTGAGCATGTCGTCGTCAATCGTTTGAACCTTGTTTGCTTGCTTCGGGATAACTATTTCAGGAAGAGCATGTGCAGCTGTTGAATTCGCTTGGAGGAATTGGATTTGATCCGTCACAAGTTGTAAAGAGGCGAGTACTTGTTGGAGTTGAGTCTCCATAGCTGACATACGATCACACATTTCATTTTGGTTAGCCATTTTAGCCCTCGATCGTGTAATGATGGGCGAACGCGGAGGATCCATTATCACCTAATTGGATAAAAGTAATGTAAGAACCAATGACAAGATAGGAAAAATGGCCCATGACAATGGTCTAATCGCCTGATTTTATTTGATATTTTAACCAAGTTTCCTAACAATGAACTAGGAATTGAAATCCAAAATCCCTAAACATTGAATCTAAAAATTGAAAACACTGAACTAGAAATCCCTAAACATTGAATCAAAATTCAAGACATCTCATTTTATATGCTTTCGGGATTTCAACGCCTTGCGAAGCTTCTCATTTTCCGCTTAAATCATTTTCACTTTCCGCTTAAGATGCTCAATTTGTGCTCGTTGGGTTGGCTTCTCAGTTACATCAGGGACTACTGGACGCAAAGCAGCAGGAATCTGGTATTGTTGGATGTAGAACGCCGATGCATGGTGAATCTCCTCATCACCCTTCAGTCTCATGGGCACCAAAATCTTTTCTAGATGACATTCGCTCCACGTAGTAACGATCGTCTGGATTTCGTTAAAGTAGTCGTAATCCTTTCGAATGAAACAAACTTGGAACAAATTTGTCTTGAGAGGGGGGAATTTCTTGAAGAGCTTTGCACTGACGGGTCACTCTATGTGGATAATAGGAAGTAGCACCGGAAAGGCCCAGCAGCGGGATTGGTCCATCATGTTTGTGAGACAAACGAGCCTCCTCAATGTGGAGCCATTTAGTATGCCATAAGAATGCCTTAGGATCAGGATTTTTCAAAAAATTAACCCAACGGGCATACTGTTTATTTGGGGAAAAACGTTCTAAGACTGCAAACTTTTGTATGGGGTGCCTAAATTCATCAATCTTAAATTGCTTCATAAGGTGCCCAAATCCTCTTATGTGGGAGAAAAACCATATTTGCAAAAGTTCGGGGAGGGCACGCATGGTCTTTTCCTCATTTTGTTTGAAACGGGTTAATGATAAAAATGTTTCGGCTAAAACCATATTCACATAATTCAACCCGTCGCAAACACGATTAACCACCCATGAAATTGAAGGATTGATGGCATTTTTTCGACAAGGAAAAACGATTGGCCCAAAAAATGCTAACATGAAAATCATGGCTTTTGAAATCATTGGTTGGTTTGCAAAACACTTTTCTAAGAATGAAAATGGACATGCAAAACAATTGGCTTTGACAACTTTCCTTACTCCTTCGGCTTCGATTTGTAAAAAATGTGATAATTCAGAAATAGAATCTATACCGATAGGTGGTCTAACAAGTTCCCTTTCCAGGGGCATTCCGATGGCAACACTATATTCTTCAAGTGTTGGAGTCAATTCAAACTTACCAAATATGAAGGTGGAAGTTTGTGGACACCAGAAGTGAGGGAGTGCTTGAATCACACCAGAGTGGACGTTGATCTCTAACAGTGGAAGAAGTCGGGCGATCCTGGCTTTCACATATCTCTGACCATCTTGATCCAATTGATCTAACCACCTCTTGAGCTCTTTTTTTGGAGTGGAAATGAATTGTGCATCGGTTTTCCCCATTGCATATAAAACAAGACCGACGACAAAACCTAATTGTCATGGACCGACAAAATTACAATAAAGTAAATAAATTGCGAAAAATTTAAACAACTTATTTCATTGGAAATGGATGACAATCACAGAGACATGCGCATGAAATGTGAGGCTCGATTTCTACCTAGACGGCTTAATAAGGTGGAGCTAAGAGGATGGTCTGACCATTGCAGTCTCGCATTAACGTGTCAGGTCCTCCTAACCCCGGCGCAGTCGAATGGAATACCCAATAATCACGCAGTCTCGTGGATATGGACAAACACATTCGACACCATGAAAGAAATTTCGGGGAAGAGAAGGTCAACCTCTACATAGCAATCTTGCTTTAGAGGAAGTATCCTTCTCAACACCATCCTAGAAGTTCTATCGCAGTCCAGGTCCGACCGCAAGTTGTGTGTGCAAATAGTGTGCTGCTAAAGCAATAAAGCATGCACAACAGTTTAAATGCAAACAACACTTCTATAGTTTTAATTCAAACATTCATCCCTAACTTCAACCTGCAAAACAGGGGTTAGTAAAGACTACTCCCCTTATACCTCCTATCTGCAAGAACATTTAACACCTTAGGAATGTTAGGGACGTACCTGAGATCCTTGCTGGCAAACGAAAACATTTTTTTCAAAAAAGAAAATTGGCCTAAGTCCACTAAGAGTTTCAAATCAAGTCCCCAGCGGAGTCGCCAAGCTGTCACGACCTAAATTTTTCGGGTGCACCACTTAAAACTAGGTTAATGGATTGCTAAGTTTTTACACTTAGCTCGAGCTCTCCCAAGCCCATACCAATTCGCGACTTAAGGTTTAATTTTTTTTAACATGCAAAAGATGATTATCTAGGAGTCGCCACTAATTAGTTTATGGTAGGTCAATTAGATACCTAAGTAAAATAAAGGGAGATTTATTTTACTCCTACGAACCAGAGATTAAGGGTACGGGGACTTGGTTACATTAGAATTTTCTAATGCCCTTTCGGTACCATTTCTTTTTAATTTTTCAAAATGTTTTTGCAAGCAGCTGATTTATTTTAATCTAAATTACTATCATGCAAATGTAGTGACCACACGGATGCTCATCCATTATTAAAACATTCAAATAAATAAATTGCATCCCACAAAGCAAGCAATCATCTTTTTTTATTTACTTAAAAATTAAAATTCTCTTATAAAATGCATTTTAAAACTAAATGACTTAATCTTATTAATGTGCAAATTCTAATTAAATGGGTCTATTATGCAAACTAATTATTATGCACCTTATGACCTAACTTTACTAACAAATGATCATATTATGCAAACTAATTAACAAGCACCTAGATTTTTGGATTTTTTTTATTGAAATTCAGAATTGATAAAGATCCTAATTAATCTATCTAAAAAGGGATAATTTTCTAATTTATTCTAGGGATTAATTTGACTTAAACCCTATCCTATCTTAGGAAACTATTGTTCAATTTTTTTATTTTATTTTATTTAAAAAAAAGGATGAGAATATGAAAATGTGCCAATTATATCTAAGACTCTAAAAAGGCTATTTAAGTCTAATCCTAACTTATTTTTTTTAAGATATCTAAAAATGCAGTCCTAAAAATATTATATAAAAATGCAATCATAGAAATATAATCCTAAAAATTTGATTAATTAAACATACGTGTCTGATTTATTAAACCTATATGTCCTATATGCTCATGTAGAATTTTGATTTTTTTTATTTATTTTTCATTTTGATTTTTTTTAGTTTTCTTTTTAAAGATAAGTAATTATTAAATCTAAACTATTAACAAAATCAAGTAAGGAAGGATTAAAATAATTGAAAAAATAACATGTTGTCTCACAGGTCAGGTTAACGGTTATTCTAACCCTAATTATCACAACAAAGAGATAAAAATAATTACAAATCTGATCCGAAGTCTTACGGACCAAATTAAATAATTATTGTGATTTAACAATTAAAATCTCACTAAAAAGCCCAACAATTAAAATAATTTAAAAAATGATCTAATGTCTCTCGGACCAAATTAATAATTATAATAATTCCGGACAAAATCCTTGTGGATAATGCCTACAAAAATTATAGATATTAACATCCAATATTACAAATTAAATACCTAAACTGAAAATACTATCAAATGAAATAAACAAAAATAACATAACAAATAAAATAAACTAAATTATAAAGAAAGTAAAAAGTAAAAATAATAAAAACTACCTAGGTAAGTAAAGGAGATGGAGGGTGACGCCGTAGGGAGGCAGGCGTTGGCTGGCGGCATTGGGACTCCGGCAAGGGCTGAACAGTGCCGGGACTGCTGGTAGTCAGCGGCGAGGGGGCGCACGGGCTTCGGTGGTGCTGGGGTCGCGATCTACAGTGGCAAGCGAGGGTGATCGCGATCTGATGCGAGCGGAGGCGGATCAACGAGACGTGGAGCGGCGGTTGTGCGGGTCGGGGCTGCGGCGTCGCGGTGGTCTCGCTGTGGCGGCTCCAGGTCACAAACGGTGCGGGTCCAACGGGAAGGGTAAGGCGGCGACGGCGGTTGCACGATGGTGGCTCCGAATAGCAAGGGGGCTCGGTTCCAGGCGCGAGGGGATGTTGGCTGCAGATCCGACGGTGTCGACGGTTGCGGTGGTGGGCGCGAAGCGGCGAGGTGGCGTCGGGTTGCTGGTCTGAGCGGCACGGTCGAAGCAGCAGGCAGCTGTGCTCGAAGGAGGCTCTGAGCGAATCTGCTGGGCATCGGCGTTGGGATCGGCGATGTCGCTCAGAAAAGGGCTCGGAGCGGATCAGCTTGGCGTCAGAGCAGAGGCATCACTGGTAGATCGGCGACAAACGGACTGGCGGTAGCAGTAGAGACAACGTCGGCGCTTGGGTGGAGCAGCGACGTCTTTTGCAAGGGCTTGGCGTTCTATTCGGGACTTGCTCGCAAAGCAGCGAGCTCACGGGCAATGGAGGGCTCCAGCGACAGGCGAGATGGCAGTGCGGGCGCAGCAGTTGGTGGTTGCGGCAGCGTTGTGGTGGTGCGGGCACAGCAGCACAGGTGCTCACAGACAGGGCCGGCAGCAAGCGGCTTCGCGGACGAAGATGAACAGTAGTTTGTGAATAGTGCAATATGTACAGTATAATTTCAGAATTCCACAATTAATAAATTAAATTCATTAATTAAGAAAATCATTAATTAAGACAAACAATCAATTAATTAGGGCAAAGCATGCATAAATAAACATAAACCACAATTAATTAATAAAAAGTAAGATTAATCTAAACTAATCTTAACAATCTAACCACCTATCTTGGGGCTAATACAACTCCATTAAAATCCTTAAATTAGAATTAGCCCTAACTAAACCAACCTTAAGCAAGTTTAGGTACTAAATGAAGGATTAGGGGCTAAACTCACCCTTTAAGCAGGCCAGAGACACGAATGTAGCACCGACGACAAATGTGACGCACAGGGACCTTAACAACGATGATCTAAGGCAATCCTAAGGTTGAAACAACAGTAACAAACTCTAGCTCTCACTGCAACTCTGAAAAACTAGACTGCCAGATGAGGAATAGGGTTGAACAGGCTAGCCGAAGCTCTTGCGAGCGTCTGGTCGGCGACTGGCGACTGGCGGCACTTGGGGGTTAAGGGGGACTGGCTAGTGGCTAGCGTGGGCGGAGATTGGTCGAAACAAGAGGAAAAAGGCTGAAAAGGTGAAGTAGTGCAGGGACCAGATGGTCAGACTAGTGCTAGCTTTTGGCCAATCGGCGCGCCAGCCAATGGCTCCGATCGGCGAACGACCGCCATGGGGCGTATGGACTGGATGTCATGAGCACAGTGGTGGGTGGCACGGGTGGTGATTCAAATGAGAGGACAACAAACAACTCAAGTTTTTGGAGGAAGGTCAGCAGGAGAAGAACAAGGAAGAAGAAGAAACAAGGGGAGAGAGAGGGCCGCGAATTCAAAGGCTAAAGAGGGGGAGAGAGAGTGAAGTGAGGGCTGGCTGTAAGCCTCATTAAGGCCCCTCAATGCATGCTTCAACTCCCCATGAAAGTGACATCATCTTCTCTCTCTTCTTTTGACTTTCCCTTAAAATATCTAGGGGCAAAATAGTCATTTCCACCTTGCACATTTCCCACTCTGCCCTTGTGCTGAAAAGAAGGGCGGGCCTAAGAAATGAGCTAGGAAATGAATAGGAATGAGCTCGAGAATTGGTTGGGCTAAAAAAGGCTCAAGGTTGGACAATGGGCTCGAAAGGTAAATTGGTCGGTTAGGTCCAACAGGTTCACTTGCTTGTCTCGGTCTACCATGGGCTATCCCACCTTAGGCATGAGGCCCACATTGGCCATGCCTGGCCGACGTCCTCATAGGCTCGGTTCCTTGGTCCATAAATCATTTTTCAAATACTCGGCTCAACTGGCACTGTCAACTGTCAAAGTAGCAACGTCCAAAAGTCCGTCTTGGACATTCTCAAAAATTCGAAGTCCAATCTTGGATTCTCATGCCATGTCAATTTCGTCCAAATGCCATTTTGGTACAATTCAGACTGACAAGCGGCTTCAAGGATTCACTCATAACCGACTCGTGTCAAACCACATTCAAGACATCTCGACACATGGACATCCTTAACTACATGAAATTGTAGAGGATAGATTCTTATTTCAAAGTACATGATTACCGAGAATCAACATAGGGTCGTTCACGAGTTTGATAACAGTAAATAGAATCGCCTGTCGTTCCATTATGTTCTATCCACGAATCGACTTCTAGTCATCCCTAAAATCGGCCTACCTATCTACAAGATCATCCTCATGCAAGTCTCACGGTCAAGTCGTTTTCCCAGGTCAAGTTCTTTAGTCACACGAGTTCTATCCTCATTAGCTTTTCTCCTCAAGGTCAATATTTTGGGAGTGATCAATTCCAAGTGAGATCAAACAACAATGCATTGACAAAACATTCATTCATCCCTCAAATGACTCGAATTTCAGGACGTCACAATTTTTCTCCCCTTACAAAAACATGAAATTAGACCATTTTCGCTTCTAGATGACATTATGTGTGAACAGTAGTTTGTGAATAGTGCAATATGAATTGTATAATTTCATAATTCAACAATTAATAAATTAAATTAAAAAATTAAGCAAATCATTAATTAAGACAAACAATCAATTAATTAAACATAAACCACAATTAATTAACAAAAAGTAAGATTATTCTAAACTAATCTTAACAATCTATCTAACCACCTATTTTAGGGCTAATACAACTCAATTAAAATCCTTAAATTAGAATTAGCCTTAACTAAACCAACCCTAAGCAAGTTTAGGTACTAAACAAAGGATTATGGCCTAAACTCACTCGTTAAGTAGGCCAGAGACACAAACAAAACGCCGATGATGAATGTGATGCACAAGGACCTCAACCACAATGATCCAAGGTAGTCCTATGGCTGAAGCAGCAGCAAAAAACTCTACCTCTCACTGCAACTCTGAAAAACTACACTGCCGGAGGAGGAAAAGGGCTGAATGAGTTGGCCAGAGCTCTAGCGAGTGGCTGGCCGGCAACCGGCGGCACTTGGGGGTTAAGGGGGACTGGCTAGTGGCTAGGATGGGCGGAGATTGGGTCAAAACAGGAGGAAAAAGGCTGAAAAGGCGAAGCAATGCAGGGACCAAGTGGTCAGACCGATGCTAGCTTTTAACCAGTCGGCGGGTCAGCCGACGACTCTGACTGGCGAACAGCCGCCATGGGGCATATAGTCTGGATGTTTTGAGCATGATGGTGGGCGGCACGAGCGGTGATTCACATGGAAAGACAACAAACAACTCAGGTTTTTGGAGGAAGGTCAGTAGGAGAAGAAGAAGGAAAAAGAAGAAACAGGGGGAGAGAGAGGACTGTGAATTCTTGTGCTGAAGAGGGGGAGAGAGAGTGAAGTGAGGGCTGGCTATCAAGCCTCATTAAGGCCCCTCAATGCATGCTTCAACTCCCCATGCAAGTGACATCATCTTCTCTCTCTTCTTTTGACTTTCCCTTAAAATATCTAGGAGCAAAATAGTCATTTCCACCATGCACATTTCCTACTTTGCCCTTGGGTTGAAAAGTAAGGCGGGCCTAAGAAACGATTTAGGTAATGAATAGAAATGTGCTCGGGAATTGGTTGGGCTAAAAAAGGCTCAAGGTTAGACAATGGGCTTGGAAGGTAAATTAGTTGGTTGGGTCCAACAGGCTCACTTGCTTATCTCGGTCTACCATGGTGGCTATCCCACCTTAGGCATGAGGCCCACACTAGCCTTGCTTGGCCCACGTCATCATAGGCTCGGCTCTTCGGTCCATAAATCATTTTCCAAACACTCGGCTTAACTAGCAGTGTTAACTGTCGAAGTAGCATCGTCCCAAAGTCTGTCCAGTACATTCTTGAAAATTAGAAGTCCAATCTTGGATTCTTATGCCATGTCAATTTTGTTCGAATGCCATTTTGGTACAACTCAGACTGACAGGCGACTTCGAGGATTCACGTGTAACCAACTCGTGCCAAACGACAGTCAAGACATCTCGACACATGGACGTCTTTGATTTCATGAAATTGTGGAGGATAGATTCTTATTTCAAAGTACATGATTACCGAGAATCGACATAGGGTCGTTCGCGGATTTGATAACAGTAAACAGAATCACCTGTCGTTCCATTATGTTATGTTTGCGAATCGACTTCTAGTTGTCCTTGAAATCAACCTACCTATCTATAGAATTTTCCTGTCGCAAGTCTCACAGTCAAGTCGTTTTCCCAGCTCAAGTTCTTTAGTCACACGAATTTTGTCCTCATTAGCCTTTCTCCTCAAGGTTAGTATCTCGGGAGTGATCTATTCCAAGTGAGATCAACCAACAATACTTTGACGAAACGTTCATTCATCCCTCGAAGGACTTGAATTTCAAGACGTCACAATTCTTCTCCCCTTACAAAAATTCCGTCCTCGAAATTTGCAATTACAGGTAAATTTTCAAAAAGATGGGGGTGTTGTTTCTTCATTGCTTCCTCACTTTCCCATGTTGCTCCCTCTGTCCCATGATGTCGCCAGATCACCTTAACTAAGGTGATAGTCTTGTTTCGAAGCATTTGCTCTTTATGGTACCTCTCCACATATGACACCCTATCGTCTACGTCTAGTTCTTCAAAGTTCAATACATGAGTCAGGTTCGGTTCATACTTTCTCAACATGGACACGTGGAAAACATCATGTACTTGGGCAAGCTTCGGTGGCAACGCTAGACGATACGCTAAAACCCTTATCCTTTCCAAAATCTCAAAGGGTCCAATGTACTTCGGACTTAACTTTCCTTTGTTGCTGAACCTAGAAGCACCCCTCATTGGTGATACTTTCAAAAACACATGATCACCCACCTTAAACTCCAATGGTCTACGACGTTTGTTTGCATAACTCTTCTGACAAATTTGAGTGGTCTTTAGTCTGTCTCGAATAATCTAAATTGCATTCAAAGATTGCTGTACCAACTCTGGCCTCGTGATTTTTCACTCACCAACCTCGCCCCAACAAAGTGGAGTTTGTAGGGTCTCCTATATAAAGCCTCAAATGGTGCTATTTTAATACTCTGCTAATAACTGTTATTGTAGGCAAACTCAACCAAGTGAAGCTGCTCTTCCCAACTGCCTTTAAAATCTATAACACAAGCTCGTAACATACCCTCAAGAGTTTAGATTGTCCTTTCTAATTGGCCATCTGTCTGTGGATGGTACGCCGTGCAATACTACAATTTCATCCCCAAAGCGGATTGCAAACTTTTCCAAAAAGTTGCCGTAAACTTAGGATCACGATCAAACGTGATCGTCACGAGAACTCCATGAATGCGTACAATCTAACATACATACAACTCTGCATACCTATCCAACGTGAAATCCTTCCGTACGGCAATAATGTGAGCTGACTTTGTCAATCTGTCAACCACTACCCAAATTGAGTCTTTTGCTTGCTAACTCCTTGGCAACCCCATCACAAAATCCATGGTAATGTGTTCCCACTTCCAATCGGGAATCTCAAGAGGTTGCAGTAGTCCACCGGGCTAACAATGCTGAGCCTTTACGTGTTGGCACGTCAAACAATTAGCCACATGCTTTGCAATGTCCAACTTCATACCATTCCACCAGAAGTGCGGCTTCAGATTCTGATACATTTTCGTACTGCCAAGGTAGATGCTATAGTTACTACGATGAGCTTCTGACAAGACTTTTTCCTTAAGTTCTGCATCATTTGGAACACACAATCGTCCTCAAAACCTCAATGTCCCATCCCCGGACACTTGAAAGTCTACTTTTACCTTTGCCTAATCCATCTGCAGGATCTTAAGAACTTCAAGATCCGTCGCTTGGGCACTTTTTATCCTGCTTTGCATCTTGGGCTCCTCCCTGAGAGTGCCTATTAGACTAGCAAAATGGCTGACCTCAATTTTGAAATCTGAGTCCCTGACTCCCTCTAAAAGAATCCATTCCTGTACCATCATCTAAGCAATTGTTGACTTTTGACTGAGTGCATCCGCCACTTTATTCACTTTCCCCAGATGATACAAAATCTCGCAATCGTAGTCCTTAAGAAGTTCCATCCATCGTCGTTGCATCATGTTCAACTCTTTTTGAGAGAACAAATACTTCAAACTCGGATGATCCGTAAAAATCAGAAATCTTTTCCCACACGAGTAATGTCTCCAAATCTTAAGTGCAAAGATGATCGTCACTAATTCCAAATCATACGTCGAATAGTTAAGCTTGTGAAGCCTTAACTGTCGGGATGCATATGCAACCACCTTGTCATGTTGCATTAACACATAGCCTAGTCCTTTATGCGGCACGTCACTGTATATTTCATACCCACCAGGACCAAACGAAATTGTCAACACAGGTGTGGTAGTCAGTTTCTGCTTAAGCTCTTGAAAATTATGCTCACACTTGTCCATCCAATTAAACTTCTTTTCCATCTTCAACAATCTCGTTAAAGGCATGGCTATTGCAGAAAACTTCTCTACAAAATGTCTATAATACCCAGCCAATCCTAAAAAACTTCGAATTTCAGTTACTGTCGTAGGTCTTGGCCAGTTCATGACCACTTCGATCTTAGTTGGATCAACGGAGATCCCTTCACTTAAAATTACATGCCCTAAAAATCCCACGTAACATAACAAAAACTTACACTTGTTGAACTTAGTGTAAAGCTCATGCTCTCTCAAGGTCTGCAGTACTAGTCTTAAGTGATTCTCATGATCCTCGAGACTTCTCGAGTACACCAATATATCGTCAATGAACACAATCACGAATTAGTCCAAATGCTTATTGAACACTTGGTTCATCAAGTCCATGAAGGCTGCAGGGGCATTCGTCAATCCAAATAGCATTACCGTTAACTCATAGTGACCATAGCACATTTGAAACACCGTTTTCAGTATATCCTCCTTTTTTATCCCTAACTGATGGGCCTATCCTCAAGTCTATCTTAGAAAATACCGAGGCTCCTTGAAGTTGGTTGAACAAATCATCAACCCTTGGTAATAGATACTTGTTCTTGATGGTTACCTGATTAAGCTACAAGTAGTCAATGCAGAGATGCAAAGACCCATCCTTTTTCCTTACAAACAATACCGGCACTCCCCAAGGGGATGCACTAGGACGAATGAATCATTTATCCAGTAACTCTTGCATCTACACCTTTAGTTCCTTCAATTCTTATAAAACCATCCTATAAGGCACCTTGGAAATCGTTTCAGTCCCAGGGGCCAACTCAATCACAAACTCAATCTCCCTCTCTGGAGGTAAGCCTGGCAATTCCTTGGGAAATACATTCATGTACTCTTGTAGCATTGCAATATCCTCCGCCTTTGATCCTTCTACCAGCATATCCACAACTAATGCCAAATACCCTTGGCATCTAGATTCCAACAACCGAGTCACCTTGAGTGACGAAATCAGAGGAACGGAGGGTCCCCATATATTTCTGACAAATTCAAAACTATCACCCATTACTGGGTTAAACTGAATTGTCCTTCCATGACAATTCACTATGGCTTGTTGCTTGGTGAGTTAATCCATGCCAATTATGACATCAAAGCCATACATTGCTATTACAATCAAATAAATAACTTCCTTGTGACCACCCACAACTAACTTACAGTCAGAACAACCTAACTCAAATAATATCTTATCCTTAAACGAAGTAGAAATACTATAAACCACTCTCAATGGTTTGAGACTTAACCCCACTAGCTTAACAAAAAAATCAGCAACAAAAGAATGCATAGCATCAGGATCAAATAATGCATAAGTAGCATGATCGTGTAAGGTATCATACCTGTAACAACAACGAGAAAATCCTTCGCCTCCCCTCAGGTAACGGCATAAACTCATCCTTATGCTATCGGTCTACCTTGATTGTTTGGCAGCGTGTTCCTAGCAAGTTGTCCTCCTTGCGTTGGTGGCCTTGTTGACCACATCCGAAGCAGGTTCCTATCAACGAAGGATAGAGAAGATTCCCATGTTTCCTTCCACACACCCAATAGACTCCCATGGCATTAGATGTCGGTTTCCTCACGTAGTTCTTTTTGTTAGGTGGGATAGGATTCTTTCTTCCTATCGTCTGTCCTTTTCCAAACTAACTATTATCTCGGTTAGGCACGAATTGCAAGCCAGATCCAGTCACCCTTTCAACCATGTTCTTCTCTATCATCTATGCACTCTCATACATCTCATCAAAGCTCTTTAAATTCAAGAGCACCAACTCGTCTTTCAACTCAGCTTTCAAGCCGTCCCTAAACTGTCTTGCCCTATCTACAAGGTCCTTTACCAACCTTGGTGCATACTTGGCCAACTCACTGAACTTCGCCTCAAAGTGATCCACAGACATCTGATTCTAACGAAGCCATTCGAACTATGCCATCTTTGACTCCCTCACACTATCTGAGAAGTACTTCCCATTAAAAGCCTCACAAAAGGCACCCCAAGTCTAAACCGTGCCTTCAGGGAACACTCTTCCTTGAGTGGCTTCTCACCACGTACTGGCGTTACCTTGAAGCTGATAAGCCACTAGAAGTACTCCATCTTACTCTGAACATCTCAGTATTGTGAAGGTCTTCTCGATATCCCTTATCCAAAGGGTTGCAGCCTCGGGGTTGCCCACGCCACTGAACCTCGGTGGCTTAAGTCTCACAAACTACTTTACTAGCTTGTGCATCGGTCTCTCACAAACCTCACCTCTCACTTCAAGAACCATTAGGACCTCAGCAGGAGCAATAGGAACAGCGGCGGCAGCGGCGGCGACGGCAACAACAGCCGTAACAACATCTTGATCCTCAGCTTGTTGTCTTAATAAAGTCTCTAGTGCCAACAGGATCCTATCTAACCTAGGGTACTCTTACGCTCTATCTCTACCACTGGTTTGACCAACTGCTGCCCTATGCCTAAGGGCTCTCTGCTTAAGATTGCTCATCACTTTGGACACTCACTAGTCTTGCTTTCCAATTCCAACTAGGAATTAGAAACTATGCGCTACCCTCTATAACACAAGATCACACAAGAAATCACAAGCACATAGAATAAAAACCATCCCTATCTCACTATCCCAAAAACCCCACGCACCTTATCACTCCAGGTCTTAATCTTGCTTTAATACCAAAACCGGACAGGGAAGTCACGCCCCGAACCCCAAGCATGCAACAACCCCTTCCCCTGGTCGAAAGAAAGCGACGTCCTAGGACTCGTCAATGACCATTCATTTTAATATTTCATTATGCATAAGCGGAAAATGAACCATCCCCCAATCAAATAGACGATCAAGTAATGAAATGGGGATATAGGTATGAACAACAAAAACAACAACTACTAGCATAGACATTTTTATTGGATTAACCAATGGAGGATCATTTCGAAATTACAAGCCCACCAGAGAGGCCGATCCATCCTCTAAGCCAAACCAAAAAGAAACTATGCTAGGCTAATCCAACTATAAAAAATGAACCCTCGGCTTCGGCACCCCTATCACTCTGACCCATCAGACTCAGGCTCCGTTGGGTCGTACTTAGAGGTGTTTTGGTTGATCTCTAGTGAAGAGGAGGCAGGATTCTCCACTGCACCGGCGGGTGTGCCATTCTAACAGCCTGAAAGTGGTTATATAATAACCAATGAGATAAAATATCAGCGAGTTCTCCCCTTAAGCTTCAATTAGTACACTAACTGAACTTGGGGGTGTCTCTCCAGAACCACCTCACAAACAAACCAACAAAAAACAATAGCCAGGGCCAATTGACAATTAAGTAGTCGATTCACATGTAACCTTACCAAGTATGCAATACCCTACACATTATATCTCAGTACAATACATGCAATGCACATGGCATTTAGATGATGCAGTTCATCAATCACATACTAGTCACGTCACAAACGATCTCACCTGACCATTGCCACCTTGCATGTTATCGATTCATCTGTGCATGCCGTAAACAATATGATCAGCTCATGCATAATCGGAACTAATGATGCCATGTTTCTCATACACTATTGCATCCACACGTGTTCCGATTATTAATGCCTCTCAAGGCTACAACCAAACCTTCTCGAGTTTCCAATAAATCGGATTATCACCCCCTGAACTCCTGTTGGGGCAAGCATACCACCACAACACACTTTTTTTTTTTTTTATCTTTGAGCATTAGCCAATGCACACATGCTTGCATATACAACCTCAAATCATTTCTCATAAAAGTGGTTCATTTCCAGTGTCCCTTGGACAAATCATTTTCCTCTTTTTGTGAAAACCATACAATTCATGCGGATGTCATGCCTTTACACATCCAATTCACCTCATAAGATCAAAAACACATGAAATTAGACCATTTTTCGCTTCTAGATGAACAATGCACATGAACAATACCGCGTGAACAGTGCAATATGAAGAGTATAATTTCAGAATTCAACAATTAATAAATTAAATTTGAAAATTAAGCAAATCATTAATTAAGACAAACGATCAATTATTTAAGGCAAAACATGCTTAATTAAACACGGACCATAATTAATTAACAAAAGCTAGATTAATATAAACTATTCTTAACCATCTATCTAACCACCTATCTTAAGGCTCATACAACCTAATTAAACCCTGTAAACTAGAATTAGCCATAACTAAACCAACCATAAGTAAATTTAGGCACTAAATGAAGAATTAGGGGCTAAACTCACCTATTAAGCAGGCAGGAGACATGAACGCGACGGCGATGATGAAGGCAACGCATGGGGACCTCAACCATGACAATCCAAGGTGGTCCTAAGGCTGAAATAACAACAACAAACTTTGCCTCTCACTGCAACTCCGAAAAACAGACTGCCGGAGAAGGAAAGGGGTTGAACGGGCTAGCCGAAGCTCCAGCGAGCGGCTCGCCAGCGATCAGCAGCACCTAGGGGTCAAGGGGGACTAGCTGGTGGCTGGGTTAGGTGAAGATTAGGTTAGAATAGGAGAAAAAAAGCTGAAAATGCAAAGTAGTGCAATGACTAGGCTATCAAACCGACACTGGCTTCTAGCCAACCGGAGGGGTCAGCTGACGGCTCTGACCAGCGAACGACCGCCATGAGGCATACAGACTGGATGTCCTGAGCATGTGGTGGGTGGCACGAGTAGTTGTTCACATGGGAAAGTAACAAACAACTCAAGTTTTTGGAGGAAGGTCAGCAGGAGAAGAAGGAAGAAGAAGAAACAAGGGGAGAGAGAGGGCTGCAAATTCTTGGGCTGAAGAGGGGGAGAGAGAGTGAAGTGAGGGTTGGCTGTCAATCCTCATTAAGGCCCATCAATGCATGCTTCAACTCCCCATGCAAGTGACATAATCTTCTCTCTCTTCTTTTGACTTTCCCTTAAAATATCTAGGGGCAAAATGGTCATTTCCACCTTGCACATTACCTATTTTGCCCTTGTGCTGAAAAGAAGGGTGGGCCTAAGAAACGGGGTAGGAAATAAATAGGAATGGGCTCGGGAATTGGTTTGGCTCAAAAAGGCTCAAGGCTAGACAATGGGCTCGAAAGGTAAATTGGTCGGTTGGGTTCAACGGGCTCACTTGCTTGTCTCAGTCTACCATGGTGGCTATCCCACCTTGGGCATGAGGCTCACATTGGTCTTGCCCGGCCCACGTCCTCATAGGCTCAGTTCCTCGGTTCGTAAATCCTTTTTCCAAATACTCAACTTAACTGGCATTGTCAACTATCGAAGTAGCATCGTCCAATAGTCCATCACGGACATTCCTGAATACTCGAAGTCTAATCTTGGATTCTCATGGCACGTCAATTTCGTCCAAATGGCATTTTGGTAAAACTTAGATTAATAGGCGGCTTCGAGGATTCACGTGTAACCAACTCATGCCAAATCACGTTCAAGACATCTCGACACATGGACATCATTGATTACATGAAATTGTGGAAGATAGATTCTTATTTCAGAGAACACAATTTATCGAGAATCGACATAGGGTCGTTCATGAGTTCGATAATAGTAAACGGAATCACCTGTCGTTCCATTATGTTTCGTTCGCGAATCGACTTCTAGTCGTCCCTGAAATCGGCCTGCCAATCTATAGATCGTCTTCACGCAAGTCATACGGTCAAGTTCTTTAGTCGCACAAGTTCTGTCCTCATTAGCATTTCTCTTCAAGGTCAGTATCTTGGAAGTGATTAATTCCGAGTGAGATTAACCATCAATGCATTAACGAAATTTATGTTCATTCATCCCTAAAATGGCTTGAATTTTAGGACGTCACAAGAAATTTAGAGTTTTCCATATGTAAATGCTCCGATACCTATTTATCACTATTTTCACATTTGCACATATGCATATCTTTTGTTTCTACTTTTCTTCCAGCCATCTTTTTGTTTCTTCTTCCTTTTTTTGCCTTTCAAAATTTGTTGATCTTTAACCAATTCATGGTACCAATGAGAATGAAAAGGGAAAAAAAGGTTCATATATATATTTTTTCATATATTGGCGAGTTTCAAATCAATTCGTTTATTACTATTTTCATGTATGTACTGCATTAAAGAAATTAAAAAAATCAAGAGAGATTTAGATTTCTCCATAAATAAGTGCTTCGCTACACATTTAGAATCATTTTGGTTATTTATTTATCTTATTACTATTTTCACAAAAGTCAAGTCTGTATCTGTACAGCATTAAGGAAATAAATAAATAAAAAACATGCACATGCTTGGTCATTTATAAGGCATCTCCATTAAAAGAAGAAGAAGATGAAGAAGAATCTATAAAAATGCATATAGATTAAACCATGCACTATTTTATCATTTAGAATAGTTTATTTTTAATACAAGAAATATAAAAAGCGCATCCGTTGCATTAGATTTAGGCTTGCCGTACACGTGGAATAGTTTTAGGTCACCTTCTTTAAAAATTTTATTTATTTGCCTTCTACATTGCACCTGCATGTTTGGTATAATTAATTCTTCCTAAATCACTTGTCGCTTTGCTCACAGGGGTCTTGCATTGGCGCATTATAATAAGGTCTTGTATTAATTTTGCCCCATACGGTTTTATTGTTTTCTTATATTGTTTGAATAATCTATCCGATTGTTAAGATGGTTTTATAAAAATGTTTGTGCATTTATGGATGACCACTTTACACTTGCGTGTCTAAACATAAAAATAAATAAATAATGATTGCATGAAGGAGTATTCTTGTAAAAGAAAAGAGGGATTGGTAATGGGCGCTAGCTAAAACTAGTCTTCCTTACTTGACTCTAGTTCGCAACGTTAAGGCAGACTCCCACACTTTACTTGACTCTTAACCAGCCTAGTATAGGTTAGTGACAGTTCTAGTCTCATTCAAATTAACGATGTTTGAGAAATCAAGTTGCAGGTCTATAGGATTTGATTAAGAGTCCATGCAAAATGTAAGCATAATTTCATGATGTTTGTACAGGAAAATTTGATGCGGTCCATTAGTGCATATATTATGTAATATGGAGATGCGATATTATTATCTTAGTCAAAAAATGTGACAAAGTCTTTGCCTGCGGTTGTGTATGCGCAATAATCACTCGTATTAGAACAAGCATGGCTTTCTGCTTCATATTTCCATAGAAAATATGGAATCGGGAACAAATTTTCCACCTTAAAATTGACCCAATTTTTTTTCATATGGCCTGATTATGAAGAACCTAAGAATATACATCTCTGCTGCAGCTATCTCATCTCATCCACTTCAAAATATCGCACTGAGAAGAAGAAGAAAACACATTCACAAAAGAAAGTGTTCACATCCACTTCAATGGCTTTTACGTTCAAGAGTGAATCCATCATCTCTCTTGCTCTAATTCTTGGCGCTTGGGCGAGGCAAGCGATATCAATCCACATGTTGCGCGAGCCCACCATTGCAGAGCAGCACTAGCAATGGATGGCCCAATATGTTTGGATCTACGAGGACCCATAGGAGAAAGCAAAATGTGTTGGAGGTTTGTTTGTAAAAACAAATTAAGTGGGAAGAAGTGGGCCAATTAATAAGTGTGAGATTTCCTTTGTCTAGCTAAAGGAATGATTGGGTGGGGTACCATACCTGCATGCGGGTGTGCGATTATTTGGTGCACTTAGCACTTCACGTGCCCGCGGTTTAATTAGCCCTATTCCCTTTGTTATTTTTTGTTATTAATTTTAATCAATTCAAAGGTTGCTTTTGTTTTGAGAATTTTCAGAAATTATTTAAAATAAAAAAATTGGAAATTTTATTTTAACAAAAAGAAATTATTCCGAATTTTTCTTTGTGTTTTTTTAAGACAGCCTTTGGAAAGATGCTTGTTTAGTTTGCAACTTTTCTGAAGGGTTGCAATTGGTCGTTCTTTTAACTTTTTATGAATAGATGCCTTTGTTCAGCTGGGCAATTTTTGAAAGGACACATTTGTTTGTTTTTGGTAATTTTTCACGAAGAGTTGCATGTGTTTTAAGACTGTTTTGTATATATACTTGTCAATTTTCAGAAGTACAAGAGTGATCATTTTCAAGCCTTCTTTCTGGAGAAACCGTAACCATTTTTTGATTGTTTCCTAGAGAAAGTCTGGAGAAATACTAGAATTGCTATCTAGTATTCTCATTTGAGACTTTGTTGTATCTTGAAGGATTTTTTCTGGTGATTATTAGCAACATTGTAGGGTAAATAAATTCTTAAAGAAAGTGATATCAAGTCTTAAAGTCCGACTTGAGTATTTTAAAGATCTGTTTTCATTGTTCTACCCAATTCAAAGCTATATTTTCCCAACAAAATGCCAGACGATTTTTGCCCAGAACTTGTGGTTCATTGAGGATTTCAAAAGGTCTGGGAGTCGAACTATTGAGTTAGGTTTCAACCAATTCTCAGACCTGACCAATGAGGAGTTCGTCCGAAACCATACGAGATACTTGGCATCCAAGCAACTAGAACCTGCCGAAACAACGTCTATAACCACAAAAATCTGGCTGATGATGTTCCTGATTGAGAAAAGTGTTGTGAACCATATTAAGTATCAAGGCAGATTTGGTAAGCACAAGCATTGCGATTGCGTTTTAACTCTTTTTCTTTTTCAAGTAAATGAGTAGGCATTACACAAAACACATATACTTCTGGAAAATTTACGTCATATGAGTGACTTAGAGCTTGTTTGGTATAGTTCTCTTTAGGTAGCTACAATTTTGAAATAGGAGTTCTGCATCTTTTATCGAATTGTTTGATGAACTCTGGATAGCTGCAACAATTTATAACAGTTTTAGGAAGATGTTTCAACCAGTTTTGAGGTTCTATAGTTTTAAAATATATGTAACTACTCATCAGAGCACAAGTACAGTGCAACACAACTACGTTGCAGTCACAGCTACAACAAACAAATGCCTGACATATTATAATAAGAAGCCAGACCTCAATGTATCACAATTACGAAAATAGGGTAATTTCACATAGTTATAAGGTCAATAACTATTACGTAGGACCCTGTTGGGTATTCTCAGTCGTAGCAGCAGTAGAAGGAATCGTGGGGATCACAAGCAGCAAACTATCGGTGCTCTTTGAGCAACAACTGATAGATTGGGATGCCACTAGCTATGGCTGTAGAGGCGGTTACCCAAACAATGCTTTCAAGTACATTATCCGAAACCAAGGAATCGCGTCCTAGAATACCTATGGATACCATGGGATGGAAAGGACCTGCAATGCAACGAAAGCAGTAGAACACACGGTGCGAATCAAGGGTTTTGCAGATGTGCCGCTCGATAAGGATGAGCTCATGAAGGCAGTCGCCCAGCAACCAATCGCGGTCGTTATTGTCGCAAGTGCGTGGGAGTTCCAAAGCTATAGACATGGCGTGTTCAATGGGGACTGCGGCTCGCAGTTGGACCACGTTGTTGTCGTCGTTAGGTACGGGAAGAGCGAGGATGGAATTGTTTTCTGGAAGATCATGAACTCTTGCGGTGTGGCATGGGGTGGAGGCGGTTACTTGAGGATTCAGAGAGGCGGTGGTGATTCTAATGGAATGTGCAGACTCGCATCGGAAGCTTCTAATCCATTGATTAAGAATAACACTTAAAACATACATGGCCAGAACTTAAGTGTCCCACGAGTACGAGTTGCTTCTTCTAATCATATGTTTTTAGCTATCTTTGTCTGCTTTTAAGCGTAGAGTCTAGCCATGGAGTTATGAGGCAGACAACATATTAATTCCAACAAAATGTGAATCAATTTCGTGTTCAATGTATGATTTTCTCTGTCTCTAGAATGCATTCCTCACATACAAATGCCATGGGTATAATGCTAGAGAAATATCTATGGTATTTGCGGGGTTTTGGAGATGGGCCCCCCTTTATTGGGCTTGACCCAATCCCAACCTGTATCCATCTAAAAGTTCCAAGCAGTCCTTGGATCCCTGGTGTTAGTTATTAGGTTATCTCACCAAGAATCGGGATTTTCCTCTAGCAGGGACCATTTATACCTACCTATTTATGTGGTGGGCTATCGGACCGTGTTTCTTCTTTTATGTGCGAGTGCTCATATGTCTTGTTCCCCCCAATCCCTCTATGTATTTCTCTTCCCTAGAGGAGAGAATACCCTCTAGTTACTTTACACCTTGGAGCTCTAGAAGTTTTTTTAAGAACTTGCTTAGGTCCAATAATGAGTACTATGCTTGGGTAATTTCTATTGTATATATGGGGTTTTGGACTTGGCCCACCCTTGAGTGAGCTTGACTCAATCCCAATTCATTGGAAAATTACCGGGCGTCGGTATACAGCGCAAAAAATCTAATTTTAGACTGTTGAAAGTAGTGGGAAGATCAAAAGTGAAATTATGGTATTTTGGCTAAGGCCGATTGTGTACCCACACACGGCTATTTTTACCGGATATAATAAAAATTTGATTAAATGGTTAGGGTGGTATACTATATCAACCTACAGGTGATATGTTAGCTTAGATTGCGATCAGTATAACGGTATACTATATCAACTTATGGGCTCTGATATGTCAGCTTAACAAGAGCAGTATACCTAATCAGCCTAGTGAGAGTAGTACAATATTTATCAGCTTAGCGAGAGCTATATTATCGATATATCAGCTTAGTCCTTACCAAAAAAAGAAAAGAAAAGAAGATATATTAGCTTAGAGTGAGTAGTCCTTATATGATTAGACTTATTAGATAGTATTGATTTGGCCGACCGGAGAGTGGTTGTGATAACATGTAATTGACTAGGTTGATTGATCAATGATTTGATATGATGTTATGAATAGATTGATTGAGATGATTTGAGGCATTTGTAACTGATATTAATTTGTAAGATGGAACTGAGGCAAATGTAAGTCATCTGACCTGTGTTGTGCTTAGGCAGCCCTTAGAGCGTATTTGCTTCCTAATTAGGTTTTAGAAGGGTAGAACTTGCTAAGCCGTAGTCTCACCCCGTTGTGAGACAACATTTCAAGTCTCTAGATGGCAGCACCTCCACCTCCTCTTGAGCATTTTGGTATACCGAAGGAACTCACTAAGATATTTTATCACGTTTTGATACACCCCCACCCTGAAGGATTAGAGTATGTATTGGTGAAATCCACCATCTGGGTGACGTGGGTGAACTTGAAAAGTTACATCATAAGTACTGGTCATGGTATTATCACTATCATGATGGGCGAAGGGAGGGCCCTGTGCCGGAATCTAATGTACCTCTATACGTTTTGGAGGTTGCCTTTGGTAAATGTACGCAACCCTAAGGGTGAAGCGGTAGAGGATGCGAAGGATCCAAAGCTCGAACAAAGTCCCCGGTGTACTCGGTAGATGGCTCAAATGGGGACAAGGATGTGGAGCAAGAGGAGTTTAGCGATGATGAGTAGCCATAGTTGTTAGACCTCCACCCCTGTTTGTTAAACCTTAAGTACTTGGATAAACAAAGTTTGGTTTGGCTTGTATTATATATGACTAGTGGTGTTATACATACATACATACATACATACATACATACATATTTATTTATATATGAGTGGTTCGTGTAGTTTGAAATTTTATGGCCCTACTTCCCTATCTCGTTGTTTTATTGTCTGTGGATTTTATTATACTTCCGCATGCGTATTTAAAATGAATGGGTCGGCGATGCGTCCTAGGACGTCGCTATTTAATCGATCAGTGAGGGATGGACGCGCTCTCGAAGATTGGGGCGTGACAGAGTGTGTGCCAAAATGCTTTACCATTGAAAGAAAATCTATACAAAAGGAAAATGGTACTTGATCCGCTTTGTTTGTTTAGCCAAAAAAATCCCAGAGACCATGGAACACCTCTTCTTACTATGTGATTAATCCAAAAATATTTGGGTAGACCGACTTAAATTATCGGTATCTCTAGTGAATATACAGACAATAAACAAATGGGTGTTGAAAGTACTCACCTTGGGTTCGAATTTCCCCCCTTAAGAGCTGACAGTGAATGCACTATGGTTGATATGGGATTTGGCGAAATGGCTTTGTATTTCAACAATGGCAGCCAAGACTGGAGTTAATTGTTGACGAAGCCGCTTTGGTAAGTAATAATCATAATCAATGGCTCCCTAGTGAGAAGTTTAGGCAAGGAAAAAGGAATGCTTTACCTAGGCAATGGATGCTTTTGAAACTTGGGGACTGGAAATTCAATGTCGATTGCTCTTGGATCGAAGGCGAGCAAGAGAGATCGGTGGCAAGAGTTTGTCGAGACTCTCGGGGATGTATAATCATAAGCTTCGCCTTAAAGGAACAAGCGTTGTTTGTACTTGAGCGGGAAACCCTTGTTGCAAAGAGAGCACTGTTGAATTTGAGGGAGGAACCTGAATTCCGATTACACCACAATCTGCAAGTGGACTTGCTAACTGATAGCACATCGGTTATCTCATGCTTATCAGTTGTTGACAGCATACCAAGGGCCTTCAGTCATCAATTCGAAGAATGTAACGCCCTTCTAGCCCAACTTAGAAAAGTGACCGTAGCCCACTCTCCTTGAGAATCCAATCAAGTGGCAAATTGGGTAGCAAACACGGTTTTTGCTTGATGACAAGATGCGTTGACGTAGAATAGACTCATCCCCTTATTCTTTGTCTAATCTCAAATATTTAAACCAAGTTTATCAAGTTCATCTCAAGAAATTTCTTCTTTTTAATAGTCGATAATTGTTTGATGACCCATGAGTTTTTGCTAACTGATATTCTCATAAGTTTTTGCAGAATCATTCCACGAGCATAGACCATGATAGCTATTTAATTAATCTGTGATTTATCATGCATTTTGGCATGTATTAAGCAAGAAATTACATAATGACATTTCTATCAATATTTTAAAAAAAGATCAAATTTTAGAATCGCAAAAAATAAATATGAAGAAAATCCAGTTGTCAATATTCATACATCTTGTTTAGGCATTCCCCTTAGATAAAAGTCAATTTACGTGAATAACAAGTTTTTAGTTTTGGTATGTCGTCAATAACAAGTAGAAAAAATAATAAAAATTAAAAATGAAAGTCGATTCCACACCTAAAACTTTCTGTCAATATTGAGCATTCTCTTACAATTAGATCTCTCTCTGTGACCATTTTTTTTTCCAACAATTCCCGATAAAGTTCAAGCATGTGGACTAACCAAATGGGTTGACTGACCTTTACACTTTAAATTTGACGGCATACTCCGTGATTGTAGTATCCACCCCGTGATTGTAGCAGCAAGAGAGACGACCCTGTTGACTTGACTTTGAAAAGCCAAGCTTTGTGTCCAAATTATACCCATGCCTGATTCAATGTTCCCTTGCTAGAAAGGTCCTTATGAGTCCGGATAAAATTCTGCCTATCTAAAAGAAAGGAGAGTATGACAACCTGTAGAAGATAAAGGGAAGAGATTCCGTGCAACGGACGCTTGGAAATTGAAACGAGTTTCGATATTGACTAGCTTCTAGATGATGTTACATCATGTCGTGGAGTTACTTAAACTCTAGGAATGTGAAAGGGGAAGTGGCTTTGAATTTGTGGGTCCCATGTCAGCTTGACACACGGGATGATTCTTGCCTTTGTCCCACGTCTATCTATCTTAATCACTACAATAAGTGAAGGAAAATATGGGGATCAATTAGGGTATATGAGGTTTTGATAAAAAAAAAAAAAATCCATCCACGGCCTTTTGAAAAGATTTTCAAAGCAACCAAAGTGGAGGACGTACAGGGCCACATTTGCCCCCCATCACTCATTGGAGAAAGTTGAACTCTCCGATTAACGGGTTAAAGTAATCATGTGTATTAATCATATGGAAACTTTGACCAAAATATGTGTGTTGTCAACGATTAGAACCCATCAATTAAAGATTAGTAAGATTAACTTTCAATTAATAGAGGTTGGAGTAAAAGACGATCCTATAATTAATACCATCTTCAAAATGGAACACCATAGGCATCCAATTGAGCTAATTATTGGTGTTATTGATTTTTTTTTGTCAGTCCTATTCTATTCCTACTCTGCACTCACTCTCAGACTTTTGTCCTGCCTCTTGGAGGGCGTGGGAGTCGAAACCCACTCTTGAAACTTACGTGTCCTCACCCCATCCCCCTTTGAGAAGTGGAGATTTGAACCCCTCACCTCCCCCTTCTATGTTGGAAGGGTGGCCACTGGGGTGAATTCCAGTGGTTATTGGTACTATTGGTTAGTCTGTCATATATTGTGTGTTTTGGCTTACTCTATTATCAAAATTCAAAATACTATTAAAGTTTAGAATAACAAAAAAAAAAAAAAAATCATATGCAAATCTAGTTGTCAATTTTCGTAATTTTATAAAGTTTCGGAAGTTTTTCGTTAGATAAATGTATATTGAGGCACGGAAAACTTTTGATCAATATTGATCATTCACTTACCGTTGTTTCTCTCTCAATCATCTCCCTTCCTTACACACATGCGCGCAATCATCTCTCTTCCTCACACGTTACTTTTGCTTATTTTTATCAGTCTAGGTCAATAAAGGCATTGAAATTTAGAAAGGTGCACAAAGAAAAGTAAAATATAATTAGAGACATTTTCAAACCAATCTAGTTCTGCTTAGCTTTAAAAGAACCTACCGAGTAAATCCTCAAGCTGTGTACACCATGGTTACAGAAACCCTAAGTGAAGCCAGAGAAAGATCAAGGACCATACAAGCAGCTTTCTCTTTAGCTTTGGACATCATGTGCAACACGCTCTCATTGAGTAAACAATGACATTGACCATGCTCTGTCTCCGACTTTCTTTGCCCTTAAATTGCTGAAATAGATTAATTTCATATTCACTTCTATAAGGAGGCAACTACACAAATGGACTCTGGACGTTGACCCAATATACATATCATCCCTAAACTTTTGGTAACTATTTAATTTGGTCTCTAGATACACGGAAATTTCCAATGTTTTCCTTCTATTTATTCATTTAACGGAATTTGCTAATTTGGCTTCCCATTTAGTAAGTTTGAGTCATGGTTGAAGAAATAATGTTACATGTGGATTATTCATATAAGATATTCAACTCAAGATATAATAATTTGTATCAACAAATTAAATGAAAAATCATTTGTCCAAGTTGAACAAGTTAAATAACTTAAAATGATTATTATATTCTAATTTGAGTAGAATATCTTATGTGGATAATCCTGATGTAACGTTATTTTTAGTCCATATTCAAACATACCAAATTGGAAGCCAAATGCAATTTTCAATAACTTGATTTAATAGAAGGATAACCTGAACATTTTCATATAATTTAGAGACTAAATTAAACATGTACAAAAACTTCAGGCACCGCATTGAACAAATTAAAAATTTAGGGACAATATTGCACATTAGGCGAAAACTTAGGGTTCACTCGTGTAGTTTTTTCCTTCTATAAATACACCTAACGGATTCACTCAATCTCTGCACCACAAACATATCTATTCATTAGAAAATGGGTTTGAAGCTTGCAAAAAATTTCTCCATATGGTTGATACTTGTCTTGTGTGCATGTGCATGTGCGTCAAGTGCTGCGTCTCGTGCCTTCGACATTCCATCCGCGACTAAAAAGTTCGAGGAGTGGATGAGTCGGCACGAACGCGACTATAAAGATGTCGCCGAGAAGGCGAAGCGTTCGAAGATTTTCTTGGAAAACCTGCGGTTCATCGAGGAGTTCAACAGCGCGGTGAACCGGACTTACAAGGTTGGATTGAACAAGTTCTCGGACTTGACCAACGAGGAATTTGTGGCAGCATATACCGGATACAAATTGCCATCATCAACACGCAGGAACTCGTCCCAAGTCAATTCTTTTAAGTACCAAGGTTCGAATAGCATCCCGGAGAGCGTCGATTGGGTAAAACAAGGTGCTGTCAACCCTATAAAGAACCAAGGCCAATGTGGTAAGAAATTTACTGCTAACTATTGAAGCCTATACTAAGATATGCGAGCAATTGCATTGCCCAGCTTAAATCCACTTGTCATAAAATATTACACTGTGAAACACTAAACAAATTAATTTTTCTGAGAATTTTTCATCATTGAATTATAATCACTGCAGAACTCACTACCTTATGTGTACAGGATCTTGCTGGTCGTTCTCCGTGGTGGCGGCGGTCGAAGCAATCACACAGATCACCACTGGCGTGCTACCAAACCTGTCCGAGCAGCAACTCATAGACTGCGCCACTGACGGGAACCAGGGCTGTCAAGGCGGCTGGATGGACAATGGCTTCAAGTACATCATCAACAACAATGGCATCAGCTCCGAGACGAACTACCCGTACGTTGGGGTCGACAGCACCTGCGATGTGCAGGCCTCATCTGTTGCCGAGGCCAAAATATCGGACTACAAGGACGTCCCCCCGAACGAGGACGACCTGCTGAAGGCCGTGGCAATGCAGCCGGTGTCGGTAGCACTCGACTCGAGCGGGGCCGCGTTCCAGAATTATGCAGGCGGTGTCTTTACTGGCCCATGCGGGACCGAACTGAACCATGCGGTGACGGTCGTCGGGTACGGGACGGATACGGATGGGATGAAGTACTGGTTGATAAGGAACTCCTGGGATGTCTCCTGGGGCGAGAGCGGGTACATGAGAATTCAGAGGGATTCTGGGGTCGAAGGTGGCCTCTGTGGAATTGCCTCCAAAGTTTCTTATCCCGTCGCATAAGTATCCGTCTGAGAGATTACGGCTTCGAGTTCATGTGCGTTAGTAGGGCAAAATCGGTCGATATGAACTGAGCTTATTATAAGTGGAAATATTTCGGGTTAATTACTATAGTTAATCTCGTCTATTTACTGTTTTAATTTCAGTTGGAACCCCCGCGACCTTTGCCGGGTTTCTTATACTAAAGTTTCTTGTGCGTGTTTATGATAATGAGAATAAAGAGGATTTGAAGACGGTCCTTGAATTTTTTTATTGTTGGCAAACATATCGTAGCATTGTTCGAGACTTTGAACCATGTGTACGGGTGGTCCTCAATACCGGATGCTTCCGATTCTCATCTGGGTTACTTGACAAAATTTACTTGGTTCATTTAAATCCATTAACATATGTTGTCGGAGTATTATTTGTCTTTTTTTTTTTAGAGCGCATTAAACCTATTAATTACTATGAATTTACCAATATTCACTCTTGTGAGTTATCTGCTTTTCTCCTATTAAATTGCCCACTTGTTTTTGTTTACCAAGTCTCATTTTAGTTACTCACAAATTTTTTATATTTTCTCCAATTTTCCAACTTTCTATTGATTTATTAAGTTTTATTTGCCTTGCTTATCAACCAATCCTAATTAAAGTAATTATCAACTTTTTTCTGATTGAGTGACTTGTCAATTCTATATTATCATCACTTATTTGGAGTGGTGGCTAACATTTATTTGGCTTTCTTGACTCACTAACTTATCTCATCTCTATGAATCTTACCTTTTATAAACTTTTGTGTACTTTTTTAGGCAGAGGCAAAAAATTTTCAATTTCTTTATAGGCTTGCCTTATTTCCATCCATTTATTGGTTCTTGATACCTATTGTCATATTGAATTGACTACATCATCTCTTGTGAACCCCACACTATTTGAGATTATTCCTCACCTTTTTTTCTCTTTAGTTTTTCAATTTCACTAAAGGAAAAACTTAGCAAGGTCCCTTCCAAAAAACTTTTTTATTTATCCTAACCGCTTCTTCTTGACCCATTTACATGTTAATGCATCATTGGTGTTTGTTATGAACTTATTATTATACTTTAAGCAAGCCCTAATCATGCATTGGAGTAAAGAAATGTTAGTTTTAGGTGCAAATTGTTTGGTTCATTTCCATAGATTATCCTCATGAACGTGGATTTTCGACTTTGATTTTCGGTACAAATTTAAAAGAATTTATTTAAAATTTGAATATTGTGGTTGATGTAGGCATTATATGCAATTTACTCAAGATTATCCTCTTACTTTTGCTTATGCTATTTTTTTTAATAATAGTCTCATAGTATTGAAAAAATAAAGAAATATACAACTCATTAATAAAATAAGGGAAAATTCCAAATAAAAGCCTCAAGTTCTCTTATTTTCTCAAATAAGGGTCCGAAGTAAGGGCATCCTTGCCCTTGCCAACCCAAGAGAGGGTTGCCCTCCGGATCTAGCAAGGGCTACCCTCGTTTGACTCAAGCGAGGGCGGCCCTTGCTTGCCTAGGTGGGGGCAACCCTTGCCTAACATTAGCGAGGGACGCCCTGACTCAACTTAGGCAAGGGCCAGGTGAGGGTGACCTCTGTTGGCCGTTGACGGCCATGTCCATGGAAGGGAAGAGGAAAAAATAAAAGAAAATAAAAAGAAAAAATAAAAAAGGATAACAAATAATAATAAAAAAAATATAATTACAATTTTTTCAACCAAGATATCCCTTCTCTGATGGCAGAAAAAGTAATCATCAACCAATGGACCTTATTTAAGATGATTTTCCCACTCCAAGCCCTAATTTAAATAATGTCTATTTTGGGTAATTATTTGAAAATTAATTAGTTTTTTTGTTGGAAACATAATAATTATTTAGCTATCTACCAAATAAAATTTTTTGTTTTTTTTTTAAGAGATACACTAGTTTTGTTCCAAATGGACAAAGAAGGAAAATAGCCAAAAAGGGGGGAAACGGGAAACATTATTCTTAAATCAAGAGTGACCCCACGTTTAACTTTAGTAAATGTTGCCTGAGAGAAGCATGAGTAGTTTCCTCTCTAGTAAAATTGAAATAAAAGAAAAAGAAAAAGAAAAAGAAATAATGTAAGAAATAATCTTAAATCAGTATGGGACCCTTAGGTTATGTTTGTCATCTAGATTTCTAAACAAGATATAACTGGATAGAATATGATATGAAATCATGAGATTTTGCTATATCATATCTACTATATGGTGAATCATAATAATAAAGTCAAATATATTTATATTATATTAGACACATTTTTTTATAAAGGTCATATTAGTATAAATGAACCTAAAAGTTCACAAATAGAGATGATAAAAATCTCTCATGGCACTATTCCCTAATTTATTTTTATTTTATTTTCCCCTATTTTTTAAACATTTTGTTTATTATCTCTTTTTTCCCCTTCCATCATTCTCTAATAAAATTTTATTAAATAGTAAGCTGTACTAATATATCTAAAATAAAAAATACCTAAAATATGTAATAAATGTAATTACATACTTATATTCATATATTGAATTTATATTATAAGATAGAATTAAAGATGAATGCATAAATAAAAATAATATTAAAGTAAAAATAAATTTTATTTTTTTGTCATTTCAAATTTCTTAAATTATATTCAAATAGTATTTATATTAAAATATAATTTCATTTTGTTAATATAATAATTTTTATCTGAGATAAATAACTTTTTCATTATGGAAACTAGAAATCTTATTTATCTTTATTCCATCTCCCCCCTAGGATAATTTTATCCAACTCATATCCCTCTTACATCCGACTTCGTCTCATCTTAAGTAAGCACTAAACACAGGATATGAAAATTTTTATTCTATGCCAAATTTTATCCTGAGTGCAAAACATAGCCATAAGGAATAGTGTAGCCAATAACGTAAATTAGGTTGTGTCGCGACCTAATTTTTTTCGCGGGTTCACCACCTAAAACTAGGTTAATGGATTGTTAAGCTTAAACTTAACTCGGGCTCTCCCAAGCCCATACCAATTCGCGACTTAGGTTTGAACTCTTAACATGCAAAATGTTATTAATTATGAGTCGCCACTAATCTATTTTTGGTGGGTCGATTAGAAACCCAAGTAAAGTAATGAGAGATTTACTTTACTCCTACGAACCAGAGATTTATGAGTTCGGGGACTTGGTTACACTAGACTATCCTAGTGCCCTTTCGGTACCTTTTTATTTCATTTTTAAAATAAAATGTTTGGCAATTGAATTGATTTTAAATTAACTTCCTAACATGTGAGGTGATCATACATGTGCGCATACCACCAATTTAACACTCAAGAAAGCAATTAAATATTGCAAAACATACCTAGGAGCAACGAAAGCATCTGCATTGTTAAATCAGAATTCACATCAGCAGCCCTAGATATGATTTCTAATTAACACGCAATTTCAATTTTTGGTTTTCACTTTATTTAATGAAAATCACGACTTATGCAATGCATGTTAATAATCTAATATGACATGGCAGCATGACCTAAACTATATGACATGAAGAAATGCAATAATTAAATGCAATCTAAATGACCTAATTCTAATGACATGTAATGCGATGCAATGACATACAAAATTATTTAAACTAAGATGACATGCCGCATATAATCTAGCACGCGAGTTATATGTCATGCGACATTTATTAAATGATTTAGTCTAATGACGAGGAAGTTCTAACTAAATGACGTGCATTTGATATTTCTATTAAAAAATGCGAAAATAATCTAGCTAGATTAAAATTCAATCTAACTTAAACTAAGGATTAAGTCACATTAAATCCTAACTTAAACTAAGATATTATCTTAATCTAAACATGCAATTTATCTACTATGCGATGACGTGCAAAGAATGCCCTAATTCAACATGATATATGCATGATGATTCTTTGTGTTTTTTTTTTTATTAATGTCGAAATTAAAATTTCACATGCAATTCAAATAATGATAAAACTAACAACCTAAATGAATGTGCCTTCTTGTTTTTTTTTTTATTTTATTTTATAAATTTGGAATAAAATCCCTATTCTAGATATGCAAGATAACGAAAAATATTCTAAAACAAATTGAATCCCAATTCAAGTATTTTTTAGATTTTTTAGTGGTTTTTAAAAAAAAACAATTATCAACTAAATCTAACCAATCAAGATATTCAATCAAATAAAGGATCAAAATAATCGAAAAAATAACCTGTTGTCTCACAGGTCAAATTAACGATTATTATAACCCTAATTATCACAACAAGGAATTCAAAATAATTAAAAATCTGATCCGAATTCTTACGGATCAAATTAATAATTACATTGATTCAGCACTTAAAACACTATCAACAAACCCCAAAAGTTAATATAATTAAAAAAATGATCCGACATCTTACGGATCAAATTAATAATTACAATAATTTTAGGGAATAATGCCTACAAAATCCATGAAATAAAGATCACTCCTAAACTTAAAAGAAATAAATAAAATAAAGTAAATAGAAAAAGAAAATAAAACTACCTAATTTCCCTTTCCTTTTCTTTTTTTGTTTTTTCTTTTCCTGTTTTCTTCACCCACGGCTGAGCGGCTTCGGTGGATCACCGGAGGTTGGGTTGTCGGCGTTTAGAGCTCCAGCGAGGACCAGCAACGAGTGGATTGGTAGCGAGCGGTCCGGCGGTAGCAGCAGGTCGCGGGTGGCGTCGGGACGAGCTCGCGGGTGCAGAGGGATTCCAGCGGCGTGGTGGGCGGATCGCGGACAGAGCAAAGGGAAGCAGTGTCGGGGGTCGCGGATCGGCGTAGAAGCAGCTTCGTCAGGCTGGTGGAGCAGATTCCGGTGGGGCTTCGGGTCGTCGTGAGGAGGCGCGGCCCGGGGGGGAAAGTGGTAGCTTCAACAGACTCCGGGCTGGGCAGATTCACGGTCGGATCAGGCTGTGGGCAAAGCGATCCGTCGTTACAGCGGGTTCAAGTTCTGGCTCGCGGGCGGAGCAGCTTGGATTGCAGCGTCGGGTCACTGGTCTTCGACTCCGAACAGCATCAGCGCGGCGAACAGGGACGTCGGGCGAGTTCACGGGTGCGGCACGGTGGCCTCGGGCGGAGGAGGACTCAAGCGTCGGGGACCTCGGCGGCACGGCATCGTCGCGGCGAGCTTCGTGGAGAGACCACCGAAGCGGCTGTGGCGAACACACGGTGGCGGAAACCTCGCGGATGGAAGTTGCAGAGGAAGGGCAGCGATTTGGGGAAGATGATGAATAGTAGGGGTCAAATCACCTCTTTACTTTTCTCCTCTCTCTCTCTTTCTCACGTCACTCTCCCTCTTCCTTCGTACTCTTTCTCTCTTTTTACTGCAGAAACAAAACTTCTCTCTCTTTTTCTGATTTTTTTTTAAAGAAGCTCCTCCACAGGTCCTCGTACACGGTTGCTTTTATAGGGGGTAAGAGATAAGCCTTCGATTAACCCTTCAAATCTACATCCGTGATACATTTTCACCAACCGATCACTATTGATAAAAATTCAAGATTACAATAAATATTTACTCGAAATCCAAATCTCGCAAAAGATAAGTCGCAATATTTTTTCACACATGTGCCCTATCCAAAAGATTCATATCCTGGAATAATTTCAAAATTTTTATTTTTCACGAGATAATTAAAACACATGGGCTTGGGCCAACCAGCTTGCTTCGTGGGCTTAGTCCAACTAATTTGAACCCATTCGCACTGATCCGATAAATAAAATGCCAATAACAAAATAAATGCAAATATAAATCTATATGCTATAAATTTTAACTCCCAATTTCCTATGCAATAAATAAATAAACTGAATCGTCAAAATTTAGGTGTCAACAGGTTGTCATAAGTCAATAAGGGGTAGAAATAGTGATGGCTTTCCACCCTTTTTTGGCTTTTGACACCCCTTGAATTGAACAAATTATCCATTATGGGTTTGCTTTTGATTTAAGATTATTTCTTACATTTTTTTTCTTCTTTTTGTTTGATTTGAAATTTACTAAAAGACAAATCTACCATGTTCAATTCAAACAACAAAGATTAGGTTGAATATGAGGCTTACTCTTGATTTAAGATTATTTCTTACATTTTTTCTTCTTTTTCGATATTCTTTTTTTTTCCCATTTGGGTCGAAATTGGTGTCCTTTTTTTTTAAATAATTTATTTGGCCGATAACTTTCAAGTTGTTGTGTTAATTAGTTGTACAGCTTTTATTAAAAAAAAATAGCAAACCATTATTGAAAAATAATCAAAGTACAAGTAAAAGTAAAAAAAATCATCGACTAGTTTTAAAGAATGAATTTGGTGAATATGATATTCCAGCTTTTATTATTTTTCTTACCAACATTGCACAAATTTTTAAAAGATATTTTCAAAATATTTTAAAATATGAAAATATTAACTCCATAAAAAAAATTTAAACGTCCATTATTATCTTAAAAAGTTATTTTAAATATTATCTTTGCCTTGATTACATGAAATAATTAGTTATTGACAAGAAAAATATGACAATTTAAATTGCATTATAAGACAATCCATTGGAACCATTTGCAAGTACATATGTCTTGTCAATTCTAAATGTGTGAGAATTTCCAAAGAAAGAAAAGAAACAAAAAGGTAAGAAATAATCTTAACACTAAGACCGATGAGGGATAAATTAGTTGATTCAAGGTGGAAAGGGGATGTAAAAAGCCAAAAAAGGCGTGGGAAAAGGGTGAGCAAAAAATTATGCTCAAAATTGAACAAGCTTTGCTTTGCTGAAGGTTGAATGTTCTTAAAGACAAATGTTAGGTTGTTGTTTGCACAAATCTATTTTGATTATCACTTGATCACACACCATCAATATATTGATCGTGGTTTCCCTTTAGTCTAGTTAGGAATGTGATTTTTTCTTATTTCTTAGCATTTGATTCTCACTTTGCCTTGCAATTAGTTAATGTTTCATTGATTGCTAATTGTTATTTCAATAATTGTGGACTCACATAATCGCCTCACATGTTAGTGAATAGATTTAAAATCAATCCAAACTATCTGACAAACATCTTCTCGAAATGAACAAGACTAAGTGTTGAGAGGGCACTAGTTGATTAATTAATGTAATCAATTCTCTAACCCTATATCTCTAGTTGCATTGAGGTATACTCCAATGCCTCACTTGATTTCTAGCCGATCTCCTAATAGGCTAGTAGTGAGTTCTCATTAAAAAAATCCTCATAATGTTTATTGAAGCTAAAATTGAATACCTCAACATTGCATGAGAGATGAGTTTGGGAGGGCATGTGCCTAATTGAGGGTCGTAGGCCTACCTTCTAGGTAACACCGCTAAATTTATATCTCTTTCCCTCTAAACGTAAAAGGTAGGCCATGATAATATTATATTTGAGTACATTAGGTGAGACTCGATGGGTGTAAGATCATTCTAAACGAAAGATTGTGTAATTTAATAAATCAACATTTTCACGAAGTCCTTGGAAATAAGTAAAAGGTAGATTGTCCTCGTAGAATCCCTAAAGTTTTAATTTGTATAAACCAACATTGGTCTAAGTTGATGATATTTTATGGTACTTGATATGGATGCTAATCAATTGTTGCTATCTCCCTATAATGTCCAAACTTGAGTAATAAGCTCTATGGACTTATTATGCTAACAAAGTCTTTGCTTGACGGGGGAGATGCATTTACATAGAATAGACTCATCACCTTTTTCTTTGCCTATTCTCAAATATTTAAGCAAAGCCTATCAAGTTCATCTCAAGAAATTACTTCTTTTTAATACTCGATGATTGTTTGATGATCTGTGAATTTTACTTACTTGTGTGCAAACTGATAATCTCATGAGTTTTTGTGAAATCATTCTGTGAGAACGACATAGTGGGACCTAATTGGTTTGTGATTTATCAAGCGTTTTGGCTTATTTTAAGCAAGATATTACTTAATAACTTTTCTATCAAATTTAATAATTACGAAAAAAAAATGAACAAAATCTAGTTGTCAATATTCACACGTCTTGTTCAGGTATTTTTGGTTAGATAAATGTCAACTTGTGTGAATGACAAGTTAAATAAAGCATAAAAGTTAAAAATGAAAGTCGGTTCCACACCTTAAACTTTTGGTTCCACACCTAAGTCTTGTTCAAGCATTCACATACTACTAAAGCTCTCTCTCTCTCGGCTCTGCTCTGCTCTGCTCCGTTCAATAACATGGGACTTGTGATGTGCTATACTTAAATATCCACTTGTACAATTTATTACATTACTAAATGTATAGATATCAAGTACATCGTCAATGTAAAATATTGATTACACAGATTGAAATTCGCATTTACTAATGGAATGAATTCATTTGCCAAAATAAAATACCATTTATAGATTGCTTGGGTGATTAATCTTTTGTACACCATTAGGGTACCAAATAAGAATCCCCAATTCATAGAGACTAGTTTTAATATGCTTGGCACTACTCTATTTCAAACCGTCTACCCCGTGATTGTAGGAGCAAGAGGGGCGACCCACGTTGACTTTGACTTTGAAAGGCCAAGCGTTGTGTCCAAACTCTACCGTGGCTGATTCAATGTTCCCTTGCTAGAAGGGTCCTTGTGAGTTATTGTGGATTTAATTGTGGTATGGTGAATTTCTTCTTTCTCAACCATATATACATAGGTCATTGGCCAACCTATGATGTTTTGCGGAATAAGTTGTTGTATGCTAAAAGTTCATAGATACTGTTGTCAACTCAAGTAGCAGGAATTACAAAATGAGTTTGCAAAGGATTATGATCAATTATAATAAATTAGTATTTAAATCAAGTATTTAAAACAAAAATATTTGTTGATTTAGAAATTCAATGGGTAAATTCATTGTTTTTAAAGAAAGGCCTACATTTGAACCGACTGGATGAAGTTGGTCATGGAATAAAATGGGAAATGGAAAATGGAGAGGAACCGGCATCTCTGTCTTTGTATACGGGCATGATAATAATATAAAAAGAAAAAAGAAAATTAAGAGAAGACATGATGGTCTCTTTTCTTTTGTTCATTGAAATAATTCAAACTTTAGAATTGAAAGGACTTTACACCACCGAAATCGATATGCTTCGAAATTACAGTTTTAAAATAACTCCTCTTGTGTGCATATGGAATGAAGTGGTCAACTGAGATAAGAAACCGAACACGTTGCCATGATCTATTCTGTAAGACATCTACACAGAAACGCACCCATACATCCGCTTGGCAAGCGAATTTTTTTTTTTTTTATCTAAAACAAATAACCTTATGGTATAAAACTTGAAAACTCTGAAATTTACGAAAGGTTTTCCTTTGAACCAAGCATTCCATATGACTTTTTTTTTCCCAAAAGAGAGGAACCAAAATCAACACTATGGGCTATTAATTTTATATTTATTTCTTTTTCCCAAGAGGATGGGCTTGAGCTGAGAAGTCCCAACTTCTTTACTCGTTTTGGGGCTAACATTCTAACAAAAGAAAATTATAATTAATTGGGTTTCAAAATTTTATCTCAGTGAAATTCGAACCCAAATAAAGTTTTGACATCTATCCGAGAAAAAAAAAAAGAGTATGACAACTTGTGGACGTGAAAGGGAAGAGAATCCGTGCATTGGACACTTGAAAAGAGTTTTGATATTGACAAACTTCTAGATGATGTTATATCACGTTGTGAATTTGCTTTAACCCCACGAAAGTGAAAAAGGGTAGTGATTTGAATCCGTGGGTCCCATGATTGCTTGACAGACGCGATGATTCTTGCCCATCTCTGACGTCTACCCATCTTTATCACTACAATAAGTGAAGAAAAATGTTAGGATCTATTAGGGTTTATGAGGTTTTGATAATAAATATCCATGCATTGTGTTTTGAAAAGATTTTCAAAGCAACCAAAGTGGAGGGGGTATAGGGTCACATTTGTCGTCCATCCCTCGTTAGAGGAAGTTGAACTCCCCGATTAGAAAATTAAAATAATTGTATATATTAATCATATGCGAACCTGACCAAACACACACACATACATATACGTATCTACATTTATAATACATCAATTAAAAGTTAGTTAGATGAACTTTCAATTAATTGGGATTGGAGTAAAACATGACCCTATAATTGATACAATCTTGACATGGAACATGATAGGCCTCCATTTTAGCTAATTGTGGAAATATTGTTAGTACCATTGATTAGTCTGGTATTTATCATGTGTTTTGGCTTATTTTAAGTGAAAAATATTACCGAATGACTTTTCTATCGAAATTCAAAATTCCATTAAAGTTTAGAATAGAAAGAAAAAAAAATCGTTTGCAAATCTAGTTGTCAATATTCATAATTTTGTAAAGCTTATGGAGTTTTTTGTTAGATAAATGTCAGTTGAGGAACATAAAACTTTTGATCAATATTAATCACACTTAATTCAGGCGTTGAAATTCAGAAAGGTGCACGAAGAAAAGTGGAATATAATAAGAGAAAATTTCAGACCAATTAAGTTCTGTCTAGCTTTAGAAGAACCTACCTAGTAAATGCTCGAGCTGTATACGCCATAGTCACAGAAACCCTCGTTGAAGCAAGAGAACGATCTAGGACCATTCGAGCACCGTTTTGTTTAGCTTTTGGACATCATGTGGAACAAGCACTCGTTGAGTAAACAATGACATTGACCATGTTCTGTCACTGACTTCCGTTGCCATCATATTGCTCCAGTAAATTAATTTCATGTTCACTTCTATCAAGATACAACTACACAAATGGACTTTGAACTTTGACGCACTATACATGTCATTTATGAATTTTTAATTTGCTTAATGTGATTTCTGAACTTTTAGTAACCATTCAATTGAATCTCTAGACTACATTTTTTTTTTTTTATGTTATCTTTTCATTAATTCAAGTTAATAGAATTTGCTGATTCCAATCTAGTAAGTTTGAATGGTGGGTAAAGAAATAATGTTACAAGTAAATTATTCATGTGAGTTATTGAAGTTAGAATATAATAATTAATATCATCAAATTAAAATAATTTTTGCAAATGGAACAAGTTAAACAAAATAAATAATTATTATATTCTAATTTGAATAGAATGTCTTAAAGTGATAATCCACATGTAATGTTATTTTTTGTCCACTATTTAGACATATTGAATTGAAAGCCATATACAAATTTCCTTTAACTTGAATTAATAGAAGAACGACATGAACATTTTCATATGGTTAAGGAATTAATTTGAACATGTAGCAAAAATTTAGGACCAATGCCGCGTCTCATGTCTACAAAATTCCATTCACGAATAAAAAGTTTGAGGAGTGGATGAGTTAGCATAGGTGCAACTACAAAGACATCGCCGAGAAGGTGAAGCGTCTGAAGAATTTCTCGGAAAACTTGCGGTTCGTTGAGCAGTTCAATGCTACGGCAAACCGTACTTACAAGGTAGGATTGAACAAGTTCTCGGACTTAACCAAACGAGGAATTTGTGGCAGCATATACTAGACACAAACTGCTATCATCACCACGCAGGAACACCTCCCAAGTCAATTCTTTTAAGTACCAAGGTTTGAACAGCATCCTGGAGAGCTTCGATTGGGTCAAACAAGGTGTTGTCAACCCTATAAAGAACCAAGGCCAATGTGGTAAGAAATTTACTGCTAACTATTGAACCCTATCCTAAGATATGTGAGCAATTACTAATGTTTTGGACAATTTTCCAATAACTAATGTTCGGTTGCCAATTCTTGTTTTAGCCATTTATAAAAATTCTCTAGGTTGATTACCCAACCAAAAATATATATATATTTTTTATCATACATTCTAAATGCATCTCCCTATACAACGAATGTGCATCTCCCTATCAAATGTATGTATTATTCAATATATTGATATTAATGATAAGTACTTCATTGTTTTCCTATAAATAGGAGCTTAGTTTTTGTCGTAGATATACAGTGATATACCGGAGATAAAATTTTCTCTTCTGACTTTCTCTACGATTTATGGTATTTGGTTTTTTCTACTATCTTTGGTGTTTACATACTTTCTCTTCTTAATCTATTTATTATCTCTATTATATATTTGCAAACACAATATTTTACAATATTTTTGTATTTATTTTTGTATTTATCTTTATTTATTTATTTATTTTATGTTTTTTTTTTTTGCATGGTCTGGCGAACTTGGTCCAAACATGCCTCATTTAGCTAAAGCCAGGTCGGATGGGCTGGTCTAAGCAACTGAGGCCCAAAACTGGCCTAATGTAAATCAGGCGCATTTTGGCCTAGAACAGATGATCAGGTCCAAATGGGCCCGATTCTTCTTCAAAAGTTGCCGAGATATCCCCTTCAGTTTTACCAAAATTTGTAAGAATGAGTCTTCATTCTTCAGGTGCAAAATCACGCCTAATTCCCCAAATCCACCGAAGTAAAATCAATTTGTTAATTCGTTAGAATAATAAGGTGGTTAGAGAGATTTAGGGGTTATTCAAAGGGTTATTTGGGGGTGAAATTCAAATTCAATTTTGAGAAGGAAATATGGAAGGTCTAACCCCATAAATGGGGAGTCTCATGGAGTCTAAGGGGACCAAACAATAGAAAGAGAACAATAATATGAATGAGAAATGTTGCCCGGATGAAAGAATTCAGAGAATAGTATAGTGAATCAAGAGTGCTCACCGTTGTGTTGATGGCCCACCATGTCGCCTTGAATTTTCGTTCTAGCTTAACCAAGCTTGGAGTTGTCCACTTAATCCTTGCACGACATTGGTGAGTGATTCGAGTTATACCAAGTTATTCATGAAGTGAGCCTATTAGCCATCTCTTAATTATTGTTGGAATTCTTATCATCGTGAATGTCACATGATTTGCTACATTCGAGTAGACACTTTTCCACTTAGCTTCCAACATACTATTTGCAATTGAATTTGTGCTACTCATTCATGTACACATAACAGGATTGATTCCATCTATTTTTGCTTTTTGGTATGTTTTAGTAGTTTGACCATTAGCAATGAAAAAAGTCATAATATTGCATGACAAAAATTCATGTGGAAATTTAGAGTTTTCCATATATAAATGCTATGACACCTATTTATCACTATTTTCACATTTGCACATATGCATATCTTTTGTTTCTGCTTTTCTTTCGGCCATCTTTTTGTTTCTTCTTCCTTTTTTGCCTTTCAAAATTTGTTGATCTTTAACCAATTCATGGTACCAATGAGAATGAAAAGGGAAAAAAAGGTTCATATTTATTTTCTTTCATTTATTGGTGAGTTTCAAATCAATTCGTTCATTACTATTTTCATGTTTGCACTGCATTAAAGAAATAAAAAAAAATCACTGCATTAAAGAAATTTAAAAAATCAAGAGAGATTTAGATTTCTCCATAAATAAGTGCTTCGCTACACATTTAGAATCATTTCGGTTATTTTTTTTTTTTGGTAAAGAGAATCATTTCGGTTATTTATTTATCTTATTACTATTTTCACAATAGTCAAGTCTATATCTGCACGGCATTAAGGAAAAAAATAAATAAAAACCATGCGCATGCTTGGTCATTTATAAAGCATCTCCATTAAAAGAAAAAAAAATGAATCTATAAAATGCATATAGATTAAACCATGCACTATTTTATCATTTAGAATAGTTCATTTTTAATACATGAAATATAAAAAGCGCATCCGTTGCATTAGGTTTAGGCTTGCCTTACACGTAGAATAGTTTTAGGTCACCTTCTTTAAAATTTTTATTTATTTTCCTTGTACGTTGCACCTGCATGTTTGGTATGATTAATTCTTCCTAGAGCACTTGTTGCTTTGCTCATAGGGTTCTGCATTGGCGCATTATAATAAGGTCTTGTATTAATTTTGCCCTATACGGTTTTATTGTTTTCTTATATTGTTTGAATAATCTATCCGATTGTTAACGATGACTTTATAATATTGTTTGTGCATTTATGGATGTCCACTTTACACTTGTGTGTCTAAACATAAACATAAATAAATAATGATTGCATGAAAGAGTATTCTCGTAAAAAAGAAGAAGAAGAAGAGGGATTTGTAATGGGCGCTAGCTAAAACTAGTCTTCCTTACTTGACTCTGGTTCGCAACGTTAAGGCAGACTCCCACACTTTACTTGACTCTTAACCAGCCTAGTATAGGTTAGTGACAGTTCTAGTCTCATTCAAATTAATGACGTTTGAGAAATCAAGTTGCAGGTCTACAGGATTTGATTAAGAGTCCATGCAAAATGTAAGCGTAATTTCATGATGTTTGTATAGGAAAATTTGATGTGGTCCACTAGTGCATATATCATGTAATATGGAGATGCGATATTTTTCTCTAAGTAGTCAAAAAATGTGACAAAGTCTTAGCCTACGGTGGTGTAGGCGCAAGGATCACATGTATTAGAACATGCATGGATTTCTGCTTCATATTTCCATAGAAAATATGGAATTGGGAACAAATTTTCCACCTTAAAATTGACACAATTTTTTTCGGCAAAAGAACGCTTCAAGTGCCACAACTTTGCCCAAAGGGACAATTAAGTACTATAACTTACGAAAGGTACACTTAAGTGTCACATTTGAAGAAAAACGAATTACTTGAGTGTCACTCCGGGCAAAGTCCGGCCAAAATGCCGACACAGCATTTTTCAGGCTAAGCGCGCCCAAAACGATGCCGTTTTGCATGCTGACATGGCTAAATAATGCAAAAACGACGTCGTTTTTGGCTGACGTGGTAAAAAAAATAATTAATTAATTAAATTTATTTAAATATTTAAAAATAATAATTTTAAAATTAAATTTAATTGAAATATTTAAAATTAATAATTTTAAAATTAAATTTAGTTAAAATAAAAATAATAATAATTAAGAAACTAAAAAAATTAAAAAAAATTAAAAAAAGGGAATTGGGGTGGGGGGGGGGGGGAGGGGAGCTGAGGGATCAGTGTCGCGACCTAAATTTGTTCAGGGGCAATCCTAAAGTTTAGGTTAATGGATTACTAAGTCCGAAGACTTGGCTCGGACCCTCCCGAGTCCTACCAATCGTGACTTGATATTAAGAAATTAACTTATTTAAACATGCAATTATATTCAATTTGGAGCCACCACTAACCAATTAGGGTTGGTTAGAAACCCAAGTAAAGTATGGGAGAATACTTTACTTTCACGAACCAGAGATTCAGTAGGTTCGGGAACATGATTACGCTAGATTAGTCTAACGCCCTTTCAGTACCTTTTATTTTAATTTCAAAATTATTTTGCAGGCAATGTTGATTAATTTTAACTTAAGCTACTAACATGAAATTGTAGTCATGCGGGTACACAATCAATAAAGTAACATTCAACAAAAAATGCTAATAAAAATGCATGCCCTAAACATGATTTCTAAATGACAAGACACCTAATTTTTATTATTATGCAATCTTAATCTAACTTAATATACATGAATTTATTTTAATGACATGCAAGATGCAATTCATATTGTATGACTTAAACTTATCATTGTATGTATGCAATTTAATTTATATAATCCTAAATATGCATATGCTACATGATATGAGATGAATGCCATGGTCTTTCTACACGTATGCTCTTTATGATTTCTTTTTTTTATGATGATTCATTTTTTATTGCATATATGCAACCTATGCTAAATAATGATGATATGAGATTAATTATGAATTAACCTATTAACTAACCAAGGAAATGATCTTTAGTTTCTCTTTCTTTTTAATGACATAATGTTTTTTATTGAAAAGAAAGTAACTTAATGGTGCAATGATCATCTTTTAGAATTTTCTTTTTTATTAAAAAAAATTAAACTATAACTCATATGGCATGCATAACATTTTTTGTTCCTCTTTTTGTTTTACTAAATGAAAATTGACTTAATCTAAAACTATCTAGGTGTGTTGCTTTAATATGAAATGCATATGGGCCTAAGTGCCTAAATCCTAGATATGAAAATATTTTATTAATAAACAAATTCGAACTAAACCTATTATGCAAATTAACTAGCATGTACCTAATATTTTTTGGATTCTTTTTATTGAAATTCGGAATTAAAACTAATTAGACTAACTAAAGTGAATGATATTCTAATCAATTTAACTTAAACTATATCTTATCTTAAAAGCTATATAAAGAAATCAAGACATGCCAACATTATTTAAAATTAGCCCTAACAAAAATCACCCATCTAAAAGTATAATCTAAAAATTATAATCCTATAAATGCAATTCTAATTTACTAACCCTAAAAATATAGTCCTAATTTACTAAACCTAGATGCCCTAATGCAATATTTAGATTTTTATGTACTTTCTGATTTTTTTGTTTTTTTTTAGTCTTTCCAAACAAGTAATTATTTTAAAAGAATGAAGATAAGAATTAAAATAACCGAAAAAATAATCCGTTGTCTCACTGATTAAATTAACAATTATTTTAACTCTATAATGATTTAACAATTGAAATGGTATTAAAATTCCTAAAAATTAAAGTAATTAAAAAATTGACCCGACGTCTTACGAGTCAAATTAATAATTACCATAATTTAGGGATAAAATACTTGCAGTTAATGCCTACGAGATTTATAAAAGAATAGCATATCTCAATATTCTAAATTTAACAATAATAACAAAATAAATAAAATAAGATAAAAGTTGATGAAAAGGAAGAATAAAAATTAAACTACCTAAGGGAAGGTAAAGAACAGCAACGATGGGGTGACAACGTGCGGCGAAGGATGGTGCTCCGGCGAGATCAAGCGAGGAAGCAGCGGTGACCAAGCTATGATGGTGGTTCAGTGATAGGTCGCCGTTCATGGGGGCTGTCTGTTGGAGCTCCGGCGAGGTTGACCTGCAACAAAATAGAGATCGCCTGGGCAGTAGCTGATGGCGCAGCAAGGACAGCAGCAGGTCATGTGGTGCGTTCGTCGGTTGCGGGGGACGCCGGTGAGAGGAGGACGGCTGGCAGATCAGCGGCGGGCAGAAAGGTCGCTGTGCGTCGGAGGCAAGGCGGAGGCGTCGGGCTTTAGTGGTGCTCAGCGATGGCAAAAGGGGAAGCAGCAACAGCGGTGTCAGCGGGCTTCGGTGAGCTGCTGGTGTCGCCATCCGTAGCTGTGGGGAATGTTTGGTCGTCGGGAGGAGACGATGCTCAGGCGATGACAAGCAACGGGGGAGAGCTCAGGCCACAGCAGCGAAAGTAGCGTTGGCACTTGGGTGGAGGGGCATGCGCGGGCCGGCGCGCGGGTGGCTACAGATCGCTGTGACGGTGGCTGTCGGAGGGCGACGCCGACGTTCGGAGGCACGGCGGTGCAGCGCAGGGGGTCGGCGAGAGGCTGCACGAGGAAGAAGAACAGTAGCCCCTGTTTTTTCCTTCTCTTTTTGTCTCTCTCTCTTCTCACGTCTCCCTCACGTCGCCTCCTCTGCTGTTTCGTCTCTGCAGCCCCCTGTTGCTGTTGTACTTCTTCGGCAGAAAACCCAAAAAGCTTTCAGCTGACTTTTCCTTTAAAAAAAAAAAACAAAACCTCTTCTCTATTTTCTCCTTTTTCAGCTTTCAATTTGTTGACAAAAAGAAGCCCCCCTTTTCTTAAGGCTTTGTACTCTTTATTTATAGAAAAAGACTTGAGTTTGTTTTTTTTTTAAGATCTTCCGATGTATTTGCACATCCTCACTCAACTTCTCAACAACAAAGTGGCTCTAAAACATTTGGCCGGTGAGTTTTTGAATTCAATTTTTCAATTCAAAATTTTTTAAAATTTCCCTCTAATCAAAGATTATTTTAAATTAGGTGTCAACAATCAGTCCTCAGTCGCCGCCGCCACCCCGCCGCTGTCGTCGGGAAGGGTTGGCGATGGCGGGGGGGAGGGTCGGCCGTGGTCGCTGTGCCCTGGCCAAGGGCCAGCGACCCCGGCTGATCGGCGGCGAGGGCTTGTGAGTCCTCGCCCTAGATTGAGGTAAGGGCCGCGACTCTCCCCAGATCTGTGGCCAGCAGCAAGGGCTCGCGGCCCTGGCCCAGATTTGAAGAGGGTCAGTGGCCCTTGCCTAGCCAGGCCAAGGGCCGCAGCCCGCTGACCCTCTCCAGATTTGGGCGAGGGCTGCAACCCTCCCCTCGATCTGGGGCAAGGGCTCACCACTGGTCGGCCAGGGTCACTGGCCCCTGGACAGGGCTCGGCGACCCCGGCCAACCCTCCCCCTGCCATCACCGGCCCTTACAGGCGATGGCGGGGCAGCGGCGGCGGCAGCTAAGGGCTGATCGCTCAGCTGCCTCCCCCTCGTTTCCTTTTATTTATTTATTTTTTAATAATTTAACTAAATTTAATTAATATTTTTTTTACCATGTCAACCCAAAATAACGCCGTTTTTGCATTATTTGGCCATGTCAACGTGTAAAACGGCATCGTTTTGGGCTCGGTTCGCCGGAAAAATGCTATGTCGGCATTTTGGCCGGACTTCGGCCAGATTGGCACTCAAGTGATCACTTTTACTCCAATTTTGGCACTTAACTGTACCTTTCGTAAGTTATGGCACTTAAGTGTCCCTTTGTGCAAAGTTATGGCACTTGAGGGGTTTGCACGTCATTTTTTTTTCCCGTATGGCTTGATTATGAAGAGCCTAAGAATATACATCTTTGTTGTAGCTATCTCATCACATCCACTTCCAAATATCGCACTGAGAAGAAGAAAAGACATTCACAAAAGAAAATGTTCACATCCACTTCAATGCCTTTTATGTTCAAGATTGAATCCATCATCTCTCTTGCTCTAATTTTTGACTCTTGGGCGTGGCAAGCGATTCCAGTCTGCATGTTGCGAGAGCCCACCATTGCAGAGCAGCACCAGCAATGGATGGCTGAATATTTCGAACCTACGAGGACCCACAGGAGAAGGCAAAATGCCAGGCGATTTTCGCCCAGAACTTGCAGTTCATTGAGGATTTCAAAAGGTTTGGGAGTCGAACTTCTAAGTTAGGTTTCAACCAATTCTCAGACCTGACCAATGAGGAGTTCGTCCGAAACCATACAGGATACTTGGCATCCAAGCAACCAGAGCTTGCCAAAACGACGTCGTATAGCCACAAAAATCTGGCCGACGATGTTCCTGATGACATTGACTGGGTAGAGAAAGGTGTTGTAAACCATATTAAGTATAAAGGCAGATGTGGTAAGCACAAACATTGCGATTGCGTCTTGACTCTTTTTCTTTTTCAAGTAAATGAGTTGGCATTACACAAAACATATGTACTTCTGGAAAATTTACGTTATTTGAGTGACTTAGAGCCTGTTTGGTATAATTCTCTTTAGGTAGCTGCAATTTTGAAATAGGAGTTCTACATCTTTTATTAAATTGTTTGATGAACTCTCGATAGCTGCAACAATTTATAACAGCTTTTAGGAAGATGTTTCACCCAGTTTTGAGGTTCTATAGTTTTAAGATATATGTAACTACTCATCATAGCACAACTATAGTGCAACACAACTACGTCATAGCCACAGCTACACCAAACAAATGCCTGGCTTATTATAATGAGAAGCCAGACGTCAATGTATCACAATTACGGAATAGGGTAATTTCACATAGTTATATGGTCAATAACTATTACGTAGGATCCTGCTGGGTATTCTCAGTCGTAGCAGCAGTAGAAGGAATCGTGGGGATCACAAGCGGCAAACTACTAGTGCTCTCTGAGCAACAATTGATAGATTGTGATGCCGCGAGCTACGGCTGTAGAGGCGGTTACCCAGACAATGCTTTCAAGTTCATTATCCAAAACCAAGGAATCGCATCCCAGAATACCTATGCATACCATGGGATGGACAGGATTTGAAATGCAACGAAAGCAGCAGAACACACGGTGCTAATCAAGGGTTTTGCAGATGTGCCGCTCGGTGAGGATGGGCTCATGAAGGCAGTCGCCCAACAACCAGTTGCGGTCATTATCGCAGCAAGCGGGCGGGAGTTCCAGAGCTATAGACATGGCGTGTTCAATGTACGATTTTCTCTATCTCTAGAATGCATTCCTCACATACAAATGGCATGGGTATAATGCTAGAGAAATATCTATGGTATTTGTGGGGTTTTGGAGTTGGGCCGCCCTTTATTGGGCTTAACCCAATCCCAACCTGTATCCATCTAAAAGTTCCAGGCAGTCCTTGGATCCCTAATGTTGGTTATAAGGTTATCTCACCAAGAATCGGGATTTTCCTCTAGCAGGGGCCGTTTGTACCTGCCCATTTATGTGGTGGGCTATCGGACTACTTTTCTTATTTTTACGTGCGAGCGCTCACATGTCTTGTTCCCCCCCTATGCCTCTCTGTATTTTCTCTTCCCTAGAGGAGAGAATACCCTCTAGTTACTTTACATCTTGGAGCTCTCGAAGCTTTTTTAAGAACTTGCTTAGGCCCAATAATGGATATTATGCTTTGGTAATTTCTATTGTATATATGGGGTTTTGGACTTGGCCCACCGTTGAGTGGGCTTGACCCAATCCCAATCCATTGGAAAATTATTGGGTGTCAGTATACAGCTCCAAAAATCTAATTTTGGACTATTGAAAGTAATGGGAAGATCAAAAGTGAAATTACAGTATTTTGGCTAAGGCCGACCGTGTACCCACACACAGCTATTTTTATCGAATATAATAAAAACAGTAAATTGGTTAAATGGTTGGGGTGGTATACTATATCAACGTACGGGTGATATGTTAGCTTAGATTGTGATCAGTATAACGGTATATTATATCAACCTATGGGTTTTGATATGTCAGTTTAGCGAGAGCAGTATACCTAATCAGCTTAGCAAGAGCAGTATACCTAATCAGCTTAGAGAGAGCATTATTAGTGTGTTATATCAACTCAAGGACTAAGCTGATATACTATCGGTATATCAGCTTAGTCCTTACCAAAAAAAGAAAAAAGAAAAGAAGAAGAAGATATATCAGCTTAAAGTGAACAGTCTTGATATGATCGAACTTATTAGATAATATTGATTTGGTCGATTAGAGAGAGGTCGTGATAGCATGTAATCAACTAGATTGATTGATCAATGATTTGATATGATGTTATGAATTGATTGATTGATGTGATTTGAGGCATCTGTAAATGATATTGATTTGCAAGATAGAACTGAAGTCAATGTAAGTCCTTTGACCGGTGTTGTGCTTAGGTAGCCCTTATGGCGTATTTGTTTCCTAATTAGGTCTTAGGAGGGTAGAACTTGCTGAGACATAATCTCACCCTGTTGTGGAACAACATTTCAGGTCCATAGAAGGCAGCACCTCCACCTCCTCCCGAGCATTTTGGTATACCAGAGGAACTCACTGAGATAAGTTATCACATTTCGATACACCCCCACCCTAAAGGATTTGAGTATGTACTGGTGAAATCCATCGTCTAGGTTGACGTGTGTGAACCCGAAAAGGTACCCCATAAGTACCGGTCATGGTATTATCACTATCATGATGGGCAAAGGGAGGGCCTTATGCTGGAATCTAATGTACCTCTGTACGTTTTGGAGGTTGCCTTTGGTAAATGTACAGTAGACCTTAAGGGTGGAGCGGTAGAGGATGAGAAGGATCTAAAGCTCGAAGAGTCAGAGTCCCCGGTGTACTCAGCAAATGGCTCAAATAGGGATGATGATGTGGAGCAAGAGGAGTTTAGCGATGATGAGTAGCCGTGGTTGTTAAACCTCCACCGTTTTTTGTTAAACCTTAAGTATTTGGATAAACAAAGTTTGGTTTGGCTTATATCATATATGACTAGTGGTGTTATATATATGAGTGTGGTTGGTGTAGTTTGAAATTTTATGGCCCTACTTTCCTATCCCATTATTTTATTGTTTGGGGATTTTATTATACTTTTGCATGTGCATTTAAAATGAATGGTTTGGCGATGCGTTCTGGAATGTCGCTATTTAATCGACCAGTGAGGGATGGGTGTGCGCTCAAAGATCGGGGCGTGACAGAGTGTGAGCCAAAATGCTTTACCATCGAAAGAAAATCTATACAAAAGGAAAATGGTACTTGATCCGCTTTGTTTGTTCAGCCAAAAAAATCCCAGAGACCATGGAACACCTCTTCTTACTATGTGATTGGTCCAAAAATATTTGGGTAGACCGAATTAAATTATCGATATCTCTAGTGAACATATAGACAATAAACAAATGGGTGTTGAAAGTACGCACCCCGGGTTCGAATTTCCCCCCTCAAGAGCTGACTGTGAATGTACTATGGTTGATATGCAATGGGCGAAATGGCTTTGTATATCAACAACGGCAGCCAAGACTGGAGTTAATTGTTGACAAAGCCGTTCTGGTAAGTAATAATCATAATCAATGGCTCCCTAGTGAGACGTTTAGGCAAGGAAAAAGGAATGCTTTACCTAGGCAATGGATGCTTTTGAAACTTGGGGACTGGAAATTCAATGTCGATTGCTCTTGGATCGAAGGCGAGCAAGAGAGAATGGTGGCAAGAGTTTGTCGAGACTCTCGGGGATCTATAATCATGGGCTTTGCCCTAAAGGAACAAGCGTTGTTTGTACTTGAGCGGGAAACCCTTGTTGCAAAGAGAGCATTGTTGACTTTGAGGGAGGAACCTGAATTCCGATTACACCACAATCTGCAAGTGGACTTGCTAACTGATAGCACATCGATTATCTCATGCTTATCAGTTGTTGATAGCATACCATGGGTCTTCACTCATCAATTCGAAGAATGTAACGCCCCTCTAGCCCAACTTAGAAAAGTGACCATAGCCCACTCTCCTTGAGAATCCAATCAAGTGGCAAATTGGGTAGCAAACACGGTTTTTGCTTGATGACAAGATGCATTGACGTAGAATAGACTCATCCCCTTGTTCTTTGTCTAATCTCAAATATTTAAACCAAGTTTATCAAGTTCATCTCAATAAATTACTTCTTTTTAATACTTGATAATTGTTTGATGACCCGTGAGTTTTTGCTAACTAATATTCTCTTAAGTTTTTGCAGAATCATTCCACGAGCATAGACCATGATAGCTATTTAATTAATTTGTGATTTATCATGCATTTTGGCCTATATTAAGCATGAAATTACATAATGACATTTCTCTCAAAATTTAAAAAAAATATCAAATTTTAGAATTGCAAAAAATAAATATGAAGAAAATCCAGTTGTCAATATTCATACGTCTTGTTAGGCATTTCCCCTTAGATAAAAGTCAATTTACGCGAATAACAAGTTTTTATTTTTGGTATGTCGTGAATAACAAGTAGAAACAATAATAAAAGTTAAAAATGAAAGTCGGTTCCACACCTATAACTTTCTGTCACTATTGAGCATTCTCTTACAATTAGATCTCTCTCTCTTTCTCTCTCTGACCATTTTTTTTTCCAACAATTCCCGATAAAGTTCAAGCATGTGGACTAACCAAATGGGTTGACTGAACTTTACACTTTAAATTTGACGGCATACTCCGTGATTGTAGAAGCAAGAATCCACCCCGTGATTGTAGAAGCAAGAGAGACGACCCTGTTGACTTGACTTTGAAAAGCCAAGCTTTGTGTCCAAATTATACCCATGCCTGATTCAATGTTCCAATGCTAGAAAGGTCCTTATGAGTCCGGATAAAATTCTGCCTATCTAAAAGAAAGGAGAGTATGAAAGGGAAGAGATTCCGTGCAACGGACGTTTGGAAATTGAAACGAGTTTCAATATTGACGAGCTTCTAGATGATGTTACATCATGTTGTGGAGTTACTTAAACTCTAGGAATGTGAAAGGGGAAGTGGCTTTTAATTTGTGGGTCCCATGTCAGCTTGACACACGGGATGATTCTTGCCTTTGTCCCACGTCTATCTTAATCACTACAATAAGTGAAGGAAAATATGGGGATCAATTAGGGTATATGAGGTTTTGATAATAAATATCCATGCACGGTCTTTTGAAAATATTTTCAAAGCACCCAAAGTAGATGACGTATAGGGCCACATTTGCCCCCCATCCCTCATTGGAGAAAGTTGAACTCTCCGATTGGCGGGTTAAAGTAATCATGTGTATTAATCATATGGAAACTTTGACCAAAATATGTGTGTGTTGTCAACGATTGAAACCCATCAATTAAAGATTAGTAAGATGAACTTTCAATTAATAGAGGTTGGAGTAAAAGACGATCCTATAATTAATACCATCTTGGAAATGGAACACCATAGGCATCCAATTGAGCTAATTATTGGTACTATTGTTTAGTTTGTCATATATTGTGCGTTTTGGCTTACTCTATTATCAAAATTCAAAATACTATTAAAGTTTAGAATAACAAAAAAAAAAAAAAAATCATACGCAAATCTAGTTGTCAATTTTCGTAATTTTATAAAGTTTCGGAAGTTTTTCGTTAGATAAATGTCTATTGAGGCACGGAAAACTTTTGATCAATATTGATCATTCACTTACCGTTGTTTCTCTCTCAGTCGTCTCTCTTCCTTACACACATGAGCAAAATCATCTCTCTTCCTCACACGTTACTTTTGCTTATTTTTATCAGTCTAGGTCAATAAAGGCATTGAAATGTAGAAAGGTGCACGAAGAAAAGTAAAATATAGTTAGGGACATTTTCAAACCAATCTAGTTCTGCTTAGCTTTAAAAGAACCTACCGAGTAAATCCTCAAGCTGCGTACACCATGGTTACAGAAACCCTAAAGCTGTGTGCAACATGGTTACAGAAACCCTAAGTGAAGCCAGAGAAAGATCAAGGACCATACAAGCATCTTTCTCTTTAGCTTTGGACATCATGTGCAACACGCACTAATTGAGTAAACAATGACATTGACCATGCCTGTCTCCGACTTTCTTTGCCCTTAAATTGCTCAAATAGATTAATTTCATATTCACTTCTATACGGAGGCAACTACACGAATGGACTCTGGACGTTGACCCAATATACATATCATCCCTAAACTTTTGGTAACTATTTAATTTGGTCTCTAGATACACAGAACTTCCAATGTTTTCCTTCCATTTATTCATTTAACGGAATTTGCTAATTTGGCTTTCCATTTAGTAAGTTTGAGTCGTGGTTGAAAAAATAATGTTACATGTGGATTATTCAGATGAGATATTCAACTCAAGATATAATAATTTGTATCTACAAATCAAATGAAAAATCATTTGTCCAAGTTGAACAAGTTAAACAACTTAAAATGATTATTATATTATAATTTGAGTAGAATATCTTATGTGGATAATCCTGATGTAACGTTATTTTTAGTCCATATCCAAACATACCAAATTGGAAGCCAAATGCAATTTTCAATAACTTGAATTAATAGAAGGATAACGTGAACATTTTCATATAACTTAGAGACTAAATTAAACATGTCCAAAAAATTCAGGCACCGCGTTGAACAAATTAAAAATTTAGGGACAATATTGCACATTAGGCAAAAACTTAGGGTTCACTCGTGTAGTTTTTCCTTCTATAAATACACCTAACGGATTCACTCAATCTCTGCACCACAAACATATCTATTCATTAGAAAATGGGTTTGAAACTTGCAAAAAATTTCTGCATGCGGTTGATACTTGTCTTGTGTGCATGTGCATGTGCGTCAAGTGCTGCGTCTCGTGCCTTCGACATTCCATCCGCGACTAAAAAGTTCGAGGAGTGGATGAGTCGGCACGAACGCGACTATAAAGATGTCGCTGAGAAGGCGAAGCGTTCGAAGATTTTCTTGGAAAACCTGCGGTTCATCGAGGAGTTCAACGGCGCGGTGAACCGGACTTACAAGGTTGGATTGAACAAGTTCTCGGACTTGACCAACGAGGAATTTGTGGCAGCATATACCGGATACAAATTGCCATCATCAACACGCAGGAACTCGTCCCAAGTCAATTCTTTTAAGTACCAAGGTTCGAATAGCATCCCGGAGAGCGTCGATTGGGTAAAACAAGGTGCTGTCAACCCTATAAAGAACCAAGGCCAATGTGGTAAGAAATTTACTGCTAACTATTGAAGCCTATACTAAGATATGCGAGCAATTGCATTGCCCAGCTTAAATCCACTTGTCATAAAATATTACACTGTGAAACACTAAACAAATTAATTTTTCTGAGAATTTTTCATCATTGAATTATAATCACTGCAGAACTCACTACCTTATGTGTACAGGATCTTGCTGGTCGTTCTCCGTGGTGGCGGCGGTCGAAGCAATCACACAGATCACCACTGGCGTGCTACCAAACCTGTCCGAGCAGCAACTCATAGACTGCGCCACTGACGGGAACCAGGGCTGTCAAGGCGGCTGGATGGACAATGGCTTCAAGTACATCATCAACAACAATGGCATCAGCTCCGAGACGAACTACCCGTACGTTGGGGTCGACAGCTCCTGCGATGTGCAGGCCTCATCTGTTGCCGAGGCCAAAATATCGGACTACAAGGACGTCCCCCCGAACGAGGACGACATGCTGAAGGCCGTGGCAATGCAGCCGGTGTCGGTAGCACTCGACTCGAGCGGGGCCGCGTTCCAGAATTATGCAGGCGGTGTCTTTACTGGCCCATGCGGGACCGAACTGAACCATGCGGTGACGGTCGTCGGGTACGGGACGGATACGGATGGGATGAAATACTGGTTGATAAGGAACTCCTGGGATGTCTCCTGGGGCGAGAGCGGGTACATGAGAATTCAGAGGGATTCTGGGGTCGAAGGTGGCCTCTGTGGAATTGCCTCCAAAGTTTCTTATCCCGTCGCATAAGTATCCGTCTGAGAGATTACGGCTTCGAGTTCATGTGCGTTAGTAGGGCAAAATCGGTCGATATGAACTGAGCTTATTATAAGTGGAAATATTTCGGGTTAATTACTATAGTTAATCTCGTCTATTTACTGTTTTAATTTCAGTTGGATCCCCCGCGACCTTTGCCGGGTTTCTTATACTAAAGTTTCTTGTGCGTGTTTATGATAATGAGAATAAAGAGGATTTGAAGACGGTCTTTGAATTTTTTTTTATTGTTAGCAAACACATCGTAGCATTGTTCGAGACTTTGAACCATGTGTATGGGTGGTCCTCAATACCTGATGCTTCCGACTCTCATCTGGGTTACTTGACAAAATTTACTTGGTTCATTTAAATTTATTAACATATTTTGTCGGAGTATCATTTGTCATGTTTTTTCTTTTCTTTTTTTTAAGCGCATTAAATCTATCAATTGCTATGAATTTACCAATATTCAGTCTGGTGAGTTATCTGCTTTTCTCCTATTAAATTGTCTACTTGTTTTCGTTTACCAAGTCTTATCAACTTTTTTCTGATTGCGTGACTTGTCAATTCTATATTATCATCACTTATTTGGAACGGTGGCTAACATTTATTTGGCTTTTTGACTCACTAACTTATCTCATCTCTATAAATCTTACCTTTTATAAACTTTTGTGTACTTTTTTAGGCAGAGGCTAAAATTTGCCAATTTATTTATAGGCTCACCCTATTTCCATCCATTTATTGGTTCTCAATACCTATTGTCATATTGAATTGACTACATCATCTCTTGTAAACCCCACATTATTACTCACCTTTTTTCTTCTTAGTTTTTCAATTTCACTAAAGGAAAAACTTAGCAAGGTCCCTTCCAAAATACTTTTTATTTATCCTAACCGCTTCTTCTTGACCCATTTACATGTTAATGTATCATTGATGTTTGTTATGAACTTATTCTCCATTATTATACTTTAAGCAAGCCCTAATTATATATTAGAGTAAAGAAATGTTAATTTTAGGTGCAAATTGTTTGGTTCATTTCCATAGAGTATCCTCATGAACGTGGATTTTTTACTTTGATTTTTGGTACAAATTTATAAGAATTTATTTAAAATTTGAATATTGTGGTTGATGTAGGCATTCTATGCAATTTCCTCAAGATTATCCTCTTACTTATGCTTATGTTATTTTTTGAATAATAGTCTCATGGTATCGAAAAAAAGAAAGAAATATACAAATCATTAATAAAATAAGGGAAAATTCCAAATAAGAGCCTTAAGTTCTCTCATTTTCTCAAATAAGGGTCCAAAGTTGATATTGTTTCAGATAAGGGCATGAAATGACCAAATTGTCTTAAATAAGGACATGAAATGTAACTTGTTTTGAATAAGAGCTTGAAGTGAGCATAAAAGTTTAAAAAAAGGGCATAACCTCTTTGGTTGAAGAGCATTTTTGTCTTTTGTCTTTTTAATTTTTTTTCCCTTTTCCCTCCGCCGGCCATGGCGGAGCAAAGTCAGACTCAGGTGAGGGCGAGGATCTGGTGAGGGACACCTTTGCCCAACCTCGCCAAGGGCTGCCTTCGACTAGCACCAATGAAGGCGACTCTCGTTCGACGCTGGTAAAGGCACCCCTTGCCCTTGCCAACCTAAGAGAGGGTTGGCCTCGCCAGATCTAGCAAGGCTACCCCCGTTTGACTCAAACGAGGGTGGCCCTTGCTCGCCTAGGTGGGGGCAACCCTCGCCTGATGTTGGCGAGGGCCACCCTTGCCCTCGCAAGCCCAGGCGAGGGTTGCCCTCCCTAGATTTGGCGAGGGACGCCCTCACTTGACTCAAGCAAGGGCCAAGTGAGGGTGACCTCTACTAGCCGTTGACAGCCATTTCCATGGAAGGAATGAGGAAAAAAGAAAAGAAAAGGAAAAGAAAAAAGAAAAAGGTTAACAAATAAAAAACTTTTAAAAATATAATTGCAATTTTTTTGACCAAGATATCCCTTCTTTGATGGCAGAAAAAGTCATCGTCGACCAATGGACCTTATTTAAGATGATTTTCTCACTCCAAACCCTTATTTAAAATCATGTCCATTTTGAGTCATTATTTGAAAAAACTAAAGCATTTCAAGCCCTTTTTGAAATCTTCCCATAAAATAATTAGTTTTTTTTGGGGGGGGGGGTTGGAAACATAATAATTAGTTAGCTATCTACCAAATAAACTTTTTTTTTTTTAAAGAGATACATTAGTCTTGTTCCAAATGGATAAAGAAAAGGAAAAAAAGCCAAAAAGGGAAAAAAAGGCAAACATTATTCCTAAATCAAGAGTGACCCCACCTTTAACTTTAGTAAATGTTGCTTGAGAGAAGCATGAGTAGTTTTCTCTCTAGTAAAATTGAAATAAAAGAAAAATAAAGAATGTAAGAAATAATCTTAAATCAGTTGGGACCCTTAGGTTATGTTTGGTCATCTGGATTTCTAAGCAAGATATAACTGGATGGTATATGATATGAAATAATGGGATTTTGTTATATGCTATCTACTTTTTGGTGAATCGTAATAATAAAGTCAAATATATTTATATTATATTAAGCACATTTTTTGGTATAAATATCATATTAGTATAAAGGAACCTAAAAGTTCACAAATAAAGATGGTAAAAATCTCTCACAACACTATTCCCTAAAGTATTTTTATTTTATTTTCCCCTCTTTTTTAATCATTTTGTTTATTATCCCTCTTTTCCCCTTCCATCATTCTCTAATAAAATTTTATTAAATAGTAAACTGTACTAATATATCTAAAATACAAAAATACCTAAAATATGTAATAAATGTAATTACATACTTATATTCATATATTGAATTTATATTTTTAAGATAGAATTAAAGATGAATGCATAAATAAAAATAATATTAAATTAAAAATAAATTTTATTTTTTGTCATTTTGAATTTCTTAAATTATAATTCAAATATTATTTATATTAAAATATAATTTCATTATTGTTAATATAATAAGTTTTATTTGAGATAAATAACTTTTCATTATGGATACTAGAGATCTTATTTATCTTTATTCCACCTCCTCCATGGGATAAATTTATGCAACCCATATCCCTCTTACATTCGACTTCATCTCGTCTTAAGTAAGCACTAAATACAGGATATGATAAATTTTATTCTATGCCAAATTTTATCTTGAGTGCCAAACGTGGCCATAAGGAATAGTGTAGCCAATTAACGTAAATTAGGGTGTCGTAAGTCAATGAGTGGTAGAAATAGTGATGGCTTGCACTTTCCCACCCATTTTTGGCTTTTGACACCCCTTGAATTGAACAAATTATCCATTATGGGTTTACTCTTGATTTAAGATTATTTCTTACATTTTTTTCTTCTTTTTGTTTGATTTGAAATTTATTAAACGACAAATCTACCATGTTCAACTCAAACAACAAAGATTAAGGTTGAATACGAGGCTTACTCTTGATTTAAGATTATTTCTTACATTTTTTCTTCTTTTTTGATATTCTTTTTTTCTCATTTGGATCGAAACTGGTGTCCTTTTTTTTTTCCAAAAAAAAATTATTTGGCAGATAACTAACAAGTTGTGTGTTAATCAGTTGTATAGTTTTTTTTTTTTTAAAAAAAAACTAGCAAACCATTATTCTAAAAATAATCAAAATACAAGTAAAAGTAAAAAATAAAAAATAATCATCGACTAGTTTTAAAGAATGAATTTGGTGAATCTGATATTCTAGCTTTTATTATTATTCTTACCAACATTGCACAACTTTTTAAAAGATATTTTCAAAAGATTTCAAAATATGAAAATATTAACTCCATAAAAAAAATTCTAAACATCATTATTATCTTAAAAAGTTATGTGAAATATTATCATTGCCTTGATTACATGAAAGAATTAGTTATTGACAATAAAATTATTACAATTTTAATTGCATTATAAGACAAACCATTCCAACCATTTGCAAGTTCATATGTCTTGTCAATTCTAAATGTGTAAGAATTTCCAAAGAAAGAAAAGAAAAAAATAGGTAAGAAACAATCTTAACACTAAGATTGATGAGGGATAAGTCAGTTGATTCAAGGTGGAAAGGGGATGTAAGAAGCCACAAAACGGGTGGAAAAAGGGTGAGCAAAAAATTATGCTCAAAATTGAACAAGCTTTGCTTTGCCAAAGGTTGAATGTTCTTAAAAATAACACAAATCTTTTTTGATTATCACTTGATCACGCATCATCAATATATTGATCATGGTTTCCCTTTAGTCTAGTTAGGAATGTCATTTTTTCTTATTTCTTAGCATTTGATTCTCACTTTGCCTTGCAATTTATTTAATGTTTCATTAATTGCTAATTGTTATTTCAATAATTGCGCGCTCACATAATTGCCTCACATGTTAGTGAATAGATTTAAAATCAATCCAAACTGTCCGACAAACATCTTCTCGAAATGAACGAGACTAAGTGTCGAGAGGGCATTAGTTGATTAATTAATGTAATCAATTCTTTGACCCTACATCTCTAGTTGCATAGGATGTGAGGTATGCCCCCATGCCTCACTTGGTTTCTAGTCGATCTCGTGATAGGCTAGTAGTGACTTTGATATGGCTAGTATAAGTACCTAGAGGGGGGGTGAATAAGTATAAAAAGTAATTTCTTATGATAATTGCACAATACTAGACAGTTGATAGAAATGAGACAATTTCTCGTCAATAAACAAACAACAATCAAAGTAAGACTGAGAGTAGGGAAGAGAAAATTGAACACGAGGTTTATAGTGGTTCGACTTATTTCAAGCCTACGTCCACTCTTCTGCACTGACAGCCCACTGGCTGAATTCCACTATGAACAAAGAGATATTACAGCACTGTTCTTCCTTGATTTCTCGGTGTAGAAGATCTACCACACTCCCTCAAGGTATCACTAAGTATAGACTCTTTTTGCGTGTACAATTTTGCTCAATATGAATCGACTAGTAATCAAGGAGCCTTAGACTCTGGAATTTCTCTATCGAGCACACACTAGAACAACTGGAACGTCTTCCTTTTATACTCCTTTATGCCATCATACCCGTTGGCACTTACCAAAGGAATTCTTCCAATCTTCCCGTTGGACAGAATTAATTAAGAAGATCATTCGAGCTATTAAAGGAACATGTCGATAGCCCATCAATCATGTTCGCCCATACAATCAGGATCTTGGTTTCCAGGAATAGAACCTTCCAAGAATATTTTGTCAATCATCGGATCTTCAGACCATCTTGATTTCGAATAAATAATTCGTTATTTCAAATCCAACCAAGAGATCTTCTCTAGTCGATAAGACCAAATCCTTAACCAAACACTTTAGCGCTGGATTGCCTTCGTCACTAGATTAGAAACTGTCAATGAGAATAGTCTTGAGTTTTAAGTCTTGTGTGCTGAGTCTGGTGATCTGAAAGTCTTCAGACTCTAAGTATAAGGGTCTGCACAGCTTCCAGACTAGATTAATAGAAACGTTTTGTCAGCTTCAAAACACTCTAGAGAGATTTCTCCAACAATCTCTTCCTTTTTGATGGTGACAAAACTTTCATGTAGATTTGAACAACTTTGACCTACAAAACATTACTCAAACAATATGGATATCTCATAAACATTAATAACTCAACTAGACTCTGTATCCACAGAAAATAAGTTAGTATTTTATGAGTAAAGCCATATAATAACACTTGATATAAATGCAACAGTCAATTTCAAATCCACACTCAAGTCAGTCAAATTCACCAAGTCCACCACACCCAAGTCATACTCAAAATAAATATATATCCAAACAAACTTAAATTAATAACATATTCAAAGTCAAAGTTCAGTTTAGTTCAAAGCTGGCAATTCTTCCCCTTTTTGTCATCATTAAAAAAGGTGAGAAAGAGTCAAGTTTGCTTGGGAACGCGCACAATCTAGAAATCTCCCATCGACTGTACGACGCCTTCCAGCCTCTTCAAGTCTTCTCGTAGACGTGCCACCTCTACTCCTTTGGCATTTGCTTGAATTTGATGAGCGAGGTCTTGCATTTTATCCGACAGGGTAACTGAAGACGTTTGTCCAGCATTCTTCAGGACTTGAAGTTCACATTCCAAAGTATATATTTGACCCTGCATTTCCAGAAGAAGATCAAGGATACGATGAAAATCTGCGGTATTGTCCGTTTGCGTGCTGGCATTTTCTCTATCAGATGGAGTAAAGGCATACGATGGAACTTCAGTATAATCACCCAAATGAGGCGTTGAGGTGTCATGTCCTTCCTCAGGCATTTGAGAAGCCTGAATATCTTCTGGATTTGCTGGCGAGCGACTCACACCTTTACTATGAACAGGATATGGTGTAGTTCTTCCTTACTCGTCATCTCCCCCTGTTTCTAAGGCCTTAATTGGGGAAGAGTGATGGTCATGCTCGGCAGCATCTTGATTGCTTTTCTCTCCAGCTTCATCTACAGACTTTTCTTTGACTGCTTCTTCTTCTTCTTCAACTTCTTTCTCTTCTTCTTCTTTTTCTTCCTCTTCTTTCTCCTCTGCTTCTCTCTGTTCTTGTTCCTCTGCTTCTTTTCCTTTCTCCTGTCGTTCCATTGATTCGAATACAGAGCGACTGAGTTTTTTCAAAGCCAAAGCAAAGATAGTAAGTTCATCCTCTTCATCTTCATCCTCTAAGATTAGAGCTCTTTTCTTTTTGGATGGAGCACCCATGGGCTCATTCCCTTTCCTTTTCGACGCAGAAGAGACTGGATGAGATTTAACTGGAGTTTTCACTTTGAACTTCTCCATTGCCTTATCAAGCTCTTTCAGACGCATTTTTGTCAGCATTTTCAAACCCACCACCATTTTGTCGCATGGTCGAACACAAAGAGTTTGTGGAGGTTCAATGTTCAAGTGTCTGAAAATCTTGGTCACAAGACCTGAGTAAGGCAACTGACCCTTGTCCTTCACCATCGCTCTGTACATGTGGAAGAGAATGGTGTGAGGAAGAGAGAACTTCTTTCCTGAATTGATCGCGTACATCAATTTCGCCTCAGAATTAGACACGTCTGTCTTGGATGTTGATTTTGGCCTGAGACAGTTGATCACGATTTTGTGTAGTAAGATTTTGATGGCATGCATTCTTGTGTAGGTAACTCTTCCTTCTGTACTCCTGTCTTTAACAAGTTCCAGTGTGGTACGAGCTATTGAAACCTTGATCGGTTGATATCGTCCTCTTTCAACTCGAATTATGTCTGTCAACATGTCCACATCTACCTCATAGTCTTGGTCTCGAACACTGAAGGATATTCTATTTGCATCTAAAAAGCTGAGATTCGAATAGAAATATGCTGTCAATTGTGCATAGCAGTCTGTGGTGTCAGAGCAAAATTACTCTAGTTGAAGTAGATTGAACTTCTCCTTTAAGTTCACATTGATGGCATCCAGAAAATGAAAATCAACGCTCCTGGGGTTTATTACCCCCCCCCCCGGTTTCAACAATTTGAAGAACAGATCCTCCTGTTCCTTCGATTTGAACAACTCCGTTCTTTTTCCCTTCACCTTCGCAGCAACACCCATCCTGGGTTGGAATTTTCTAAACAATTTATCATCGTCATTCCCGTCAGTCGGATTAAATCCCCCTACACGAGAGTCACTTGGAATGTTCGCAAGTGCTTCCTCAGCCTTTCCTTTGGAAGCAATTCCCAAATCCTCCATTCGTCGCAAAAAGACATACTCATTTCCATACCTTTTGTCTTTAAGGAAGGCATCTATATAGTTCAGCGGTGTACCTATGCTATTCAAAGCACGATAGAGCTTGTAAATAAAAGAGGGTTTTTGGACTCTTACAGGGTCTGCTTCCTCGATTATTTCTTCCTTTGGTAGTTGTTCCTTACTCTGTGGGGTAGATAATGGAGATTGACGTGGATGAGAGTGAATCGGGCTCTGTTACTGTCTCGGTAACTCTTCTTCCTCGGTGAGATCGAAATGGGTAGGACCCTCCTTCATTTTTTGTGGTCCCCTGCTCGCGATTCTTGAAGATTTTCTCAAAGAAGATATCGTTTCTTGTCGTTAAAAGATTCCTTGACTCGTTTTCCCAAGAAAAGATGACAACTTTCTCAAAGATGAACACGAAGTCGAGACAAGATTGGGAGGAGAATGCCTTTTTAGGGTTTTGGAGTTAAGCGAAGAAAACAACTGACTGTATATAACAAAAAAAAATCAATCGACATAAAGGAAAGTGAACAGTCGTCCCTTTTTAAAAATGATAACTGCCGTTTTTAAATAGAGGTTATCTTTTTGAAAAGATACGATTCCGTTTTTCTCGGAAATTAAAGATAAATCAAATATAATTGAACGAATGATCGTACCTTTTCGAGATTGAATATTAAAACAACTTACAGTCTATATCCGTGAATGCTTGAGTCTGAGAGTCTCTAGACTTTGATTTCCTCAAGCTTAAAAATGTTGAGTCTGGAACGGATGATATCGAATTGATTCTTCTCCAAAGGCTTTGTGAATATATCTGCTAGTTGGATCTTTGACTCAACAAATTGAATCGAGATTTCTCCATTTTGAACATGATCTCTAATGAAGTGATGACGAATCTCTATATTCTTTGCCCTTGAGTGAAGGATTGGGTTTTTAGTAAGATTGATTGCGCTGGTGTTGTCATATCTAATTTCAGTGCATGAGTCTTCAATTCCAAAGTCTTGTAGCTGTTGTTTTATCCACAGAATTTGCGAACAACAACTTCCAAGAACTACATACTCTGCTTCTGTTGTAGAGAGAGCCATAGTGTTTTGTTTCATTGAAAACCAAGACACTGTCCTGTTCCCAAGCAATTGGCAAGTTCCCGAGGTGCTCTTTCTATCAACTCTGCAACCGGCTAGATCTGTGTCTGAATATCCAATAAGACTAAAGTCTCCCTTCTTAGGATACCAAAGACCGATGCTTGAAGATGAAGCAACGTATTTAATAATACGTTTTGCAGCACTGAGATAAGATTCTCTAGGGTTTGATTGAAACCTAGCACAGATGCATATACTCAACAAAATGTCAGGTCTAGAGGCAGTAACATAAAGAAGTGAACCGATGATACTCCTGTACAGCTTTTGATCAACTTTCTTCCCTTCTTCATCTTTGTTTATCTTCAAAGAACTTGACATTGGTATATCGGTCTTTTTGCACTTTTCCAGCCCAAACCTTTTGACAAGATCATTAGCATATTTTTCTTGATGAATAAAGTTCATTCATTCAATTGTTTTACTTGAAGTCCAAGAAAGAAGGTTAACTCTCCCATCATACTCATTTCAAACTCATCCTGCATAGACTTAGAGAATTTCTTACACAGACTTTCATTAGAGGATCCAAAAATAATATCATCAACATTTATTTGAACAAGTAGAAAGCTTTTGTTTTCCTTTTTGATAAATAGAGTAGTATCTACTTTACCTTTGACAAAACCATTATGTATTAAAAACTTACTTAGTCTGTCGTACCAAGCTCGAGGTGCTTGCTTTAAACCATACAAGGCCTTTTTTCAGTCTGAAGACTGAGTTTGGCTTCTTTGGGTCTTCAAACCCTAGTGGTTGTTCCACATAAACTTCCTCATGGATAAATCCATTTAGGAAGGCACTTTTGACGTCCGTTTGGAATAACCTGAAGTTTTTATAACAAGCAAAAGCAAGCAATAATCGAATAGCTTCTAACCTTGCTACTGGTGTGTAAGTCTCGTCATAGTCTATCCATTCTTCTTGTGTGTATCCCTTGGCCACGAGTCTTGCTTTGTTTCTTATGACTTTTCCTTTCTCATTCATCTTGTTCCTGAACACCCATTTAGCTCCAATAACAGTTTTACCTTTTGGTTTAGATGTCAATTCCCAGACATCATTAATGTTGAACTGTCTGAGCTCTTCTTGCATAGCTTCAATCCAGCTTTCATCAGATAAAGCTTCTTCTATGTTTTTTGGTTCAATTTCAGAGATGAGAGCCACAGAACTAGACTCTTCGCGCCTTTTGGATCTGGTGCGAATTCATTCATTAATTTCGCCGATAATGAGATCTTTGGGATGACTGGACTTATGCTTCTAGTTACTGGTTGATTTGTCTAGTAGATGATCTCTTTCTTTACTTGAATCTTCACGAACAACTTGATGCTGGTCTTCCAGAGTCTGAGATGCTTTTTGAGTTGTAAGCTTTGGAGAGTTTGGAGTAGGTTCAGACTCTTCATGTTGAGTCTGACTGGATTCATTTTGCATTGAATCTTGAAATTTGACATTCATTGATTCCTCAACTGATTGACTCTTCTTGTTGTAGACTCTGTAGGCTTTGCTTGATGTAGAATATCCAAGGAAGATACCTTCATCCGATCTTTCTTCAAACATACCAACTCGATCTTTTGCATTTTTCAATATAAAACATTTGGAACCGAACACATGAAAGTACGAAACAATAGGCTTCTTACCTTTGAATAATTCATAAGGAGTTTTCTCTAGAATAGGTCTTAAAAAGACTCTATTTATGATATAGCACGTTGTTGAAACAGCTTCAGCCCAAAATCGTGAAGAAATCTTACTTTCAATTAAAAGAGTTCTAGTCATTTCTTGAAGAGATCTATTCTTTCTTTCCACAACTCCATTTTGCTGAGGAGTGTATGGAGAGGAGAACACATGCTTAAAGCCAGATTCATCACAAAATTTTGTAAAATCTTGATTTTCAAATTCACCTCAATGGTCCGTTCTTATACTTGAAATAACATATCCTTTTTCATTTTGAACATTTTTAGCAAATTTTTCAAAATACGAGAATGTTTCATACTTACTTGCAAGGAAATATACCCAAGTAAATCGGGAGTAATCGTCCACGATTACTAGGCAATATTTCTTACCTCCAATGCTCTAGGTTCTGGTTGGTCCGAAGAGATCCATATGCAGTAGCTGCAGTACATGATTAGTAGAGACATGATTTATTGGCTTAGATGAATTTCTTACCTGTTTTCCCAAATACATGGAGTGCATAGATCAGACTTTTGGTATGACAAATTGGGTAGACCATGAACAAGTTGCTTTGATAAGATTTTGGCTAGCTGCTTCATATTGATGTGACCAAGCTTTCTGTGCCACAAGCTTGCTTCGTCTTGAATTGAAATTAAGCATTGCGATTCATCCGGTTTCATATCCAGAAGATAGATATTTCCATGCCTTCGACCCATGAAAGACTGAGTAGAGTCTTTACTGGTTCCAGAACATATTCCTTCTTGAAAGAAGATCTTAAAACCAGTATCACATAGTTGGCTGATGCTGAGAAGATTGTAATTGAGTCATTCCACCAGGAAAACATTACTTATTGTGAGATTTCCAATTTTCACAGTTCCAAATCCCACAATTCTTCCTTTGTTGTTTCCTTCAAATGAGACTTTTCCACCATTTACTTGAACGAGCTTTATAAAGCAATTTGAGTCTCTTGTCATATATTTTGAGCATCCACTGTCCAAATACCACTTTACCTTTTCTTTGATGGAGACCTGCATTTAAAAAAGAGTCTCAAGCTTTCTTTGGTACCAATATTTTCTTGGGTCCATTTGTGTTAGTAAGATAAACAATATTAGCCCATGTTTTCTTAACATGTTTCCAAACCATAGGACACTCTTTTTCAAAGTGATCCGGGCTATTGCACTTTGAATACTTGAGGGCATTTCGACCTACAGACTTTACAAAAACTTTCTTAAAATGATTTTTGTAGGCCTCTCTTGAGGGTCTTTGCTTAATTCTTTCTTTTACTTTAGGAAAATCAATCAAGGGAATAGTTTCCACTGTCATACCTAAACCAGATTTATTGAAATAAGGTCTTTGAGCTAAAAGAATTTTTTCAAGTTTCTCGGACCCTAATGATAATTTCTTTGAAATATTTGATGATTCAATTTTTAAAAGAACATTTTCTTTCAAAAGATTTTCTTCACTTTCTTTAAGAGTAGAAACATTCATGCCTAAACATTTAACTCTTTCTTTCAACACGTTTTCCTGTTGTTTTAGAACAGAGTTTTCCTTTTTAAGTTTAGAAATCCTTTTAAGAGAAGTCTTAAGACTAAAACACAGCTCATCAATATACTTAGAAACCTTGATAGGAATTTTAAAATTACTTACCTCAAATTCACTGTTTGAGTCTGATTCAGAGTTTGAGTCTGAGTCTGATTGCACCATCAGACACAAATTGGCATATTCATCATCACTTTCTTCACACTCTGTATCACTCCAGGTTTCGGCTTTGAGAGCCTTCGAGACTTTTCAGCTTTTCCTTTCTTCTTCTTTAGAAGAGGACAGTTGGGTCTGATGTGTCCCTTTTTCTTACATTCAAAGCAAACTACATCTTTGTTTGATTCATCATCATCAACAGACTTGGTCTGTTGTCTTTTGAAAGGTTTGTTTCTTTGAGTTGAATCTTCTTCCTTTTCTATTCAACTTTCTGAATCTTCTTATCATGAGAGCAAGCTCCTCATCGTCCATATCATCTCCAGAATCTGTAACATTAGAATTATCATTTGATTTTAATGCAATGGATTTCTTACATTTTGGATCTTCGTCTTCGTTAATTCATTCCACTTCATAAGACTGAAGAGTTCCAACCAGCTCGTCAACAGATAGTGGCATGATTCTTTGCGTTTCTCTTATTAAAGTCTTTATGTGATTCCAATCCTTGGAGAGTCCACGCAGTAGCTTGTTTACCCTTTATGGGATCAGAAATTGGTTGTCCTTGATTTTCAAGACCATTTACAATTTATGTAAAACGGCTAAACATGTCAGTTATAGATTCTCTAGGTCTCATTTTGAAGGCTTCATATTGACCGAGAAGGATGTTGATTCTGGTCTCTTTTACTCGATCAGTTCCTTCATAGGTGATATGTAACCTATCCCAGACTTCTTTTGCTGTAACACAAGAAGATATTCTGTTATATTCAGTAGGTGACAAGGCACAATATAAAGAATATATAGCTTTTGCATCAAGAGTTTGTCTCTTGATTATCTCTTCCTGAGACATTTCGCTGGTCTCAACAGTTTCTTTCCCTCTTTCTAAGACAGATGCAACTTTAGAAGTGATTCCTTTTTCTATAATGTCCCATTCCAGAGGATCCTTGGATCGAAGAAATGCTTTCATTTTGTTTTTCTAGATGTTGTAATCCTTTCCATCAAAGTAAGGAGGTCTGGTATTGCTTTGACATTCCACCAGCCCTGGAGCTAGCATACTAGTCATGGATCTTTTACTCTGAAGTAAAACACTTCAAATAAAGTGAGTACACGAGCTCTGATACCAATTGATATGGCTAGTATAAGTACCTAGAAGGGGGGTGAATAGGTATAAAGAGTAATTTCTTACGATAATCGCACAATACTAGACAATTGATAGAAATGAGACAATTTCTCGTCAATAAACAAACAACGATCAAAGTGAGACTGAGAGTAGGGAAGAGAAAATTGAACACGAGGTTTATAGTGGTTCGGCTTATTTCAAGCCTACATCCACTCTTCTGCACTGACAGCCCACTGGCTGGATTCCACTATGAACAAAGAGATATTATAGCACTGTTCTTCCTTGATTTCTCGGTGTAGAAGATCTACCACACTCCCTCAAAGTATCACTAATTATAGACTCTCTTTGTGTGTACAGTTTCGCTAAATATGAATCGACTAGTAATTAAGGAGCTTCAGACTCTGGAATTTCTCTATCGAGCACACACTAGAACAATCAGAGCGTCTTCCTTTTTATACTCTTTTATGCCATCATACCCGTTAGCACTTACCAAAGGAATTCTTTCAATCTTCCCGTTGGACAGAATTAATTAAGAAGATCATTTGAGCTATTAAAGGAACATGTCGATAGCCCATCAATCCCGTTCGCCCATACAATCAGGATCTTGGTTTCCAAGAATAGAACCTTCCAAGAATATTTCGTCAATCATCGGATCTTCAGACGCTCTTGATTTCGAATAAATAATCCGTTAATTGGAGTCCAGCCAAGAGATCTTCTCCAGTCGATAAGACCAAATCCTTAACCAAACACTTTAGCTCTGGATTGCCTTCGTCACTGGATTAGAAACTGTCAATGAGAATAGTCTTGAGTTTTGAGTCTTGTGTGCTGAGTCTGGTGATCTGAAAGTCTTCAGACTCTAAGTATAAGGGTCTGCACAGCTTCCAGACTAGATTGATAAAAACGTTTTGTCAGCTTCAAAACACTCTAGAGAGATTTCTCCAACAGACTTCTCATTAAAAAATCCTCATTGTTGATTGAAGCTAAAATTGAATACCTCAACATTGCGCGAGAGATGAGTTTGGGAGGGCCTGTGCCTAATTGAGGGTCATAGGCCTGCCTTTTAGGCAACACCACTAATATATATATTTTTATATCTTTTTCCCTCTGAACAGAAAAGGTAGGTCATGATTATATTATATTTGAGTACATTAGGTGAGACTCGATGGGTGTGACCTTTAAGATCATTCTAAACAAGAGATGTTGTAATTTAATAGATCAACAGTTTCACGAAGTCCTCGGAATAAGTAAAAGGTAGATTGTCCTCGTAGAATGCCTACAGTTTTAATTTGTATAAACCAATATTTGATGATATTTTATGGTACTTGATATGGATGCTAATTAATTGTTCCTATCTCCCTATAATGTCCAACTTGAGTAATAAGCTCTATGGACTTATTATGCTAACATAGTCTTTGCTTGACGGTCGAGTTGTATTGACACAGAATAAACTCATCACCTTTTTCTTCGCCTAATCTCAAATATTTAAACAAAGCTTATCAAGTTCATCTCAAGAAATTATTTCTTTTTAATACTCGATGATTGTTTGAAGATCCATGGAATTTACTTATTTATTTGCTATTTGATATTCTCATAAGTTTTTGCGAAATCATTCCATGAGAACAACATAATAGGACCTAATTGGTTTGTGATTTATCAAGCGTTTTGGCTTATTTTAAGCAAGATATTACTTAATGACTTTTCTATCAAATTTTATAATTACAAAAAAAAAATTATGAACAAAATCTAGTTCTCATTATTCATATGTCTTGTTCAGGTATCTTTAGATAAATGTCAACTTGCCTGAATGACAAGTTAAATAAAGTGTAAGAGTTAAAAATGAAAGTCAGTTCCACACCTAAAACTTTAAAACTTTAGGTTCCACACCTAAGTCTTGTTCAGGCATTCACATACTACTAAAGCTCTCTCTCTCTCTCTCTCTCTCCATTTCTTGTTTTTATTCAACAATTTCTAGTTCGTGCGTGTGGACTGACCTTTAGACTTTGAATTTGAGGGTATACTCTATTCAATACCATGGGACTTGTGACGTGCTATACTTAAATATCCACTTGTACGGTTTATTACATTACTGAATGTATATATTATATAGATTTATATCAAGTACATCGTCAATGTAAAATATTGATTACATAGATCGAAATTTGCATTTATTAATGGAATGAATTCATTTGCCAAAATAAAATACCGTTTATAGATTGCTTGGGTAATTAATCTTTTGTGCACCATTAGGGTACTGAATAAGAACCCCAATTCATAGAGACTAGTTTTAATATGCTTGGCACTGCTCTATTTCAAACCGTCTACCCCGTGATTGTAGGAGAAAGAGGGGCGACCCACGTTGACTTTGACTTTGAAAGGCCAAGTGTTGTGTCCAAACTCTACCGTGGCCGATTCAACGTTCCCTTGCTAGAAGGGTCATTGTGAGTTATTGTGGATTTAATTGTGGTATGGTGAATTTCTTCTTTCTCAACCATAGATATATAGGTCATTGGCCAACCTATGATGTTTTGTGGAATAAGTTGTACGCTAAAAGTTCATAGATACTTTTGTCAACTCAAGTAGCAGGAATTACAAAATGAGTTTGCAAAGGGTTATGATCAATTATAATAAATTAGTATTTAAATCAAGCATTTAAACCAAAATATGTGTTCATTTAGAAATTCAATGGGTAAATTCATTGTATTTAAAGAAAGGCCTACATTTGAACCGACAGGATGAAGTTGGTCATGGAATAAAATGGGAAATGGAAAATGGAGAGGAACCGGCATTTCTATCTTTGTATTCGGGCACGATAAAAAAAAAAAGAGAAAAGAAAAAAAAAAGAGAAGACATGATGGTCTCTTTTCTTTTGTTCATTTAAATAATTCAAACATTAGAATTGAAACGACTTTAAACCACCGAAATCAATATGCTTCGAAATTACAGTTTTAAAATAACTCCTCTTGTGTGCATATGGAATGAAGTGGTCAACTTGAGATCGGAAACCGAACACGTTGCCATGATCTATTCCGTATGACATCTACACAAAAACGCACCCATACATCCGCTCGGCAAGCGAATTTTTGTATCTAAAACAAATAACCTTACGGTATAAAACTTGAAAACTCTGAAATTTACAAAAGGTTTTCCTTTGAACCAAGCATTCCATATGACTTTTTTCTTTTCCCTAAAGAGAAGAATCAAAATCAACACTATGGGCTTGATTTATTAATTTTTATATTTATTTTTTTCCCGAGAGGATGGGCTTGAGCTGAGAAGTCCCAACTTCTTTACTTTAAGCCATATCACAATCGTTTTGGGGCTAACATCCTAACAAAACAAAATTATAATTAAATGGGTTTCAAAAGTTTTTCTCAGTGAAATTCGACCCAGATAAAGTTTTGAACATCTATCTGAAAAAAAAAAAAAGTATGACAACTTGTGGACGTGAAAGGGAAGAGAATCCGTGCATTGGACACTTGAAAAGGGTTTTGATATTGACAAACTTCTAGATGATGTTATATCAAGTTGTGGAGTTGCTTAAACCACACGAAAGTGAAAAGGGAAGTGATTTGAATCCGTGGCTCCCGTGATTGCTTGACACGCGCCGATTCTTGCCCATCTCCAACGTCTACCCATCTTTATCACTACAATAAGTGTGACATCCTGAGTTTTAACCCATCTTGGGATATGTGAAATGATTATTTTATCAATGCGCTATTAAATTACATTTACTCTGAGTTGGCCCCTCATGAGTTAACTGACTAGTCAAAAAGGCATCAAATGACCGATACACGTACGACCAGTAAATTCAATCAAGGATAGGCCACTCGACCATAAGGATCGAAGGGGGATGATACCACATTGTTTTTTTTTTTTTTTTTTGGTTTTTTGGTGCTGGAGGAACCAGCTTGCAGCTAACAGCTGCACCGTAAACCCCCAGGTGACACTTAAGTAGGAGGACCCACCACCCCTGAGTCACACTTAATACACCTAACGTCTCCCCTGGATTTTGAACCCTTCACCTCTGGGCTGAGGATCAGCAGGGCCTTATCCAGCGGAGCCACCGCGGCCGGTGGTTATGATACCACATAGTTTCAGTCCAATTATTGAATGGAAATAAATTGATTTGGCAAAAATACGAGATCAGATTGCAGGTGATTTCGCACGACTTCGATATTGACTGCGAATGATGTTAAACTGATTTCCTTTTTGGCTCTGTACTCAGCGTGAACAATTAACCTCTCATGATTACATGACAATCGAGGATCGCCTTGATTTGAATAGGCACGATCATGGATTGAAAAGCTATCAACCACAAGTCAAATGCGCAAGAACCCCTAAACACCGCCCGATAGTTAGGTTGTACTAAAGTCGCGAGTGATCGATTTTAACCACGGATTTCAATCAGATTTCGGTAATTGAATTTTCAAGGACATCGAGACTAAAATATTGGATGTTACCTAATTGATTCTCGAATTTATCAGTAAGCCCAAAATTTATCGGAAAATTATTTAATGGGCTGAAAAATTGGAACCAAGAGGAGATGGGCCGACCGAAGGCCCAATGGGCCTTGTGCCCATTAAGGTTCAGTTGAGTGGGCCCCAAGCCAAGCCCACCAAGCCCAAGTGAGTCTAATTTCAAGCCTTTGAGTCCAATTGCATTTTCTAGCTCATTTCTCCACAATTTGAGTCCAAACCAATTTTATTCAAACCCATATAAAATCTTGGCTTGTATACACATATAGTATGATATACTATACTTCGAGAAATTATCATTTTACCCCTTCTAGAAGTGGCATTTATTGTTGAAGGACAAAGAGAGCGAAAATTTGAAGGAAATTTATGAAGGCAAATGATGTAAAGAAAGAAAAATTGGACTTGGCTTGTTGCTCTCTCTCTCTCTCTCTCTCTCTCATGTCTCTCTCTCCCCATTTTGCAGCCCATTTCCTCGTTTCTCATTCTCTTCCTCACTTTTTCTTCTCATTTTCTCTCTTTTCCTCTTGTTTTCTCCATGGTTATTCCCCTTGGATGCCCCTTTGACCAACTAGACCACCCTTACCCAGCATCTTGGCCGTCTTGCTACTGTTTTGGAGTTGCCGTGCTATGGTGGTGCCACCCGTTCGGGGGCTACCCAAGCCGCGCCTCTCTCTCTCTCCCTCGCAGTTTTCACCTCTGTCGGAAACCACCTCCATGACATTTTGGATGTAACCATGCGTAGCCCTCGCCGCCGCAATTGCGCTTGTGTTGTCGGATTCATCGTCGAGTGAGTTTAGTCCATAATACTTCGTTTAGTGCCTAAACTCGCTTAGGATTGGTTTAGTTAGGGCTAATTCTAGTTTATGGGGTTTAATTAAGTTGTATTAGCCCTAAGATAGGTGGTTAAATAAATGGTTAAGATTAGTTTAGGTTAATCTTGCTTTCTGTTAATTAATTGTGGTTTTTGATTAATTAAGCATAATTAGCCTTAATTAACTGATTGTTTGTTTTACTTAATGATTTTTGCTTTATTTCTGAATTTAATTTATTAATTATTGAATTCTAAAATTATACTGTTCATATTGCATTGTTCACAAATTATTGTTCACGTGTACTATTCATCAAAAAGTGAAAAATTGCCTTGTTTCATGTACTTTGGTCCTATGATGTGAATGAGATATGTCATTATTGCATGGACATCCACATGAATCATATGGCTTTCACAAAAAGGGGAAAATGATTTGTCTAAGGGACATCGGAAATGGATTGCTTTTATGAGAAAATAATTTGAGGTTGTATATGCAAGCATGAGTGCATTGACTAATGCTCAAAGATAAAAAAGTGGGTTCTAGGGGTGTGCTTGCATGATCACTAAGTTGGACCTGCCGCCCCAACCATAGTTTGGGGGGGGGGGGTGATGGTCTGATTTCGGTGAGGTCTAGATGTGGAGTCACGGTTGTGATATCCTGAATTTTAGGTTCTGTTTTCAATTGAATAATTTGGGCATTTCATCGACACGCCTATAGTTCTATTCTCCGAGCTGATTACTCACAAGATAACTAGTCTATCTGGGAAAGCTGTTAAGGGATTTTAACTCAATAGATTTGAGAATTCAACTAGAAATCGTGCTAGTCTGCAAGGGTCATTACGGTGCAGTTAAAAATCGACAAGAGATCAAAGATATGTCAATTTGACTAAGATACGCAATCAAAGTGTGGGTGATTCCACAGGATTACAAAATTTTTGTATTGGCACTAAAATTATTTTTTTGTCATTTTGGTACCTTGTGTCTACATTTGAAACTTTAAGATTTTCACGACAATCGAGAGTCACCAATATTTTGAAAATGTACAATGTGGCTTGAAAATAATCGACCATGGGTCAATTGCACAAAAAATTTAACTGTAAATTTGAATCCGATTTCAAAAATTGAAAGTTATATCATGTCACAATTTATTTTAAGATCGTTGACTCATCCTTTAAAGATTTTTTTGCAAACCGAGATTTTTAGCGAAAATTCAATATAAAGTCGTTTTTGTCTGGAAAATTTAGGGAACAATTTTTTATCGCATTTTTAGGATGCAAGTTGGTTCTATTGAAAAGGAAAAATGTGAATTTGGTCAAGGACACCCTGGTGGAATTTATGGGGACCGAATTGAATCCAATTGAACTCAATTTGAGAGAATTTATCCCAAAATTCGTAGGCCATGGCCTCCACCACATTTGGACCACTTCATTGGCTTGCTAGAGAAGATTGTTGGTTGCTATTTGGCTGAGGATTGGGAAAAAATGGTGGGGGGCCATGTAATGATCAAGAGGGGGATATTTGTGGCTAAAGGGTCCCTTAATTGTGCAGATGGCTTCTTCTTCTTCTTTGAAGCTTGCTTTCTCCATTTTTGGTGTTTTGGAGCTTCCAAAGTTGCAGAGAAGCCTCCAGTCTCCCCCCTGCGGTCGCAAGTCGCCACCGAGCCGCTAGGATCGCTTGCTCGCCGTCGCGTTGCCCGTGAGCTCCGTATGCTAGCCCACTCGTCCTACTCTAGATTTGACCCCAGCTTGCTGTCCTGCAACCCCAGCTCGTGTTTAAGCCTCCTCCACTGTTGCCTTGGTTGTTGCCGTCCTGTCCAATCGTCGGAAACCTTCACCTGCCCACTTAGCCGCCTACCTAGCCTATTTTGGCCTCAACCGTCACCCGTAGTAGCTCCGTCCAGCAAAAGCAAAATTGAGTAGCCCAGCTCAATCATGAGCTTCAAGGCCCATTTCGAACCTCTTCTAGGCCTCACTTGGCTTCGCCGCTAGGAGGTTTGTCGCTCGTTTTTGCGACGCCGTCGCTGTGGACTCTTCGGATCATAGCTAAACTGGCGAGTTTACTCACTAAACTCTGCTTGGGGAGTTAATGATGCTTAAGGGTTGATTAGTTTAGGCTAAGAATAGTTTAGGTGGTTAGTTAGAATGGATTAGTAATTTAATTATTCGTTTATGTATGTTAGGTAGTTAAAACGGCTTAATTAGAGACTAGATAGATCTTATTATTTATCTAGATTGGTTCGGAAATTTTTCGTGCCAATTTCGATATTTAATTAGGCATTTCCGGCCTAAGTTTCTATTTTTTTTTGGCATTTAATTGTATTTATTTAATTATTTTTGGTATTTATTTAATTATTTATTATTTTCCAGAAATTATAGCAGGATAGTCAGTGATCAGAATTTTGTGCTAATTGCAATGGTATGCTTGGTTTATTTAATTGAGTGCTAATTTGTGCAAATTGAGTGAAATTGGTAATTTTGGTTAATTATTCAAAAATTGGGGAATTTCGGTATTTTAATTAGAAAATATTGGGCGTCAGTTTTTAACATCGAAAATATGTTTGTGGACTATATGAATAGTGAGATTTTCTAAAAGAATATTGCACGTCAACTTGTGAGAGCTCTTTTGCACGTCAACTTGTGAGAGCAGTATAATATATCCTCCTATGTGCGCTTGATATATCAACTTATGAGAGCAATACGCTTTATCGGCTTGTGAGAGCCCTTTTGCACGTTAGCTTGTGAGAGCAGTATACCTTATCAACTTGTGTGAGCTATGATTTATTATTAGCTTGTGAGAGCACGATCTATATATATTAGCTTGTGTGAGTTATTATCTATCTATATCAGCTTGTGAGAGCTATGACCACCTATTTCAGCTTGTGTGAGCAGTGGTCGTATCGAATTGATAGGTAGTATGGACCAAATCAATTGTATCGAATTAAGTCAATTAACTAGCCGATCGATGATTTGAGTTGAATTGATTGGTTGAGTATATGAATTATACTAATTTGCAAGAAGGAACTGAGGTAAGGTAAGTCATCTATCTTGTGTGTGCATAGACTACCTTTAGGTGTATTTCCTTTCTAGTCGGAGTTTAAAGGGTGAACTTGTTGAGATATTATTTCACCCGGTAGTGGGTTCAACCTTTTCAGGTCCTTAGATGGCTACTCCTCCAGAGCATTTTGGCCGGCCCATGAGGGTTACTGAGCAGGTTTTTAGTTACCCCGATCCCAGAAGTCATTGGGTCTATGAACTGGTAGTGACCACCGTCTAGGTCGAAGATGACCTACCTCATGGGATTCCTCATCGATTTAGAGCGTGGTTTCGCTACGGATCCAATGGATTCAGGGTGGGTCCCCTTAGGAGTTTTGAAATCCCCGTTACGGTAGTTGATGCTACTCTAGACGATGATGCAGCTGACCCTTCTAATGGTGTGGTGGAGGACCCGAAGCTCCCGGAGCTTGTGGAGACAAAAGAATCGGCGAATGAGTCTGACTAGCTAGTCTTAGGATAGCTTCGTTTTGAGAACCGATCTCTTGTAGACCTTATGCTTTTGTAGACCTTTGTGTATAGACTAATATTGTAAATAAACTAGTTAGTTGTGTATAAAGGTGTGTGGTTTGATTATGCATTTATGGCCCTGCTTTTTTATACCATCTTTATGTTGTTTGGAGATTTATTTATACGCTTCTGCATGCGCATTAAAATGAATGGGTCGGCGACGCATCCGGAGACGTCACAATATAATCGACCGTCGATGGATAGGTACGAGCTTGAGGATTGGGCATGACAGCGATAGAGGCCGGGCCCATGCTCCTTCGGGAATGTCGTCTTTGGGGGAGGGGGGGACCCACGATGTCGCAATGCCCCACGGGGTAGGGCAATGCCTAGTTATGCTAGTAGACACTAGCAAAGGTTTGGTTGTAGCCCTGAGGGGCAGTAATAATCAAAAAACTTGTGGATGCAAGAGTGTATGAGAAACATGGCATCATAGGTTTCGATTGTGCATGAGCTGATCACATTGTTTATGGCACGCACGCATGAATCGATAACGTGCAAGGTGTGGCAATGGCTAGGTGAGATTACTTATGATGCGACTCGTATGTGATTGATGAATTACATCATCTAATGGTCATGTGCATTGTGTGTATTGTACTAAGATATAAAGTGCAAGGTATGGCATACTGAGTAAGGTTGTATGCGAACCGACTATTTGATTGTTGGTTATTGGTTATTGGTTTTCTTGTGGGGTGGTTCTGGAGAGATACCTCGAGTTGAGTTGGTGTACTAACCAGGGCTTGGGGGGAGGACTCGTTGAGATTTTATCTCACCGGTTATTGTATAACCACTTTCAGGCCTTAGAATGGTGCATCCGCCAGTGCAATTTGGGATCCCTAAGGATTGGGAGATTGTCGTGACGTGTCACCACTTCCCAGGTCGGGTTTATCTTTACGAGAAGTATCTCTCCACCATCTGGGTGAATGCAAGGTCAGGGCAATGGATACCCCATCGGTTTCTAGCGTGGTACATCCGGGAGGACAATATGCTGATTGTTCCTCTATGAGGTTTTGATGGGCTGCTTGGTAGGAGCCCCAAGGACCCCAATTGGGATCCTATGTAGCTGAACTCTCTTGATGGTGCAGTGGAGAATCCTGCCCCCGCTCCACCAGTGATCGACCCGAATCTGAATCCAATGGGTTTGAGTTATAGTGGTGTCGAACTTGAGGGTTCTTTTTGTATAGTTGGATTAGCTTGGCCTAACTTCTTTGTGGTTTGGCTTAGAGGATGGATCAGCCCCTCTAGTGGGCTTGTAAATCAGAAACGATCCTCCTCCATTGGTTAATCCAATGAAAATGTATATATGCGAGTAGTTGTTGTTGTTCTTTCTATTCATCCCTCTATCCCTATTTGATTATTTGATTGTCTGTTTGACTGGGGGATGGTTCGCTTTCCGCTTAATGAAAAATTAAAATGAGTCATCGTCGACAAGTCCTGGGATGTCACTTTCTATTGACCAAGGGAAAGGGTTGTTGCGTGCTCGGGGTTCAGGGCGTGACAAAAAGTGAAGAAAAATGTTAGGATCTATTAGGGTTTATGAGGTTTTGATAATAAATATCCATGCATTGTGTTTTTAAAAGATTTTCAAAGCGACCAAAGTGGAGGGGGTATAGGGTCACATTTGCCATCCATCCCTCGTTAGAGGAAGTTGAACTCTCCGATTAGAAAATTAAAATAATTGTATATATTAATCATATGCGAACTTGACCAAACATACACACATACATATATGTATCTACATTTATAACCCATCAATTAAAAATTAGTTAGATGAACTTTCAATTAATTGGGATTGGAGTAAAACATGACCCTATAATTGATACAATCTCAACATGGAACATGATAGGCCTCCATTTTAGCTAATTGTGGAGATATTGTTAGTACCGTTGATTAGTCTGGTATTTGTTATGTGTTTTGGCTTATATTAAGTGAAAAATATTACCTAATTACTTTTCTATTGAAATTCAAAATTCTATTAAAGTTTAGAATAGAAAGAAAAAAAAATCGTTTGAATGGTGGGTAAAGAAATAATGTTACAAGCAAATTATTCATGTGAGTTATTGAACTTAGAATGTAATAATTAATATCATCAAATTAAAAGAATTTTTGCAAATGGAACAAGTTAAAAAATTTAAAATCATTATTATATTCTAATTTGAATAGAATATCTTAAAGTGATAATCCACGTGTAATGTTGTTTTTTTTTTCCAATATTTAGACATATTGAATTGAAACCATATACCTAATTCCTTTAACTTGAATAATAGAAGAGCGACATGAACATTTTCATATAGTTAAGGAATTAATTTGAACATGTAGCAAAAGTTTAGGACCAATGCCACGTCTCATGTCTACGGATTCCATTCACGAATAAAAAGTTCGAGGAGTGGATGAGTCAGCATAGGTGCAACTACAAAGACATCGCTGAGAAGGTGAAGTGTTTGAAGATTTTCTTGGAAAACTTGCGGTTTGTCGAGGAGTTCAATGGCACGGCAAATTGTACTTACAAGGTAGGATTGAACAAGTTCTCGGACTTAACCAAATGAGGAATTTGTGGCAGCATATATTGGACACAAACTACTATCATCAACACATAGGAACTCCTCCCAAGTCAATTCTTTTAAGTACCAAGGTTTGAACAGCATCCTAGAGAGCTTCGATTGGGTCAAACAAGGTGTTGTGAACCCTATAAAGAACCAAGGTCGATGTGGTAAGAAATTTGCTGCTAACTATTGAACCCTATCCTAAGATATGTGAGCAATTACTAATCTTTTGTACAATTTTCCAATATTTAGTGTCCGGTTGCCAATTCTTGTTTTAGCTATTTATAAAAATTCTCTAGGTTCATTATGCAGGCAAAAATATTTTTTGCATTTATCTTTATTTTTTTTGCTTTTTGCATTGTCTGGCGAACTTGGTCCAAACAAGCCTCGTTCAACTAAAGCCAGGTCGGATGGGCCAATCTAAACAAATGAGGCCCAAAACTGGCTTGATGCAAATCAAGCGCATTCCGGCTTGGAATAGATGATTGGGTCCAAATGGGCCCAATTCTTCTTCGAAAGTTGCCGAGATATCCCCTTCAGTTTTACCAAAATTTGTAAGAATGAGTCTTCATTATTCAAGTGCAAAATCACGCCTAATTCCCCAAACCCACCAAAGTAAAATCAATTTTTTAATTGGTTAGAATAATAAGGTGGTTAGAGAGATTTAGGGGTTATTCAATGGGTTATTTGGGGGTGAAATTCAAATTCAATTTTGAGAAGGAAATATAGAAGGTCTAACCCCATAAATAGGGAGTTTCATGGAGTCTAAGGGGACCAAACAACAGAAAGAGAACACGAATATGAATGAGAAATGTTGCCTGGAGGAAAGAATTTAGAGAATAGTATAATGAATCGAGAGTGCTCACCGTCGTGTCGGTGGCCCGCCATGTCACCTTGAATTTTCGTTCTAGCCTAACCAAGCTTGGAGTTGTCCACTTAATCCTTGCACGACATTCCATTTGAGGTAAGTGATTCGAGTTATACCAAGTTATTAATGAAGTGAGCCTATTAGCCATCTCTTAATTCTTGTTGGCATGCTTATCATCGTGAATGTCACATGATTTGCTACATCCGAGTAGATGCTTTTCCACTTAGTTTCCAACATACTATTTGCAATTTAATTTGTGCTACCCATTCATGTACGCACAACAGGATTGATTCCATCTATTTTTGCTTTTTGGTATGTTTTAGTAGTTTGACCATTAGCAATGAAAAAAAAAAACATAATATTGCATGAAAAAAATTCATGTGGAAATGTCATGCCCCAAACCTCGAGTACACAACAACCCTTCCCTTGGTCGAAAGAAAGTGATGTCCTAGGACTCGTCGATGACCATTCATTTTAATCTTTCATTATGCGCAAGCAGAAAATGAACTATCCCTCAATCAAATAGACAATCAAGCAATCAAACAGGGATAGAGGCATAAACAGCAAAAACAACAGCACCTACTTGCTAGCATATACATTTTTATTGAATTAACCAACGGAGGATCGTTTCCAAATTACAAGCCCGCCAGAGGGTTTGATCCATCCTCTAAGCCAAACTGTTTTGACCAAAATTTTGAGTGCACCACTTAGGCTTTGGCTAATGGATTATTAAGTTTAATCTTAACTTGGGCTCTGCTAAGCTCATACCAATTCGTGACTTAGGTTTAAATTTTTAATATGCAAATGATTTTTCCAATTAGGAGTTGCCACTAATCTATTTTTGGTGGATCGATTAGAAACCCAAGTAAAGTAATGTGAGATTTACTTTACTCCTACAAATCAGAGATTTATGAGTTCGAGAACTTAGTTACGTTAGATTTTTCTAATGCCATTTTGGTACCTTCCCCTTTTATTTTGAAAAAAAAAATATTTTGCAGACAACTTGAATTTATTTTAATTCTATTTCCCTAACATGTGAGATGATCATGTGGGTGTGCAAATCACCAATTTAACACTCAAGAAAGCAATGAATAAATTGCAAGAGGACCTATCTCATGGCATCGAAAGCATCTACAATGTTAGATCGGAATTTATATCGATAGTCCTAGATATGATTTCTAATTAACACGCACTCACTCAATCTTTTTTTTTTTAATGATTTTCTCTTGTTTCATGAAATTTAATCTATGTGCAATGCAATTTAACCAAATGACCTAATTATGATGATGGGTGGTTTCTAATTAAATGGACCTAGAAATAATCACTAAATGACATGCATTTCATGAACCTAATTCTATATGACATGCGCATGATATTTTTGTATTTTTTTAATAAAAAAATTCATAATTAAAAATTACTAATAATAAAAATCTAACTAAAGTGAGATATTATCTATTTTAAGTTAGGAAATAAACTAATCTGAATCCTATCTTAACTTAGAAATTTATCTCGACATGCATTTTAATTCAAATATATCATCTAACCTAGATACCATCTAAATATGCATTTTAATATAATTAGAAAAGAATCTAACTATCATGCAATTCTATCTAGGAAATCAATTCTAATCTACATGAAATGCAAATGCAATTTTTTGTATTTTTGGGATAAATAAACAATTAAAAGATAAGCACCAATCATTCACGATCATCAAAGATATTAACCATCGTTTGAATCTGGAAACGATATCTAATCAACTTAATTATTTTGCTAATAAAATCGATAAATTGATCTTAAACCTTAAAGATCAAGATATCAATTTTATTTCCGCGTGATTAATTATTCCATCTAAAGCCTTATAGATGGAATAAAAAATTGATGTGCGGTTGCGGATTAGGCAATAAATCCTAATTGACATTATGCCTATTACTCAAAAAGATTAAATTAGATATCAATCTCATCAACCTAGGCAATATGATATCTAAATCAAATTTGGATGAGATTTTTTACCTAATTTGCGGATATAATTCAAAATTGAAATTTGTCAATGGATGGCTCGCAAATGGTGGCCAATGGGGCAACTAACGGTGATGCTGGCTGATGGGTCTCTTGGTGGTGCTTACGATCAACGAACCTACAAAACAGAAACTTCATGGGATGCTTGGTTCGGGGATGAGCTCAATGTGACGGCAGCTTGTCTTGACGTCAGGCCAAACGATGGTGTCAGAGCAGCTCACATCGAGGCTTCACGTCTCAGCATGGCAGGGCAACATCGAGTCAATTAACTCGCCAGGGACTCCACGACTAATGATATTAAAGGAACGCCGGCATGAAATATGATAAAGAATGCCTTGGTTAATTCTTGCTTTTCGTCTGTTCCCAAAAGAGGGTCAATGTGGGATTTTTCGTTTCTCGTTCTTTGCTGAATGCCTCCACTGAAGACTTTGACCGAGCAACCCTCTTAGGCCACTTCTATACATCAAAAGAAATAAGAAAGTGGCATCTTCTACGTGTAATGGGTGACGAAACCGTGCCAAAAAAATAATAATAAAATAAAATAAATCTGCAGTAAAAATAAAGGATAGAATTTTGCAGGATTGGTCTCGGTTGTATGGAACCAAACACGTTGTTGCAGCTTGATGTTGCCTAACCAAAGGTTACTCGTCATGGGAAACTCGCTGGCTGCTTCACGGTACATCAACTCCACGGGTTAGTGTGGTTTTTGTTTGAAGGACACCATAATTCCTGAAGTTCACTTATAAGCAATTCACCATAAGTCCCGCAAGAGAAAATTCACACGTGGCGAAAGTGTTTATCAGCTGTGATGATGGGAAGTGCTACAAGCGCAAGAAATAATCCGGATTCGCCGATGGGGCTTGCTGGACACCACAACAAAAGCCGCTTCGATGTGGGTGCAAGAGAGACCGTCGCGTGCCTTCAAGAGTGACTCAAGGGCAGCTTAGTGCGATGCTGCTCTGAGGGCTGGAGTTGCGGGAGCAGCCGACGTCATGGTGGTAAAGATCAGGATGGCGGCTCGTCATCTCAGTCCAACACGGGGTGCGGCATCGCGGCTTAAACGAGGGAAGCGTTGTAACAAGCGGGAGCGCAACGCCACGGTGGGAGGAATCGCGAAGCAGAGACAAAAAGGAAAAGACCTCGCTCTCCCTCTATTCTCTCTCCAGATTCTTTTGTGTACCCAGTGTTGACCGAGAGAGAGATATTCGCCCCCCTCCTATTTGACGAAGCGAAGACCTACCTTTTTGTCTTCTTCTCCCTTTTCTTACGGACGTGTGTTGCTCCTCTTTTGCGTTCTCATTATGCGGACTTTCAAAACCTGCCAGGAAGAACAAAAAAACCTTTTCTCTCCCTCTCGCAATGGTGGCCGTGTATTCTCTATTGTCTCGCCCCCCCCCCCCCTCTCTTCTGTAGGGTGGCAACCCTTTTATAGGTTAAGAATTAGGGTTTTATTTTCTTCTTCAAATCAACATCCACGAAGATCTTTTCCGAATGCAATATTTCCTTCTTCTTTTTTCCACATCTCTTCTAGATTTCCTTTGCAAAAATGAATATTCAAATATTCAAAATTGCAATAGGATTTTTCTCAAATTTGAAATCTCGCAAAGATGGGTTTGTAATATCACGAGCTTGGGCCAATTTGCTCTCTTCGCGGGCTTAGTCCAACTTGTCAAATTAAAGCCCTAAACCATCAAGTTGAACCCATCTGTCGCCAGTCCAATGCAAATAGAAAAATGCTCATAAAACTATATGCTATGCAACTTAATTCTAATATTTCTGCTTAGGGGTTAAAAATTAACCCCTAATTTTTTAATCCGATAAATAACTAAATGGGTTGCCAAAATTTAGATGTCAACACAAACCAAATAGAATCTAGGCTAGGCTAATCCAACTATACAAAACGAACCCTCGGGTTCAGCACCCCTATCACTCGGACCCATCGGACTTGCACGAGCGAGTGTGCTATTCTAAGGGCCTGAAAATGGTTATACAATAACCAGTGAGATAAAATCTCATCGAGTTCTCCCCCTAAGCTCTGGTTAGTACACCAACTCAACTCGGGGTATCTTTCTATAACCACCCCACAAACAAACCAACAAATAACAACAGCCAAGGCCAACCAACAATTAAGTAGTCGGTTCACATGCAACCTTACCTGGTATGCCATATCCTGCACGTTATATCTCACTACAATACATGCAATGCACATGGTCATTAGATGATGCAGTCCATCAATCGTATACGAGTCGCGTCACAAGCGATCTCATCTGGCCATTGCCACACCTTGCACGTTATCGATTCATGTGTGCGTGCCATAAACAATATGATCAGCTCATGCATAATCATAATCAATGATGCCATGTTTCTCATACACTCTTGCATCCACACGTGTTCCGATTATTACTGTCCCTTAGGGCTACAACCGAACCTTGTCGGGTTTTCGATAAATCGAACTATCACCCCTCGAACTCTTGTTGGGGCGGTGAATAAATCACACTATCACCCCCTGAACTCTTGTTGAGGTGACGAGTAAATCAACTATCACCCCCAAGATTCATGTCAATGCGACGGGTTCAACTTAGTGATCATGCAAGCATATCACCACAACCCACATTTTATCTTTGAGCATTAGCCAATGCACACATGCTTGCATATACAACCTCAAATCCTTTCGCATAAAGGCGGTCCATTTCCAGTGTCCCTCAGACAAATCATTTTTCTCTTTTTGTGAAAACCATACGATTCAGGCGGATGTCATGCCTTTACACATCCAATTCACCTCATAAGATCAAAACACATCAAATTAGACAATTTTTCGCGTCTGGATGAACAGTGCGGGTGAACAGTAGTTTGTGAATAGTGCAATATATATAGTATAATTTCAGAATTCAACAATTAATAAATTAAATTCATTAATTAAGAAAATCATTAATTAAGACAAACAATCAATTAATTAGGGCAAAACATGCTTAAATAAACATAAACCACAATTAATTAACAAAAAGTAAGATTAATCTAAACTAATCTTAACAATCTATCTAACCACCTATCTTATGGCTAATACAACTCAATTAAAATCCTTAAATTAGAATTAGCCCTAACTAAACCAACCATAAGCAAGTTTATGTATTAAACAAAGGATTAAGGGCTAAAATCACCCTTTAAGCAGGCCGGAGACACGAATGTAGCACCGATGACGAATGCGACGTACAGGGACCTCAACAATGACGATCCAAGGCAGTCCTAAGGCTGAAATAGCAATAACAAACTTTACCTCTCACTGCAACTCTGAAAAACTAGACTGCCAAATGAAGAATAGGGTTGAACAGGCTAGCCGAAGCTCTTGCGAGCGTCTAGCCAGCGACTGGCGACTGGCGGCACTTGGGGGTTAAGGGGGACTGGCTAGTGGCTAGGGTGGGCGGAGATTGGGTCGAAATAGGAGGAAAAAGGCTAAAAAGGTGAAGTAGTGCAGGGACTAGACAGTCAAACTGGTGTTGGCTTTTGGCTAGTCGGCACGTCAGCCAATGGCTCCGACTGGCGAATGGCCGCCATGGGGCATATGGACTGGATGTCATGAGCACGGTGGTGGGTGGCACGGGCGGTGATTCACATGAGAGGACAACAAACAACTCAAGTTTTTGGAGGAAGGTTAGCAGGAGAAGAACAAGGAGGAAGAAGAAACAAGGGGAGAGAGAGGGCCGCAAATTCTTCGGCTAAAGAGGGGGAGAGAGAGTGAAGTGAGGGCTAGCTATCAAGCCTCATTAAGGCCCCTCAATGCATGCTTCAACTCCCCATGCAAGTGACACCATCTTCTCTCTCTTCTTTTGACTTTCCCTTAAAATATCTAGGGGTAAAATAGTCATTTCCACCTTGCACATTTCCCACTCTGCCCTTGTGCTGAAAAGAAGGGCGGGCCTAAGAAACGAGCTAGGAAATGAATAGGAATGAGCTCGAGAATTGGTTGGGCTAAAAAAGGCTCAAGGTTAGACAATGGACTCGGAAGGTAAATTGCTCGGTTGGGTCCAACAGGCTCACTTGCTTGTCTTGGTCTACCATGGTGGCTGTCCCACCTTAGGCATGAGGCCCACGCTGGCCATGCCTGGCCAACGTCCTCATAGGCTCAGTTCCTCGGTCCATAAATCATTTTTCAAATACTCGACTCAACTAGCACTGTTAACTATCGAAGTAGCAACGTCCAAAAGTCCATCCTAGACATTCTCAAAAATTCGAAGTCCAACTTGGATTCTCATGCCATGTCAATTTCGTCCAAATGCTATTTTGGTACAATTCAAACTGACAAGCGGCTTCGAGGATTCACTCATAACCGACTCATGTCAAACCACATTCAAGACATCTCAACACATGGACGTCCTTGACTACATGAAATTGCGGAGGATAGATTCTTATTTCAAAGTACATGATTACCGAGAATCAACATAGGGTCGTTCACGGGTTTGATAATAGTAAATAGAATCACATGTCTTTCCATTATGTTATGTTTGTGAATCGACTTCTAGTTGTCTTTGAAATCAACCTACCTATCTATAGAATCTTCCTCTCGCAAGTCTCACGGTCAAGTCATTTTCCCAGGTCAAGTTCTTTAGTCACACGAATTCTGTCCTCATTAGCCTTTCTCCTCAAGGTTAGTATCTCGGGAGTGATCTATTGCAAGTGAGATCAACCAACAATACTTTGACGAAACGTTCATTCATCCCTCGAAGGACTTGAATTTCAAGATGTCACAATTCTTCTCCCCTTACAAAAATTTCGTCCTCGAAATTTGCAATTAACGGTAAATTTTCAAAAAGATGGGGGTGATGTTGCTTCATTGCTTCCTCACTTTCCCATGTTGCTCCCTCTGTCCCGTGATGTCGCCAGATCACCTTAACTAAGGTGATAGTCTTGTTTCGAAGCATTTTCTCTTTATGGTCCTTTATTCATATCAACCTCTCCACGTATGACACCCTATCATCTACGTTTAGTTCTTTAAAGTTCAATACATGAGTCAGGTCTGGTTCATACTTTCTCAATATAGACATGTGGAAAACATCATGTACTTGGGCAAGCTTCGGTGGCAATGCTAGACGATATGCTAAAACCCATATCCTTTCCAAAATCTCAAAGGGTCCAACGTACTTTGGACTTGACTTTCCTTTCTTGTTGAACCTAGAAGCACCCCTCATTGGTGATACTTTCAAAAACACATGATCACCCACCTTAAACTCGAATGGTCTACGACGTTTGTCTGCATAACTCTTCTAACAAATCTACGTGGTCTTTAGTCTGTCTCAAATAATCTGAATTGCATTCAAAGATTGCTGTACCAACTCTGGCCTCGTGATTTTTTACTCACCAAACTCGTCCCAACAAAGTGGAGTTTTGTAGGGTCTCCTATACAAAGCCTCAGATGGTGCTATTTTAATACTCTGCTAATAATTGTTATTGTAGGCAAACTCAACCAAGTGAAGCTGCTCTTCCCAACTGCCTTTAAAATCTATAACACAAGCTCGTAACATGCCCTCAAGAGTTTAGATTGTCCTTTCTAATTGACCATCCATCTGCGGATGGTATGCCGTACAATACTACAATTTCATCCCCAAAGTGGATTGCAAACTTTTCCAAAAAGTTACCGTAAACTTATGATCACGATCAAACGTGATCGTCACTGGAACTCCATGAATGCATACAATCTAACATACATACAACTTTGCATACCTATCCAACGTGAAATCCTTCCATACGGCAATAAAGTGAGCTGACTTTGTCAATCTGTCAACCACTACCCAAATTGAGTCTTTTGCTCGCTGACTCCTTGGTAACCCCATCACAAAATCCGTGGTAATGTGTTCCCACTTCCAATCGGGAATCTCAAGAGGTTGCAGCAGTCCACCAGGCTTACAATGCCGAGCCTTTACGTGCCGGCACGTCAAACAATTAGCCACATGCTTTGCAATGTCCAACTTCATACCATTCCACCAGAAGTGCGGCTTCAGATTCTGATACATTTTCGTACTGCCAGGGTAGATGCTATAGTTACTAGGATGAGCTTCTGACAAGATTGCTTCCTTAAGTTTTGCATCATTTGGAACACACAATCGTCCTCGAAACCTCAATGTCCCAACCTCGGACACTTGAAAGTCTACTTTTATCTTTGCCTAATCCATCTGCAGGATCTTAAGAACTTCAAGATTCGTCACTTGGGCACTTTTTATCCTGCTTTGCATCTCGGGCTCCACCCTGAGAGTGCCTATTAGACTAGCAATATGGCTGACCTCAATTTTGAAATCTGAGTCCCTGACTCCCACCAAAAGAATCCATTCATGTACCATCATCTGAGCAATTGTTGACTTTTGATTGAGTGCATCCACCACTTTATTCGCTTTCCCTAGATGATACAAAATCTCGCAATTGTAGTCCTTAAGAAGTTCCATCCATCGCTGTTGCATCATGTTCAACTCTTTTTGAGAGAACAAATACTTCAAACTCTGATGATCCGTAAAAATCAGAAATCTTTCCCCACATGAGTAATGTCTCCAAATCTTAAGTGCAAAGAAGATCGCTGCTAATTCCAAATCATACATCGGATAGTTAAGCTTGTGAGCCTTAACTGTCGGGATGCAAATGCAACCACCTTGTCATGTTGCATTAACACACAGCCTAGTCCTTTATACGGCTCGTCATTGTATATTTCATACCCACCAGAACCAAATGAAATTGTCAACACAGGTGTGGTAGTCAGTTTCTGCTTAAGCTCTTGAAAATTATGCTCGCACTTGTCCGTCCGATTAAACTTCTTTTCCATCTTTAACAATCTCGTTAAAGGCATGGCTATCGCAGAAAACTTCTCTACAAAACGTCTATTAGACCTAGCCAATCCCAAAAAACTTTGAATTTCAGTTACCGCCGTAGGTCTTGGCCAGTTCATGACCGCTTCGATCTTAGTTGGGTCAACGGAGATCCCTTCACTTAAAATTACATGCCTAAAAATGCCACGTAACATAACAAAAACTTGCACTTGCTGAACTTAGCATAAAGCTCATGCTCTCTCAAGGTCTACAGTACTGATCTTAGGTGATTCTCATGATCCTCGAGACTTCTCGAGTACACCAATATATCGTCAATGAACACAATCACGAATTAGTCCAAATGCTTACTGAACACTTGGTTCATCAAGTCCATGAAGGCTGCAGGGGCATTCGTCAATCTAAATAGCATTACCGTGAACTCATAGTGACCATAGCACATTCGAAACACCGTTTTCAGTATATCCTCCTTTTTTATCCACAACTGATGGGCCTATCCTCAAGTCTATCTTAGAAAATACCGAGGCTCCTTGAAGTTGGTTGAACAAATCATCAACCCTTGGCAACAGATACTTCTTCTTGATGGTTACATGATTAAGCTACCGATAGTCAATGCAGAGATGCAAAGACCCATCCTTTTTCCTTACAAACAATATCGGCACTCCCCAAGGGGATGCACTAGGACGAATGAATCATTTATCCAGTAACTCTTGCATCTACACGTTTAGTTCCTTCAATTATGATAAAACCATCCTATAAGGCACCTTGGAAATCGTTTCAGTCCCAGGGGCCAACTCAATCACAAACTCAATCTCCCTCTCTAGAGGTAAAATACATCCATGTACTCTTGTACCACTGCAATATCCTCCACTTTTGATCCTTTTATCAGCATATCCACAACTAATGCCAAATACCCTTGGCATCTAGATTCCAACAACCGAGTCATCTTGAATGACGAAATCGGAGGAACGGAGGGTCCCCATATATTTCTGACAAACTCAAAACTATCACCCATTACTGGGTTAAACTGAATTGTCTTTCCATGACAATTCACTGTGGCTTGTTGCTTGGTGAGTAAATCCATGCCAATTATGACATCAAAGTCATACATTGCTATTACAATCAAATAAATAACTTCCTTGTGACCGCCCACAACTAACTTACAGCCAGAACAACCTAACCCAAATAATATCTTATCCTTAAACGGAGTAGAAATACTATAAACCACTCTCAATGGTTTGAGACTTAACCCCACTAGCTTAACAAAAAAATCGGCAACAAAAGAATGCATAGCATGAGGATCAAATAACACATAAGTAGCATGATCGTGTAAGGTATCATACCTGTAACAACAGTGGGAAAATCCTTCGCCTCCCCTCAGGTAATGGCATAAGCTCATCCTTATGCTATCGGCCTACCTTGATTGTTCAGCAGCGCGTTCCTAGCAGGTTGTCCTCATTACGTCGGTGGCCTTGTTGACCACATCCAAAGCAGGTTCCTATCAACGAAGGATAGGGAAGATTCCCATGTTTCCTTCCACACACCCAATAAACTCCCATGGCATTGGATGTGGGTTTCCCCACGCAGTTCTTTTTGTTAGGTGGGATAGGATTCTTTCTTCCTATCGTCTGTCCTTTTCCAAACTGACAATTATCTCGGTTAGGCACGAATTGCAAGCCAGATCCAGTCACCCTTTCAACCATGTTCTTCTCTATCATCTATGCACTCTCGTACATCTCATCAAAGCTCTTTAAATTCAAGAGCACCAGCTCGCCTTTCAACTCCGGCTTCAAGCCGTCCCTAAACCGTCTTGCCCTATCTACAAGGTCCTTTACCAACCTTGGTGCATATTTGGCCAACTCGCTGAACTTCGCCTCATAGTGATCCACAGACATCTGATTCTAACGAAGCCATTTGAACTCTGCCATCTTTGACTCTCTCGCACTATCTGAGAAGTACTTCCCATTAAAAGCCTCACAAAAGGTACCCGAAGTTTGAACCGTGCCTTCAGGGAACACTCTTCCTTGAGTGGCTTCTCACCACGTACTGGCATTACCTGGAAGCTGATAAGCCACCAGAAGTACTCCATCTTACTTTAAACATCTCAGTACTATGAAGGTCTTCTCGATATCCCTTATCCAAAGGGTCGCAGCCTCAGGGTTGCCCACACCACTGAACCTCAGTGGCTTAAGTCTAACGAACTACTTTACTAGCTTGTGCATCGGTCTCTCACAAACCTCACCTCTCACTTCAAGAACCATTAGGACCTCAGTAGGAGCAATAGGAATAGCGGCGGCAGCGGCGGCGATGGCAACAACAGTCGTAACAACAGCTTGATCCTCAACTTGTTGTCTTAACAAAGTCTCTAGCGCCAACAGGATCCTGTTTAACTTGGGGTACTCTTACGCTCTATCTTTACCACTGATCTGACCAACTGCTGCCCTATGCCTAAGGGCTCTCTGCTCAAGATTGCTCATCACTTTGGACACTCACTAGTCCTACTTTCCAATTCCAACCAGGAATTAGAAACTATGAGCTACCCTCTATAACACAAAATCACACAAGAAATCACAAGCACATAGAATAAAAACCATCCATATCTCACTATCCCAAAAACCCCACGCACCTTATCACTCCAGGTCTTAATCTAGCTCTAATACCAAAACCAGACGGGGATGTCACACCCCGAACCCCAAGCATGCAACAACCCCTTCCCCTGGTCGAAAGAAAGCGACGTCCTAAGACTCATCAATGACCATTCATTTTAATCTTTCATTATGCGTAAGCGGAAAACAAACCATCCCCTAATCAAACAGACAATCAAGTAATCAAATAGGGATATAGGGATGAACAACAAAAACAACAACTACTAGCATATACATTTTTTATTGGATTAACCAACGGAGGATCATTTCCAAATTACAAGCCCACTAGAGAGGCCGATCCATCCTCTAAGCCAGACCAAAAAGAAACTACGCTAGGCTAATCCAACTATAAAAAATGAACCCTCGGCTTCGGCACCCCTATCACTCTGACCCATCAGACTCAGGCTCCGTCAGGTCGTACTTAGAGGTGTTTTGGTTGATCTCTAGTGAAGAGGAGGTAGGATTCTCCACTGCACTGGCGGGTGTGCCATTCTAACGACCTGAAAGTGGTTATATAATAACCAATGAGATAAAATCTCAGCGAGTTCTCCCTTTAAGCTTCAATTAGTACACTAACTGAACTTAGGGTGTCTCTCCAGAACCACCTCACAAACAAACCAACAAAAAAAAAACAGCCAGGGCCAACTGACAATTAAGTAGTCGGTTCACATGTAACCTTACAAAGTATGCAATACCCTACACATTATATCTAAGTACAATACATGCAATGCGCATGGCCTTTAGATGATGCGGTTCATCAATCACATACTAGTCGCGTCACAAGCAATCTCACCTGAACATTACCACCTTGCACATTATCGATTCATGCGTGCATGCTGTAAACAATATGATCAGCTCATGCATAATCGGAACCAATGATGCCATGTTTCTCATACATTATGCCTCTTAGGGCTACAACCAAACCTTGTCGAGTTTCCAATAAATCGGACTATCACCCCCTGAACTCCTATTGGGGCAAGCATACCACCACAACCCACTTTTTATCTTTGAGCATTAGCCAATGCGCACATGCTTGCATATACAACCTCAAATCATTTCTCATAAAAGCGGTTCATTTCCAGTGTCCCTTGGACAAATCATTTTCCTATTTTTGTGAAAACCATACAAATCATGCGGATGTCATGCCTTTACACATCCAATTCACCTCATAAGATCAAAAAAACATGAAATTAGACCATTTTTCGCTTCTAGATGAACAGTGTGCGTGAACAGTACCGCGTGAACAGTGTAATATGAAGAGTATAATTTCATAATTCAACAATTAATAAATTCAATTAAAAAATTAAGCAAATCATTAATTAAGACAAACAATCAATTAATTAAGGCAAAACATGCTTAATTAAACACGGACCATAATTAATTAACAAAAAAGCTAGATTAATATAAACTATTCTTAACCATCTATCTAACCACCTATCTTAAGGCTTATACAACTCAATTAAACCCCTTAAACTAGAATTAGCTATAACTAAACCAACCACTTAAACTAGAATTAGCCATAACTAAACCAACCACTTAAACTAGAATTAGCCATAACTAAACCAACCATAAGTAAATTTAGACACTAAATGAAGAATTAGGGGCTAAACTCACCTATTAAGCAGGCCGGAGACAAGAACGCGGCGGCGACGATGAAGGCAACAGATGAGGACCTCAACCAAGACAATCCAAGGCGGTCCTAAGGCTGAAACAAAAGCAACAAACTTTGCCTCACACTGCAACTCCGAAAAACTAGATTGCCGGAGAAGGAAAGGGGCTGAACGGGCTAGTCGGAGCTCCAGCGAGTGGCTCGCCGGCGATCGGCAGCACCTAGGGCTCAAGGGGGACTAGCTGGTGGCTGGGTTGGGTGGATATTGGGTAAGAATAGGAGGGAAAAGGCTGAAAATGCAAAGCAGTGCAAGGACTAGGCTATCAAACCGGCATTGGCTTCTAGCCAACCGGAGGGGTCAGCTGACGGCTCTGACCGGCGAACGACCGCTATGAGGCATACGGACTGGATGTCCTGAGCATGTGGTGGGTGGCACAAGCAGTTGTTCACATGGGAAAGCAACAAAAAAACTCAAGTTTTTGGAGGAAGGTCAGTAGGAGAAGAAGAAAGAAGAACAAACAAGGGGAGAGAGTGGGCTACGAATTCTTGGGCTGAAGAGGGGGAGAGAGAGTGAAGTGAGGGTTGGCTATCAATCTTCATTAAGGCCTATCAATGCATGCTTCAACTCCCCATGCAAGTGACATCATCTTCTATCTCTTCTTTTGACTTTCCCTCAAAATATCTAGGGGCAAAATGGTCATCTTCACCTTGCACATTACCCACTTTGCCATTGTGCTGAAAAGAAGGGTGGGCCTAAAAAATGGGTTAGGAAATAAATAGGAATGGGCTCGGGAATTGGTTTGGCTCAAAAAGGCTCAAGGCTAGACAATGGGCTCAAAAGGTAAATTGGTCAGTTGGGTTCAACGGGCTCACTTGCTTGTCTCAGTCTACCATGGTGGCAGTCCCACCTTGAGCATGAGGCTCACATTGGTCTTGCCTGACCCACGTCCTCATAGGCTCGGTTCCTTGGTCTGTAAATCCTTTTTCCATATACTCGACTTAATTGGCATTGTCAACTATCGAAGTAGCATCATCCAATAGTCCATCACCGACGTTCCTGAAAACTCGAAGTCTAATCTTGGATTCTCATGCCACGCCAAATTCGTCCAAATGCCATTTTGGTACAACTTAGATTAATAGGCGGCTTCAAGGATTCACAATGTAACCAACTCATGCCAAACCACGTTCAAGACATCTCGACACATGGACGTCATTGATTACATGAAATTGTGAAAGATAGATTCTTATTTCAAAGTACACAATTTACCAAGAATCGACATAGGGTCATTCATGGGTTCAATAACAGTAAACGGGATGACCTGTTGTTCCATTATGTTTCGTCCGTGAATCGACTTTTAGTCGTCCCTGAAATCGGCCTGCCAATCTATAGATCGTCTTCACACAAGTCTTACGGTCAAGTTCTTTAGTCGCATGAGTTCTGTCCTCATTAGCATTTCTCCTCAAGGTCAGTATCTCGAAAGTGATCAATTCTGAGTGAGATTAACCATTAATGCATTAATGAAATTCACGTTCATTCATCCCTAAAATGGCTTGAATTTCAGGACGTCACAAGAAATTTAGAATTTTCCATATATAAATGCTCCAATACCTATTTATCACTATTTTCACATTTGCACATATGCATATCTTTTGTTTCTGCCTTTCTTCCGGCCATCTTTTTGTTTCTTCTTCCTTTTTTGCCTTTCAAAATTTGTTGATCTTTAACCAATTCATGGTATCAATGAGACTTAAAAGGGGAAAAAAAAGGTTCATATATATTTTTTCATTTATTGGTGAGTTTCAAATCAATTCATTTATTACTAGTTTCATGTTTGCACTGCATTAAAGAAATTAAAAAAAAATCAAGACAGATTTAGATTTCTCCATAAATAAGTGCTTCGCTACACATTTAGAATCATTTTGGTTATTTATTTATCTTATTACTATTTTCACAATAGTCAAGTCTGTATCTGCACAGCATTAAGGAAAAAATAAATAAAAAACATGCACATGCTTGGTCATTTATAAGGCATCTCCATTGAAAGAAGAAGAAGATGAAGAAGAATCTATAAAAATGCATATAGATTAAACCATGCACTATTTTATCATTTAGAATAGTTTATTTTTAATACAAGAAATATAAAAAGCGCATCCGTTGCATTAGATTTAGGCTTGCCGTACACGTGGAATAGTTTTAGGTCACCTTCTTTAAAAATTTTATTTATTTGCCTTCTACATTGCACCTGCATGTTTGGTATAATTAATTCTTCCTAAAGCACTTGTTGCTTTGCTCACAGGGGTCTTGCATTGGCGCATTATAATAAGGTCTTGTATTAATTTTGCCCCATACGGTTTTATTGTTTTCTTATATTGTTTGAATAATCTATACGATTGTTAACATGGTTTTATAATAATGTTTGTGCATTTATGGATGACCACTTTACACTTGCGTGTCTAAACATAAAAATAAATAAATAATGATTGCATGAAGGAGTATTCTTGTAAAAGAAAAGAGGGATTGGTAATGGGCGCTAGCTAAAACTAGTCTTCCTTACTTGACTCTAGTTCGCAACGTTAAGGCAGACTCCCACACTTTACTTGACTCTTAACCAGCCTAGTATAGGTCAGTGACAGTTCTAGTCTCATTCAAATTAATGATGTTTGAGAAATCAAGTTGCAGGTCTATAGGATTTGATTAAGAGTCCATGCAAAATGTAAGCATAATTTCATGATGTTTGTACAGGAAAATTTGATGTGGTCCATTAGTGCATATATTATGTAATATGGAGATGCGATATTATTATCTTAGTCAAAAAATGTGACCAAGTCTTTGCCTGCGGTTGTGTATGCGCAATAATCACTCGTATTAGAACAAGCATGGCTTTCTGCTTCATATTTCGATAGAAAATATGGAATCGGGAACAAATTTTCCACCTTAAAATTAACGCAATTTTTTTTCATATGGCCTGATTATGAAGAACCTAAGAATATACATCTCTGCTGCAGCTATCTCATCGCATCCACTTCAAAAGATCGCACTGAGAAGAAGAATAAAACACATTCACAAAAGAAAGTGTTCACATCCACTTCAATGGCTTTTACGTTCAAGAGTGAATCCATCATCTCTCTTACTCTAATTCTTGGCGCTTGGGTGTGGCAAGCGATGTCAGTCCGCATGTTGCGCGAGCCCACCATTGCAGAGCAGCACCAGCAATGGGTGGCCAAACATGTTTGGACCTACGAGGACCCACAGGAGAAGGCAAAATGCCAGGCGATTTTCGCCCAGAACTTGCAGTTCATTGAGGATTTCAAAAGGTCTGGGAGTTGAACTTTTGAGTTAGGTTTCAACCAATTCTCAGACCTGACCAATTAGGAGTTCGTCTGAAACCATACAGGATACTTGGCATCCAAGCAACCAAAGCTTGCCAAAATGACGTCGTATAGCCACAAAAATCTGGCCGACGATGTTCCCAATAACATTGACTAGGTAGAGAAAGGTGTTGTAAACCATATTAAGGGCATGTTCGTTTCGCTAACAAATTGACCATTTTTAGGAAAATGACAATATTTTATAGTGTTCGGCTAAAATTTGAAAATGTTTCGGAAAATATTTTCTTTGGAAAATATTTTCTGATATTCGGTAAGGAAAATATTTTCCGATGTTTGGTAAGGAAAATATTTTCTGCTCACCAGATTGACAAGCATGAGTGTCAAGCTCGAGGCTCGCCAGATCGACAAGTGCGAGCTTAAGATCAACGAGCTTGAAATTCACCTGGTCTAACAATTAGCCAAGAAAGAAGAAGATGGGAAACAATAATAATAATAATAATAATAATAATAATAATAATAATAATAATAATAATAATAATAATAATAATAATAATAATAATAATAATAAGGAAATTAAAAATAATTCAAATTAAAAAAGAAATAAAATGAAAAAATAATTCGAATAAAAAAAGAAAAGAAGAAGAAGAAAGGGGAGGAGGAAGTGAGGATTCGTAGAGGTGTGTGATAAGAGAGGTCAAGTGAGGAAAATATTTTTCTTTTTCAAAAGTGGAAAACATTTTCCCCTACTTTGGAAGACTTTTTTTTTCCTTTGATAGAAAACATTTTCTCCAAGGAATTCATTTTCCATGAAACGAACGCCGGAAAATCAAGAAAATGTTTTCTCGGAAATTATTTTCCATGAAAACGAACAGAGCCTAAGGGTCCGTTCATTTCGCGGAAAACAACTTCTAGGAAAACATTTTCCAGAATTTTCGATGTTCGGATGGTGGAAAACAGATGGTCAAAGAAAATATTTTCCGGTCAATGGAAAATCTCCTCTTTAAGATTGTGGAAAATGATTTCCTCTTTTGAGAAGAGAAAAACATTTTCCATAACTTTTTCCACTTGTTTCTTTTCTTTCCTTTTCTTTTCTATTTTTTTTAAATCGAGTTTTTAATATTTTTTCCTTTTCTTCTCTCTCTCTCTCTCTCTCTCTCTCTCTCTCTCTCTCTCTCTCTCTCTCTCTCTATCTTCAGCTCCCCCGGCGGTTCCCCATCGCCGATCGATGGTTCCCACTCCACCTCCGCTGTGATGAACGCACCTGCCACCGGTGACGCCCACTTCGCCCTGCCAGAGCCCTCTGGCGCCTCCGCCGCCGCTGCCGCTGGAGGATCTGTCCCCGTCCTTGTTGGCGACAGCGACCCCCGCGTCTCGTTCCTGAACCTCGCCACCATCAGCACGAAGATGGACTTGGTGCAGCAGTTCTTGTCGCGGTCCCTCGGTAACCACGCCCTCCTGAGTAAGGACGGACATGGTGTCCGTGGAGACTGTGTCGGCAATCCACCAGGTCATAGTCAACAGTGCTGCCCTGCTGGCCTGCTTTCAGAACCCCAGCCACGGTCCCGAGCCAAGGTGCGCTGATTCGAAGCTATTGTTGGCGTCAGCACTGGTAGCGCCATGGACCTGACGGTGGCAAGGCCGCTGGAGGTTGAATGGAAGGACGAGAAGGACAAGGTCAAATTGAAAGATGAGCTGGACGAGCTCGGGCCTCACTAGATCGGGGGAGGCAGAGTCTCGCTGACTTGAGGCGGAGCTTGGGCTTGGCCTAATCCGGCGAGCTAGGCGGGGCTTGGGCCTTGCCAGAGCAAGCTAGAGGTTCGCCGAGCTATGGCGAGCTGCGAGCTCGCTAGATCTAGCAATGGAGCTCGGGCTCGCCAGGATTGGGAGTCTGAGCTCTACCACTAGATCCGACAAGCTCGCAGCTTGCCAGACCCTGGCAAAACTCTGGCGAGCTTGGGCGAGATCGGGCGAGTCTTGCTCAGCTTGTCGGATCTGGCGACTAAGTCTTAATCAGCCACTAGGCAGCTAGCCATCATCAGGCATGCGCCGGCGGGAGAAGGAGGAGGAAGAAGGAGGAGAAGGAGGAAGCAAAAGAAAAGAAAAAGAAAGAAATAATAAAAAATTCAATTTTTAAAAATACAAATAATTAAAAATTCATTTAAAAAATAAAAAATAAGACTAATTTTTTGGTCAATTAAAAATATTAAAATTCAATTTCTGATAATTTTTCCCAAACAATTAAATTAGCTAACGAACGGTGGAAAATGTTTTCCACTCGAAGTTTAGGTTTTGGCTGAACACTGGAAAATAGAGTCATTTTCCTGGAAAATGACTTCTAAGAAAATGTTTTCTAGAAACATGATATTTTCCACGAAGCGAACGGATCCTAAGTATCAAGGCAGATGTGGTAGGCACAAACATTGTGATTGCATCTAGACTCGTTTTCTTTTCCAAGTAAATGAGTTGGCATTACATAAAACATATATACTTCTGGAAAATTTACGTTATATGAGTGACTTAGAGCCTGTTTGGTATAGTTCTCTTTAGGTAGCTGCAATTTTGAAATAGGAGTTCTCCATCTTTTATTAAATTGTTTGATGAACTCTCGATAGCTACAACAATTTATAACAGCTTTTAGGAAGATGTTTCACCCAGTTTGAGGTTCTATAGTTCTAAAATATATCTAACTACTCACAGCCACAACTACACCAAACAAATGCCTGACATATTATAATGAGAAGCCTGACATCAATGTAGGATCCTACTGGGCATTCTTAGTCATAGCAGCAGTAGAAGGAATCGTGGGGATCACAAGCGGCAAACTACCGGTGCGAATCAAGGGTTTTGCAGACAATGCTTTCAAGTTATGGCTGTAGAGGCGGTTACCCAGACAATGCTTTCAAGTTCATTATCCAAAACCAAGGAATCGTTTCCTAGAATACGTATGCATACCATGGGATGGACAGGACTTGCAATGCAACGAAAGCAGCAGAACACATGGTGCGAATCAAGGGTTTTGCAGATGTGCCACCCGGTGAGGATGAGCTCATGAAGGCAGTTGCCCAACAAATAGTCGCGGTCATTATCGCAGCAAGCGGGTGAGTGTTCCAGAGCTATAGACATGGCGTGTTCAATGGGGATTGCGGCTCATAGCTGGACCACGTTGTTGTCGTCGTTTGCTATGGCAAGAGCGAGGATGGAATCAATTTCTGGAAGATCAGGAACTCTTGGGGTGTGGCATGGGGTGAAGGCGGTTACATGTGTGGACTCTCATCGGAAACTTCTTATCCAATTGCTTAAGAATAACACTCAAAACATACATGCCCAGAACTTAAGCGTCCCACGAGTACGAGTTGCCGTTCGTGTTGCTTCTTCTAATCATGTTTTTAGCTATCGTCGTTTGCTTTTAAGCGTACAGTCTAGCCACAGAGTTATGAGGCGGGCAACGTATTAATTCCCACAAAATGTGAATCAATTTCGTGTTCAATATTAGACCCAATTTTTCTCTCGTGGTAACCGACGATAGTGTATTTTAAAGATTTGCAAAATTAATTCATCCGTTGTGTTTTGTGTTCTTTATGATAATAATACTTGGCTAATGTCGTGAGATTATCAATGTAATAATGCAACTTTTCATTTTCATAATTTACCAAATTAGATGTAACACAATGAGACCGTTTTATGGAAGATATTGAATTCGTGAGCTTGGAATATCCTTGACTGTGTTGAATGCACGGCTTCAAAGTACATGAGAAGTTTAAAATTGGAATCGAAGGTTATTGTAAGTTGTAACATAGATAAATTGTTTAAAAAATCTTAAACCTATTGTATTTTTATCAATTCAGTTCTAAATTTTGTAATTTTACCAATTGAATCATAAACCTTTTCATTTTTTTTGCCAATTGAGTCGATTCAGCCAATTTTGGCTAGTATTCGTTAACGTGAACGTCACCTATTTTACGTGGCATGACAGATGCCGATGTGAACAAAATATATTATTTTTTAATTTTTTAATTTCTTTTTTTCCCCTATCTCTTTTTCCTTTGCCGGTCGCCTAGCCTCTGATGACAAGCCATAGGATGCAATCGACGAGGGTCGGCCTCACTGGTCTCGTGTGAGGTTGCCCTCACTAGAACAAGTGAGGGCAAACTTTGTTCAAGGCTCGCAAGGTTGTCCCTAGCCAGATCTTGGAGAGGGTGTCCTCATTCCTCCCTAGTTCCTAGCGAGGCCAACACTCACCACTCACAACCACTAATTGGTCATCGTAAGCTCGGCAACTGACAATGTGACATCCTAGATTTTCGACTCTGCTTTCAATTAAATAAATCGGGCATTTCATCGACATGCCTATAGTGCTATTCTCAGAATTGATCACTTGTGAGATAACTAGACTGTCTAGGGAAGCCATTAAGGGCGCGTTTGGTAACGTTTCGGTTCAAAAATTGTTCTAGGGAACAGAAATAGAAAAAACTATTTCTATTCCGGGAAACAGAAATAGAAAAAACTATTTATGTTCCGGGGAATAGTTTTTGAACAAAAGAATGCATTTGGTAACTGTATAAATTTTTTGTTTTTGGAATAGAAAAAGAACAAAAACATGTTTGGTAACTGTACACAATTTCTATTCCTGGAATAGAAAAAGAACAGAAACACGTTTGTTAACTGTAAAAAATTTATATTCCAAATTTTTCTCAAGTGATTTTTTTTAATAAATTGTAAACTCAGTATTGAATTCTCATTCTCATGAAATGCTCATCAATTTAATTTTGTTCATGGTGAGTGAAGACAAACATTCTGAACATGATCATATGTGCATACTTGGTAGAAAACTTAGTAAGTAAAGTTTGTACCAAATTTTTCTCAAGTGCTTTTTTTTTAATAAACTGTATACTTGGTATTGAATTCTCATTCTCATGAAATGCTCATCAATTTAATTGTGATCATGGTGAGTGAAGAAAAGCATTTTGAACATGGTCATATGTGCATACTTGAAAGAAAACAATTGCCCATCAACAATTCATACTTGCCCCAAGTAATCGTCCCCATTTCTCTGGGTGATTCCCATTGAATAACTGTATGAGTGGTAGTGATATTTGCCATCATATTCAGTGGGAATTACATTAATTCATAACGAGAGATTGGTTTCTTGGAATCAAACCGATGGATTGTTAGAACAGCATTCCATCAAGAGTATCCTTAGATGGGGATTCTGCGAACACGAGCTTGTGCACTGAGGATTCAAGAATATTAAAACATGGAATATGCAATTTTCATCTACAACCAGCTGCTCATGTCGATGGCCAAGATATCAAAGTCTTGATGTTCAACTTTCTCGCATATGTTCTTTCCCACACTTTGTATAGTCTCAATTTATTTTCTCAAGTCAGCAGGAATCTGAACTTGCAGATAGTGATATCTGCCTGTGGATCAAAGCTGCACCTTAGAAACAAAACAAATGATCAAGACGGATATCATAACTCTCAAACAAATTGAGCAATGCCATAGTGGTTTAGATTTAGTTTTGCTACTGGACATATACATGCATATAGTGTGCCATTCATCCTAGCAAAAGAGAACAAAAAGCACTAGCACTTCGAAACCCAAAAGACTAATAACAAGTGCCAATTTTCCTCATTTTCAACTATTAATGACACCGGAACCACATAGGGTAATGGTGCACAAAGATGATGGATCACTTCTGGCCCTTCCTCTTCCACAAATCTCCGAACATTCTGATCCCAGAGTTCTTTCGCTTCCCGCCTCCAAAGCCATCATCTAGATCATCAATATTTCCTGGTGAACCCACAAAATCAGCATAACTTGCATGAGGCACCTCAAAAACTCCTCCAAAATGCTTATCCATGGAACCGCATCTTCCAGGAATTCTCCCATTCATTTCAACACCACTAGCAAGAACAGCAGCTACTGCATCTGCTGCTTTCCTCCACTACTCAGTCTGCACCCTCAGCTTCTTCATCTCCGCTTCTAGTTCTTCTTTACCTCCTTCCACAGCTTCTAATTTCTCCTTCAATTGGATGTTGTTTTCTTTACTCACTTTAAGTTCCTCTTCTAGCTGACTCAGCTTTGAGGCCATTTCTACTTCTTTGCTCCGAGCAGAAGATATCGTTATTGTTGCCCCGTCTAGTTGCTTTCTCAGGTTTTCAGTTTGCTGGCCAGCTACTTCAAGTTCCTTCTCCTTTTCTAGTAACTTACCTTTAAGCAAATTTATCTCGTCCTCCTTCTCAGCCAACTGAAGTAAGTGCGAGGGTGGCTCCACAAATACAGGTGGCTTTGCTGGTAAGTCAATTGCTTTTGTTTCCTTCTCTATCTCATTGTTCAGTTGGCTTACCTCTATTTGAGTCTCCAAAGCAACCTTCTCGACTGGTACTTCAAATACATCATTCTCCTACTGGTTCTCATCAGGAACATCATTTAAAGGGTTGCTCTTTGGGTTGTTCAATTCTTGAACGTCTTTTGTATGATGCTTTTCAGGGACATCAACCGAGTCTGGTACAAACTTTGTCTTGGTTTTCTTCTCAAGCTTTTCTTGAGCTACTTTCTTTGCAACCTCAGCTGAGACCAATTGCTCTTTCAGATTCTTCAGCTCTTCTTGAGCTTGGCCAAGCTGAGATTCCAGATCCGCAATGCGAGTTCCTAGTTTCTTTTGATTGACTGAATCAGATTGGGCACCTCGTGGAGAATGGCAATCTCCTACCTTAGGGCTTTGATCAGGGATGGGGCGATGGTGTGAGTTTTCAGAATCAAAGCTCGAGTGAGGAGAGCGTTGCTGCTTTGCTCGCGATGCTCGCTCGAGTGAGCAGAGCAGCGACGCTCACTCGAGTGAGCAGATGAATCCGCACCTCTGACCCATTTCTGTAATTTCACAACTAGGTCCTCAATATCGTTCATGGTTTTTATCGCTTGAAGCAACTTCTCTCTACTCTGTCCGGTTTCATGAATTGAAAAGGAGGAATTAGATGGGGTTCATAACCTGCAGGAAAATTAACATCTAAAGAACTACCATGAAAAGGAAGGGCAAAGACTACGGTCATTACCATTAGAACAGATGAAGCGGAATTTTTTTTGTACAAGACATTTCTTGCTTGTTGATGTATGAAGATAACTGAATCTTCCAGATCTCCAACCAGCACTTCAAGCTGTAATGCAGTCCCTTGAATATTTATCACCATAAATTAGTCGTGAGTTTCATAGAGAGCAGACATACACCATTCCTAGTAAAGTAACGATTAGAGACGATTAAACCTTAAGAAGTTCTACAACCCATAAAAAAAATAAAAAAATCTCGAGTCTAATCTCATCGATGCCATTCAGTCGCAGAACCAAGAAATGATTGAGTCTCGGAGAACTTAATAACAGTAATTCATTATCACTCGAAAGGCGGATTGGCAACAAAGTCATGACTCCGAGATCAACAAAAATTGCATCTCGTTGCTAGATAATGAACAACTGAACACAACGGCTCGAAGAAGGGATCAAAGCTCACCGACGTATCCGCGAATGTTCGCGATGCACTGCACTTCTTTCACAAGCCGAGGAAGCTCCTCCCCGAAAGTTCTTCCACTCCCATTCGACCACACACTATCTACAATCACGAAACTGACCATAAAATTCAAAACCAAACATCGAGCTTAAGGCAGACCAGCCACAATCACATTGCAGAACCTCGCACAAAAATCAAGACAACGAAATGCAAACCTACACAAAAATCAGCGACGCTCACTCAAGCGAGCAAAGCAGCCACGCTCACTCAAGCGAGTAGATGCTGTCGCAGATCTAGGCGAGCAACGCTCGCTCGGGGCTCGAGCGCGAGGGCTCGCTCGAGCGAGCGTCTCGCAGATCTGGGCAAGTGTTGGCTCGAGCGAGCTATCGCGCTTGAGCCCCGAGCAATCGTCGCCTAAACCTGCGAGGGGTGGCTCTCGCCGAAGCCCTCGTCAAACGGTGAAGGAGGAGCAGCAGCTGTCAGCACCGAAGAGTCAACCGAGTGGGGAGGCGCCAGATCGCTCGACGCTAGTGAACCTGTGAGAGACGCTGGAAAAGGGAGAGCGTCACTGCACAGGGCACGAACAAGAAGTGTTTCGTTTTTGTTCTTTTCAGCCCTTCAAGAAGTGTTTCTGGAACATAAAAGTAACTTTTTTTTGTTTCTTTTTTTTTTTCGTTCCAATTTTGTTCCGAGAACAAATAAACAGTTTTTGAACGAAAATGCGAACAAACGCATTTATGTTCTTTTTTTGTTCTCGGGAACAAAAAAAACAAAATTTTTGTTCATAAACAAAAAAAAAAAAAGAACATTACCATGCAAGGCCTAAGTATTTTTAAGGCAAATAGATTTGAGGATTCAACTAGGAATCAGCTTCTCGACTGTGTTCATATGCCGAGATCATTACGGCATAGTATAAAATCGATTTGAGATCAGAGATATGTTGATTCAACTTAGATGTGTGGCTAATCATGGGTGACAATACTAAATAAGAAAATTTTCATCGATCAGCATTAGTTTGATTTTTCTATCGTTTTGGTATCCTGTGTCTGTATCTGAATTCTCGAGATTTTCACGACAATCGAGAGTCACTAATGTGTCGAGTGGGTTCGCTGTGGTTCGAAGAAAATCAGCCATGGATCATTTGCACTAAAAATATCTGAAACCTACCTGGTAGTTTAGGTCATGCTAAAAACGCGCTAAATAGAAATTAACTGCAAATTCGAGTCCAATTTCATAAGATGAAGATTTTGTTATGTCACAATAAATTCTAGGAACGTCAACTTATTCTCAGAAGATTTTTCTAAAACTTGAGACTTTTTGGGAAAAATTCGGCATAGGACCGTTTTTGTTCAGAAAAAAGCCGGGACCATTTTGATCATGAAATTGGGATGCAAGATGGATCTATTGACGAGGAAAAATGTCGATTGAACCAAGGACTCGATAATAGAATTTATCGAAGCCGAATTGAGTTGATTTGAGTACCGATAAATGATCAATCGGAGGAAATGGCAAGCAAACTCATAGCTCCCCCATTGCCTAGCCATTTTGGACCAATTCAAATGTCCAAGAGTGAGCCTTGGTGGAGGAAGGATAGCTAAGGAATCCTAGCTTGGTGGATAAGCTCAATGGGGGACAAATTTGTGGAAAATCAAGGCCAAAGGCCCCCCCAACCTTATCTCTCTCTGCAATCCTCTCGAAGCTTGATCGGCCAAGTCTCTCTCTCCCTTCGTCCTATTTTCCAACCAGTAGCAAGAGGAGTAGTAACCACTGGAGCCAGCCACACACCACTACTGTCACCGGAACGTCGTCGGCGCGCATGCTGCCCCACACGCAAGCTCGCGGCCTCACCATACGACCCCAACCCCCTACAATCTTGTTTCACCGTCCAGCAACCATGAGGGACTGTGGAAGCTCACTGGAGGTCTGTCGAGTTCTCGTTTGGACCAAAGACCGTCACCGCTACCTTTCCCAAGCCTCACTGCGCCAAACTAGGTTCGTTTCTTTGGTTTTGCAACTCAAATTAGAGAAGGATTTTGTGGGTTTCTAGCCACCTTGGTGGCCCATTTTGAGGTGCTTCCGAGCCTCGAAACTTAGGCCCACTTTGGAGAAAAGTGTCCCCCGTGCCGTTCCTGTCAATTTGATCCAACTCACGCATTAATCAAGAGAGTTTTGCTCACTAATCCTTTTATTAGTCGGTTAATTATGCTTAAGGGTTGTTTAGATTAGTTTAAGTATGGATTAGTAATAAATTAGAATGATTAAATTAGTCTTAGAATGGATTAGTGTAACTTAATTAGTGAGATTTGTACAATTGATGATGGATTAGTCGAATTTAGTAGAATTCTTGCAGTTCGGATTTTTAGACCCTCGCCTTTTGCCCTTTTTGTGAATCGAAATGGGTTATGAATTTGATATTGATGTCTTCCTGCGAAATGTTGTTGACATCCTCAACTACAACATATATTTTTCTCAAGATTTTTGGGGACTTAAAAGAAGGAGATATCAGCTCCGTCATTTTCAAACAGAACCTTAGTTTTTGCTGGAATTGGTAACCTTTTAGGATTTTAGGCATTTTAATTAACTCTAAGGGTTCGAATTTTAAAATGGTTTCTTTCACAAGAGTTTTCTTTAATATCTTCTATTTTAACATACTCAAATTTCAGATCAAATGGACATGGTTTAGATCTCGAACCAAATTGATTTCGAAAAATAGACTTTCTGGACAACGGACACAGTTTTGTACTAGATTGAGCGATTTACTGGGCCGAATGTAGAAAGATCTAGGTTAAAGTGCCTTCATGAAAAATGTTAGTTTATGTGTGCTCTACAACATATTCAAATGTGAGAATTTCTAAGCTCATTCGGGTAGGTTTCTAAATTTAAACTTGAAAATGTACGAGTGGGCTTATTCTACCGATTAGAGCCAGTTATGGATTTGTGATAGTTCTTGAGGCTTTGATTTCTAGAAAATGCACCCATGATATATGGTTGGTTTGTGACAAGCTCTAGAATTTATTTAGAGTAGTTCAGTAATTTTCTGGACTCGTCTCGGCTTCCAATTAGGCTATAACGGGCCTAAGTTGGATTTATTGCATTTATTTAATATTTTACGTAATTATTTAATTAATTAATTATTTTCTGGAAATTCAACCGGGATGGCCGGTGACTGGGATTTTATGTTGAGTGAAATTGGTGATGGTGAGGATTTATCCCAAAAATTGGATAATGTTGGTATAAACCTAAGAATTGTCGAGTAGGGCCGTGATAAGAATTGCCAAGTGGGGCTGTGATATCATTAAAACTTTCCAAGCCTATGAATTACCGAGTGGGGCTGTGATACCACTAAGTCTAGAAAAATTGCCGAGTGGGGCCGTGATACCACTAAATATAAGAAATTGCCGAGTGGGACCATGATGCCACTAAATATCGAAAATTGCCAAGTGGGGCCATGACACCACTAAATGTCGAAAATTGCTGAGCAGGACAATAATGCCACTAAATCTAAGAAAATTGCTCAGTGGGGCTGTAATTTCCACTAAACTTAGAAAAGTTGCCAGTGGGGCCATGATGGCCACTTAATAAGGTTATGACTGTTAGGTTGTTGCTAAGAGTTGAGAATAAATAATCGAAATGATCGGGTGATGGTCTCGATGATATATAATCGTCTGAGTCGATTGATCGATGATTTGATCTATTTGATTCAATGATGTGATTGTCAGTATCTGTTATTTGAACTGACTTGTAGGAAGGAACTAAGGCCAAGGTAAGCCCTTTGACTCGTGGTTGTGCTTAGGCAGCCCCTAAGGCATTTTTTATAGGGATTAGTTTTAACCCCTAAAAAAAATTAGTTAATCAATTAATTGCATAGCATATAGTTTTAGGTGCATTTATTTTAATTTGCATTTATATTGGGCCAGTGACAAATGTGTTCAAATTGATGGTTTAGAACTTTAATTTGGTGAATTGGACTAAGCCCACAAAGGGAGTAAATCAGCCCAAGCCCGTATCCTCGAGAAGATTTTGGTCGCGGTAGGCATATTTTCTTCCTAACCGAGTCTTAAGGGGTAGAACTTGCTGAGACATAGTCTCATCCCAGTTGTGAGACAACATTTCAGGAGGAACCTGAGGTGGAAGAACTCGAAGAGGAGGACCTTGATGAGGAACCGGAGGAGGAGTCTGAGGAGGATCTCAAGGATGATCTGGAGTATGACCCGGATGAGGACTGAAACCCCTTTTGCAAACTTTGAGTTGTGATCTGATGTGATAGATCTAACTTGTTAATAGTATTGTAATATATACTATGAGGTTTGCTTTGTATAAAAGTGTAATTGTGGTTTTTCAGTTGTGAAAAATATAGCCATACTTTTTTATCACATCGTTTTATTATCTTGGGATTTTTATTTGCTTCCGCATGCGTATTAAAATGAAAGGGGTCGGCGATCTATCCTGGGATGTCACTAATAATCGACTAATGAGGGATGGGTGCATGCTCGACAATCGGGGTGTGACATCCCCGTTTAGGTGGTATTAGAGCAATGGTTAGGGATTGGAGTGATAAGGTGGGATGAGTCATGGGATAGTTAATAGGAATGGTCTTTATTCATGCCAATGCATGTGATTGATAGCTGATTGGTAGCTTATTTGTGTGGGTCACTCAAATTCTAATATGGTATTAGAATTAGAAAACAAGTTTCTATAAAGATCCTGTAGCATGAGTGATCAGGAGCTTATGACTCTTAGTAAGAGGGTTGTAACCTTTGTGACTTAGGGTGGAACACTTACAAGGATCGATGCCCGAGACAGTTGTGGCAGAGCATTAGCTCAGGCTAGCGTGAGCATAAGAGTACCACCATAAGTCGTTACTGAGAGTGTAGTAGCATCGAGCGATCCTAGGTTTGACGGGATCGTTCAGGCACTAGTGTTCCTTGGGAACTAGTTAGGCCAATAAGCTCAAGATCGAGCCGCTTTTGTTACCATGCCTACTTAATTTTAGCATCGAATTATGACTTGGCATCAAGCCATTGCGGCTAAGTAGAGGTCCAGATCCAATAGAGGTGGAAACTGGTTTGGGAAGAAGCCTATGACCAGAGAAAGGTATTCTATTCCACCCAATAGGAAATGTGGTATAAACAAGTCAATGCCGAGTCAGAATGTCGTATGTCACTTCTACGAAAGAGGACATGGATTAGTCCTGTGCCTTGTTGGAATGGGTGCTTGCTTTGAGTAGGACCAACAAGGTCACCCGGCCAAGAACTGTCCTAGGAGATTGATGGCATCGCAAGTGTTACCATTATCAATAGGATAGATTAGTGAATGCGCCGCAGAAAGCACATAAGGGTATTCAGGACAGGCCCTGGTACAAGTAAGAGTGCATGCTGTCATCCAATAAGAGATAGAAGACTCAGCAGATGTGTGCCAAATCTATGGAAGTGTCGAGTCTATTGGGAGTCGAGAAGAACCCTTGATTTCATTAATCTCGGTGCTTGAGGCACCCCTTTTGTTAGATGGGGGTTGCCAAGGTTACTTAGCAATTCTCATAGATAAGACATATGGAAGAATTGAAGATTGAGGACATCTCGATAGTCCAAGAATTTCTAGATGTATTTCCATGGGAATAGTCAAGTTTGTTGTCAGAAAAAAGAGAGAGAATTTGCGATTGAGTTCGCACCTGGGACAAAGCAACTTTGTAAGGTTCTTACTAGATATTGTTGTTTGGGTAGAAAGAATTGACGGTGCAGATGCAATAAGTACTAGATAAGAAATTTACTAGTATTAGTGCATCATTTTAGAGAGCACCACTTTTGTTTGTGAAAAATGAAGACGGTTCATTGCATCTATGCATCGGCTATTGTCAACCCGATCAAGTGACGATCAAGAACAAGTATTCATTGCCGAAGATCAATGAATTGTGTGACTAGTTACAAAGAGTGTCAGTACTTTAAAGGACCGACTTGAGGATAAGGTATTATCAGTTGAGAATTGGAAATGAAGTCCTACTGAAGACATCGTTTCGAACTTGATGTGGCCTTTAAGAGAGTACTGTAATGTCATTGGAATCAACAAACGCTCCAGTTGCTGTTATGGATTTAATGAACCGAGCATTTGAGGAATACCTAGATTAGTTCATGATCATGTTCATCGATGATATCCTAATATATTTTAGGAGTGCTAAGGAGCATGAGAGTCATCTAAGGATGGTACTTCAGACCCTAAGGACTCATGGATTGGACAATAAGTTTAGTAAGTACGAGTTTTGGTGGACTCTTGTAGCATTCATAAGTCACGTGAATTCAGGCGAAGAAATATGTATGGACCCGGCCAAGATCGAAGCAATTATCAGTTGACCGAGACTGGCGTCAATGTTAGAGATCATAAGCTTTTTGGATTTAACCAAATACTACAAAAGGTTTAATGAGGGATTTTCAGCAATAGCTTTGCCTTTGACTTGACCGTTGAAGAAGGAAGAAAAGGTTGTGTGGACAGATAAGTGCGAGCGTAGTTTCCAAGAGCTTAAGGAAAAGCTAAGTACCGCACCTGTGCTAAGGATTCCATCTGGTCCTGGAGGATTCAAGATTTATAGCGATGCATCAGTCAAAGGATTGGGTTGCGCATTGATGCAATATAGTAGAGTTGTTACATACACGTCCCATCAGTTGAGACGTCATGAATTGAATTACCCGATGCATGACTTAGAACTCGTAGTAATTATTTCACTCTAAAGAATTGAAGGCATTTGGTATGGAGGAAGATTCCAGGTCTTCACTAACCATCAAAGTCTCAATGTATCTATTCTCTCAAAAAGAGTTTAATATGACACATCATTGTGAATTAGAACTTCTGAAGGACTAGGATTATGATATTTTGTATCACCCTAGAAAGCCGAATTAAGTCCCAAATGTGCCGAGTTAGGAGTCTTCAGTTGCACATTTGCTGGTTAAAGAATGAACTTTACTTAAGAAATCTTGAAATTCAGTCTTCAAATTTGAGGTAGGCTACATTCCAAATCTTATAGCCACCCTCAGAATTGAACCGGATGCTCAGATTTGAATCAAGGCACAGCTTTGTCAGCAGAGAGGACCTTTTCAACCTCTCGAGATTCCCGAGTGGAAAAATGGAACATGTCATGATAGACCTTGTGACGAGCTTGTCAAGGAACCAGAGGGGTAACGATTCCAGTTGGGATAGTGCTCAATAGATGGATGAAGCTGACTCACTTTAGTGCAGTGCGAAAATATCTCGATTTGAATAGGTATACATAAGTGTGCATATCAGATAGTTCATTTCCATGGAGTACCAGGGATGAATTATATGTCAAATTTGAAACCAAGGATTACCAATTCAACATAACAGTCAGATGGTTCCTTCTGAAGCACTACATAGCAGAGTGTGCAGAACCTCAGTTGTGGGAAGTAAAAATAGGCAAAGAAAGATCACAGGCCCAGAGTTAGCTCAACAGTCATTGATTGCAGTTGTCGTGATCAGAATCATATTATGAGCCGCTCAGAGTCATTAGAAAGGTTGTACCGTTGAGCATTGAAGGCCCTTAGAGTTCCAAATTGGTGATTGCATCTTTCTTAAGGTATTACCAATGAGGGATACCTTGCGCTTCAGCAAAAAGGGAAAAATGAATCCGAGGTACGTAGGTCCGTTTGAGATTCTTGAGAGAATCGAGATTTTAATGTATTGTCTTGCATTACCGCCGAAGTAAGCATGAGTGCATGACATCTTTTACGTGTCAAGATTAAAGATGTATAAGCCTGACCTAACCCACACACTAAATCTTAAAGAATTAGATGTGGACGACCGAGTATTGTATGTGAAAAGCCCGGTTCAGATCGTAAATCAGAAAGATCGGATTTAGTGAATGAAGATAGTCCCCTTGGTTAAAGTGGTCTGACAACACCACGGGACTGAAGAAGTAACTAGGGAAAGTGACACTCGACGAGACAACAATGCCCCCACCTTTTTGTTTAAGAATTAGTAAAGGTTTAAATTTCGAGGACGAAATTTTTATAAGAGGGGAAGAGTTGTGACATCCAATATTTTCGTCTTTGCTTTCAATTCAATAAATCGGGCATTTAATGGACACGCCTATAGCGCTATTTTCAAAGCTGATCTCTCGTGAGATAATTAGACTGTCTCGAGAAGCCATTAAAGATTTTTAAGGCAAATAGATTTGAAAATTCGACCAGGAATCAGCTTCTCGATCATGTTCATCTGTCGAGATCATTATGGCACAGTATGAGATCAAAGATAGGTTGATTCGATTGAGATGCGTGGCTAATCGTGGGTGACACCACTAAATTAGAAAATTCTCATCAATCGGCATTAGTTTGATTTTTCTATCGTTTTGGTACCTTGTGTCCGTATTTGAATTCTCGAGATTTTCACAACAATCGAAAGTCACCAATGTGTTGAGTGGGTTCATTGTGGTTTGAAGAAAATCAACCACCGGTCATTTGCATTAAAAATCTCTAAAAACTACTCAGTAGCTTAGGTCATGCTAAAAACGCGCTGAATGGAAATTAACTGCAAATTCGAGTCTGATTTCAGAAATTGAAAATTCTGTCATGTCACAATAAATTCTAGGACTGTCCACTCAGTTTCAGAAGATTTTTCTGAAACCCAAAACTTTTTGGGAAAAATTCGGCATAGGACTGTTTTTGTTCAGAAAATGGCGATGACTATTTTTGATTGCGAAATTGGGATTCAAGATTGATCCATTAGCGAGGAAAAATTTCAATTGAACCAAGAACTCGATAATGAAATTTATCAAAGCCGAATTGAGTTGATTTAAGGACCAGTAAGTGATCAATTCGAGAAAATGGCAAGCAAATTCGTAGTTCCCCCATTGCCTAGCCATTTTGGACCAATTCAAATGTCTAAGAGTGACCCTTGGTAGAGAAAGGACACCCAAGGAATCCTAGCTTGGTGGATAAGTTCAATGGGGGACATTGTGGAAAATCAAGGCCAAGGCCCCCCAACCTTATCTCTCTCTCCCTTCCTCTCCAAGCTTGACCGGTCAAGTCTCTCTCTCCCTCCATCCTATTTTTCGACCAGTAGCAAGAGGAGAAGGAGCGGCAACCAGTGGAGCCAGCTGCACACCGCTACTATCGCTGGAACGCCATCCACGCGTAAGCCGCCTTACATGCGTGCTTGCAGCCTCACCACGCAACCCCAACCCCCTGCAGCCCTATTCTACCATCCAGCAACCGTGAGGGATTGTGGAAGCTCGCTGGAGGTCTGTCGAGTTCCCGTTTGGAACCGAGACCGTCACCAATACCTTTCTCGAGCCTCACTGTGCCAAACCAGGTTCATTTATAAGTTGGATTTTATTAAACTATGTTACAAAGTCTTTTGGCCTTTTTATTATGCAATTAGGTATTTATTTAAAATGAGGATTAAGATGTGTTATTAAAATAAACTTAGGCCATTTAAGTTTGGACTTTAGGCCCAAGTGAGATGGGCCTAAAGTGGGCCATAAGCCCGGCCCATGTCGACGCATGGAGGGGGGAAGGAGGAGCCTCATGGCCTCCTCCAAGTGTCTTCGGCAAAGGAGACACTTGTCTCCTTCTTAGGGACAAGTGTCCCCCATGCAAAATAAGAATGCATGCATATATATACACAACCAAAAAGAGAGAGAGAGAGGGAGTGGCTGGTTTTGAGAGAGTGAGAGAAAGAGAGAGTTGCGAGAGAGTGAGGAACCGAGAGAGAGAGGGAGAAGCTGAGCAAGGGAGGAGGTCCGCTCGTCCGTCGCCGTCCATCCACTCGTTCACCGCCGTTCGTGTGTCATTGTTTGCTCAATTTTGGAGGCAAGTTAGGATCAATTTCTACTCTTGCATGTGTGTCTTGCATGTGTGGTTGAAATCTTGGATGTTTAGAGGCAAGGAATCGAAGCAAATGTGGTTTGCTCTTGAAGATGCTTGCTGATTTCGTGTGTACCGCTCTACCCAGAAATTGTGGAGGCTTGCATGCATGTTTCAAGTTGGATTTTGACTTCGACTCCTTCATGAAAGTTGTAGACATCATCTTAAACTATAACATACTAAAATTTGGGACACAAATGGTTGAGATTTAAGGGGCAAAACCCTCTTCCTACGGAGACACTAGATCTGGAAATGTTTTACTGACCTTTTGGTAGTTTTGTGGGTTGCAAATTGCTTTTTACCGAGAATTTCTCTTCGACTTCTTCATGAAACTTGTAGAGAACATCCTAAGGACTAAAATACTCAAATTTGAGGTAAAATGAGCAAAGTGTAGCCTAGTGAATCGACTTTCTCTTGAAGACAGTAAATCTGGAAACACGGTACTGGACACCCGAGACTTCTAGGACTTATATGGTGACTATTCTCTGGAAATTTCAATTAGATCCCTTAATAACTGCCCGAAGGGTCCTCGTGATGTTAGTTGGGATGCGAGATGCCTGGAATGTGGAGGTGCTGAATGCCCGGTTGTATCTTGGATACATGCCCGGAGGGTTCTCGTGATGCCAGGATTGGGCGCGAGTGATGAATGTGGGATGCAAACATTGGTCCCGGGAAAGAGAAATGTGGCGGTCTAATATGAAAAGATGAAATTGAGAAATTGAAATTGAAATATGCATGATGATATATGCATGACATGACGATGTGAGTATGGATGCATGGTAACGATGATGGCACATGTGAAATGATGATGAGTGCATGGATGCATGGTAATGATGATGGCACATGTGATATGATGATGAGTGCATGGATGCAAAGAAGGGAACTTTTGGATGTTGACACTGGTTGATAGACCTTAAGCATATGATTGTGGGAGGAGATGTCGATCATCTTTTGAAGTATAGCCGAGTATAGAAGACTGCAACATTTTGATGTACCGATGAATGATGTCCATCTGGTTTAAGTAAATAAAAGTTTTCGGCTTTAACTTTTATAAGATGTTTAGTTGGTGTGCATCGTTTTCTGAATATAGAGAAGAGAGTTGATGGATGTGCTTCTGCTATATGAATTGCGCAAGGCACCGACCAAAAACAAAAAATGTAAACCCCCAGGTTGTATGGACCCGCTGTAATTGAAATGGTATCAGAGTGACATGTGATTAGGGAAAGGGAAAGGTAAGCAAACTCTGGCAACCCTAACGGATCGGGGGCCGTCGAGGGGTGCCACATGTGTGTGTCCAAATTATAAGATAAAACCCATTACAACATGTCCCATTCCATGCCGAACAAATATTTACCCTATAATCAAGCACTATGCACCGCACTCATTGCACACGCATGATACTATATGCACTTATATCTCCAATGATATATGAGACTTACTCTTACACAACTAACATCTATTAGGAGGTTACTAGACTTTATGTGTGTCATACAAATCTAATATAAAAGACACAACATCTAGCATATGTTCTCGGGTCCAGACAGTTTACTAGCTAAATGAACAGTTTCTCTTTCAGACACATAAGGTAAATCAATTCTTGTTGAAATACTACCAAATTTTAGTATGTTATATTTGAGGCATAGATTGACATTTTCTGTGAAGAAACTTAAGTCTAATTCTCACAGTATTAAGAGTAAAAATTGCCGTAATCTTTACTAGTACTCTGTACCGATGGCAAGATTCTTTATCTACAAAGAAAATTGTTTTACTAGCCAATTATTCCCTATTTAATCTCAAATTTTGACACGTTATTCCTTAAGATGTGTTCTAAAATTTTCATTAAGGATTCGAAGTGTGGCATCCCAGAAATTCAAAGCCAAGCCATAAGGTGTGTAAAAGTCTCTAATTAGGTGTTAAATTTCCATGGCTTATGTTTTAGCCATTAGTCTTTTAATTTGATAATTTGTGCTTGTGATTGTGGAAATTTAAATTTAATAGACTAATAATCTATGCTTGGCCATATGATTTAGATTTCAATGAACAAAAATATCCCAAGACTTTGGCCGAGATGAAAATTGGAATTCAAAAATATTTATAGGAGAATTTCAAAAAAAGAAGAAGGAAAAAGAGGTTAAATTGGAATGGGCCTTGGACCCATTTGGCCTAAAGCTTGGTGGGCCAAGCTAGTCGGCCCAAGAGGGAGTTCAACCAGCCCAAGGAGGAGTGGCCGGATGGCCCAACTCCAAAGCCCAAGCCCAAATCAAATTTAAAAATCCAATGTGACAAGTGGCAAAGGGCAAGAGCATGCATTGGTTGGTTTTTAGGCAAAGCAATCATTATCAATCATGAGCTTTAGGGAGTATAAGAGGGAAGGAGAGAGAGAGGGTGGCCGGTTCTTTGCTCATTTGGCTGAGAGAGAGAAATCGTGAGAGAGAGAGAGAGAAAGATACCGTGCGAGAGAGAGGGGGAGCGGCCGAGAGGAGGAGGAAGGAAGGAGTCGCCGTTGCCGCCGTGTCCGTCCGCCGTACACCGTCATTTGTCCATTTCAGAGGCAAGTGGAGTCCTTTAACTTCTCTTGCATGTGTGTATATGGTTTGCATGTTCGATTTTGGGTGATATTTGTGAGAAAAACCGAGGTAAGGGTTGGTTGTTTTCAAGCCATGTGTCTGTTCTTGCTCGGGTTGTAGGAGTCAGTAACTTGTTTGAGCTTGAATGTGTGTTTGGAGTACGATTTTGGCTTCCATGTCTTCATGAAAGTTGTATCTAACATCTTTTACTATAACATACTGAAATTGCGTGAAAAATGATGGAGGTTTGAGTGGTTAAAGCCTTGTTATACGGAGACCTCAGATCTGTGATGTTTTCACTGACCTCTTGTTGGATTCTTGGTTTCATGTTGGTTTGTGATGAAAATCTGACTTCTATGTCTTCATGAAAGTTGTAGGTAACATCTTAAAATAAAACATACTCAAATTTGAAGAGAAATGAACAAGTATAGCCTAGTAAATCGGCTAGATCTTGGAGATGATGATTCTGGTGATGTGTTCCGAGACACCCGAGACTTCATGGACTTAAATGGTGACCATACTTTGGTTATTTGACCTAGATCTCTTCATGAAACTTGTAAAGGACACCTTGATACATAACATATCCAAATTTAAGAGGAAACGAAAGAGAATATATTGGTGAAATCTTAATATTTCGGAGATGTGTATTCTGGACGATGCGGTAAGGGTTCCAGAAGCTTCGTGAGGTTGAATAAAATAATCTATAAAGAATTTGACTTGGAGTTATTCATGAAAGATGCCCAAAAATGTCTTGGCTATCACCCTGTAAAATTTCGTAATTTTTGGAGGCCGAATGGATATTTTAATTGAATTTATTCGGAAACTGTGCATTTGGTTTAAATCCGAGAATCATAGGATGTTTTGGGAAAATTGTGGAATTTATTAAAAAAATTCATATTGGCCATGAATTTTGCAAGTAAATATCATCCTATGGGTTTGTTTAATAATTTCTTGGATTTTTGTAATTTTGGGGATTTATTGATATTAAATAAAAAATAAAAAATAAAATAATAATAAAATAATAAAAAAATAATAATAAAATAAAATGGATTTTTATTTGGCCATGGATTCAATTCTATTTGTGTGGCATATGTGTGATGAGGTCTTTGCACATGTATTGGATTGAGATGTATATGTGATAAAGTCTTGGTATGCGTATGACATGGTCCTTGTACATGTATTGAATTGAGATGTGTATAGGATGAAGTTTTGGCATGTGTATGACATATGAATTGAGATGCAAGTGTGAATTCCATGTCAAGTGTGATTTGCTTGATACCATGCCAATTGCCATGTTAAATTGAGATAAAGAAATGGTATATGCGAATGATGGTAAATGAGGAAGTGGTTGTGGTGGAGGATGATGGCCGGAATGTATAGATACATTGCCGGAATTCCCTGGGAGATTCAAGATGCCCGGAATGTGGGGGGTCGGAAGCACTGTCGGAGGTCTCTACCCGAAGGGAATGCCTTGCGATGCTAGGATTTGGGTGCGGGATGCCTGGCTAGAAGGGTAAAGGCCGGAAGCCCTGTCGGAGGTTTTTGCCCGAAGGGAATGCCTAGTGATGCTAGTTGAGATGCGAGATCCTCGGAATGTGGGGGGCCGGAAGCCCGGTGGCCATGGGATGGCTAAGTTTTCCGGGAGCCCTGTCGGAGGTTTCTGCCCGAAAGGTTGATGATAAGATTGATGAATGTGTGATGTGGTGATCAAAATTGAAAAATAAAGATGAAAATTAAACCATGACATGATGATATGCATGATGATATGCATGATGATGATGATATGCATGATAATGATGATGATGATGATGATGATGATGATGATGATACGTGATGTGATATGATGATCACCCATGATATGATATGCATGATGATGATGATGATGATGATATGTGATGTGATATGATGATCACCCATGATATGATATGCATGATGATGATGATGATGATCACCCATGGCATGATATGCATGATGATGATGATGATGATGAGGATATGGATGTGATATGATGATCACCCATGGCATGATATGCATGATGATATGCATGATGATGATGATGATGAGGATATGTGATGTGATATGATGATCACCCATGGCATGATGATGATGATGATATGCATGATGATGATGATGATGAGGATATGTGATGTGATATGATGATCACCCATGGCATGATATGCATGATGATATGCATGATGATATGCACGATGACGATGATGATGTGTGATGTGACGATGTCATGATAAGGGTGACATGTATGATATAATGATGACATGATGATTATGGTGATGACATAAGATGATATAATATGCATGATGATAAGGCACGATGATGCATGATAGTATGCGCATGGCTGCAAGGTAAGTTATGCCTGCTATGCGTGTGTGATTTGTATGATGCATTGAGTTGTTATTGGATTTCCCTATCTGCTGAGTGGTTGTACTCACCCCTTTTGGGGATAACATTTCAGATTAGCCAATATGCCGCTTCCTGCCATCACGCGGGGTACATTTTACAGGATCCCATCCGATGTAGAGGTCGAGTGTGTTGAGATAGACTGTCCCTCTGTTCCCGGACTGACTTTTATCCGAGTACGTTGTCTAGTGATGTATGACGTGGGCCTAGCTGGGGGTCCTGTTATTCAGGAGTTTATATCCGTACACGTTCATCGGGATGGAGCTATGCGAGGGATGCTATCGCTGCCACCGCCTGATGCGCTGGGTTGGGTGTGAGACCTGCACGTGACGAGCAGGAGCTGTTTCTTTTTGGGGATAGATAGCCGACACTTATGATGGGGGTTGTTGCACGTGTGATGTTGAGGGTCGAGGTTTCTTTTTGAGGTTTTAGGCTGGATGTGGCTGAGTCCTAGCTTTTCCTTTTTGATGTACCGACCTAAAAGAAATCCCATCTTGAAAATATATATGTAAATAAAGTGTCATGGCTTGTTTATAAAATTATGGTGATTAGTGGTGTGTATTTGTATCATGGATTGGTAGGGGGATAGATGGTGATGTTTAATTTGCTTCCGCTATGAGTCGCGTTGGACCGATCATTTTTTAAAAAAAAAATGTGTTTGCAAATTAGGACGCTTGTTCGAAAGAAAGAAAGGTAATAAAGTGTAACATCAGAGCTTGTGGCGATCGCCGAAGGGTTCGGGGTGCTACACGAAGTCAAATTCTAACTAGGTAAATACAAAAAATTCGTATAATCAATAAAGGTCAAATCGTTTCTCACAAAACAGTTTACTGGTTTTACCAAATTCACTTCTATCTCTACATTTTTATATTCGTATGGTTATAGCTAAGTATCTAATTCAATCTAATGGATGTTTTATCATGTAGAATAGTTCATTTCTTATTTTCATTAACATACATAAAGAAAACAACACAAAACAGAAGACTCCCTAACCATATTCTCCTAGAACATAATAGGTATACACGATTCCTTCACTCCTAGGCTGACCAAACCACTTTTTTTCCACAAATCTCTTCTGCAACACTTCATCACTTAATCACAGCAACTAAGAGTAACTTCAGCAAGTTTTCTTAACACAGAATCCTTTCGCAGCTCAGCTCAAAGCATATATCCACACTTCAACTCACACATCCCAACATTCACCTCATTTCTTCACTCGGCAAACATCTCTTCACTTTGCTCAATCAAAACAGCCAACTCACATCAAGTTTTCGAAACATGCAAGACTCAAAAGTAACATGCAATGGCTTCTTCCTTCAATCTAACACTTACTAAGCTTAGATCATGTAGCACCCCAAACCCTTCGAAGGTCACCACAAGCACCGATGTTACATCTTATTACCCTTTTGTTCTGCACTTAGAAGAAGCGTCATTATTCACAGGCATTTTTTTTTTTTAAAGCGGTCCCAACGCGACTCACTAGTGGAAGTAAAATAAAGCATCACCATCTCTCCCCCTATCAACCATGATACCAATACACACCATTAACCACCATAATTTTTATAGACGAACCACGACACTTTATTTATATATATCTTCAAGATGAGACTTCTTTTGGGTCAGTACATCAAAAAGGAAAAGCTAGAACTCAGCCTTGTCCAGCCTAAAACCTCAAAAAGAACCCTCGACCCTCTACATCACATGTGCACCACCCCCATCATAAGTGTCAGCTAACTATCCAAAAAGAAACAACCCCTACTCATAATGCACAGGCCTCACACCCAGTCCAGTGTGTCAGGCGGCGGCGGCGGCAGCATCCCTCTCATCACCCCATTGCGGCGAACATGGACAGAGACAAACTCCTGGACAATCGGGCCCCCAGCCAAGCCTATGTCGTACGAGACAAAACAGCACACACATATGTATGTCAGTCCAGGCACAGAAGGACAGCTGTACTCCTCACACTCTACCTCGACGTCGGACGGTAACCCGTAAAATGCACCCCGCGCAACAGCAGGAAGCGGCATACTACTAATCTGAAATATTGGTCCCCAAAGGGGTGAGTACAACCACTCAGCAGATAAGGAATCCAACAACCACTCAATGCATCATACAAGTCATACATGCATTGCAGGCGTTACTTACCTTGAAGCCATGCGCATACTATCATGCATCATCATCACAAATTATAACACATACATGTGTATCATCATCATGTCATACATGTCATCATCATTATGACATCACCACATCACACATGTCATAATCATCATGGCATCATCATCCTCGTCATGCATATCATCATGCCATATCATATATCATCATCATCATCGTCATGCATGTCATCATGCATATCATCATGCCATATTATATATCATCATCATCGTCGTCGTCGTCATGCATATCATCATGCATATCATCATGCCATATCATGTATCATCATCATCATCATCATCATGCATGTCATCATGCCATATCATATATCATCATCATCATCGTCGTCATGCATATCATCATGCATATCATCATGCCATAGTTTAATTTCCACTTTTAACCTCCCATTTGATCACCACATCACCCATTTCTCAAATCATCAATTTTATCATTCCCTCGGGCAAACACCTCCGAGGCTTCCGACATTCAGCCATTCCAGGCCACCGGGCATCTGGTCCCCCACATTCTAGGCATCCGGCCCCCCACATTCCGGGCATCTCGCATTTCAACAGGCATCACGAGGCATTCCCCTCGGGCAGAAACCTCCGACAGGGCTTCTGGCATTTACACTCCCTGGCCGGGCATCCCGCACCCCAATCATGGCATCGCGAGGTATTCCCTTCGGGCAGAAACCTTCGACAGGGCTTCCGGCACCCCCATATTCCGGGCATCCTGAATCTCCCAGGGCCATCCAGCAATGCATCTCTATACATTCCAGGCATCATCCTCCACCACAACCACCTCCTCATTTACCATTATCCATGTTTACCAATTTCATTCTTAATTTAGTATGGCATATGGCGTGACATCCAACAAGTCATACTTGGCATGGAATTCACACATGCATCTCAATTTAATGTCATGCATACATCAAGACCTCACCATACATGAACATGGTATAATTATTTATGAAATAAAATTAAAGGAATTTTCATTTTTTATGCCCTTTTTCATTTATTTAAATTCCAGCTTTTTTGTTATTTTCAAAAATATTAAATTTAATATCTATAAATTCCCAAAAATTTTAAAAAATTAAGGCAAGTCATAAACTAGCCAATAGGATAATAATTTCATGCAAAATACATGGCCAAATAGAATTTCACAAAATTTCACAATTCCCACAAAATGGCATGTCATTTTCGGGTAAAATCAGAATGCACAGTTTCTGAATAAATTCAATTAAAATATCCATATGACCTCCAAAAATTACGCAATTTTACCGAGTTATAGCCAAGACATTTTCCTACATCTTTCATGAAGACTTCCAAGCCAGATTCTTTTTATATTATTTTATACAGTCTCACGAAGCTTCTGGATCCATTACCGCATTGTCCAGTGCATACTTCTCCGAAATACTGGGTTTTCACCTACCTATTCTTCTTATTTTCCTCTAAAATTTGGATATGTTATACATCAAGATGTACTCTACAGGTTTCATGAAGAGATCTAAGTCAAATAACCAAATTATAGTCGTCATCTTAGTCCATGAAGTCTCGGGTGTCCCGAAATACACCTCCAGAATTACCGTCTTCAAGATCTAGTCGATTCACTAGGCTATACTTGTTCATTTCACTTCAAATTTGAGTATGTTGTATTTTAAGATGTTCCCTACAACTTTAATGAAGAAATCAAAGAGATATTCTTAACACAAACCAACATGCAACCACAAATCCAACAAGAGGTCAGTAAAATCGTTCGAGATCTGAGGTCTCCGTAGGATGAGAGTTTAACCCTCTAAATCTCCATCATTTTCCACTAAATTTTATTATTTTATAGTTAAAGATGTTAGCTACAACTTTCATTAAGAAATCAAAGCCAAAATCTGACTCTAAACATGCATGCAAGCTCTCACAACATTCTGTCTCAGGCGGATCTCACGAAATCAGCATGCAAGCTCAACAACAGCCACATTCTAGCTCCGATTTTTGCCTTCCCTATGATCCAAAACCTACCACAAACAAATCATACATGCACGGCACACATGCAAGGGTGGAAATCAGTCCCAACTTGCCTCAAAGACCAAGCGGACAGCGACACACGAACGGCACACCGGCGACGGACGGACGGCGTGCGGCGGCGACGGGCGAGCTCCTTCCTTTCTCTCTTCCTCTCTTCCTCTCTTTCTCTCTTTCTCTCCTCTCTCTCGGCACCTCTCTTGGACGACAACCCTCAACCATCAGCCACTCCCTCTCTCTCTCTTCCTTTTTGGTTGTATTTATATTGCATGCACCCCCTCTTTGAATGGGGGACACTTGTCCCTAAGAAGGAGACAAGTGTCTCCTTTGCCGAAGACACTTGGAGGCCATGCGTCGGCAGCCCAATGGGCTTCATGGGCCGGGCCTCTTGGCCCACTTTAGGCCCATCTCACTTGGGCCTAAAGCCCAAACTTAAATGGCCCAAGTTTATATTTAATAATACATCTTAATCCTTATTTAAATAAATACCTAATTGCATAATAAAAAGGCCAAAAGACTTTGCAACATAGTTTAATAAAATCCAACCTATAAAATTCATGGCCAAATACATAATTTCCTCATCAAATAAAATCCTTGGTCTCACATGGACATAGGATGCGTTTCCAACAACAATAATTATCCATTTATATAAATACCAAATCATTCTTATTCACTTGGCCATAAATCTTGAAATCATAATTCAATAAACTCCTACTTATGAAACACATGGCCATGAGTTATTTTTGTGATGCCACAATTTGATCTAAAATTCGACTATATTAAACTAAAAGATGTGAAAAATAACTTTTGTGAAGAAACATTTTGAAATTCGAACCCTAAGAATTGATAAAAATCCCTTGAATCCCAAAAAGTCATCAGTTCCAGCAAAAACAAAGGTTCTGCTTTCAAATGATAGAGCTGAAATCTCATTATTTTTAAATCCCTAAAATCTTGGATAAAATTTATATCATAGTTGAAGATGTCCAAAACATTTTTCAAGAAATAATCAACCTCAAAATCTCAGCATTTTGTGATCCACGAAAATGGGAAACGACGAGGGTCCAAAAATCAGATCTAGTAAAAATCTACTGAATTGGACTAATCCCTCCTCATTAGTACTAATCTCACCATTAGATCAACAATAATCCATCTTAAAGCTAATTAAGACTAAACTAACCTCCTAATAGCAATTAACAACCTAATCACGGATTAGGGAGTTAACTAACCGATTTCCAGCGACGGCGAGCTAACAGCGACGGCGGCGCGATGACGACGAAGACACGAGTCTCCCAGCACCAACGGCAGCACGATCGGCATGGCGAGGACAGTAGCGATCGCGACTCAACCCACGGCCAAAGGGGAAGAGCTTGGTTTGGGGTGGTGGTGCTGGTGCTAGTTCGAAGTAATGGCGGTGCAGATGGCTGAGCAACCGGTGGCAAGAGGCGGTGATGGTGGTTTAAGGACAATAGCGGTAGCTCACGGTGGCGTCAGGCGAGTTGCAGCTTGCTGCGAGTGGCGGCCCGAACAGCGCGGCAACTCGTTGGGCTCAATCGTGAGACGGCTCATCGGACAAGTGATGGGTGGTGGTAGTTCGATGGCCAAGAGGTAGTAATGAGTAGGGCATGGGCGGCGATGGTGCTGGTGATGGGGAGTAGAACGAAGAAGAAGAAGAAGATGATGAGGAGGAGGAGGAGGAGGAGCAGGCTCAGTTGAGAGGAGGGGAAAGAAAAGAGAGGAAGAGAGAGAGAGAGAGAGAGAGAAGAGAAGGGGGGAAGAATCGGCAAAAGGGTAGGGGAAAATCATATGGGGGGCAGAGGAGAGAGGAGAGAGAAAATGGGGGAGAAATTGAGGATGTCATACCCTCGCCTGGAGTGGCGTTGATTGCAACGGTGGGGATATCAAAACCCTGAAGAAGACCTTCCCTATATTAATTGAGCCCATGGCGAAACCACGCCCTGAATTGATGAGGTACCCTTTGAGGTAGACCCTCATCGACCTAAATAGTGGTCACAACAAGCTCATGGATCCAGTGACTCCTGGGGACAGGGATGTTTATACTCCACTCAATAACCCCCCGAGGCTGTCCAAAATGAACCGAAGATACCACCATCTAAGGACTTGAAAGGGTTAAGCCCACGACGGGTGAGCCAATGTCTTAGCAAGTTCGCTCCCTAAACCCCTATTAAGAATGAAATACGCCTAGGGGTGGCCTAACAACACAATCAATAAGACTCACCTCACCTCACTTCCTCCTTACACATCAATACAGTTCATATACTCAATACTTATAATAGATGCACAAATCAATTAGAACGTCTCAATCATATCTCAATTAATCACATGGGTCCCGATTATAAAGCCAAATCGTTATGACACGTCCGATACCGTGCTACGCAATTTTGTCTCATAATTCGGCACGTTTAACTCAATCAAACATGCGTCACAATTGATTACTACCCATACAGGCACAATCTATCGATGCACATCGGTCTTCTGGCGTAACCAGGCTTTGTCTCATTCCTTGAGCATGGCAACATCCACCGACACACATCGAGGACAGCATTCCCGAAGGAGCATCAGTCCAAAATCTATTGCGACCGGCATCCGTTGTCCAGAGGCATCCCATATAAGGGCATCATCTTACCGATGCACATCGGGGATGGGTTCACTTAACCATCACACGATCAATCAATTCCGGCCAAAGACATTGTGCTTTGCACTGAAATGCCTCAATTACGATAATGTAATTGGTCTATTTTCTTTATATTAAAAACACCCAATGAAAAATAATGGTGTGTGGGTACACAGTCAGATTGAACTTTAAAAATTGGTATCATTCCTTTTAAAATCCCACTATTTGATATAGTACTTAAAAATATTTTTTGAGGTTGAAACCTGACACTCGGTATTTTCTAATTAAATACCAAAATTTCACAATTTTGAAATAATTAATTAAAAATCACAATCACCACTCAATTGGACAATTTAACAATCAATTGCATAAACTAAGCACACCACTTCAATCAACACGAAATTCCCGCTACGGGCTATCCCGGTATAATTTTCAGAAAATAATAAATAATTAAATAAATATAAAAATTAATTAAATTAATACAAATTAATCCAATAAATGCATACTTAGGCCAAAAATGCTAATTTGACCACTTAAATGGGCCTAGAAAAATAATGCATCTATCCACATAAATAGTACAATTTGTCTAGCCCTTAATTAATTTAATCTAACAATCTAACAATCTTAATTAACCAACTAAATCACTAATTCATCTAAAATAACCACTTAAGCCATACTTAGCCTAATCTAATCAACTCTTAAGCATAATTAATATCCTAAGCAATGTTTAGTAAGTAAACTCACCGGATTAACAAACCGGTGAGTCCATGGCAATGGCAATGCAAAGGCGGGCAGAACACGAGCCTACGGCAACACCAAATGAGGTCTGGACAGGCCTAGAAAAGGCGCATGAAGCTCACAGCTGGGGTGTGAGGTTCGGCTTTGGTCGCGGCTGAAGGAGGCTGAACCAAGTGATGGCTTTGGCTAGAAACGGCCAGGTAGGGCTAGGCCATGACGGCAAGCACTTGAGGACAACTATGGCAACATCCAGGTGGCCGAAGGCAACTGGACGGGTAGCAACGTGGAAAGACGGAGGCCTCGGGATGGCTGGGGATGCCCGGAACAGCACGCGGCTCACAGGTGATAGCGACGGTGCATGACGGGCTCGGGGGAAGGGCAGTTGATTGCATGCAAGGCTGGGCTAGCTAGCTTTCTCTAGCACAACAATGGATAAAGCAAGGCCAACGAGGAAGATGAAGGCTGCAGCTGAAGGGGGGACCCAAATGCCTCCAAAGTCTTTGAAAAAAATCCAATTCACTCATTGTTTGGCCCCCATTTGTGGGTGCCTCAATCCTTAGTCATTTCTTCCACAAATCTTCCTCAACAAGCCATGGAAGCAGTTGAAATGTTGCACACACCTTGGACCTACGAATTTTGAACATTTCCCCATCCAATTTCATCCAATTCCAACTCAATTGGACTCAAATTGTGCCCATAAATTCAGCCAAGGAGCTCACATCCATCCCATGATTTTTTCTCATCAATTGAACCAACTTGACAGCTAAAAGCGCACTAAAAATCGGTCCTCTAATTTTCCCAGTTAGAAAACACCCAACTTTGGATTTTCGCCAAAAACTTGGGTTTGCAGAAATTTTTTAAAAGGATGAGTTAACGTTCCTAAAATACATCGTGACATGACAGAACTTTCAATTTCTGAAATTGAGTTAAATTTTGCGGTTAATTTCAACTGAACGCAATTTTAGCATGACCTAACCTACCAAGTAGCTTCTAGAAATTTTTAGCGTATTTGACCCGTGGTCGATTATTTTCGAGCTACATTGTACCGCTTGAACACGTTGGGGACTCTCTGTTGTCATGAAAATCTCGAGGTTTCAAATACGGGCACAAGGTACAGAAATGACGAAAAAATCGGTTTAGTGCCACTCAACAGAAATTTTGCAATCAGATGGAATCACCCACAATTTAATCACATACCTCTGTCGAATCGACCTATCTCCGATCGCTGATTGATTTTGACAGTGCCGTATTAATTCTTGCATATTAGAACAGTCGAGCAGTCGATTTCTGGTCGAATTCTCAAGTTTATTGTGTTTAGATTCCTTAACGGCTTCACTTCATAGATTAGTTATCTTGTGAGTAATCAGCTCAAGGAAAAGAATTATAGGCACGTCTATGAAAAATCCAATTCATTTAATCGAAAATAGAGTCAGAAAATCAGGATGTCACACAAATTAAAATCGGGCTTTGATACCAATGTAGGAAGAAAGTTAGTAGAAGATGACTTACCTCTTTCTGATGCGCAATGAACATTTTACCCGGGAACGAATATTGAATCGTGGATGAATGACGAACAATATTACTTCATGTTGGTCGGAATGAAGTCACGAGGAAAACTTTTAATTTCCACTATGTAAATGCCAATTGTAATCATAAAGGAGGAATGGAACGCCTTCTTTTTCTTTGATGGAAATGGAACAAGTAAAGGGAGAATAATTTTATTATGAGCGTACGTTATGTCAACCGTCCCAATGGTTATCTTCAAAAGATTTTTATGTGATTCCCTCATATGCTTTCAAATGATGTCTTTCCATCATAACTTATCAAGACGAAACTGTGCGTTCTAATTGCATCCCATCATTGACGTATTAATAAAATACTACAAATAGATAACAACAATGTCGCCAGAGTTGCAAGTTGTGTCAAGAAATTGGTGGCCGTGATGGGAGACCATAATACGCTAAGAGCATTGCTGGTTTTGGCTGCAACTTCCCTCTCTCTTAAACGGAGCCCCCTTGAACAAAACCTCACAAGCCTTTGCAAATTTCTCTCCTTTCAAACGAAACTCTACCTACACTTTGCCGATTTCTCTCTCCCCATGAAACTACACGAACACTTTTGCCAATTTCTTCCCCTTTTTCCCTTTCAACCCTTAAATGGAACCTTATGAACTCCTGCCCTTTCCCCCCTTGTCACAAAGCTTTGCACTCTCTATTTATAGAGAAACAAAAAGTTTTTTTTGCAAGTGAAGATTTTTCAAGATAATTGCATATATTTACTCAACCATTGACAATCATCTTCTGAAAAGAGGGGATAAGCTCAACAAGGAAAATGCTCCTTTATTTAAAATCTAAAATCTTTTGTGAAAGTTTTCCAATATAATTTACTGAATGGCCGACGATCATCCTCCAAAAAAAGGGGAATACACTCAAAAGAAAAAGGCTCCATTATTCAAAATCTAAAACCTTTCAAAATCTCCCTCCACAACCAAATTATTTTTTCCTATTCTCTCTTTTCTGTTTTCTATTTTTTTGGAACAATTTTTTAAAGATAAATTTGGTCCTAAATGTTATTGTTACCTAAATGCAATGCTATTAAATGCTCAATATAATTTTGACATTTTTTTATGATGAACGAGTAAGTAAAATAGTCAAAATTTAGGTGTCAACACTAATGACATGCTTGACATGGATTATTCAGAACTCTCTCTCTCTCTCTCTCTCTCTCTCTCTCTCTAAAAGTGTTGACAAATGTGACAAAGCCTTGCGTGTGGTGGCCTTTGAACAAGATCCTCATACGCTCCACGGTTGTCCCTAAAGTTTCCCATGTCCCGACATGGACGGATTTGCTATTGATATCTACTTATAAAAGAAAATCATCATTTGCCTTGCACTTTGTATATGCACATTTCTTTCGTTAGTTTTAGTTCATTTGAAGATACCTTTTTTTAACACCATTCAATTTCCTTATGCTTTGCTCATGGGGATCTTGTCCCAGTGCATTATAATACGACCTTGCATTAATTTCACTTGATATGGCTCGGGTTATACTTGTTCAAATAATTTATTTGATTATTATTGATTGTTGATGACACCTAAATTTTGACTAAATACTTAGGATTAATTTCCATAGAAAATTAGGGATCAATTTGACCCTAACAAAAATTAGGGCTTCCACGCCCATCCCCTTCTTCTTCTTCTTATTTTCCACGCAGACCCTAGGTCCATTTCCTTTAGCCCACTCCCCCTCTTATTTCTTCTTTTTCTTCTTCTTCCTTCCTCCTTCCTCTTTCGCCTCTGCAACTCACGCGTAGCAACGGTGATGCGCGCAAGGACGGCCTATGGCGAAGAGAGAAGGGGTAGGCTGGCAATGGATGAGATGCGCCTTCAAAGCAGAGCAAGTGGGCAGCCGATGAGACGTCGGTTTGACCGTACCAAAGTCGGTTGACATGCGAGGATCGGCGGCCAAAGCCTCGTCAACCAGCCTCCCCCTCACCTACAAATAGATCTGACAGGGGAAGGCTAAGGACACGATGTAGAGAGAGATCAAAGGCTGCAAGCTCTAAGAACCTCCCCCGAGAGACTTCAGGGGAGGCTAGAGAGAAAGCAGGCCAAGATCTAAGAGCAAAGCCAGAGAAAAGGGGCCTAGAGAGAGAGAGATTAGGGAGTGAGTGAGGCTTGGGAAGGAGAAATCAGGGCTGAGAGAGGGAGATTTGAGTCTGTAGTAGAGACTCGGGACTTATCCTAGCCCCCGTCACCACTACGGCATCACTCACTGTCGCCTCGACGACCAACCACGAGCCTCGTTGTGCTAGGCTCGCTGGCTCGACACTAACCTCCCATCTCGATGCCATCCTCGACGCAGCCTTCTATCTCGATGCCATCCCCCAATGCAATCGTCCCTGCAGCCGCCGGTCTCCATATGCATTGCCCCTGAAACCTTGTAGTCGCCCATCTCCATCGGCGTCACCCCTAGTCGCCACCATCCCTTGCATCTCGTTCCTCGTTAGGCCCAATGCCTACTGCCCATCTCGCCATCGTGACACACCTCTAGACACAACCCCCAACGTTGTCCTTGTTGAGCAGCTTGTTGCCTCCATTGAGCCCATCGTGGTCGTTGTCATGGCTGTCCATTTGCCCAGTGATGTCCCAACCGCCCCTCATTGATGTTGTGAAGAAGCATGGAGGAGGAGAGGCGCGAGCCGTGTCAAAGGGCAGGTCTGGCCAACTCGCTTTACCATGACTTCAAGTAGGGTTTTCGAAAATGGGCCCGTTCTGTTTAATGGTGGGCTAGACATTTTTCTAATTAAAAGTGGGCCTTGTTTTGGGCTTGGAGTATATGTTCTAAAAAATAAAGGGAAGTTACGAGTTGGGCCTACGCTTCAGGCTCGTCTAGGCCAGCCACGGGCAACCCGAGTCAATCCCAACTTGAGGATCTGACTTGGGTCGTTTTTTTTTAATATAATATAATATTATTATAATATTAAAAATATAAAATATAAAATATAAAAAAATAATAAATTATCATTTTTTCAAAAATCAAGAAATCCAAAAAATTATTTTTATGTTAAAAAAATATAAAAAGACCAAAAAATATGTTTTTCCTCCACAAATGTATGGAAAATCCGTTGAAAATCCAAAAAGCCTTAGGGTTTAGATAAGATTAGGTACCAGAAGGGCATTAATGATTAATTAATGTAATTAAGTCCCCAATCCTAGTTTTTCTGGTTGTGCAGGAGTGAAATCATTTTGTCAATATTTTACTTGGGTTTTTAATCAACCCACCCCAAATCAATTAGTGTTGACTTCTAGTTAAAAACTTGGACCATAAGTCATGAATTGGTGAGCTTAAGAGAGCCCGGGCTAAGCTTAATAAACTTAGTGAGCCATTAACCTCAGCAGGCGCCGGCGCAATAGGGCACCGAAAAAGAGGTCGTGACAGTTTGGCTACTCCACTTAGGACATTTTTTTGTGGACTTAGGCCTTTATTTATCTTTTTTAAATGCATCGCTAACTTGGGTTCTTCTCTTTTATGCAGGTTAGTAGCTTTTTTTATTATGTTAAAATAAAATGTTTTGTGATTGAAAAACTATTATGCATGTTTTAATGTTTTAAGCATTACACGTGGCACACACAACCCGGCCACGGGACTTGGGTTGCCATAGGACATTCAGGATGGTGTTAAGAAAGATATGGCCTTGAACACAAGACTGCGATGTAGAGGTTGTCTTTATTTTCTTCGAATATCTTTAGGTAGAGCCAAGGTTAAGAGGGTATGATGCCAACGCGAGACTGAGATGGGCCGACAACCTCTTAATTTCTCTAAACTATCTTAGTTAGACATCAAGCTGCACATATCATGCGCATGTTTGTGCGATTGTCATCAATTTCCTTGCATGAAGTAAGTTTTTTATCCATGCACTTTGCAATTTACTTACCTTCATGTATGTATTGAGTAGTCCATGATTAGTCCAGGATTTAATACTACGATCATTTAAATTTGGAAGTAATTGTCATAGAGTTTTTTCTTTTAAAAAAAAAAGAAAAAAATTTTGCAAAAAAGAAAATTACTTTCAGTTGATGCCTTTGTTTCCTCAAGCATGTTATAAATTTCTTTTTTTCCGCAAGAAATTTCTTATTGTTTCAAGAAAGGATAGAATTTTTTTTTTTTGAAAATTTGTTTTCAGTTCATGCTTTTGTCATCTTTCAAATTGGATATCTTTTTAGTCCATGCCAACATTTCACCTGTCTTTTTTTTTTTCCAATCCACGCTCTCGATAACAAACTCTATTTCCCTTTCTAGAGGCAATCTTGGCAACTCTTTCAGAAAGACATCCACAAAGTCTCATACTACAATGATATCCTCTAACTTTGGCTTCTCTATCATCAAATGCTCAACTGTTGCCAAATAGCCCGAGCAACCTTCCACGAGCAATCATTCTGCCTTAAGTGAAGAAATCAAGGGCGTAGGCGAACCACCCTTGTGTCCTACAAACTCATAACTAAAGCTACCAATTGGATTGAACTGTATGACCTTACTAAAGTAATTTACCAGGGCTCCCTGCTTGGTGAGCCAATCCATTCCTATTATGACATCAAAATTACGCATAGTCAAGACAGCTAGGTATATCAACTCATTTCACCCATTAACAATTATTTCACACCCTTGGTAGTAAAAAACAAATAGCACCTTATCACTCATAAGGGTGGAGATACTAAGGACCATTTCTAATGGTTCAATTCTAACCCAGCTAACTTAACAAACTGATCGACTACAAATGAGTGTGTCACCTCTGTATCAAAAAAAGTGTATGCAACATGTTGGTATAAGGAGATCGTTTTTGCAATTATAGCCTCGGAATCCTTGGCTTCTTCTCCAGTCACTGCGTACACCTTACTCTAGGCTAGGGATCAGTTCAAATTGTCCTACGGTACAGCTCTCGAATGTTGTCTCGTGAATAGTGGTGGCGACTATGCTCCCACCCGTTATTGTGGGTAGTTCCTAACATGGTGGCCCTACTAAGCACATCTAAAGCACACTCTCGTCTGGGCGCGGCATGGTGCGGATCCAGAAACTTGCTGCAAAATCAACATCCATGGTTCAGGTTATGCACGAGCTTTCCAATGTTGTTCTTCCTACTAGGATGGATAGGGTGTTTTTCCTCCTGTCATCAACTTCTTCCCAAACTGATGGCTATCCCTGTTAGCAACAAACTGTGATCTAGATATGGTTGCTTACTCAGTCATATCCCTCTCGATCAGTTGTGCCCTTTCATAAAGCTCATCCTAATCCTTCAGGTTCAGGGATACCAACTAACTACGAATATCCGGTTTCAATCCATCCCAAAACCTCCAAACTCAATGCACAAGGTCCTCGATCATCCTTGGAGCATACAAGGACAACTCCATGAACTTGGCCTTAAACTGGTCCACAAACAAGCAATTATGGCGAAGTTGCAGGAACTCATACATCTTTTGCTCCCAAGCACACTTGGAAAAGTACTTTTTGTTGAATGCTTCCATGAACATGCCTCACATCGGGACAATACCATCAAGAAAAATTCTTCCTCGAGTGGCCTCCTGTCAATCATTAACGTTGCCTTGTAGCTGATAAACCACCAAGGTCACCTTTTTTCTCCTCAATACACCCTAGTAAGGCTAAGGCCTTCTCCATTTCTTTAATCCATGAGGCAGCAATCTCGGGATCACCCATTCCTATGAACTGGTGTGGCTTCAACTTAATGAACTGCTCTACTAACCTATAGTTACCATTTCCAACTAACGAGTCCCCATTGTGAGTAACGGCAATGGCAACTTATTACTGACCTGCTACCCTATCAGGTTCCTAATAGTATCTAAGGCCTACAGAATCCCATCAAACCTGGGATCCTTTCACACCCTGCCTTGGCTGTTAGTTGGCCCAAGAGTTGCTCTTCCTTGTTGCTCCTCGATTTTGGGCTAAACTCCTTTCATAGTTGATTCCACATCCTTAACAATACAATTAAGAATTCATAATAAAAAATTAGCAATCACATGCATCCATACGTGTTCTTAGCTAACTATCCCAAGGTCTGAACACACCTTATCATTCTAGGTAATGACCATGCTTTGATACCAACAAAGTGGGGAATGTCACGCCCCGATCCACTACGACCACATGACAACCCGTACTATCATTATTCTTTCCTTTTGGTCACTTATTTACGACATCTCGGGAGGTGTCGCCGACCCATTCATAACAATGATAACATGCACAAGCAAATCTGTGTATTTATGCATACTTGTGTGTGTGTGTGCGCGCGCGCGCACGTGCATCAAGGTCAACATCACAAACAAGCCATATACACCTAGTTAATCAAACCAACTTAATCCTAACAAGCTTCGCCACATCTGATATGTCCAAAAGTGCTGTCCCAACCTTCACCAAAAAGTGGTCCGGGGTACACCTAGCACGTCCAGTACTACAAGGGCGTTTCAAAAGTGTTACTAAACCCAATATCACCTAACTAGCTACGGGCTCCAGAATCTAGGGCTTCAACTCGACAATCACTCGAGGTTGAGCTTAGGGTCGGACACCTCTCTATCAAGGACGTCCACGTCCATGGCATCCTAGCTGATGCCTCCCCCTAAACCCCTAGCCTTAAGTGGACTGTTGAAATCACGGGTGGGACCATGGCTCTCATCTCCTACCCAGAAATATCACGCCACAAAATGGTGAGCCACTATATTAGGTAAACCCCTGTCGACCCAAATGGTCGTGATATAACACGTGTAGCGAGCATCAATCTCTCCTATTGGGTAGTCAATCATCTCCTGGCTATGCTCTACAAGGAGTCAAAATCAGATTTGGCAGAATGGCTCAGCCATTCTTAAGGCTTATAAATAATCATTAAATGGCACTGAGATAAACCAATGAGTGAACTTCCTAAACCTCGAATAGGGAAACCACTCAACCTAGATGCGTCCTAAACACGCAATTATCTATTAATGGCAAAACCTAACCATGTTTTTCTACATTTACTCTATCTATCCAAATAACATCAAATTTATTTAATCAAGATATAACGCATAGGTAATTTCCATAATACTTTCCACATGCCTAAGTCAAACGTACGAGTACACAATATAGTTAAATCATGCGCCGATGCCATGCTATAATATAGACCTAATCACATACAAATCTCATACACTTGCCACACAAATATGTCCATATTATTATGGCCACTTATGACCCAAGACCAACCCAAAGGTTCACAATCATTCAGCATAACCTGTCATCATCTCACTCCATCGAACATGGTAATGTCCTGCATAAACACATCAAGACAACATTTCTGTAAGGAGATTCATTCTAAAATCCATCCGCGAACGGCATCCCGTTGACTTAGGGGCATCTGAACTGAATTGGGCATCGTCCCACGTAAAATGCATCAAGACAGGTTCACACCTCGCAGAAAACATGTCTAGGTTTTTTGGTGGTCACACGAGCATTTTATTACACAATTCATTTCATATCTTTCTCATTAATCAATGTGATGCCCATACAATATGCAACAATCTTTGCCATATGCCATCATGTCATACACATCCCTCATATTATATCATATAAATGCACCATTTAGGTTACTTATCAAAATAAAATAATTTCATCATAACATGTCAAAATCATTTATCATGTGTCATCATGAACCATCAAATAACTCATCTTTCAATTAATATACATATCACAATGCCACAACATACTTTAGTAACGTGCTTTATCACAACATCACTTCATATAACTTATATCACCACGTAATAGTATATCATTCTATTATGACATATTATAACAACATATCATACTTTACTTATCATAACCCGATAACTCATTGCCCTAAATTTGATAACTTATCATCAAAAACCCGATAACTTTTCATCTAACGTTCAATAATTTATCGTTAAAAGTCCGATAACCTATCGCCCTAAACATAATAGCTTATCGTCAAAGACCCAATAACCTATTGGCAAAATCTCAATAACTTATCATCCAAAACCTAATAAATTATAATCTAACATTCAATAACCTATCTCCAAAAGTCCAATAACCTATTGCCTCGTACATGATAGCTGATCGTCCATAACTTGATAGTTTATTGTCTAAAGCTCGTTAACCTATTACCCTAAATTCTATAACTTATCGGTAAAACTTCAATAGCCTATTGAAACCCACGAGATAACTAGTATATCCGGTGAAGCCATTAAAGGATTTTAACGTAATAGACTTGAGAATTTGACTAAGCATCAACTGCTCGACCATCCTAATCTACAATGGTCATTACGACATAGTTAAAAATCGATTAGAGACTAGAGATAGGTCAATTTGATAGAGCCATGTGATTAAGTATGGGTGATTCCATCTAATTGCAAAATTCTCGTCGATCGGCATTAGACCGATTTTTTTGTCATTTTGGTACCCTATGTTTGTATTTGAAGTCTCGAGATTTTCACGACAACCAAGAGTCGCCAATGTGTCAAAGATGTATAATATGGCTCGAAAATAATCGACCACAGGTCAATTGCACTAAAAACTCCTAAAAGCTACCCGATAGGTTAAGTCATGTCAAGATTCATTTTAGGAATATCAACTCATCCTCCAAAATTTTTTCTACAAACCAGGATTTTCGGCGAAAAATCAAAGTAAGGCTATTTTGAATCAGGAAAATTATAGTACTATTTTTTGTTGCAATTTTAGCCATCAAGTTAGTTCAATTGACAAGAAAAAATGTGAATTTAAGTGTGGGCACCTTGGGTGATTTTATGGGCACCAAATTGAGTCCAATTGAAGAGAAATTGAAATGGAATTGAAAAAGGAAAGTGGCAAATTCATAGGCCAAGGGGGTGTGCAACATTTGAGGCATCAAATGAAGCTTGTAGAGGAAGATTGAAGGGGAATTGGCTGCCGTGGATAGGGAAGAGTTGGTGGGGGCTAAGCAATGAGTATTTGGCTTGACATTTAGGCCATTGGGAACCCCCCTCTTCAGCCAGAAGCTTCTTCTTCCTTATTAAGCCACTTTATCCAATGTTAAGACCTTGGAAAACTTGAGCGAACCAAAGAGACCCCCCTAGCCTGTCGACCACTGTCGAAGCCCCCTGCCGCCATCACACACCCATTGCGCCGCTAGCGAGCCTACGCGATCGTCCCGCTAGCCCGTGCCTCATGTTGCGCCCAGCTGTTGTCCCAAGCCACTTGGTCGCCATCAAAGCTCAGTCGAAGCTCCACCGTTGCCTTCCAACCATTGTCTGCCTTCGCTGTCAACCACCATAGCCACCACCGCTCGTCCCTTGTCATTTCAGCCCCATCTAGCCACTTGTTCCAGCCTTTCTCGGCCCAAGCAGAAGCCGAAACCTCACGGTGGGCTGTGAACTTCAAAGCCCATTTTTAGGACTGTTTGAACCTCCATTGGTGTCGCTGGAGGCTTGGTCGTCGCCCTCCTTCACGTCGCCATCACCGTGAACTCATCGAATCGCTAAACCGGTGAGTTTACTTGCTAAATCTGCTTAGGGAGTTAATGATGTTTGAGGAGTGATTAGTTTAAGCTAATTAGGGATTATGTGGTTAATTAGATTAGATTAGTGATTTAATTGCTTATTTATGCATGTTAGGTGGTTAGAATAGACTAATTAAGGGTTAAATAGATTGTGCTATTTATCTAGATAGGTTCAGAAATTTTCTAGGCCCGTTTAGGTGGTTAAATTAACATTTCCAGCCTAAGTTTGCATTTATTGGATTGATTGGTATTTATATTTAAATATTTAATATTTTCCTAAAATTATACCGGGATAGCTGGTGATCAGAATTTCGTGTTGATTGTAATGGTGTGCTTTGTTTATACAATTGAATGCTAAATTGTGCAAATTGAGTGGTAATTATGGCTTTGGATATTTATTCCAAAATTGTGAAATTTTGATATTTAAATAGAAAAGTCTCAAGTGTCGGGTTTTGATACCGAAAATGGTTTTAAAGATCTTATCAGCTTGTGCAAGCAATAATTTGTATCAGCATCAGCTTGTGTGAGCAATAATATGTATCAGCTTTTGTGAGCAACAATCTATATCAACTTGTGAGAGCAATAATTCCTGGCTACGCCAGAAGATCAATATGCATTGGTCGCTTATGTGAGCAATAATCGAATCGGAAAGTGTGATGATTGAAAGTGAAACACCGAATTATGGGCGAAATGATGTGGCACGGTATGAGACGTGTCATAATGATTTAGTCTTATAATCAGGACCCCTGGATCGATTGTATTGATTGTATCAATTGCATTGATTGATTGATTGATTGTATGAATGAATTGATTGATTGATCAATTGTATTAATTGAATTGAATTGATTGATTGATCAATTGTATTAATTGAATTGAATTGATTGATTGATTGATTGATTGATTGATTAAGTGAATTGTACTGACATGCAGGAGAGAAATGAGACGAGGTAAGTCCTTTGTCTTGTGTCCATAAACTGCCTCTAGGCGTATTTCCTTCATAATCGAAGTTTTGGGGGTGAACTTGCCGAAACATTGTCTCACCCTGTCATGGGCTCATTCTTTACAGGTCCTTAGATGGTGGCCCCACCAGTTCGTTACGGTCAGCCTCAGAGGGTTACCAAGCAGGTGACTGATTTCCCTGTTCCTGGAGGTCACGAGGTCTAGGTCTATGATCTCGTAGTGACTACCGTCTAGGTTAATGAGGGCCTACCTAAAAGGATACCTCATCGATTTAAGGCATGGTCCCCTTCAGGGTTTTGAGGTCCTAACTACGGTAGTAGACACCGCTTTTGGAGAGGGTACAACTAATCATCCTAATGGTGATGTAGTGGACCCATCGCCCCAGGAGCCTGCGAAGTTCGAATGATTGATGAACGTGTCCGGCTAGTGGATTGTAGGACAGTTTCCTTTGGAGGGCTTATCTTTTTGTTAGATAGACTTTTGTATATAAACTGAGGTGTTTATAAAAGTGTTTGGTTGTGAAATTGTTTCCTAGTTTTTCTATCCCGTGTTGGTTGTTGTCAGGGGTATCGTTTTGCTTCCACATGTGCATAAAATGAATGGGTTGGCGACATGTCCTGGGACGTCATAAATTTATCGACCACTGAGGGATGTGCACGCACTCGAGGATTCGGGATGTGACACCCTAAGTGTAGCAATAACCCTAATCAAGGGCTGTAAAGCCATTTACATGCAATCCAAGCTTTGTAAAGTGTTGGAGGAAGGTGCAGCAAGGCTAGATAGCTACTTGTCAAGCCTCCATAGTGCACGTGGGAGGCTGGATGGTGGCTAGACGGTGGCTGGACAGCAGTTGATCGGTGACTGGATGGCAATTAGCCGACGGTAGTGGCCTCCAGGCTTCCTGGGGACCAAACCACAAGGGAGAAATATGGAGAAAAAGTTGCTATGAGGGCTAGACTGTCACACCCCCGCCCCACCTCTGGCATGAGAGCATGACCCGACAACTTAGCATCGACGCCCCAGGCAACATCAAATGTCTCGAAATTCTTTTATCTTTAGTTAAGCACATGTGGAAGCGATCATAAACAATCCCCATACAAACAAACATGGACACCGGGCAAGACACATGCAAACCAAGCAAATAAAAGCAACTTATACAATATGATATACATATTCACACATCAAAAGCTATTTTGATTACATGCACAGCCTAGCTCTTCTGTTGAGTTGCTCCTAAAAGCGGCCCCCATGCTAGATTCATTCCCTCTCTAGACCCAGGTTCACCCATCACACACTTGAAATTGTGAGAACAAAAAGAGTGAGTTGATGACTCACTAAATAGAAATCCCTAATTCTCCTATAGGAGGATATCTCATCGTTGATCATCGGATACAAGGTCACCACCCACTTATCGAGGGAAAATCAATAGCAAAGATCGTGCCTTGCCTTGCTTATGCATGTGAAAGGCTCTCAACCGTCTATGTACTTTCAATAATCAAATATAAGGAGTTGGTACATATAAACAAGCTTTCCAAAGATTCGTGACTTAGGATCATCTCAGTCACAGAAAGGGATGTGTGCATCTCATGGAACTCTTTCAAGCACTAAGTGACCCAATTCAAACATATGCTCAAATTGATGTAAGGACTTAACAATACATATCAAAACAAACTCAGCTTTTGCAAGCATCACACATGTATCAATCATGGACCACACATGGACTTTCATTTTTCTTTTTCAATATCGTATTAGTTGAAATTAATTGGATCTTCCGGTAACAACTGGGCATCGGTCCCCCCTTTGCAATCGGCATCATCCCGACCCTATTATCTAGACGGTATCTAGAGCGACCCCTATGTAGCGGCCTCACCCGGGCCAACATCGTCCACGATCTCAATATCGAGATGGCATCTAGGCCTTTACCCCAGGCAACGAACTGGCATCCCCTAGCGTCGGCATATAAGTCTATTGTGTGTCCATGCATTTCAAGTATCAACTGATTCATTTTATGTTTAAACTTTTAGCCGAATGAAAGACCCAAAGGCATGCCATGCAACGTGAACTAATGAACGACTCGTGTTTTACTAAATAAAACTCATGCCGGATGTAATTTAGGCTCTTGACCTTGACTTGGAACCATTCATTCAGACTTTAGCATTGTCCATAGTCACCGAGACCTCTCCTCGACATCCGGGTGTGCTCGACACTCATGCGGGATCATAAACTTAATTAATGCAACAACAAGCAATAGAGACGCAACAAGCATAACAATACAAAACCAACACAAGAAAACGATGACATGATCCTAAAATCGATAAGCATAGTACATCGTCATATCAAAAAGTTAGGAAAATCTACTTACTACTTTCTGGACCTAGCTCCAAGATGCTTCTTTGGTGGTCGATTGGTGTCTAGGATGGCTTGGAAGAGAAGGGTGTGAAAGAGATGGGGGGAAGGGAGAGGAAAAGAGAGAAAGGCCAAAGCTTAAATGTGAGGATGACTCATCCTATTTATAGGCCTCTTCTTCTTTGATTTTTATTGCAAACTCATGATGATGCCAAAATGGCGAGTTGGCCTACCTATCTTCTTAAGTTGGCGCTTAGGTCGCTTGTGATTGGTCCACCTATTTGCTTACTCTCCAAGGCTCAATCTAGGCTCGTTATTGCCTATGGTACCTAAGGGACACATAAGCCCCTTTAATGCCTAATGTCTTCTTCTAATTGGTTGGTCCTTGCCTTATTCATCAAGGCTACATTTTAGGGTCATCATACCCTAAGATTTACCTAAGATTTGGTCATTAAGAAACTTGATTTTTGGACAATTTGTTCTCCAAGTTTCTTCTCTTTAACACACTAAGGTTCTTATCTTCAAGCCAAGAAGACTCTAGATTGGCTTCTTGTGGCACCCCCTAAACGAACCCCAATCCGTTAGGGTGGCCATAGATACCTTTGCTTTCCCTTGACCTAATAGTCTATTACTCTAATACCATAGAAATTTAATAAGTCCATGAATCCTAGGGGTTTATATCCTTTCCATAGGTCCCTACGCAGTTTACATGGCAGAAGCATATCCAACAACTCCCTTCCATATTTAAAACAATGCACACCAACTAAACATTTTTATAGGTAAAGCCATACACTTTTATTTACATAAATCTGATGGACATCATTCAGTCAATACGCCAAAAATGCCGCTGTTTTCTATACCCGGCTACATACCAAAAGATACTCGACTTTCTTTTTCCCAACATCATTGTTGACACCTAAATTTTGGTGACCCTTTTAATTATTAGTTGCATTAAAAAATTAGGGATTAATTTTAACCCCTAAAAAAATAATAGTTAATTAATTAATTGCATAGCATATAGTTTTAGGTGCATCCATTTTAATTTGCATTTACATTGGGCCGGTGATAAATGGGTTCAAATTGATGGTTCAGAATATTAATTTGACAATTGGACTAAGCCCACGAATGGAGTAAATAGGCCCAAGCCCGTATCCTCGGAAAGATTTTACGGATTGATTTGTGTGAGATTTCAAATTTTGGAAGAATCCTTTTGCAATCCTAAATCATATCAAAAGCAAATATTGCATTTGGAAAAAGGAATTTTCGTGGATACGGATTTGGAAAAATTAAAACCCTAACCGTGGCCTATAAATAAATTAAATCCGTAGGGTTTGAGGGAGGCCACAGATATTGAATACACGGCCGCACAAGGTTCTCCTCTCGGTTCTTTAGGTCGAAAAATTGAAGTAAAAAAGAGAGGAAATTCTTCCTTCGTTTTAGAGTTTTTGGGAGTAAAAAGTTATCAAAGTGAAGCTCAATTTCTGCTGAGGGAGTGCAGAAAGTACAGCTGCAACAGTGAAAGGCAGCAGAGAGAGAGACGTGCAGCAGGTTGCTGCAGAGAGAAAAACGAAAAAAAAAAAAAAAGAAGAAAAAAACCCCACGACTGTTCATCTTCCTCACCGGGGGGGGGGGGGAAGTCTGCCCGTGCCGCTTGCCTGCACCGGCCGCCGAGCCACCGGCGACCCAGAATCGCGCCGCCGCCGAGCCAACCTTCCCCGTGCCGCCGCGTCGCCGTCCCGAAGAGCCGCCTTGCCGCCCCGACGCCGGCAGATTCGAGATCCTTTGCAGAAGTTGCGCCCGAGCCTCACTCGCCGGTCCGGGATCCGGTGTCCCGCCCCACCGTGACGCCTTGCTCCCGATTCGTGACCCATCTGCCCGTGAAGCCGCTCCGCTTGCAGATCCGTGCCCCCGCAGCAGCCCCCTCCGCAGACGCTACTGTCGCGCCGAAGCTTGCGCCGCCCCGTCGCCGATCTGCAGCACCGCCGCTTCGCCGAAGCTCGCGCCGCCCCGTCGTCGATCTGCATCACCGGAGTCCTAGCGCCCCCGCTCGCCTCCGCCCCGACGCCGCCTACGCTCGCCGCCTGCAGATCCGAGATCCCTTTGCAGCTCGCGTGACCGACGCCAGGAGACCCGAAGCTCATGCTCCGCCCGCGACGCCGCCCACCGGTTTCGCCGTGTCGCCCACGTCGCCCCGTGCTGATTCCGAAGCTCCCTGGTGCCGCGCCGCCGTCACTCCATCCTCCAGAGCCTCGCCGGAACCCTAGCCGGCGATCTCCCCTCGCCGGACCGGCCACCAGATTTATTTTTCTTTTTCTTTTTTCTTTTTCAAAAAAAAGGAAAGAAAAAAAAAAGAAAAGCAAAAGAAAATTTAGGTATTTTCTTTATCTTATTTTTGTTTTATTTTTGCTATTTTATTTTATCTTTTTAGTGTAATTATTCCTTTAATGTGAAATTGAAATTGCGTGATATGAAATTGCCTTGAAATTAGTGATTGTCAGTCCGATTTTCAAGCTCGAAATCCGACTCGCAATTACTTAAAAAAATTGCCAATCCGATCTCCCGCTCGAGATCCGATTCGTGATTTATGTGAAATTGGCCAACTCGATCTCATGCGCGAGATATGGTTCATCAATTTGAGTATCAATATGGCTTGATTTGCCGTGATGTTATTTAAATTAGTTTTCTTTAAAAAAAATAAAAAAAAATGTAGTTTTAGGGTTTGCATGTTCATAATAGGTATTTTACTTCGAATTTTCAAAAATAAAAAAATCAAATCAATTAATTTAGGTTGCTAGTTTTCTTTAAAACTTGGATTGCATGTTTAATTATTTGGCAATTATTAATTTCGAAATTTAAAAAAAGGAAAAAAGGAAAAACACAAAAAAAGAAGAAGTCATTATGCATATGTCATGTAGAATTAGGGCATTCTTTGCACGTCATTACATACTAAAATTGCATATTATAGATTTAGATAATTTCTCCTAAATATATTGCATGCTTATTAGGAAAATAAAAATCATGTGCACGTCATATAGAATTAATTTCATACAATGCACATCATTTAGTGATTTTTGTTAGATGCATTTAATTAGAAATTGCATGTCATTAGAATTAGGTCATTAGATTAATTTAGATTGCATATTTAAATGTTGCATTTCTTTAATTTCGAATCTCATAGAAAATACAAAAAAAATATTTAGAATAAATCATCTCATGCTTAGGATAGACTACATGCTTAGTAATGTCATATTGCTTAGCTCATATAGCTAATTCATGTTGCCATGTCATATCATTTTATGTTAAATTAGTGGCATACATTGCATATCGCATGATTTTCATTAATTAAGTGAAAACAAAAAAGAAATTGCGTGTTAATTAGAAACCATATCTAGGATTGTTGATGTGGATTTTAATTTAACACTGCAGATGCTTTCGTTGCTTTGAGATAAGTCCTGCATCATTTCATTGCTTTCTTGGATGTTAAATTGGTGGTTTGCGCACCGGCATGATCACCTCACATGTTAGAATTTAAAATCAATTCAAGCTGCCTGCAAAACCTTTTTTTTAAATAAAAGAAATGGTACCGAAAGGGCGTTAGAGAAATCTAGCGTAATCAAGTCCCCGTACCCAAATCTCTGGTTCGTAGGAGTAAAGTAAAACTCCCGTTACTTTACTTGGGTTTCTAATCGACCCACCAAAAATAGATTAGTGGCGACTTCCAATTAAAAAATTTGCATGTTAAGAACTTGAACCGAAAGTCGCGAATTGGTATGGGCCTGGGAGAGCCCGAGTTAAGTTTAGGCTTAACAATCCATTAGCCAACTCCTAGGTGGTTCATACCCCGAAAAAATTGGTCGCGACAATCATATACGTAAGTCCATCAGTTAGTGTCGGCATCCAAAAGTCTTGCCTTTGCTGTCCCTAGCTCGCGGCCACTCCACGCCACTTGGTTCCCTATTGTTGTGTTCTGGTGGCAGTGGCAGCGGCCCCAGAGTACGTCCGTCCCTCCAGACATACAAGACGACAAACTCCTGACGCACGAGACCTGAGGGTCGGCCAGAGTCTATAGTCAATATCACCCTCACCAAGATGAACATCAGTCCAAGCGATTCGTAGTCATGATACTCCAACTGTTCCCACCCCAAATCAATAAGGATCCCATAGAAAGTACAGGGAGGCATAGGCAATAGAGACATCTTGTCTAGTTTGAAATGCTAGTCCCCAAAAAGGGGTGAGTACAACCATCCAACAGTTGAAGATCTACCAAGCTATACTATGCAAGCCATCACAATCCAAATCCATGCAAGATAGATAAAACAGGTAATCAAAGAATGAGTATGCATCAATCGATAAAACTTTTGAAAAGCAATGGCAATGCAATTTCAACACCAGGATGTATCATTTCAGTCACATAAGTCCTTATTATAGGATCAACTGTTATGACACGTCACATTCCATGCCATACAATTTAGTCCTATAACCATACCACACACACACTTAGTAGAGCCATAAGTTTTAATATTCAAAAGGTTTCACCTCCCAGAGGACCAATGTTTGCGTCCCTCTAGGCATTCACACCCAACCTGGCGTCGAGAAAGCCTCTGACATTCAGCCACTAGGCCACTAGGCATCCGGAGCGTGTTATGTCACACCTTCAAGCATCTCGCGCCCCACCTAGCATCATGCGGAATCTCCAAGGCACGCCATGAAAATGGTTACCCCTACCCTCCGGATTTATGTATTGACATGCATACAACCAGGCATCTCAATGCTCCCGGGGAAAACCTCTGGCATCGACTCATTCGAGCCTTCGGGCCTCCCGACTCCTGGGGCATCGTTGACCCGAGGGTCCAACAGCAGCATTAACATCTTAAATCATTTCAATACCAAAACACTTTCAATGCAACAATGGTAGGCTTTGAAATCATATGTCATTTCTATGTTAATAAAACCAATGAACAAAAAATTCAGCAGTGAAATATCAAGCCCGTAGGTCCATTCCTACGGCTAACCTTCCAATGCATTTCAAAAATCACATGAAATCTCATGGACCGCGCTTGCAATTCGTGACTAAAATTGAAAAGAGTTGTCAAAACAAGTAATTAGAATTCGGCACATTGGCAAGTCTAAACCTCACTCCCGACTTTGTGGTTTATAAAAATTAGTTCACATCAAAGTTTGAGATTTCGAGAGTGCCAAAGACCTTTTTCTTTTCTTTTTGGAACGTAGATGCACAGCGCCTCAGTATATAGAAATTTCAGCAATGGTCGGGACGTTTTTCCAAATCAGTTTATAGTCAGATTTTGTTCAAAAGACGAAAACCAATTTCAAAAACTCATGTGGTAAACCGAGATATCAACCCGACCTTCACTAGTTTGGACAACTTGATACACAATTCGAAATTTGGAAAGCATCGTGTAATTTTTAAAACATTTGAAGCCAGTGCCATAGTAAATAGAGTTTCAAAACACAAGTCAGGAGGTTTTTCCCTTTCTAAATCCAAAACAATGGCCGAATTCTCCAAGATTTCTTAGTTGCCAAAATCTATTTGGTTGAAATTTAAAGAAATCAAACACATGCCTGAGAAATCCAAGCATTTCATCAATCCTTCAACCTCACAACAGTCTCAATTGCTCAATAAACCATCACTCAACATTCAAAATCCAACAAATCCAGCCTATCAATACATTTCCTAAGACAGCAACAGCATTACACTATATAGTTTAGGAGACTCCAACTTGCCTCAAGTACTACCGTGCTAACAGTGAGGAGTTCAGTGCAGTGGTGTGGCTCAACGGCAGCGAGCAGCGTCGATGGCGGCAGCACACAAACATGGACAAAGGGCGGTCCCTCTCTTTCTTCCTCGCTGCTCACACTCGCACACCCAATTCTCTCTCGCTCGATCACAAATCTCTCTCACTCGCTACGCTCACTACTCACTCTTGGTTTCTTTACCTTATTTCACCCGGTTCTCTCTCTCCTGCTCACCTGTACGAGCCTTTTGTTCCTTTGATTAGTCGACTAATTTAGCCAACTAAGAAATCCGATGGCAGTAGGAAATGGTGACACCTTACACGTCCATGCAAGTGACGTGTTCCTTCTTGCTCAAGCTTCCCCATGCGTTGTCCACCAACGGTAACTTCACGTGGCTGCTGAGTCAATGAATTTTCCTTTTGTTGACTTATTTGCCGACCAAATGAAGGGGAAGCTTAGGCAGCTTGGGCCAACAACTCGTGGCCACATGGTCTCCGTGCATGGCCCAACTTTTCAAAAGTTGACCATGAATTTCTACATGTATATGAATTGCATGGGCCGTTCGTGTGGGCGTCGAAGGGGAGGGTGGTGGTGACGTCACGTACAAAATCAAGGTCTTCAACTCAACTAATTGGTGAGAAGGCTTGAGTCCAAGATCGGCTAAATACAGACGAGGTTGATCTCACCAATGACCTTAAGTAAGGGAATTCTAACAAGACTATAGTTTCTTCAATGATCGAGCCGTTACTTGAATGCAACGCATTGGTCCAACGACGAGATTAGAATGGTGTTCGTAAAAAATACCAATGACATAGTCAAATGATACTTCCATCGATCAATCACGAACTGTTGCATAACCGAGGATCGTCAAAATTTCTAGATGCCACACTTCTTCCTCTAGTTAGGCATGCAGCTCGCTTCCCTTCCAAGTTGGGCATGTGGTTCTCCCATTCTAAGGTGAAAACAGCTTTGAACAACTTTCGAAATCAATACCATTACCTTATTAAACAAACTCAAAAAATTATAAAAGTTTTAATATGATGTAGAGAAGATCTTAGAAAACATTGTTCATGAAGAAATCCAGCCCAAATTTGTTCTATGGAAAGAGTAGCAATTCATTAAACACAACCCAAAAATTCATCCATCGAGCAGATTCAACGGTCAGAGAGAGAGAGAGAGACTCATTTCGAAATCCAAATCTTCACGAAACTCTTTGAAATTTTAATATGTTATAGATATGTATGTCATTTAATAATTTTTTGAAGAAAGTATGTCCAAATTAAAAAGAAAATATTTTATGAAAATTCGAGACAGCAACTTAGTTACCATTTTCACTATACTGAGCAAGTTCTATATAGTAATTGATTGGTCCTTCGTTCTAATCATTTCCCTTCAGAAAAATATGAAATTTAAAAATTTTATAGAATAAGATATTTTGAACAACTTTCATGAGGGAAAATTTTCCAAATTCATAATATAAAAAAGCTATATAAAATTGGTAAATAACAGAAGTCTAGAAATTTCGAAAATTAAATGAGGCAAATTCTAGTTGAGACGAGAAGTGTTCCCGCTTGGCCTTGAATCAAGGGTCATCCATGACCATACAATCTTATCTCCCAAGATCCTAGTAGACTCTATATTAGCTTGGACACTTGTCTCGGTTAGTTATTGGCTAATGTCCAAAAGAGATAAGGTAGACTTGTCTTGGTCTAAAGTTGGACTTGTCATGGCCTTCTCATCTCTCTCTCTCTGCATGTGGCCTCTCCTTTGTAGGTTCTAAAGTCTACCATTCACAATTAAATCCTAGGATATTAATGGGCCTAGGCTTTAGGGATATCTTTTTCCCCCACTATATTTAATACTTTCACACTTGTTCACACTTGTTTTTCCAAGAAATTTTGATTATCCAAGGATGAGGTGTCCCTTTCATTAATGTCTTTAAATCCAAATCTAATCTTATCTTCTAATGTAAAGCCCCAATGCTCCTTAATTTACCACATGACAAAGGCATTAAATGCAACTTGGAAAATATCTAAGTTTTGAAGGCCTTGTCATCCTAGACTAATCAAATTTGACCATGATTAACTATCTTATTTGGCTCGAGGTTCATGCCTAAGACATGATCGGAGGAGGCAGACACAACTGGGCTTAACCGATGAAACCAAATTTGGACTTCTCTTTTACCATGTAAAAGACTCGAAGTTGAGGATGTTACAACTCTCCTCCCCTAAAAAAATTTCATCCTCAAAATTTAAATATGTACCTGGCTCAAATAGGTGTGGGTATGACTATCTCGTACTTTCTTCACTCACTTAGGTCACTTCTTCTGCCTCGTGGTGTTGCCATATTACTTTAACTAAGGGAATTGCCTTATTTCTCACAATTTGCTCCTTTCGATCCATGATCCGCACCAGCTCCTCAGTAGATGACACTTTGTCGTCTACTTCGATCTCCTCGAAGTTTAGCACGTGTGCTAGATCGAGTTCGTACTTTCTTAATATTGAAACATGGAAAATGTTATGGACCTAAGTTGTTGTGAAGCCAACCTATAAATCTATGACTCAATTTTCATTTCCTACGAAAATGGAACATACCTTTCATGGGTGATACTTTTAGAAAAACATGGTCGCCAACCTGGAATTCTAGGGGTTTCCACCTATTATCAGCATAACCCTTTTGACAACTTTGGGCAACTCTCATTCTATCTCGGATTGTCTGAACGGTGTATATAGTAAGTTGAACTAGCTTTGGACCAGTGATCTTCTTTTCCCCAACTTCATCCCAACACATTGGAGTCCTACAAGCCCGATCATAGAGTGCTTTGAATGGTGTCATACTGATGATTTATTGATAACTAACATTGTAGGCAATTTCAATGGAGTGTAAGTGCTTGTCCCAACTTCTTTTCTAGTCCAACACACAAGCTTGTAACATGTCTTCTTTGGCTCCACCATTCTTCCATTGCACTACTCTGATTATTATTCTCCATCGATCACTACGTGGCCTAAAATTACCACACAGTTTAACCAAGATTCGCACTTGTTGGATTTGGCATATATTGCATGTTCCCAAAGTATCTACAACACCACTCTTAAATATTGCTCATGCTTACTTAGACTTTTAAAGAGCATCAAATGTCATCTATAAATATTATAACAAAATGGTCCAAGTACAATGTGATCATCCAAATCATCAAGTCCCTATGATAATGGTCTAGGAATTCTCTACTTCCTCTTGGGTCATCGGGTACAGTCTTCCTGGTGTTGACGGACGATTAGGAGTATCCTGATGTGTGACCCTCAGTGATGGCTGTTGCGGCTGCTACTGCTGCATTCCTTGTTGTCGTGGGCAATTTCTAAGGAGGTGGCCCTGCTAGCCACATCCGAAGCAAGCTCCCGTCCTTACAAAACAAGGAGCATTCCTAGGATGTCTTCCACAAATGCGGCACTCATCTTTTGAAGTAGAAGGGGGCTTGTGATTATGATCCCTCTTATTAAAGATAAAGGAAGATTTGTCTCCCATCATCGGCCACTTACCTAAGCATCGATTCTTATCCTTCAAGGTGGAATAATAAGATTGATCCTCCGCTCTCTCTATGACGTCCTTCTCAATCAATGGAGCCCTTTCATATATCTCACCATAATCTTTAAGATTTAATGGCACAAGTTGGCTTCATATTTCGGGCTTTAATCCATCCTGAAATCACTTAGCTCTATCTACAAGATGCTCAACCAACCGAGAAGCGTACCTGGATAGTTAAGAGAACTTTGCCTCATATTGGTCGACCGTCATATTATTATGGCAGAGTTGCAAAAATTCTTCCATCTTTCGATCACGGGCAGACTCCAAGAAATATTTTCCATTAAATGCTTCCACAAAAGCATTCTAGGTAATAGACACACCATTAGGGATATATCCTCCCCTGAGTTACCTTCCACCAATGGTTGGCATTGCTTTGAAGTTGATACATTGCCAAGGTACCTCTATCCTCATCAGAGCACTTCAGTAGTGCAAATATGTTTTCTAGTTCATCGATCCATGATGCTGCTTCCTCAGGATCTCCAATTCTAGCAATTTTTGATGGCCTGAGTCTCAAGAACTGTTCAACTAGTCCCTACATCAGTTGATCACCATCCCATTACCATTAGTCTGTCGTTGCGCCTGTTGTTCCATTGAACCTCTTATGGTCACAAGGGCTTGTAGTATTCCATCGAGTCGGGGATCTTGATTCGACTTTCCTTTAGAAGTTGACTTGTCCCGAGCACTCATGGTGTTCTACTAGATTTCTAAAGAATACCTATGCAAAAGAATAGACACAGCCATAAAAATACCAAAGTGAGAGGGGTTAAGGTTAGCAAAAACAAATCACTCAAGTGAATGCATGCATGGTATTTTTTTTCCTAACTAACTAGCCCAACTTCCAGTGCACCTTATCACTCTAGGTAACTACAGTATATCATACTTATGCTTCAGTTTGAGCCCGGATGCCTTGGTGAGCTAGCACCAAGATATCTCAGTTGAGTCGAGATGCCATGGTTGAGTCAGAAAGCCCAACATGAAGCTGGAATCCTCAGTCAACCCAAGAGGGCCTGGTCGACTTAGGACAACAGTAAATGAAATTGCATGAGTGTTGGTTATACATAAGTATGATATGGTGATATGTTTCTTGATAAGCCAAAGGTAAGTATGTATTGAAGCATGTTATGATAGAAATCTGCATGTAGTCGAGGATAGTAATAAATTTGCTGTTGATCTGCCATCGATATTGCATTATGAGTGTTGTACCTACTAGATTTTGATGATGAGATATCCTCTTAGTAAAGAATTAGGGATTTTACTTACTGAGTCCATGACTCACCACGTTATTTTTTAGAATTGTAGGTATGGAGGAGTTATAGTCTCGATACAGGAGCTAAGATTTACTCCGGCTTTTTTTAGTATAGAGTAAGAAATGATTGTAAATATAATGGCCCATGACAAAAGGGTTTGTAAATATAACTGATGTAATTGTGTGTTTGCAAGTGATTGTTTTCCTAACTGCTTGTTATTATCCAAGTGTTATATGTACACTTCCAGATATGCTTAATGAACAAATAAAAAGAAATGGGATGGTGACACGCCTGAGACGTCACGAAAATAATTTTTGCTGCTCGAGACCCTGGAGATGGAGTCGATGTCGTTACACAAACTATATGTCATGCGATGTTACTTACGTGACCTAATCTAATGATAGACAAATATTAATGCAACTATTCTAATATGTCACACGTTTAAATGATCCTAAGCATGTAATGACTCAAGGACATGCAAGGGATGACCTAATTCTACATGACATGCATGATATTTTTTTTTTATGTTTTCTTTTATTTTTAATTGAAATTCGAAATTAAAATTACCCAATAATTAAAAATGCAATTTAAATTAAAGAAAAGGAAATCTAGCATCCTAAAGCAGATGTTTTTGGTATTTTTATTTTGAAAAGTCAGAATAAATAAATAACCTAATTTAAACATGTAATCTAACCTAAAACAAGCAATATTCTAGCAAGAATTAAATCTAATTCAAAGACACTTTTCTTGGATTTTCTTTTTTAAAGCAAGCAATCAAATAATGAATAGATATTTAATTAAATAATATAATTCACAATCTTATGTTATCTATCTCAATGAGGACACGAAACAAACCAACGATCATATCCAAGTGGTTATGGATATTGATGGAAGTCTTATCCGTTCAAATTTGGAAATAGGTTAATCAATAATTGTATCCAAATGGTTATGTATAGGGTGGGAGATTTTCTGTACCTTGATAAGTTAGGAAAGTTTCCTAACTTAAGGGGGTATCTTAGGATTTTGTGGATTATAATATTTAAGTAACTATCTAACATAATATTCTAATATCTAATAGAATATATTAGACAATTGTAAAATATATCGAATCACTCAAATTTTCCCTTACTTTGTTCGTGTCTCGTGTCAACAAACAATTTGTTCTATTAGTCCCACAGCTCCTTACAGAACACTGGATTCACCTATACAGGCTCATGATTATAAACCTTAACAAACGGTTTATTAAGTTGGATAAAAAACCTAAAACGTGATATACTTGATTTAACAAACAAGTAGAGGGAGTGCATTGGGACAAGTAGAGACATTTTCTTTGGTAGGTCGAACTTTCACCAGGGAATTGAAAGGCTTGAAGTGGGAGGCAATAAAATATTGTAAATATACTAGAGATGTGCATCTTAGGATTTTATTTCCAAATTTGAATACAACACAGTCGGGCTGGGATTGCAATTGGTTCCTTGACAATGAACAATGACGAATGGCGGTGAGTAGCAGCGGTGCGGCAGGGCGATGCGGCAGGGGGTGTTGGTGGCGCGGCGGTTCACAGCCAAGGAGGACTCATGGACTTCTTGTACGCTGCGAGTGGGGGAGTTCGCAGCTCGGTGTGACACGATCACATGGTGATCAATGGTAGCAAGGACGACCAGTTGTCTCGTAATGGATGACAAGTAGCTTGTAGGAGTTGTAGCTCGGCACGTAGGACTCCACGGGTGGGGATTTCGGCACAACAGCTTTTGGTAGTCGGAAGCTACTGGTCGCTGAGAAGCCGTGTAATCGTCTAAGAAATTTTGCCTGTGATGGCAATCAATCACCGCAAAAGTTGCCAGACAAACTTTGAAGGCAGCATCGAGTTGGACTGCAGTTTAACTTAAGAAAACCTGTAGCGAGAAAGATTCAGATGTGACTAACGCAGTTACATGGCGACGACAATCTTGGATGCATTGGGAAATTGGTGAGTGCTGGTGCTACGTTGGTCGTCGGGGTTGGGTCTTCAGAATAAGTGAGCTTGATGGCTAAAGGTACACAGTGGCATGACGAACAGCCATGATGTGAAGACCAGGTGCAATTGCCAAAGGAACTCCACGATTTTCCCTCTAACTCACAATGAGACCATCTAAGAAGACAAAACCACCACCTCCCTTTTTCTCTCTTCTGGCCGGACGTGAATCTCTTTATGTGCTTTGAGAATAAAATTGCCGACCCTGTATTTGTGAGACATAACGTCCTATATATAGTGCAAAACTAGGTTTAAACTTGATCTCATGAGCTTAATTTAGGCCTTTTTTCATGTAATGGGCTGAGTAAAGCTCAAGACCTATTTTAATTAATTCTCAATGGCTAAAATTAGATTAAATTAACCTCAATTTGGCCTGTCTTCCCATGGAAATCTTGCCCACTTGGTCCTTTAGTGCTAGCCAAATTTTGTCCCACTATGTGGGCTCAATCCGTCCACTTTTAAGTTCATGATCGTCCACCGTCAGTCCAATGCTAATACAATTAATAAAAATATGAACTAAATAATAAATGCTTCTAAAACTATACGCTATGCATCTTAATTCTAATATTTTTGTTTAAGGATTAAAATTAATCCCTAATTTTCTATACAATAAATAAATGATCGGGTTGCCAGAATTTAGGTGTCAATAATCTTTATCCCTCATTGAATTCTAACATATGAAATTTTTTGCAGATGAAATGTCGACATGCATAGAATTTGTTCAAAAAAAAAAAAATAGAGTGCTCAAAACGGCACGACTTGCTAGATATGGATCCCACTGAAGACATCACGGAGGTGATTATTGTGAGTTGATCGAGACACTCTGATAAATTCTGGTACAGCACTGGTTATCCGATGTGGTGGTGGTGGATGTACAGGAAGAACTCGTGCTCTCCACGGCTGACCCTAAAGTTTCGCATGTTCAGACAAGAACGGTTTTGTTACTCGCATCTTTGCAGAGTATGGAACCAAATTTTCCACCTTACAATTAATGTAAACTTTTTGCTTGGCTATGCAGTACGGCTATCACAGGCAAGACTATTATATATGTTCATGTCCAGCGCAGGTATCTTATCATCCATGTCTTTGTATTCCACTGAGAAACACACTCACAATTGTGCAATGGCATTTTCTCTCAGGAGTGAATTCATCATCTCCCTTGTTCTAATTCTTAACACTTTGGCATGGCATGCGATGTCAGTCTGCACGTTGCGTGAATTCAACATTGCCGAGCAGCACAAGCAATGGATGGTCCAATATGGTCGGACATACAAGGACCAGGAGGAGAAGGAGAAACGGCGGGTGGTTTTCGAGAAAAACTTGCAGTTCATTGAAGATTTCAATGCATCCGGGAATCGGACTTTCGAGTTAGGAATCAATCAATTCTCAGATTTGACCAATGATGAGTTCGTTCGGAGGCACACTCGATACTTGGCATCTAAGAAACCGACGTCCCCCAGAAATGCGTCGTTGAGGCAACAATATCCAACTGGGGATGTTCCCGAGAGCATTGATTGGGTGGAGAAAGGCGCCGTAAATCCGATCAAGGACCAAGGCAACTGTAGTAAGAATCTAAACATGCTGTATGCATCCAATTATGGGATCAGTTTTTGACTTATATTTAGAAAAAAGTTTTGCAGGCTATCTATCTTGAGAAGTCAGATACGACTAGTAACAAGATTGTGAAAAATACTTTACACTTACAATGTCGACAAATTTTTTTAAATGCAGAATCCTGTTGGGCATTCTCAGCAGTCGCAGCAGTAGAAGGAATCATGCAGATCAAAAGTGGTAAGCTGCCAGCGCTCTCCAAGCAACAGCTAATCGACTGTGATACGGAAAGCAATGGTTGCGAAGGCGGTTCTGTGGACTATGCTTCCAAGTACATTGTCCAAAACGAAGGAATTGCATCCGAAGAAACATACATGTACAAAGAGATGGACGGGACCTGCGGACTCAACGAAAGCAGCCCAACGGGCAGCGCAAATCAAGGATTTTGCCGACGTGCAGCCAGGTGAGGACGAGCTCCTGAAGGCAGTTGCGCAGCAGCCGGTCGCCGTCTGGATTGCCAAGGGTGGGATGAACTTCCAGAGCTATAGCAGCGGAGTGTTCAATGAGGATTGCGGCGAGCAGCCGCATGAAGTTGTCGTGGTCGGGTACGGGACGAGTGAGGATGGAAAGTTTTGGAAGATCCGGAACTCCTGGGGCGAGACTTGGGGCGAAAACGGTTACATGAGGATTCAAAGAGGTGATGATAGTTCTACAGGATTATGCGGTCTCGCGTCGCGGGCTTCTTACCCGATTGCATGAGCACAATCAAAAGATACTTACACCCATCGTGAAGTTACGAGTTGCTCCTTTTCTCCTAATTTCGTATTCTTGTGTCCGTCCCCGTTGTTTAGCTATATAGTGGTGGTGTACTTCTAAGGAGGATATTTGTCTAGCCACTAAGCTACGTGGAGGATCACGTATTAATTCCCCAATTTGAATCAATTTCTTGTTTTACCAATAATTCTCTCGGTCTACGATGCATACCTCCATATCTATCCATCTCGCTTTGCATTTACCTATCTATCTATCTATCCATCCATTTTTATGGCTAAAACTTACATGACCAGCAACACATGGCTCGATAATGTACGACCTTTACTTAGTAATTTGACTTTGATGATCATTTTAGCATTATTGATGTCTAAATTTGGCTAAACATTTAGGATTAAATTGCATTGAAAATCAGGAACAAATTTGGCCCTAACAAAAATGATTTTCGCATCACCTAGGTATTAATATTGCTTGCATCTACTAAGTTTTTATTATTATTTTTTTCTTACCCTATTTTCGGATTATATATATAAAAAGCCCATGGGGCTGGACCTTCGTGCCCAGTCCCCTTTCTTTTTATTCTCCCCCACACATGGGTCCAGGGCCCAGCCTTTTTTCCCCTTCGGCCCAGCCCGGCCCATCCTCTCTTCGCCTCCTTCCTCCTTTCTCCTTCCCACGCAAGTGAAGGACGCTAGAGCAGGGTAGACCGACAACGGAGGGGGCGCGCCTTCAATGCAGTAGAGTAGGTGGTGCAGAGCAGAGCAGATGGGCGGCCGACGGGACGTCGGTTCGGCGGCGCCAAAGCCAGTCGGCACGCCAAGGCACCTCTGTCGACTGGCCTCCTCGCGAAGTCCGTGAGCTCAGTTGAGAAGACACACAGACACGAGAGGAGTGACTTCGGAGGACTTCCCTTAAGAGACATATGAGGAGGTCTAAGAGTGAGCAAATCCAAGAGAGAGAGAGAGAGAGGACAGAGACCTGAGAGAGAGAGAGAGAGATCTGAGAGGAAAATAAAAGACACATATGGGGATTGGCCAAGGGAGGATTTAGCAAGAGATAGAGATCTGACTTTGAGAGAGCTACGAGCGAGGGTAGAGAGCAAGATCTGAACAGAGAGATCTAGGAAGGTAGAGAGAGAGAGAGAGGTGGATCGGGAGGCCCCAAAAAGAGGTCGAGGAGAGATAAATCTTGAGAGAGGCCGACAGAGTGAGCGAGATCTGATAGAGATCCAGCCATGAAAGAGATTGAACGCAACTGAAAGGGCCGCCGTTGGCTACCAACTTCCAAACCAAAACCAACTATCCACTGCCGCTTCTTGTTCACTTTGAAGCCACGGTAGGTCCCCTTTCGGGTGGTCTTGGTTTTTCCGATTCGAGGTCGGCTTCCCGAGGATCCCAGCTTGTGGGCGCGCGAAGTGGACAAACGTAGCCCGATCTGTTGAGCTTGTCCACTGCCCAACGCCGCAAGCTGGGTAAGGACCCTCGGTCCAACCTCCTCTGTTTCGTGCCCTGTTTTGCCCCATCGCGAGTTTCGCCGTTTGTCTAGCGCGCGTCATTTCTGGCCCGTTTGTGTGTGTGCCACGATCTTGAAGTCTAACGTGTGGACTGCTATGGATCTCAGCTTGAACTCGAGCTCAAGCGTTCCCGTTCCTCACCCCCCAGGTTTGTGTATGCCTCAAGCTCGACGAAATGCCTAAGTCAGATGCTTATTTGTGTTCTCCATGGTTGAGACTTGCTGCTTTTCACTCACGCTTACATTAACTGGAACTGAGTCCGGCTTGTTCATTATCGCTTGGTTTTGGTCTGAGTTGGAGTCCAGGTAGGTGTAAAGCCCCCTTCTCAGTCGGCGCCCCACATGTGTTTGATTTCATGCCTGGGTGAGGTTCGTGCAAGTGCTCTTAGTTTTCTGGCCAATGTGGGTGCTCGCGTCTTGCTAAAAGAGTCCGATAGGTCCCCACCACCACCTTTGCTGCGTATGTTCTTGTTTTGTGTGCATTGCATTTTCGGGTGACCGATTCTTGGTCAGCATAGTTGAAGGGTTAATGGTGGTGACCAAGACCATGGATGACGGCCGCGTGAAGGATGGACAGGCGTGAAGGATGGACGGACGGACGGACGGACGGGACTATAATCATGCTTGAGTCTTTAACTAAACTTGAGTTTTCTGGCGCTTAAGGAAGCGCATGAGAATGTTTCTGTTTGTCATGATTTCTGTTCTTTTGTTCCCTAGAACAAAATATATATATATATATATATATATATAAATCTGTTTGGTAATGCCAATTTGTTTTTCTATTCTCATGAATAGAAAGTTAGTCCAAGTATAGATTTGGAGCAGAAACGAAACGCAAAAAAATGTTGCTTCTTGTTCCCGGGAACAATTTCTAGAAATAAGTTAATTTTCTTTTTTATTTCTCTTTTTTGCCACGGCAAACGTCAACCACCCGGAGCCACCAACCACTGTCGCTCGCCACTGACCGTCGTTGCCTCCCACCGGTCGTCGCCGCCACCGCTGCCGAATGCCGAACGCCGCCACCATCAACCGCCTGTCGCCACTGCCACCACCAAATGCCAAACGCCGCCGCCGCCGCCGAACATCGAACGCTACCGCCAGGGGCGGTGGCGGCGATCCGTGAGCAAGAATAAAAAATGAATAAATACAAAAAAGAAATTGTTGCGTTACCAAACGCATTTCTATTCTTTTTTATTTCAAGAATAGAAATTTTGTGTTGTTACCAAACGGGTTTTTTTATTTATTAATTGTTCTTTAGAGTAGAAATAGAAAAGAACTATTTCTGAAAAAAAAAAAAAAACTCCGGGAACAAAAGCGTTGTCATGCGCAGCCTAAATTAGCGGGTGTCTTAAATCCATAGGAAAGGAGGGTTGGCGTTCAATCTAGTGTTCTTCGTGCGCTGCGTTCGTAGAGGGCAGAAGAGACTAAGGGAAAGAAAGTCAAAACAAGGAGAAAAGACAAGATGATAAAAGACAAAATAGATCTCTCCCTCTAAGTTTGACACGTGCAGAGGGGTCTTCAAGAAGAAGACCACGTGAAGAAGAGAGAAAAAATATATATGGAAAAGAAAAAAGAAAAGAGGGGGAAAAGTTGAAAATGGGGGTAAGGTGTGCTTGTCATTTCAAGGGGCGTGAAGCCTGCCCCATGGCAGTCGGGCTTGGATCCAAATCGGGTCGGGCGCCAAGTTTATCGACCTGAGTCAATGTGTTATATTTATTATTATTTTGAAAATAAAATTAAAAATCCTTTCACGCCCTGATCCATTATGGCCACACGAGAACCCATGCTCGACATACTTTTCATTTCGGTCATTTGCTTGCAACATCCCAAAAAGCGTCAAATTCGCATTAATGATAAATTACACAAGCAAAAGGGTAAAACAAATCTCAAACCATTCAACAGATCTAGTTAAAAACATAACAATATATATATATATATATATTATATACATCATAAGTCAACGTTTCATACACATTATAATAAGAAGTTAGAAGTTAAACGACTAGCTTCATTACATCTGATATGCTTGACCGCACTACCACAACCTTCTACAAAAAGGGCCCAGAGTATACCTAACACCTCTAATACTACAAGAATAGTTCAAAAGTATCATCAACCCTACTACTACCTAAGCCTCAATGGCCTCTAGGATCCATGGCTTTGACTCGGCGATCAACTTGGGGTCAAGCCCAAGATCAAACACTTCCCCATCGAGAATGTTCCCATCCTTGGCATCCCAGCTGATGCCTCTAACACTTGGTGGACCATCGAAGCTGCGGATGGGACCATGGGTCTCATTGTCTGCCCAAAAATATCAAGCCACAAATCAGTGAGGCGCGAGATTAGGTAGACCTTCGTTGACCTAAACGGTTGTGACATAACACACGTAATGCGTGTCGGCCCCTCCCGGTACAGGATACTCTATCACCTCTTGATTGTTCTCAATAGGGAGGCCAAACCGTATTTGATGGAATGGCTCAACCATTCCTAGGACCTGTAGACATTCAACAAACAAATATGAGATGAACTCAATGAGTGAACTTCCTAGACCTCGCGTAAAGAAGCCATTCACCTTGGAAGTGCCCTAAACATGCAAATTTTTTATGAATGGCGAAAACATAACAAAGCTTCTCTCACTTTATCCTAACTAAATTTCATCATATTTTTCATGGTCCTGAGCCGAACATACAAATGCACAATATAATTAAATCATGCACATAGGCCATGCAATAATTTGAACCTAAATACATGCGAATCTCATGCACTTTTCATATGAATATGTCCAGATTATTACGGCCACTCAAGATCTAAGGCCAACCCAAAGGTTCGCAGTCGTCCAGCGTAACCGGACATCGTCTCATCCCATTGAGCACAGCATCGTCCCGCGTGAATGCATCAAGATGGTCATTCCTATAAAGAGCTTTGTTCCGAAATCCACCCATGAACGACATCCTATTGACTTAGGAGCATCCGAATTTAATCTGACATCGTCCCACATAAAATGCATTAAGACGAGTTCACACCTTGTGTAAAACGCATCAGGGTCTTAGGTGATCATACGAGCATACCATCACACAATTCTTTCTATATCTTTCTCATTAATCCACATAATACTCATGCGATATGCTACGTCACTTGCCAAAAGCCATCATGCTACACACGTGCATCATACTATATCATATATAAATGCACCATTTAATTCATAAACCCATAGCATGTGGATCACTTATAAAAATAGAATATATTCATCATAATATTTCAAAAAAACATTTTTTCAAGTGTCATCATAACCCATAATATGGCCACCTCATCCATCACGTGCCATCAAACCCATCACATAATTCGTTCTTCAATTAATATAACATACATATCACATATAATACGTCAAATACATACCACACATAACCCATTTAACACTTACAATACATAACACATATAACACATTTAATATATAATCCGTACCACAATAACACACATATCTCCTAATAACATCTCATCCTATTTTGGCTTAATAAAGCAACATATCATTACCATACAATTTATCACTTATTTGTTACATAATAATATTCACATTTTATAATAGCATATTACCCTTTACTTATCATAATCCGGCAACTTATTATTAAAATTCCAATAATCTATCATCCTAACATGAGAACTTATCATCCTAGGTTTGATAACTTATCACCTAAAGTCCGATAGCCTATAAGCAAAAGTTCGATAACCTATTATTAAAGTCCAATAACTTATTGCTTTGAAACCTGATAACCTATCGGTAAACATCCAATAACCTATCTAAGCCCAATAATCACTTATCACACAACATCCATTTATCACAATAGTAAATCATCATTTAACCCTAATCAAGCCCTAAACTATACCCTAAGTGCAACGAAAGCTCTAATCAAAGGCTAGAAAGCCACTCACAAACTAATCCAAGCTTTGCAAAGCATCAAGGGTGGTGTGACAAAGCTGGACAGTGGCCAAGGGCTATTGTTCGTGTATCTATAGGGCGCGAGGAAGCTAGACGGTGGCTGGACGACAGTCCGGTGGTGACACGGTAGTAGTTCGACGGTGGTTCGACATCAGCATAGCCTCTGGGCTTCGCTAGGGACCAAACCGAAGAAGAAATGAGTGAGAGGAAGTTGTTGTGGGGGCTAGACAGTAGCTTTCTCAACTTCAAAGCTTGGCTATGGTGATGGACATGGAAACGACTTGTGGAGGGTGGTGCTGCGTTGGGGTGCAAGGGTCGATCGCTAGTGAAGTAGAAACAAGAGGAAAAATGAAGAGAAAAGCTTGAAAAGGAGAGCAATGGAGGTGTGGGACTTTGGTGGTGGTGAGGAGAGAGAGAAGTAGAGAGCTTGAAATCAAACAAGTGAGGAAATGAGAGAGAATGAGGGTGAGGGGAAGAGTGGCCGGTGGTGAGGGAGGAAGAGAGGAGAGAGAGTGAGAAATCTTGTCCATTAATGCACATCAAATCCATATCTTCTTGGACTCGCATCAATCAATCAAGAAAGGCTTACTCAAGAAGAAAAATCCTTGTATTAATAAGAGGATTTGTACTCGAGTGACTAGGTTTAGACTAGGCTAGACTAGGTGGCTTCATCTTCTCCAAAATGCTGTCCAATGCATGATTGTGCCACCCCTCCTTACTCAATTTCCCACTTTGCCCTTTCGTCCTTAGTCCAGTGGAATGGTATTTCGGTCAATTCACCAAGATTGTGCACTATTCATATACTATTCACGTATTTTGGTGCATTAAATGCCAAGATCTTACCAAAAGAGGGCTCGATAGGCTTGAAGGGCCCATGGGCCTCCCTTGGCCGCCCACCCCTTGGGAGTGTTGGCCTTGGGCCACCTACTTGGGTTCGGGCCCATTGGGCTCTCGTCCATGGCTCATTTCCACTTTTCTAAATATTTTTGTCTCACCGATGAAAAACCGAGGTTTCGCCCCAAAGTGACCTCTCTAATGCCTTCGTGGTTTATCTATCCTAATGGTGATCCCATCCAATGATCGCTTGCTAATACAATTATGTTCTTGAAAAACCGGATCACAATGAGGATGTCACAAATCCAAAATCTCTTTTTCAGAGAAAGGCCTAAAATTGATTTTGAGCATTTTTCTCTTAAAAATGAATGAAAAATCTTTTCAAAGTTTCTGAAATTAGGGAAAGAACTAAAATACTTTTTTGAGTTTTTTTTAATGCATGAAAAATCCCAAAAAAAAAAAAATCAAATCACAGGGTTTAAACAAAGATTAGGTATTGAAAAGGAATTAGTTGATTAACCAGTGTAATCAAGTCATCGATCCTAAGTTCTATGGTTGCAGAGGAGTAAAATATTTCTCATAATATTTTATTTGGACTTTTAATTGACCTACCCTAAATCGATTAGTGGGACTTCTAAATGAAATTGACTTACTAATAAAAACTCAAATCATAAGTTGTGAATTTGTGGGCTTGGGAGAGCCCGTGTTAAGCCTAATATTTAGCGAGCCATTAGCCTCCACACATGGCCACGCATAAAGGGTGCCCGAAAAGGAGGTCGAGACAAGCTTATTTTCAATTCAATGTTGAAAAATAAGATGAAGTTTTGGGAAAAATAATAATAATGAAAAGATGCTCATTTTGGTATTACATGTCCACACCTTAAATGGCTAAAACTCTTGTATCAAAATTCTAAAACTCATTAACAAAATACAATTAAGTTATAAAACTTTTTATTGAGTCAGAATCGCACATTTATTCATTCATTCATAAAAGGAGATCTACAAGAGCTAGACAAGTGAGTTTCTAAACATAAGATACTCCAAAGGGGTTGTGGGAGTAAAGACACCAGTTGAGGGGAAGGAATTAGTTGCGGTGGGCCTTTGTGATCCAATAAATGAATGAACAACACATATTAGCACGCATAAAAGGTCCATTAACAATCTCATATGGTTCTTCCCATACTTTCAAGGGCTTTTAGCTTTAGGCTGGCCATTCAGAATTCACCCGGTATCCCATACTCTTAGGGGCTTCCAACTTTAAGCTAGGTATCCAAAATCCACCAGGCATCCCATACTCTTAAGAGCTTTCAACTTAAGGCTAGGCATCCGCAATCCACCAGGGATACCATACTCTTGGCGGCCTCATATTCTCATGAACAAGGCATCATCATCATCTCAAATGACTACTGGTCTTTTCTTTCAATTAGGTGATCATATGTAGGGCCTCACATAATCCGATTCTTATATTTCATTTTAGTCAATGCAAACAAAGCTAAAGGGTGTGTTCATGCAAGTGTGTGCCATGCCTATCACATAATAACCTTACAAATAAACCAAGCACACACGTGACCCACAACTTGAGACAACATGTCTCGACGCTAATCTGAAGTCAAGCATGGCTTGAATCAACACGTCTCAATGCTACCCCAAGGCCAAGCTAGGCCTGAACCATTGAACTTCAACGCCGATCTCAAAACCAAGCAAGACATCATTTGTGACTTGGGGCATGTTCACACGCATACATGCAAGGCATGAGTAAACCATACAAAAAGCATTTTTCATCATACATACAATAAAACACTATGTACACACCCAATCCAACAATGTAACATGTCACTCTAGCTAAGATTTACTAGCAGTTTGCCAAGGGATGGCCAAACAGTGAAGGCAGCAGGCAAGTGTGGCCAAGAGGGATAGTGAGGCGTGCAAGAGGAAAGGAAAGGAAGAAATGAGCTAAGGATGTGCAAATGAATGGTTGGTTCTTCTATTTATAGGCCAACCCTCACTAAATGGCCTTTACATGTAGTCTAATGAGATCCCTTTTTTGAAGATGTGACACCCTTTGATTCCTAGGGAATGATTATTGACCCTTTGTGTTATCTTTTTATTGGTCTTCCTAGCTCATGAGTCATCATATAGTGATGTCTAAGCTTAACTTGCTCTCCAAGCCAATCTTCTAGCCATCATTACCCTATCCTTAGGATGCCACCTAAGTGGAGAACTCATGCTTTCATTAATTGCTCAAGATATGGTCATCATGGTCTTACAAGACCACTAGTCATTAATTCCCTTAGGTCATGAGTCATCTAGCATTAATAGTCGGGCTAACTTGTCTTCCATGGCTCACATTAGTATAATTATGGCCTAAGCTTATAAGGACACATAAGCTTGTGAATCATCCTCTTTCATTAATGACCAGCTTCCAAAGTCATTAATGGCCTGACTTGGTCATCAAGATCACTTGTGTTTAGGGCTACTTGTTCTCCAAGGTGGGCATGTCTCATCCTCTTGCATTAATTCACTTACTTCCAAGAACACTAATGCCTTCAAGAACAAGCTCCTTTCTTGCGACTTGGTTGGTAAGCCATCCATTCAATAATTAAGTAGTTTCTAAAGGTAATTAATACATATATGAGAAAGAAGTCAAATGAAAGTGCCGCCTCATTAGATGGGAATTTCTCATGTTTGTCCATGACCAACTACTTTATTCAAACTGAGGTTCGTGGCTAATTCACGATTGGATGAGGCCAAACATAACCAAGCATAATTGGCAAAACTATGTCGATGATTTACTCAAACTAGCGCACGGCCAAGATCGGCAAGGCCTAGGGCCAATCCCTACTCCTATTGATTGGGCTCAATACCGGACCAATGGCCAGTCCTACGCAACAATCCATGGTTGGTTTGGAACTGATCCATGTTTGAGTTTAATAGATCCATGGTCGATCCTCAGTTGTCATGTGATCATGTGGGACTGACCGATCCGACCTAGTACATGGTCGCATGGAATAAGTCTATGGTCATTCACGACCAATATAATGATTGTGCAGAATCACTCATGAGCGATACATGACCGTGCAAAATCGATCCATGGCTATCCATTGATTAATCCATGATGGTACATGATCGTCCCACAATAGTCCTCCTAGTCGAGCAACTTCTCCATGGTCGAATACTTTAACTGACTTACATGATCAATGAATCAATTCCATGTCGATCCCGTAGCCAACCCATGGTCAATCTTTTGATCAGGCTAATTGGCCCATGATCGATCCTTGGATCGATTTGTGGCACCCCGAAACACCTAAGGTCGCCTCAGGTACCTGTTACTATACCTACTGAACCTTAATCACATCTCTTGACAGAAGTATGGTAGCTCATAGGCATATATATATAAATATTTTTATATCGGTCCCAGCGCAACTTATTAGTGGAAGCATAATTGAAATGCCATCATCTCTCCCTCCATCTATTATGATACAATGCACACCACTAAGCGCCATATGAAAAGATAAAGCCGAGCCACTTTTATTTACATATTTTCATGATGGATTTTCTCGGGTCGGTATAACAAAAGAAGGGCCAAGGCTTTTGACTACACTCGGCCACAACCTCAAAAAGAGACAACTCGACCCTCTATGTCGATCATGCAAAATCCTCCATCTACTAGCGTCAGCTATTGTCCAAAAAGTTGCAGCTCCTACTTCTTACGTGCGTGCAGTCACACCTATGCCGGTGCGTCAGGCAGTGGTGGCGGAAAAATTCCCCGCATCACTCCGTATCGAAGAACATGAATAGATATGAACTCTTGAATGATAGGGCCCTCAGCCAAGCCCACGCCATACATCACTAATGCGCGAACCCGAATGAACGTCAGACCAGGGATGGTGGGACAGTCGATCTCCACGCAATCGACCTCCACATCCAAAGGAAGGCCGTAAAAGATGCCCTGCATGACAGCAGGGAGCAACATCTTTATAATCTAAAATGTTAGTCCTTGAAGGGGTGAGTACAGCCACTCAGTAGGTAAATGACTCAATAAACCACTCAATGCATCACACAATACAATCATAACAATCATAGCATAAGATATGTCATCCAAGCATCCATGCATAATTTACCTTGGAGCCATGCATATGTCATCATACCACATGTACACACATCCTCATGTAATCATCACCATCATCTCATACATGTCCCATCATGCCATAGGTGCACATACATCCATGTACTCATCATCATATCATGTCACATATACCATCATGCCATAGGTGCTTATACATCCATGCACTTACCATCATGCATCCATGCATACATATTGCCATACCATGTATGATTCAATTTCAATTTCCAAATTTTATCTTTTCATTTTGAACCACCACATTTCTCTTTTTCCCGGGACCAATATTTGCATCCCACATTTATCGCTTGCATCCCACCTAGCATCGCGAGGAACCTCCGGCACAAACCTCCGAGCATCCGGCACAATACCTACTAGGCATCTCATACCCCAACTGGCATCACGAGGTATCCCCCGGCACAAACCTCTAGGCTTCCGACTCCCCACGCTCCAGGCATCTCGAAACTCCCGAGGACCTACCGGCATTCAACCATTTAACGCCACCGGGCATTCGGCCTTTACCCTTCTAGCCAGGCATCCCGACACTCCCGGGGCATCGTTGGCTCACACCTCCGATGGCCTTCTCACTTATCTTAGTTCACATTTTCAATTATAGCTCAATTTCAACATGGCATATGATGTGATGGCAAACAAGATCATTTTCATCATTTGATTCTTATATGCAATTCCAATCATCATCATACATGCAGCAAGATACAACCACTTATGACAATACAATCCATGGGGTCCATACAACTTAGAATAATCCATACATCATGTCCTTTTCGAAATTTATCAAATTCCAGCTTACGCAATTTTGGAAAACATATAAATTAAATATCCATATGATCTTCAAAAATCATAAAATCAGAGTATGTAATAGAAAAGACATAAAGGTAGCAATTTCATACAGAACACGTGCCCAAAAGAGCTTCACACAATAAGATATGGCTCACACAATACAGCATGCAAAATTCGGATAAAGTCAGATTGCGCAGTTCTTAAAATATTTCGATTAAAATACCCGAATGACCTCCAAAAACTATGAAATTTTACCAGGTTATATTTAATACCATAAGGTAAATTTTTCATGGAGACATCTAGGCCAGATTCTCTCTAGATAATTAACTATTGATGGTCGAAGCTCCCGTTCCTAGTACCAAACGGTCCAGTTTAGCTATCACCGAAAAATCAAGGTTTCGCCTACTTATCTTTCTTCATTTCCTCTAAAATTTTGATATTTTTTGCCTCAAGAGGTCCCCTAAAACTTTCATAAGGGATCTAGGTGAGATTCTCAAAGGATAATCACCACATAGTCCACGAAGTCTCGGGAATCCAGTACCGTACTTCCAGATCTTCCGTCTTCAAAAGAAAACCGTTTCACTAGGCTACACGTGCTCATTTTACCTCATATTTGAGTATATTAATCTTCAGGATGTTCTATACAACTTTTGTGAAGAAGTCGAAGTGAGATTCTTAGTAAAAAGTGACATACAACACACAAAACCACCAAGAGGTCAACAAAACAGTTTCAGATCTGGTGTTTTCGTAGAGGAAGGGTTTCACCCCTTAAAACTCATCCATTTCGTCCCAAATTTTAGCATTTTATACTTTGAGATGTTGTATACAACTTTTGTGAAGAAGTTGAAGTCAAAATCCAACTCGAAACCCACATGCAAGCCTCTACAAAATTCTGGGTCAGGCGGCACACTCGAAAACAAAACACATTTTGAAGAACAACACACTCAAGGTTCGGTTTCTCACACCCTAAACATCCGAGATTCACCACCATTCAAACACACAAACAAGAAACAACATGCAAGAGCAGAATATAGATCCCAACTTGACTTTGTATCGAGCAAGGAACGTCACACAGACGGCGACAAGCGACGGACACACAGCGACGGGCGACGGACGAGCGGACCTCCTCCTCCTTCACGCGGCTTCTTTCTTTCGCTCTCGGTTCCTCACTCTCCCGCAACTCTCTCTCTCTCTCTCTCTCACTTGGCTTGGGCAACAACCCCCTCAACCGGCCACTCTCTCTTTTATTTCCCCCCACAAAATCATCATTTGCAATGATTAAGAGCCACCCACAATGGCCAATGCATGAAGTCTCCTTTTTGCCACTTGGCAAGACCCATGCATAATGGGCTTGAAAGTGAGCCAGGCACTCCCCCTCTCCTTGGTCGATGGCAGCCCTATCCATGGGCTTCATGGGCTGGCCTTTTGGCCCATCAAAGATCCATACTCTTGGGCCTAAGGCCCAAGCCTAATTAAATCAAATTTTAACCCTTTTTTAAAAATACTAATTAAATCCTTATTGAACCAAAGTACTATAGTGTATAAATTAAATAATTATACACTTGAAATCATAAATCCATAGATTCTAACCCACAATACATATGGCCAAAGATAGATGATCCTTTTCTAAAATTTATCCATTAAATTTGGCCATAGTCCTTAATACAAGACATTAATTTGAGCACCCCTAATGACTGGTAAGGAATTTTCAGGATGCCACACGACTCATGACTAATCCCTATTATCGGCATATTGATCCCTGGACCAATTTTTATGACCAAAATAGGGATTCGGACCATGGATGTGATAATAGTTGTCGGGACCTCAACTCCATCTCCAGGGTTACGAACGACGGGGGTTATTTTTGTGACATCCTAAGCACGTCGCTGTCCCATTTATTTTTATCTTTCATTAAGCACATGCAGAAGCATAAATACAACACCCAAATAACAACAAGCAGCCAAGAAAATAACTATTTACAAATATACAATTACATTAGTTACATCTACAAGCCCCTTCGTCATGGGCCGTTATACTTACAACCATGACATTTCTAAGCTCCAAAGGCCGGGTAAACCTTAGCTCCTTTAGCAAGACTGCAAGTCTAGCACTAGTAGGAGACCTCAATGCCTACAATTCTAGAAAAAAAATAAATGTTGAGTCATAGACTCAACAAGTAAAACCCACTAAATTCTGAGTAAGGGGATGCCTCACCTATCAACAAGCATATAAATCATCCAAAACATTAGTCAATGATAGATCAATAACAAAACAAAAGCTTTGTCTTGGATGAAAGATGAGGAATCCCCAATCAATAGTATGCAAGCATAAACCAATATTCATTCACAACATGAGAAAGTCACGCCTCACTCAATATTGTACAAGCATAAACAAGATCTATTCCGTAGTATGAGGAACTCACGCCTCACTCAATAATATGCAAGCATAACCAAAATCCATTTCATACTGTGAGGAACTCATGCACACAAAATTCATTTATTAATAGTCGAAATCCATCGACTCTTCCGGAATCCATCAAGTATCCGATCTTAATCGGACAACATCCCTAATCGAAGGGTGACGGCTAGAATTATCACAACATTCCATCCTTCTAACGAGGCATCCCGTTGGCGTGGGGGCATCCCATTGGCTAGGGCGCATAGTCACCAAATCCATCAGTCGACAACATAAATTAGTTCATCATGTGTCCATGCATCAAGTATCACAATCTGGTTCTTATCTTCACTTTTAGGTCAAGGGCCTGAAGGCATGCCATGCATAAGTGTGTGAAATGACTTAACGAAACCGACACGATAAGCATGCCAAGCACGAATCAAGGATTGCGACTTGATCCGACACGTTTAAACACCGATCTAATACCAAACTTGCTCGGGAACAATATACCTCAATATAATACTAAGACCATAATAGGACCGGCCCGTCATGACATGTTCACCAACCTAATACCAAACTTGGCTCAAGAACGATACACCTCAATAACGCACCGAGACCATGAAAGGATTGACCCGTCGTAACATGTTCACCGATCTAATACCAAAGTTGGCTTGGGAATGATATGCCTTGATATCACACCGAGGCTAGGAGAGGACAAATCCATTGTGATCCCACATACGTCAAGGCCAATAAAACCCTTTTCCAGAGCTCGGAGTGTGAACTAGAATATGCACTTGTGAAAGTGATTAGAAATAGTTTTGTAAGGAAATAGCAAGCTTTCACAAAAATGCTTTTCAAATAGGTTTGTATCAAAGCAAAAGCCAAAGCATATCCAAAAACACATGAAGCAAGCTTCTTCCAAAACAACTCAAACCAAAGCACAATCTAAAGCTCATCAAACAAAAATCAAACTCAATCATGGAACAAAGTCTAAACTAGCCCAAGCAAACATAACCGAACCTCAAGCAAGAACATAGTCACAACATTTCAATCAATAACTCGCTACACTTGGATTAGCATAATGCAACACCCTACCTAGATATTAGTAAATTCTACTTACCACACTTCAAGGGATGACCTAGATGACTGAGCAACATGTAGGCGAACAAATGGACAAAAGGGGCATAGCCACAAGAAAGAGAGAGAGGGCGCAGTAAGGGTGAGGTTGAGAGAGTGAAGGAGGAAGAGGAGGTGGTGTGTTGTGTAAATGAGGGAGGGATGCCCCTCCCCTATGTATAGGCAATCCTAACTTGTTCTCCAAGCCTTAAAAGTCAAGACTTCCTCTCTAAGTCAATAAGTATTAAATACAAGATAACTTGGCCACCAAGTTTCAAGATAAGATAGGGCTTTAGCTGGGTAGCTTAGGACACTTCATCTCGACATTGAATAACTAGAAGCCAAATGTCATGACCCCAATTCCGTCCTTAAGGTCACGAGCAGTGAGGGTTATTTTTACAACATCCCAGGCACGTCACCATCCCATTTCTTTTTATCTTTTCAATAAGCACATGCTGAAGTGTACATATAACACCTGGACAACAACATGCAGCCAGGAAAATAACCATTTACAAACACACAATTACATCAGCTATGTTTGCAAGTCCTTCTATCACGGGCCATTATATTTACAACTACCACATCTTTGAAAGGTCGGGGTAAACCTTACTTGTCTAGCGAGATTACAACTCCCAAAATTGACATGAGACTTTTACGCCTACAAGACTGAAGGATGAGGGGTAGTTTTTGGGAAACTCAATAAGTAAAACCCCTAATTCTCTACTAGGAAGACATCTCATCATCAAAATCTAGTAGATAAAACACTCATAATGCAATATCAACGGCAGATGATTAGCAAACTTATTGATACACTTCGACTACATGCAGATGTCCATTACAACACACTTCAATGCATGCTTACCTTCAGCTTGTCAATGAACACATCAACATATCATTCTTATGCATATACAGACACTCATGCAAATTCATTTATCGTTATCCTGGCTCAACCAGGCCCTCCTGGCTTAACTGAGGAATGCAACTTCAAGCTACCCATCCTGACTCAACCAAGGCATCTTGACTCAACTGAGGCATTTTGGTGCTAGCTCACCAAGGCATTTGGGCTTAACTCAGGCATTCTAGCTCAACCAAGGCATCTCGGGGCTAGCTTACCCAAGGGATCCAGGCTCAAACCCAGGCATCCTAGCTCAACCAAGGCATCCCGTTCAATGAATGAGGCATCACCACCAACGTTATGTGGCGACATGTGCTTTTTACTCTTTCAGTGCACACACAAATGCATCACACAAATCGGTTTTTCATCTCTTATATTAGCCAACATATGCAAGGCCCAAGGGCATGCTCATTCAAGTGAATGTGACATGTTCCTCAACATCATATTATAAAATATGCCGGGAATGATTCTTGGTTTGTGGTTAGGCCATTGTGACTTGACATCGATTCCAAGCCGAGCGAACCTTGAGCTCGAGCCGGGGCGTGAACACACTCAAGTATGCAAGCATGAGTAAACATACAAAAGAACATTACAACATACACATGACATACACGGGTGAGCACACCACTAAACCTAACGATGTAGGCTATCGCCTAGCTAAGAGTTAGAGATTCTACTTACTTGGATGAACCTTGAACTAAAGCTTGAACTACACAAGATGGACTGCTTGCCTTGAAGGTCGAAAGAGAGAGAGCATGAGGAGGGAGGAGGGGCGTTCTAGGAGAAGGAAGGTGGAGAAAATGGAAGGCAAGCAAGCAAAATGGGAAGTGCTCCTCCTATTATAGCCCTTGGAGCCATCATTACCAAGCCAAGCGGTCCTCTCCCATGTTTCCAATTGTCCCGCCTACTTTCCTTGGGTGGCAAGCCCATTTTGCCTCATGATTATATCTAGAAGATGAGTTGGCTAAGCTAAAGCCTTACTTGGCAATCTAGGCTCCTAGGCATCATTGATTATGTCCCGCTTTTCATTCTCTCATTGGTCCACCAATACCCTGCATTCAATGGGCATTTAATGAAGCCTAATGATGATAGTGCTAACTCGGGGGTTCTAGAATATTCGACCATAATGATGGCTCGTGTAGTGTGTTCCAATTGGTCCACGTGTATGTCACTTTCTAGAATATCCAAGATATTTTGGACCACAATCATGACCTTTGAAAAGTCAAGGGACACCTTCTTCATGAAGGAATTCTAGAGTTTTCTTTCTACTTTCATTTCCTTCTTTAAGAAGGCAAATTTTCCTTCCTCAAGAAGGCAATCTGGAAAAGTCTATCATCCAAGTTGATTCTGAGGCTGAGGAAGATATCATTAGGTACACCTCAACATGGCATTTAAGGACTTGAGTCCAAGCTTGGGCATGACTCATACCTATTGGATGAGAAAAACAGTTTTGAACAATTTCCAAAATCAATGTTTTTACCTTATCGAACGGAATCGAGAACTTATGAAATTTTAATATGTTTTAGAGAAGATCTTAAACGAAATTTTCATGAGGAAGTAAAGTCCAATTTATGCTATGGAAAGAGCATTAAATCATTGAACACAACCCAAATATTCATCCGTCGAGCAAATTCAACAGTCAAAGAGAGAGACTCATTTTGAAATCAAAATCTTCACAAAACTCTTTGAAAATTTAATATGTTGTAGATATAGATGTCATTTAAAACTTTCATGAATGAAGCATGGTTAAAATTGAAAGGGAAAAATTTATAAAAATTTGAGAAGGCAACCTAGTCACCGTTTTCACTACATGGGACAGGTTCCAAACGGTGAATGATTGGACCTTTGCCCCTACCATTTAACCTCAGAAAAATATGAAATTTAAGTATATTTTAGACCAAGATGTTTAGAAAAACTTTCATGAAGTAAGTTTCTTTAAATTTGCACCACAAAAATCGGTATAAAATTGGCAAATAGCGGAGGTCCAAAAATTTTGAAAATCAAAGGTGGCAACCTTAGTTGGGAAAAGGAGGCGTCCCACTTGGTCAAGAAGCATTAATTGTTGGGCATCCTTATCTTCCAAGTTTCCAACTAGGTTCTAGGTAAGCTTGGACACTTCATCTCGGCATTAAATAACTAGAAGCCAAATGTATTTAATGTGCTCTTAGCTTGTCTGAGAAGGTTTGACTTGCTTGCTCTTTCTTCCAATGGATGTGTATTCCATTTCTTGGCTTCCACGATCTCATACTTAGTTTAGGGTTATAACTAGGCTAGGCTATAGGGACACATAAGCCTTTACAATCATCATCCTCATTTAATGCTTTTCACACTTGTTCACACTTATTTTCTAGGAAGGTTTGACTAAACTAAGGCCTATCTAGCTTAGCCTCCTAGTTGAGACCAAAATAAGGGTTGAAATTGAGGATGTTACACCAAATGTAATTGATGTGCTCTTATCTTGTCTAAGAATGTTTGACTTGTTTGCTCTTTCTTCCAATGGTTGTGTAGTCCATTTCTTGGCCTCCAAGATCTCTTAATTAGGCTTAGGTGTCATTCTTAATTAGGGATTAATCAAGTTTGATAGTGATCAACAACCTTATTTGGTCCAAAATTCATGCCTAAGACATGCCCAAACAAAGCCAAACACAACCCAGCTTGATTGGCCATTCAAAATCCCCTTTATCAAGAAAAGGGGTTGCAACTGGATTTGCTAGCTAAGTCTTGACCTAGTCGGTCAGTCCTCTAACCGGTTCGTGGGCTAGCTCGTGGGTCAGTTCTACTTGGCTAGTCCTATGGTCAATCCTTGGGCCAATTGACCAATCTTGTAGCTAATCATGTGACTAATCCAAGGTTCTACACCACAAGTCCTAGTTGGTCCGAAATTGAACCACATTGAGTTTATTCAATCTATGGTCGATTATCGGTTGTCATGTAATCATGTGGAATCGATCGATTCGTATCAACTTACGATCACATGGAATCAGTTCTTGGTCGTTTATGACCAGCATAACAACCAAATAGAATCACTCGTGACCAATGTGATGACCAGATGGAATTGAGCCATGAACGTCTGTCGATCTGTGCTGGTACATAATCGTCCCATGGCTAATCCTTATGATCAAACAACCTTTCCATGGTTGAATACTCTATAACTGGACCTTGGGTTACCAATCCTTGAATGGCCAAGTGACTCATGACTGGCCTGTAGGTCGGCTCATGGCCAAGTGTTTTCTTTGACATATCGAGCTTTGGCCTACTAGTCAAAGCCAAAATAAGGGTCGAAATGGAGGATTTTACAATAGTAATCACTATTAATCAATTTATAGTGGGTTAATTCGAAACCCAAGTAAAATAATGAGAAATTTACTTTACTCTTATGAACTAGCGATTTAGATACAAGGATTTCGTTACACTAAATTTCTTTAATGCATTTTCGTCTTTTATAATAATATAAAAATTTTAGCAAGTAGTTTGGATTCATTTATTAAAATATTATTAAAAATTTTCTACATTAGTATCAATCATGTCATATAGGATGACTAGCATCTAGGTTAGCAAATTGCGATCAATTTTGGTTGAATTGACTTAATTGACAAAATTTAAATGTTTAGGACTAAATTAGCAAAAGTGTATTAGGTTTAAGTCTTTTGAGACAATTTTTCACTTTCAATAAGGAGACTGTATGTTCTCTATATAAAACTATAGAGGATCAATATTACATGGTAGAACATAAAACTAAAATCAAGGTTCCACAGTTGAATTCTTGAGATAAATCTCGTTGTAATTGACAAGGTAACTTTTTATATTAAACTTTATAGAGGTGCACATGTAAAGGTGTTAGGTGAAAGAAGTTTCACATAAAATATATGGTGGAAAGTGGAATAGCTTACACATTATTGTCAGCCCATAACTAATTGACTTAACTTTTTGTGTAAAGGTTGGTCTAATTATATATGTTTACAGGTTCAAACTTGAACTCTTTCTTAGTAATCTCCCCAAATGGAAACAACTTATATTTCACAATAGCATATACAATAAAAGCATGCATTCATTCTTTACCTATGCTATTATTTAGGAATAAGCACAATAAATGTAACATTCTTGATTTCAACCTTATTTTGGCCCAACTAGTAGCCAAAGATTGGAACGCCAATGGTGGGACTAGACCATGAGCCAGCCTGAGAGTTAGTCATGAGCCAAGTAACTTGTCCGGGGATCAGCAACCCAAGGATTGGTTATAGAGTATTTGACCATGAAAAGTTTATTCGACCATAAGGATCGGTTGTGGGACGATTCCACACCACCACGAATCGGTGGACGGTCATGGCTCGACATTGCCCAATCATTGTACAGATCGCAGGTGATTCTGTCTAGTCGTTTTACCAATCATAGATGATCGTGGATCTACGCAATTTGATCGTGAGTTCAGGCAGATCGATCGATCCCACAAAATTACATGACAATCGAGAACCGACCATGGATCAAATAAACTCAACGTGGTTCAGTGTCAAACTGGCCATAAGTTATGGTGCAGGACCCTAGCTGGCCTGCGGACCGACCAAATGATCGATCAATTGATCCAAGGCTTGGCCCTTAGTGTAACACCCCGAACCCTTCGCAAGTCGTTACCAGTGCCGATGTTACATCTTATTACCGTTTTTGTCTCGTACTTAAATAAGCAACGCCAAATCACAGGCATTTTTTTTTAAAAGGTGGTCCCGGCGCGACTCATAGCGGAAGCAAATCAAACATCGCCATCTATCCACCTACCAATCCATGATACAAATACACACCAGCTAAACATCAGGATTTTATAAACAACTTCGCCGCTTTGCTTACATACTTATATATAGCAAGATGGGGTTCCCTTCGGGTCGGTACAAAACAAGAAAGGTTAGGACTCTGCCATGTCCTACCTAAAATCTCAAAAAGAAACCTCGACCTCTAACATCATACATGCACAAAACCCTCCCATCGAAAGCGTCGACTATCTACATCAAAAAGAGATCTAGCTCCTACTCATCGCGCGCAGGTCTCACACCCAACCCGTTGCATCAGGTGGCGGCGGCGGCAGCATCCCTCGCATAGCTCCATCTCGTCGAACGTGCACAGAAATGAACTCTTGTATGACAGGGCCCCCAGCCAGGCCGATATCATACATCACTAGACATCGCACTCGGATAAAAGTCAGTCCGGGAACAGAGGGACAATCTATCTCCGCACACTCGACCTCTACATTGGACGGTAGACCATAAAACACACCACGCGTGACGACAGGAAGCGGCATATTGGCTAATCTGAAATGTTATCCCCAAAAGGGGTGAGTACAACCACTCAGCAGATAGGGAAATCCAATAACAACTCAATACATCATGCATATCATCATACATTTTAGGCATTTCTTACCTGGAAGCCATGCGCATGCTACCATGCATCATCATATCAATTTATAACACATACATGTATATCATCATCGTATCATACATGTCATCATCATCATGGCATCATTACATCATACATGTCAAACATGTCATCATCATCATGACATCATCACAATACCCATACCATATCATATATCATTATCATTATCATCACCATTGCATATCATCATGCATATCATATCATAGGTGATTATCATATCACATATCATCATCATCATCATCATCATCATCATGCATATCATTATGCATATCATATCATAGGTGATCATCATATCACATATCATCATCATCGTCATCATCATGCATATCATCATGCATATCATATCATGGGTGATCATCATATCACATCACATATCATCATCGTCATCATCATGCATATCATATCATAGGTGATCATCATATCACATCACATGTCATCATCATCATCATCATCATGCATATCATATCATGGGTGATCATCATATCACATATCATCATCATCATCATCATCATCATCATCATCATCATCATCATTATGCATATCATCATGTATATCATATCTTAGGTGATCATCATATCACATATCATCATCATCATCATGCATATCACGTCATGATTTAATTTTTTTCAACTTTATCTTTAAATTGATCACCACATCACCCATTTCTCAATCATCAATTTCATCATCCCTTCGGGCAAAGACCTCCGACAGGGTTCCGAGCATTACAGCCATCCCATGGCCACCGGGCTTCCGCCCCCCCCCCCCACATTCCGGGCATCTCGCATCTCAACTATCATCATGAGGCATTCCCTTCGGGCAGAAACCTCCGACAGGGCTTCCGGCCTTTACCCTTCTAGCCAGGCATCTCGCACCCCAATCCTGGTGTCGCGAGGCAATCTTTTCGGGCAATGACCTCCGACAAGGCTTCCGGCCCCCCACATTTCGGGCATCCTGAATCTCCCAGGGAATTTCGGCAATGTATCTATACATTCCGGCCATCATCCTCCACCACAACCTCTTACTCACATATCACTTTCCACATTCATCATCCATTTAATCTCATTATTACATGGCATATGATTCACACATGCATCACAATTCATGATCATACATACACCAATGTCATATAACAATGCATAATAAATTCAATAGAATTCATGGCCAATAAAATAATCCACCTTTATTTTTATTATTATTTTATTATTTTTATTATTTGTATTTATTTATTTCCATAAATAAATATTACATTTAATATTTATGATTTTCCCAAAATCATAATATTCAAACAATCATTAAACAAACCAATAAGATGACAATTCCATACAAAATTCATGGCCAAATTGAATTTCACATAATTTCACAATTTTCACAAAATAGCACATGATATTCGGATAATGGCCAGATTGCACAGTTTCCAAATAAATTTGATTAAAATACTCATATGGCCTCCAAAAATTAGGAACTTTTACAGGGTACTAGCCAAGACATTTTCGTGCAACTTTCATGCAGAACTATAAGTCAGATTCTTTTTAGATTAATTTATACATCCTCACGAAACTTCTGGAACCACTACCGCATCGTCCAGAATGCACATCTCCGAAATATTAAGGTTTCACCCATCTATCTTCTTTCGTTTCCTCTGAAATTTGAGTATGTTATGTATCAAGGTGTCCTTTACAAGTTTCATGAAGAGATCTAGGTCAAATAACCAAATTATAGTCGTCTTTTAAGTCCTTGAAGTCTCGGGTGTCTCGGAACACACCACCAGAATCAATCATCTCCAATATCTAGCCGATTCACTAGGCTATACTCGTTAATTTCTCTTAAAATTTGAGTATGTTGTAGTTTAAGATGTTACCTACAACTTTCATGAAGACAACGAAGTGAGATCTCCAACAGAAATCAACATGCAATCAAGAAATCAACAAGAGGTCAGTGAAGATTTCGCAGATCTAGGGTCTCCGTATGATAGAACTTTTGACCCCCAAAATCTCCATCGTTTTCTATGAAATTTCAGTATGTAATACTAAAAGGTGTTAGCTTCAACTTTAATGAAGACACCGAAGCCAAAATCGGACTCCAAACACACACGCAAGCTCGAACAAGCTACTGACTTCCACAAACCGAGCAAGAACAGTCACACAGCTTCAAAACAACCAACCTGTACCTCGGTTTCTCTCACAAACACACTCAAAACCGAACATGCAAAACCATATACACACATGCAAGAGAAATTAAAGGACTCCACTTGCCTCTAAGATGGACAAACGACGGCATACGGCGGCGAACGGATGGCGGGACACGGCGGCTCCTCCTCGGCTCCGCCTCCTCTCCCTCTCGGTCTCTCCCTCTCTCTCGCACACCTCTCTCTCTGTTCCTCTCCTTTGGGCGAGCAAATGGCTAACCAGCCATTCTCTCTCCTATACCAGCCATTCTCTCTCCTATCTCCTTCCCTTTTATTTCCCCAACTTCTCATCATTGCTAATGATTACATGCCACTCAAATGGACCAATGCATGGCATCCTAGTCTAGGCCAATGCATGCCCTTCTTTGCGCCACTTGTCCAATTACATGCAAGATGGGCCGGCCACCTCTCCCTTTGGGCTTTAGTGGGCCGGTCGAACTCCCTCTTGGGCCGACTAGCTTGGCCCACCAAGCTTGGGTCCATGGCCCATTCCAATTTAACCTCTTTTTCCTCTTCTTTTTTTTTTTTGAAATTCTCCTATAAATATTTTTGAATTCCAATTTTCATCTCGGCCAAAGTCTTGGGATATTTTTGTTCATTGAAATCTAAATCATATGGCCAAGCATAGATTATTAATCTATTAAAATTAAATTTCCACAATCACAAGCACAAATCATCAAATTTAAAAGACCAATGGCTAAAACATAAGCCATGAAAATTCTACCACCTAATTAAAGACTTTAACACACCTTAAGGCTTGGCTTTGAATTTTTGGGATGCCACACTTAGACCCTATTACGAGCCTTTTCTCGATAGAAGGGAAATCCGAACTCGGTTTCACTAGTTAAGCCCAGTTGCATTCAGCTTTATCCGATCATGGCTTAGGCACAAACCTCAGGCCAAATATGGTAATTGATTGTGGTTGGACTCGATTGACTCTCGCCCAAAGAGATGGCCTTCTAACTTGATATTTCTCATGGTGTATTTAATGTTCTTGGAAGGTAGCCTATTAATGCATGATGACTAAGTAGGACACTCGGCACCAATAGTCTTACTCTTGGAAGGTAGTCATGAAACTTTGGATAATTCATATTAAGAAATGGTGAGTCATAAGCTCATTAATGGAAAGGCGTGACTCATGGCCTAGAAGAATGATGATAAGGGATCTTGAAGGCTAAGTAGGGCGCCACCCTCCTCCTTAGACTTGCCACTTAAAATTTCATAGGTTTTGACTCTCCAATTTTTTTAAATTCCTAGACCTTTACCGTTTTCCAATTTTACAAAGCTCTTTGTGCTTCGAATTTGGAGAAATTTCCTCAAAAAAATTGTTCAAAACATTTTAATCTATAACATACTTAAATTTCAGATTTTTCTGAGATGAAATGGTTGGGACGAAGGCCAAATCAATTACCGTATAGAACCTGCTTGATATAGTAAAAACAATGACCAGATTGCCTTCTCGATTTTTTATAAAATTCTTCCTTTCGAATTTGAACATTCTTTCTTCATAAAAGTTTTAAAGGACGTCCATTTCTACAACATATAGAAATTTTAAAGAATTTTGTCAAGATTTGGATATCTAAATAACTCTCTCTCTAACCATTGAATATATCAGACAAACGAATTTTTGGGTTGTGTTCAATGATTTTTTGTTCTTTCCACAGCACGAATTGGACTTGGCTTTCTTCATTAAAAAAAAAAAAAAAGAAGTCATCTAGGGTATTATCTATAACATATTAAAATTTTATAATTTTTCGAGCCCATTTAATAAGGTATTGACACTAATTTCAAAAATTACTTGAAGTTATTTTCACCCCAGGATAAGAGGGTCACACACCTGTTGACACCTAAATTTTGGCGATCCATTTAGTCATTTATTGCATCAAAAAATTAGGGATTAATTTTATCCTTGAAAAACTATTAATTGCATAGCATATAGATTTAGGTACATTTGTTTTTAATTTGCATTTTTTTACACTTTTAGAGGCTGGATGGTGGCGGCACATGGGTCTTCAGCTCCGAGTGGCAGGTGGATTGTGGTTTAAGCGAGACCGGGGAGGCGTTGGGTAGCAACAACTCGTCGGGATCATGGGTTGGCGCGGCACGAACGGGAGAGCTTGGACGGACATTGCCGGGGCTTTGAGCGAGGCGGTCGTGGCTGGCCTCAGCTTCCAGGCCTCGTCGAAGCGGCGAGACAGGGACGTCCGGCAGGCAACGTCGGTGGCTGGTCAGGATGCTGGTGGAGTGGCGGTGGGCGCAGGGGTCTTCGCGGATTGAAGTTGCAAAACATTTTTCAGGTGCACCACCTAAAACTAGGTTAATGGACTACCAAGTCTTTAAGGTTAGCTTGGGCTCTCCCAAGCCCATAGCAAATCGTGACTTAAGGTTCAACTATCTAACATGCGAATGATTAATAACTAGGAGTCGCCTCTAATCAGTTTTCGGTAGGTCGATTAGATACCTAAGTAAAATAACAGGAGCATTATTTTACTTCTACAAACCAGAGACTAGGGGTACAGAGACTTGGTTACACTAGATTTCTCTAATGCCCTTTCAATACCATTTCATTTTTTAATTTTCAAAAGTGTTTTTGCAAGCAGCTTGAATTTATTTTAACCTAAATTACTAGCATGCAATGGGATGACCACACAGATGCTCAATCAACATTAAACATTGAATAAAAAGATAAATAAATAAATTGCATCACACAATGCAAGCAATCATTTTATTTTATTTTGGTTTTCTTGAAATTCGATTTTTTTCATAAAAACATGCATTTTAACTACATGACCTAAACTATATGACATGAAGAAATGCAATAATTAAATGCAATCTAAATGACCTAATTCTAATGACATACAATGCAATTCAATGACATACAAAATTATTTCAACTAAAATGACATGTAACATGCAATTTAATATGCAAGCTATATGTCACGTGACATTTATTAGATGACCTTGTCTAATGATAATCAATTCATAATATAATGAACTTAAAAACAATCACTAAATGACGTGCATTTCATGAACTTAATTCTATATGACGTGCATATGATTTTTTATCCCAAAAATGTATTCTATTCTAAATAATGAAGTGAATTTAAAATGAAACTTGCAATTTTATCCTAAGATGCCATGACATACAAAGAATGCCCTAATTCTACATGATATATGCATGATGATTCTTTTGTGTTTTTATTTTTATAAAATTCGAAATTCACAATTGCCAAATAATTAAACGTGTAATTTAAATTAAAAACTAACAACCTAAATGAATGCACTTTTTTTGTATTTATATCTTTCTAAATTCGAACTAAAATCCCTATTCTAGATATGCAAGATAACAAAAAATATTCCAAAATAAACTGAATCCTAATTCAAATATTTTTTGGATTTTTTTTAGTGATTCTCCAAAGCAAGCAATTATCAAATAAACATTGTATTTAAAATAATCAGGACATTCAATCAAATAAAGGATTAAAATAATCGAAAAAATAGCATGTTGTCTCACAGGTCAAATTAACGATTATCCTAACTCTAATTATCATGACAAAGACTTCAAAATAACTAAAAGTCCGATCCGAATTCTTACGGATCGCATTAATAATTATATTGATTAAACACTTAAAATACTATCGACAAACCCTAAAAATTAATATAATTAAAAAAATGATCCGACATCTTATGAATCAAATTAGTAATTACAATAATTATGGGGAAGAGGCTGCGGATAATGCCTACCAAATTCATGAAATGAAGATCACTTCAAATTTTCACAATAACAACTAAACTTAAAAGAAATAAATAAAATAAAGTTAATAGAAAAAGAAAATAAAACTAGCTAATTTCCTATTCTTTTCTTTTTGTTTTCCTTTTCCCGCTTTCTTCACCCACGGCTGAGTGGCTTTGGTGGATCACCAGGGGTTGGGTCGCCAGCTTTCAGAGCTCAAGTAAAGACTAGCAATTGGCTGATCGGCGGCGAGCAGTAGGCAGCCTCGTTCAGGCTCGAGCAGAGGATCGGCGTCAGGCTATGGTAGAGAATTGGCGTTGGGCTATGAGTGGGCTAGGCTCAAGAGACGGGGCGGGGGGGGGGGGGGGGGTGGTGTCATGGCAGTCGGCGCTTGGGTCGTCGTGAGGGAGAGAGCACTGTGACTGGAGTGGGTTCGTTAGGGGGCGGCTCGGGCGGGCGGCAACGAGCAGTCGGAATCGTGGGTCAGCCGGCGGTAGGGATCGCTCAGGCTTTTGGAGGCTGGACGACGGCGGCGCACGGGTCTTCTGCTCCAAGTGGCAAGTGGATCGCGGTTTAAGCGAGACCGGGTAGGCGTTGGGCAGCAACAACTCGTCGAGATCGTGGGTCACCGCGACACGAAAGGGAGAGCTTGGACGGACACTGGCGGGGCTTCGAGGGAGGCGGTCGTGACTGGCCTCGGCTTCCAAGCGGCTTTAGAGTGGCGAGACAGTGGTGTCCGGCGGGCAACGTCGGTGGCCAGTCGGGATGCTGGCGGAGCGACGGTGGGCGCGGGGGTCTTCACAGATTGAAGTTGTGAGAGGCGAGGGAGACGATGAACAGTCGGCCCTCTGCCGCTTGTACTTTTCTCCTCTGCCCCATTTTCTTTTTTCTGTTTTTTGCTATTTTTGCTTTTCCGCTCTTCTTTTTTCTTCCAAAGAACCGAAAAATCCCCCCCTTTAAAACCCTACATACACACCCTTTTATAGGCCAAAACAAAATGCAACTTAAAAGATTGCCTATAACCTCCTAATCACAAAACTATTTTTATTCTCCTTATCTCCCAAATATCCTCTACTGATTTTATCGCCTATTGCTGAAGATAAGATTGCAGTGCGATTTTCTTAAATTTCAAAAATTCACCCTAATATCGCATCAAATCTTAATTTCTCATAGGATAATTAATTAAAAAAACAATAGGCTTGGGCTAATTTGCTTATTTTATGGGCTTAGTTCGGCCTGCAAATTTAAAACCCAAAACCACTAATTTGACCCATCCACCACCGGTCCAGTAAATAAATGTAGAAAAATGCAAATTAAAAACAAATGCACCTAAATCTATATGCTATGCAATTAATATTTTTTCAGGGATAAAATTAATCCTTGATTTTTTAATGCAATAAATGACTAAATGGATCGCCAAAATTTAGGTGTCAACAGCTGCCCCTCTTTGAAGGTGAGCTCGTAGAGGTTGCATTCAAAGATAAATTGAGACCTAAATTTTGATCATGCACATATACTGAATGATCTTTTTTGTCGGGAAATGTATCACACTTTTAAAAAAAAAATGCAATTCATATGGTGCATGGAAATGCTAATGCAAATGCATGATGTCAAAGGAAAGAATGTACCTACAATTACTTACCAATCAGTGAGGTAAAGCATCTTGAGGTACATGATAAATCGCTATTTATTCCACAAGTACCCAACTCTCACTCAGGTTCCTTGAAAAGCGTAACAGGTAAGAACATTCACATCCAAAGTGAAATGTTCAACGGAAAAAATTGAGACATCCAGATTCAGACTGAAATGTCAAGATTTTTGAAAAACTCGAAATACCTAGATGCAAACTAAGGTATAACGAAGAAGCTTGAAAAACATTCACATCCAAAGTGAAATGTTTAACAACAAGAATTAAGACATCCAAATCCAGACTGTGACGTCAAGATTTTGTGCTCAAAATACCTAGATCCAAACTAAGGTATAATGAGAAGGAATGACAAACATTCACATCCAGAGTGAAATGTTTGAATGAAAATAATCAAGACATTCAGGTCCAGACTGAGATTTCAAGATTTTTGTACTCGAGATACCTAGATCCAAACTAAGTATAACAAGAAAGGTTGAAAAACATTCACATCCAGAATGAAATGTTTAACGAAGAGAATTGAGACATCCAGATCCATACTGAGATGTCAAAATTTTGGAATGCAATTTGTATGCAAATGGTAAAGGAACCTACCTGGAATATCTTACCTTCAAGGAGAGCAGAGTGATTCAAGATAGTTGGTGTTACATGTTCAGGAACCGTACCTTTCTACGGTCGCCTAAAATAGTAACGAAGAGACTACTTTCCTAGGACCCGTACCTTTCTACGGTCGCCTGTTAGAGCAATAGGGATGTCTAGGACCGGTACCTTTCTACGGTCGCCTAAACTAAGATTTTGCTTGGCTAACACCCGAACCTTTCTTCAGTCGCCTTAATCAGACTGAATCTAGGGAAAAATCTTTGGGGGATAGCTCGATCGAGTGTTGGTGTTTTCAAAAGGGAATATCTCCACAATGATAAGTATTCAAGGTATGGATAGAGATATACTTACCCGGTATCATCTTTGTTCCTAGGGGAAATGTCTTCTGTAAAACATGGTCATAAGAGAAGCAATATGCATTTGTGATCACAAACATGTATTAATTTAAGGGAGGTTCATGCGCTATGATTTATATCAAGCCTGCATCACCTAATTTCCATTAGGAAATATTTCACAAAGAATGTTCCAATCTGAACACATGAGTGTCATGGATGTGCCAAATGGGGGACCTCTTGGTCTGAAAGGACTTTTCACTCATCCTCATTAAAATGGGTTGTTTTATCCTGACCTTTGATGCAGAATTTTTGACATTCACTCTATCTTTCCATCATCATGCCAAACAAGGGTTCGAGCAATCTCGCAAGTAGTACGAACTTACCAATCTGAGAGGTCTTTAACAAGGACTGTAACGCTGGCTTGGTGAACGGCTTAGCAAAGGAGACTCTTTGAGTCAAGGCTATTAAAAAATGAATGATATTTCACCATCATCTTGGGGTTTACAAGTCAAGAAACATGAGAAATGAAGCAGAAATTGTCTTACTCACACTTCTTTAAGCGATGCTTTCAAACATATGAACTTCTATGTTAATTCAAATGCTATAATCTGAAGAGACTTTGTAAGGGATGTAACGTAGGTTGGGTTCATGGGTTGAGAAATGAAAGGATCATTTGGCTCAAAAAGTGTTTAGGGGGTCAAAGTTGGTGATCATTTTGACATTTCCAACAATTTTCCTCCCCATCATCGAAGATTTTCTTCACATTACAACTCCACTGATTGCAACATCTCAACATTTGAGTTTTTTTTTTTCTTTTTTTGGGTACCACCTTGTTGGGGATACGACTCACTTCATCAAGTGTTTGATTTTTTTTTGGGCATTAGCATTGCTTTTACTAGGCACATTGGTTTTTCATGCCCCATTTTTGCACTCTTTTTTTTTTTGGACAAAGTCTCCATTTTTATCAACATTTTAAATCATGCTACTTGAGTGGTTTGATTTTCTTTCCTTGCCCCAGTGTGGGGGATGATCACCAACTAGGTTTAATGTGAAATGAATTCATAGGCTCAAATGGGCTATGCAATGGATAAAGTGTATAGGATAGAGAAAGAACTGCTCTTCGTCATCCTAAGACACTTCAAATTATTGTACAAGTCACACTGTAAAAGCAATACTCGAAGATTGATGCAAGTGTGAGTAAGAAAATTCCTCTCATTCTTGACAAGGATAATTTAAAAAGCTTCATGTCTGTGGGCTCAAATGGCTGAACAATGGATTTACCTGTAGTGTTTCGAGTAGTAGAAGAAACTGCCTCTCATCACCTCGGTTGACGTACCCTTTGTGAGATCACCATTTTCCTTGTGGGCATGGAATTTTTCCACACAACTCACTGGGGGTCAGTGTATGGAATAGGGTTTGCGTTTCATCATTCCAAAGTATCTCATTTCACACATTTAATCCATCTCACACAATTCATCAAGGAAGAAAAATGCAAGATTTGCAACAAATTTGAACAATTCAATTCACTGAGGCAATTTACTCATCATAGAAATGTTTGCAACTCAAATCATTACATGGCAAATTCTATCATGGATAATACTTCTTGAAAGCATTAGAATTCACTGGAGTTTGAAAACTCACGACCATCCATTTCTGCTAGGATGGCACCTCCTGGAAGTACCTTCCTTACCATATATAGGCTGTAATTTGGAGCAAACTTGCCCCCAGGATCTTCCATCGAAGAATGATGGTTCTCTTTAACTTGCCCCAAATCTTTTTTCATTGCAAGTGCGCTCTAAACCTGTTGATCACAAATCAAGTTTATGATCATTGAAACTTGATACGCTATTCTCATATGTCCCTTGTCATAACAAGTTATAGAATTATGCACTGAGACAAGAAGCAAATGAGTCAGACAAACAAACAGGTTTAATCTGCTACAAGCTTTGGAAAAATGTTTTTTTCTTTCTTTTTAACAATGAAATGCTTTTGCTTTAAAAAAAGTTTTAGGGAGGAAGCATGAAAAAGTCCAGCCCTCAGGATTCCTCCGTGGATGATAGTTTCTTTCATGGTTAGATATCGTCATTAGGCTGGTTTGGAGTACCCTGTCATGCCCTCAAAACAAAACTTGTAATTTTATTGATGTTCATCAATCAAATTACATTTATTGGAATAAAAAATATGATATTCAAGCATTTGAAGAAATTTAAACCAATCCCTAAAAAGCAATAAGAATTCCCACGTAGGGGAAGGTGCAACCAAGCATGCCCCTAATTAAACAAGGAAAGTGAACTACTTAGGACCATGAATCATGTATCCTTGAGTTCTTCACCCTCCTTGATCGTGTGATGCGAACCCTTCAGGTCAGAGATTCTTCCTTCTAGATATGTCACTAGTCTCTTTTCATGGTGGCATCAAATTCAGCTACCTAGGGAAAATGAGACGATTCAAAAGTTCTCTTGGCTCTCTTCTTCGAGTCGTAGATTCTCACTGAAGATGGAGTACATATGTCATCATAGCCCTTTTGCTTAATGAGAAAAGCCACAGTAGCAGACAATTAATCAACTTGACTTTGGAGGTGTGCAATTCGCTTATTTATATTGCCGATGATACAGTCCAGCACCTCATTTTGATCCACCATTTTAGCTCTCGACCGTGTACGGATGGGTGAGCGAGATCGCTTCATAATCACCTAATTTAAATAAATAGGAACATGGAAGCATGAAGTGTAAATAGAGAGCTAGTCCATGACAACAATTTATTTTTAGTCAAGAAAAGTCCACATATGAAGAGGATTTCCTAAAAATGAAATAGGAAAACAAAGATATGGGATGCTCCAATAGGGACGAAATTTCCTAAATATGAACTAGGAAGAGCCAAAACATAAATAAAAAAAAATCAACTTTTTTTATTTTCCAATGATTCATTGTATGGCAATTTATTTCCTCATTTCATTCTTAATTGACAAATGAATTAAATCAACGATTAACCTAAATTGTCATGAACGGACAAAACTGCAATAAAGTAAGTAAATTGCAAAGTGAGACTTTAGACAACTTACTTTCACCAAAAGGGATGACAATCACATAGGCATGCGCATGAAATGTGAGGCTCGATTTCTACCTAGACAACTTAACAAAATGGAGCTAAGAGGATAATCTGACCGTTGCAGTCTCGCATTAACGTATCAAGTCCCCCTAACTCTGGCTCAGTCAAATGGAATACCCAATAATCATGCATTCTCGCAGATATGGATAAACACATTCGACACCATGAAAGAAATTTCGGGGAAGAGAATGTCAACCTCTACATAGCAGTCTTGCTTTGGAGGAAGTATCCTTCTCAACACTATCATAGAAATCCTATTGCAGCCCAGGTCCGACCGCAGGTTGTGTGTGCAATAGTGTAGTGCTAAAGCAATAAAGCATGCACAACAGTTTAAATGCAAACAACACTTCTATAGTTTTAATTCAAACATTCATCCCTAACTCCAACCTGCAAGACAGGGGTTAGCAAAGACTACTCCCTTTATACCTCCTATCTGCAAGAACATTTAACACTTTAGGAATGTTAGGGATGTACCTAAGATCCTCGCTGCCAAACAAAAATATTTTTAAAAGAAAAAGAAAAATTGGCCTAAGTCCACTAAGTGTTTTAACACTAATCCCCAATGGAGTCACCAAGCTGTCGTGACCTTCCCGAGGGTGTTCAGGGTAGGGCGAGGTGGTTGAACATAAGCTGTATTAACCTCTACTACAAGTTCCTTATCCTTCTTGGTTGAGACTCTCCCATAAGAGTTAGTTTGATCAGACGCCCATCCATCAAGTAATGCGACTTCAATTTGCTCGCCAACAGGGATTAGCTGATTGAACGACTCAGCAGTCAATCCTAACATCCAATTTCGATATTCAAGCGGGAGTGTCTTCATGAACAAATCCATCAATTTTTTTTTTTTGTCGACTCTGGAGTAATTTGAGCAGCTATGGTCCTCCATCTCGTGACATATGCCTTGAAAGATTCCTTCCTCTTTTTCTCAGTGCGAAGTAAATCTTCTCAAGATGGAGTGACATCAATATTATACTTATATTACTTGAAGAAGGAATCGGTCAAATCCTCCCAAGTCTCCAGCAGATTAATTTTCTTCATAATGTACCACTGTAGTACCAGTCCTGTCAGGCTTGCTTGAAAATGTTGAATCAACAAGGGGATGTTATCAACATATTGGGTCATCCTGACCACATACGTCTGCAAACGGATCTTCGGGCAAGAGGTGCCATCATACTTTTCAAAGTCTGGCATTTTGAACTTCTTCGGCATCTTGACCTTTGCATAGTTGGACAAATCAATTGGGCTTTGGATAAATGAACCTTGCAGCTGCTTGAGTTTCTCCTCGATTTTTGCCATGTGTTCTTCTTGTTTCGTCTTCGGTACAACTGAGTGTATCACTTGTACCTCATCATCCACAACAATTTGAGGCGCGTCAGTAACTTTAACCCTGGAGGGGTCCTCAGAGGTTGATGGCCCAACTGTGGTCGTATTCTTACATTTATCTCTTGGATCAACCATGGGAGCATGCTATGGTAACACCATTTCAATTTGCGGAGCTGGTGGGGCAATGTTTGCCTAGAGAGAATCGATTTGCTTAAAGAGCTACTCAAGAACATTTAGGACTTGCTTCATTTCCGATTCGAGGGCAGCGATGCAAGTTTGTTCAGCAACACGTGTTTGTTCGGTGTTATCAGCCATTGTTGCTTTGGAACAAGTACGGATTGGTGATCTTGGATTAGCCATGTTTTGCCTAAGAAAAAAAATACAGTAAATATTACTTGCAATTTCGTTGGTCCATGACATTAGGTTTCGTCATCAGTCTTATTTTACATGCAATGGGGAAAATTGACGTACAATTCATTTCCACTCCTAAAAAAAGAGCTCAAGAGGTGGCTGGACCAATTAGATCAAGATGGTCAGAGATATGTAAAAGCCAGGATCGCCCGACTTCTCATGTTGTTAGAGATCAACATCCATTCTGGTGTTATATAGGCGTTGCCTCACTTCTTCGGACTTGGCAATCCATTAGCCTTCTTTAAGTAATTCACCCTCGGGAAGGTCGCGACAACGCCCAACTTGGAAAGGAAGGTGGTTACACACCCAACTTAAGGAGAAAAGTTAATCTAAAGTCTTCTTAATTTAGGATGAGGATGCATTCAATAATTTTGGACTTTAGTCATTCAATTGCAAGTTTAAGGTGTCCCTAATGGCGTAGAACTAATCATTCCTTAGGATAAGACTAGAAGACTAAGTTGCCTTGCATTTAGTGCCATCCTTAAAACATTCTTGACTTAGGAAATATTAGAGGCCAATAATGGAGCCCTTCAAGAAGATCTTGGATACCAATTATTGGGGGAGATAAGGAAGATCAATTCATTTATTAAGAGCCATCAATACAAATCTAGATGGACCAATTAAGAGCTTGCCACTTGGAACTTAGAGGCCTTTGGAAAGAACCTATAGACTTGCGACATTGCTTTTGACTTTCCACCTAAGCTATTGACGTTAAATACCCTATCAAGACCATTATTGAAGGGTGTTCTATAAATAGAGGGAAGGTTTATTTGGTACTAAATCGGTGTAATAGAATCAAACCAAGCCACAAACCCTAATTCATGCTTGGAATGCTCAAGGACTTGGAACCGGTAAGACATTCCACACACTTATGCATGGCAAGCCTTCAAGCCTTGAACTAAAGACGAAGATAAGTACCGGATTATGATACTCGATACATGGACACACGATGGACTAAATTCTAGCCGTCGACCGATGGATTCGGTGACGTTGCCTGTTCAAGTTCGTATGTCCAACGGAATCATTGTCGAAGGATAGCCATCAACCTTGGACTAGGGGACATTGCTCGATGGATTTCGGATGCCTGGTGGATTCCAAAAGAGTCAATGAATTTCAGTTATTGATAAATAAATCTTATGTGTATTATGGAATGGATCTTTGGTGCATGCTTGCATTTACCTATTTTAGGGTCTCTCATGATTTTATATAAGGCATGATTTTTATCTTGCTATTGATTTGTCATCCACAAGTGTTTGGGATAAGTTATGTGCTTCTGGAAAGACTAGGTATCATCCTACTCGGATTTTAGTAAGTTTTACTTACTGAGTTATACTCACTAGTTGTGTCTTTTCAGACTACTAGGATGGCCACGCAGGCCATGAGGTTCGACGTTGCTCTACTTTGCTAGTATAGATAAATACTATCGGATGGTCACTATGACCGTTTGGGTGGATGAAGGGCTGAATGAACTCGTTCCCCACAAGTACCGAGCTTGGTACGAGTGTTTCAATAGGGATTTTGTTGGTCCACTCTATGGCTTCGATGGTCTGCCAGGGCTTGATGGAGATGCTCCACCCGATAGTGCCATAGAGGACTACTAGTTAGCCGGTCCTTATAGGGGAACCATTTTTGGTTAGAATCTTAAAAAAGGAGATGGGTTACCCCGAAGGTGATGTACTTTTGGAAGGGACCATATGCTTTTGTAGTGTAAAGCTTAGCTCAAGTAGATGGGCTTGTAATATCAAAAGGAAAGACATGTAATCACATGTAGTATGCCGTGTATATGTAAATATATGGTTGCACGTGTGTTTTCCTGCTACTCTTGATGTTGCGATACTATGGTGATTAGGTGTTGATTTATTGCTTCCATGTGTGCATAACTCAAAGACTTATAAAAAGAAAGAAGTATGGGTCGGCGACACTCCAAGGAAGTCGCGGAAAATATAACCCTTACCACTCGTGACCCTGGAGATCGGGTCAGGGACGTTATAATAAAATTCATAAAACTTGTCATGAAAGTGCAATTTAATTTCAAAACTTTCAAAAAGTGCAATAAATCCTAAAATTTGTCAAATTGGTACAATCAAATCCCTTAATTAACTCCATTTTGCTAATGAAAAATGCTAACGTTGCTTTTTTTTATCAGTTTCTTAAGACATGTGGCACCTACCAAGTGCCAATTGGGGAAAAAAAAAGGAAGTTTCAAAATTTAAAAAGAAAAAAAATTGAAATAATTAGACCATCTATTGTCGTGACCTCTTTTTTTTTCCGGCGCCGGCGATCGGCTACGAGCGCCTAAAGGAGGCTAATGGCTCGGCTGAATTTAATTATGCCCGGACTCTCCCAAGTCCACCAATTCACGACTTTAATAATCTAAATTTTTAATATGTAAATTAATTTTAAAACGGAGTCGCCACTAATCGATTTGGGGTGGGTCAATTAGAAACCCAAGCGAAGTATCAGGAGAAATACTCACTCCTGCGCAACTAGAGAAATTAAGATCGGGGACTTGATTACACTAGTTAATCACTAATGCCCTTTCGGTACCTAATCTTGTTTAAACCCTAAGGCTTTTTGGATTTTTGAGAGATTTTCCATGTATTTTTGGGAGGAAAAACATTTTTTGAGTATTTTTCTCATTTTTTGGACATAAAAGGGATTTTTTGGTATTTTTTTGAAAAATACAAGTCCTTTTGGCTTTTTCTGAATTTTTTTGGCTTTTTCATGAATTTTTGGCTTTTTTTGGATTTTTGGCATTTTTTGGAAAATAAAATATTTTTTAATATTTTTCAAAATATTTTTGGAAAATAAATTATTTTTGATTTTTCTTGATTTTTTAGAAAATAAAACATTTTTCGACATTTTTTAATATTTTTCGATTTTCTGGAATTAAAACATTTTTTAATATTTTTTTGAAAATAAAACACTTTTTGATTTTTTTGAAAATAAAATATTTATATTTTATTTATTAGAATTATTTTATATTAAAATAACAAAATAAAACCGACCCGGGTCCTATCCGTGGGTTGGGTCCGACTCGGGCCGACGACCTAAACGCAGACGGGCCAACTTTGCGAGCCCGACTTGGATTTTTCGTCTTTTTCCTTTTTTATTTATTTTACTGAAACAGCGTCGTGGCCGGGAGTTTGGGGGTGCCTAGCTCGACCCGACAACCCGGCCCGACAACTCGCTCCGCGACCCGACTCCCCGCGAACCCTACCCGAATCACGACCCGATTCCCGCCGCCCCTGAATCTCGCGAAACCCTACCCAGTTCCGAGACCCGGATCCGACTCGACGACCTAGAAAATCGCAAACCCTAGGGTTTGCGAATCTACGGCGCCGAGGGGGGGAACTGAGGTGCTTGGCGGCTACGGCGACTACAGTGGCGAAGACGAAGGCGACAACGGCGACGACAATGGTAACGGCAACGCTTTTTTTACCTTCTCTTGAACGGGGACGGCGACGGCAACAATGCCAGATCGAAGGCAGCAGCGACAGAGACGCTCGGCGGCCCGGCGGGATTTTGCACAGCAGCGGCGTCAGGGGGTGGGACCTTCTTCCGCCTCTCTTCGCAAATCCAAAACCTCTGCACCTCCTCCGACCTCGCTTCTCTCTCTCTCCAGCCAGATCCGAGCCTCCACTGGCCGGATCTGACCTCTTCGGACTCGCTCGCCGGCGGCCTCCCGCAAAGTCTCTCAGTGGGAGGTCGGCCGAGCTTGCGGCCTGATTTCTCTCTCGCTCGCTCTTCGACTCCTCCCCCGAAGTCTCTTAGTGGGAAGATCTCAGAGCTTGCTCTTTCCGTTCTTCGATGAAGGTGGTGCCCTTTTATAGGCGAGGGGGCAGCCGGTCGACGGAGCTTCAACCGCCGGTCCCCGTGCGCCGAGCGGCCTCCGCCGGCCAAACCGGCGTCCCATCTGACGCCAGCTGCTCCCTGCACGTCCTTATCCGACGCCAGCCGCCCCCTTGCTCCACGTGCGCTACTGTTCCTCCATTTTGCTCCGGCATCGCACGCGTCCTCCTCTTCGATGCGTGCTGCTTATCCGGTTGGGGAAGAAGACAGGGGAGGAAGAAGACAAGGAGAAAGGGCCGGGCTGAGCCACGCGGCTAGGCCTCGCGGGCCTGCAAAGGAAAAGAAAAGAGGGAGGGGCTAGGCTTTGAAGGCCCAGCCCTTATGGCTATTGGCTTATGCTTTTCTTTTTGTTTGTTTTCCTGTTTTTATTTGTTTTTTCTTGTTTTATTTTTTTTATTATATACTTATTCGAAAAGACAAAATAAATTAAAAACCTGATTAATAAAATTGACCTCATTTGTCTAGGACCCGAACCATTCTTCGGTCGCCTATTAAAACAATCCATGATTTGTCTAGGACCCGAATCTCTTCGATCGCCTTGACGAGAGATTGCTCTTTCAGGACCCGAACCATTCTTCGGTCGCCTATTAAAACAATCCATGATTTGTCTAGGACCCGAATCTCTTCGATCGCCTTGACGAGAGATTGCTCTTTCAGGACCCGAACCATTCTTCGGTCGTCTGTTGGAGTAATCAGTGGTGTGTCTCGAATGCGAACCATTCTTCGGTCGCTTGGTGTAGTAATCAGTGGTTTGTCTCGGACCCGAACCATTCTTCGGTCGCCTGTTGGAGTAATCAGTGATTTGTCTCGAACCCGAACCATTCTTCGGTTGCTTGCTGGAGTAATCAGTGGTTTGTCTCGGACCCGAACCATTCTTCGGTCGCCTTGACGGGAAGTTGCTTCTCCAGGACCCGAACCATTCTTCAGTCGCCTGTTAAAACAATCCATGATTTGTCTAGGACCCAAACCTTTCTTCGGTCGCCTTGACGGGAGATGCACCGACATTTTTCAGGGCATCTCATTTGTGGGTGCCTGATTTGTATCGAGGACACCAGTTGATACCCGACCTTTCTCGGGAGATGCGTCGACCTTTCTCAGAGCATCTGTTTTGTTGGGGTGTCTGATTGCTGTCAAAGACACTGGTTGGAACCTGACCTTTCTCGGGAGGATGCGCCGACCTTTCTTAGGGCATCAATTTGGAAGATAACTAGACGATCACAAGCATCGGAGGGGTACCTGGATGATCACAGGTGCAAACTCTTGGGGGATACCTAGATGATTACAAGCATCGGAGGGGTACCTAGACGATCACAGGTACAAACTCTTGGGGGATACCTAGATGATTACAATCATCAGAGGGGTACCTGGACGATCACAGGTACAAACTCTTTGTGTATGGAATATCGACGACGTACCTGAGATATTCGTGTGGAAATATCGAGGATGGGTCTTGCATATATGTGAAGGTCTCTCACCTGCTGGTATTTGGAATATCGAGGATGGGTCTTGGATATTCATGAAGGTTTTTCACCTCCTAGTAATTGGGAATATCGAGGATGTACCTTGGATATTCATGAAGGTCTCTCACCTCCTGGTAGTTGGGAATGTTGAGGGCGTACCTGAGATATTCGTGAAGGTCTCTCACCTCCTGTAATTGGAAATATCGAGGGTGTACCTGAGATATTCGTGAAGGTCTCTCACCTCCTGGCAAAGGGGAATATCGAGGACGTGCCCCGAATATTTGTGAAGGTCTCTCACCTTCTGGTAAAGGGAATATCGAGGACGTACCTGGGATATTCGTGAAGGTTTCTCACCTCCTGGTAATTGGGAATATCAAGGGCATGCCTCGTATATTCATGAAGATCTCTCACCTCCTGGTAAATGGGAATATCGAGGGCGTACCTGGGATATTCGTGAAAGTCTCTCACCTCCTGGTAATTGGGAATATCGAAGGCGTACCAGAGATATTCGTGAAGGTCTCTCACCTCCTAGTAATTGGAAATATCGAGGGCATGTATCGCATATTCATGAAGGTCTCTCACCTCCTAGTAAATGGGAATATCGAGGACGTGCCCCGAATATTCGTGAAGGTCTCTCACCTCTTGGTAAAAGGAATTTGAATGTAGCACGAGGCTTACCTGGATTGCCGCAGGCACTTAAAAGGTGTGGAACACCTGGATAGCCACAGGTGTACAAAGTACTGGGATACTTGGATGAACACAAGTATTTAATGATACAACCTGGGACCACTCAGTTGGTCCAAGTGTAAGAAAGCATACTTGGGTAGGCGTAGGCACACAAAGCAGTGGAATGCTTGAACAGCTGCTATTATTTGGGGACAACTCGGGCAAGTTGAGTGTCATGAAAAGGAAGTACCTAGACAAGGGTGGGTACTTGACGATATGGGGATACCTAGATAGTAGTAGGTATTCCAAGAGATACTTGGTCAATCACAAGTATCAATACTCTGGGGACAAATCGGACAGGTCGAGTGTCAGAAAAAGGGAGTATCCGAACGGTGACCGGTACTCAAAGACAATAGGGATACCTAGACAGCAGTAGGTATTCAACGATAAAGGGGATAGGGATATGCTTACCTCGCAATATCTCTGATCTCTGAGAGTATGTCTGTTATTTGCACAGAATGCACACATGATTGTATATGCAGTAAATTCATGAGTTTAAATGGGATCCATGCATGACAATTTTGTCAGTTTTGGCATCATCCGAATTCTACTGGGGAAAATTTGAAAGACAACATCCATTCCAAATGTAGATGTCTTGAGCATGCCAGATGAGGGACTTTCAGTCTGAAAGGACTTTCCAGTCTTTCTCATGGAAAAGGCTATCCTGACCATTGATGCAGGATTTATAAGGACCACACTTCTCACTGTCATCATGTCAGCAGGGGTCTGAGTATTCTCGCAAGTGGTATGACTTTACCAATGTGAGAGGTCTTTGTTGAAATTGTGATGAAGACTTGGTCAATAGCTCATGAAATGGGACCGTCGAGGTCAAGGCTCATGAACGAAGTGCCGCACGATCATCTCCAGGTTTGCAAGTCAAGAGTCCTGCGAAAAGAGATAGAATAGTCTTGCTCGTACTTCTTCGAGGGATGCTTATAGACAAATGAAATCCTACGTTAATTGAAGTGCCCCTAGTCTGAAGAGACTTTTACAATGGGATGCAATGTAGGCTTGATTCATGTGTAAAAGGGTGAGAGCTGGTGATTGCCTTGGCATTTGTCACCAGTCTTTCTTCTCACTGTCAAATTGAGGTTCTATGGACCACAATAGCAACATTTTCTTGGCTGTATTTTTGACTGGGAGGCATTGGCCTTGCTTTTACCAGGCACACTGCTTTTTCCATGCCCTTATTTTTTATCCCAACTTTTCATTTATGGGCATTGACCTTGCTTTTACCAGGTACACTGTTTTTTTATGCCCATGTTTTTTATTCTTGTCGATAGAGGAACCGGCCTAGGCAAGTTCAATCGAAGCACCATTATTAGACTGTTGAGTCTTCATCTTCAATAGGCGCTCTGGGCTATGGCAGTAACTTCTATTTTGCCTCCATGTTAAGGTGAAATTACAGACTCAATTGGGTTGTACAATGAATACAAGTGCATAGAGAAAGAATTGCTCTTCGTCATTCTAGGGCACTTAAATTAACGTGAGTGTTCATATGTAATAAGGACACCCGAAGATTGATGCAAGTGCCAGCAAGAAAATTTCTATCTCTCTTCTCACCTTATGATGCTGAGTTGCTTTCGACTTGCCCCAGTGTGGGGTGGTTCTTTGACGGGAGCATAGCAGGAATTTGTCAGTGTATGGGGCTCAATGGGGTGAGCAATGGAATGCCTCTCACTATTTTGGTTATCGTACCATTCGTGAGAGAACTCTTTACCCTGCAACCATGGAATCTTATGCACTCATCTCACAAGTGTATAGATGGGGGACTGTGTGTAGGATATGGCTTGCCTTTCATCATTCTAACGTACCTCATCTAGCATGCTCAATTAATCTTGTATTCTTCACTTAGCTGTCTATTCTAATAATCCTCAGTGGAATCAGTGACTTAGACAGACGAAATCATCATGCAGAATTCATCTGGAAATGACATGCAACATTTTGAATATGATGGAGTTTGAACTTTTCAAAACAAGTGAATGGTTTTGACTCAAAAAAGACCCTATTGACAACTTTAGGAGTTAACGTAATGGTGTTTCCAAATATGTTAAATTTTGAACATCAAAAGGGTTATTTGTAAATGGGTGTCGATAGTCATCCCTATTGATTAGCGATATGACACATGAAGGATCAGCCAAAGATTGGGAATTTGATCAGGCATCTCTGCTTTTGCCCCTGTAGAGGAGAAGATGTACAAGTATATCAATTAGTTTGGCCAAAATCAAATGTGAGTTAAGGCCTGAAGATTTTCCGTCATTTGCTTTGGTGATTACTCAGGACGCCATTTCATTTAGGAGAGTTTGTCATGCCCCTCATTGATTATTATCCTTGTCAAGTGATCCTGTAACAAGACATGCTTCTCGTTGATTTGTTATCCTTGCTTTTGACAGTCAGGTGATCCTGAAGTGAGAAGGGGGACACGAAGTCCTATGTCCCTTACTTCGTTAGGTCAATTATTCTTTGAGTTGGCCCTTGGATGACATGTCTTTTTACACGAAGCCAGGTAAATTTAATGTAGGTCATTTCCATGTACTAGCTTGGCCAATATTGATTTGCCTAACCATCAAATTTAGCTCTTGAATACTTGTGCTTCCTGCCAATAGGGGGAATATGTCAAAAGTGAATTCAAAGAGGGGGGAGTATTGGAAACGATACCAAATTACTCTTCTCCAAAGTTTGTATTTGCTGACTCCTGATGATGTTTGAATGTCGATGACAGCCTTTTTGTCTTGGCATAGTTTGACATTTCTTTCGATTAGCCTTCCTCACTTGTGACCATGTATGCATAATTGTTGGTAATTGATTCATCTTCAATGCCTTCCTTCTATGGAATTTCTCCTTTTGTCTTTAACTATAGCATCATTGGGCAAAAGTCAAGTACCTCAAGCTTCTATGGAATCTGAGATGGACAATCAAAACCTCCAATTCTCTGGTGGCAATCACTTCTTGCGAGAGCATGCGTTTGAATAGGAAGTCAGGTTTCTAGGTCCTCATTCTGAATAGGGGCTAGAGACTGCTTCAACTGTCTAGATTTCTTCCCTGTTGACAGTAGCCAATTCAAAGAAAGAGAAAAGATCCCCTCCTTGTGCTTCTGGGCTTGTCAAAGCTGGAAGTCCCGTTGATGAAACCACAGCATCTGGTTGCTCAGGCACATTGTGGGGAAAGGATATTGTTCTGGCTTATAAAGGAGTTGGGCAGGAGCAAGGTGGAGTGTATAGAGCTCTTGGGAATGGCTTGATTCCAACCGTATGCATGTACCTAATTGATCTACTGTAAAGGAGTTGGTGTCTTTGAATTTGGCGAGTTCACATGATGCGCTTACTTCAAATGCCCTCTGTCACACTAAGTCAAAGGGGATGGGAATGATCTTCTGATGAAGTGAGCGAGTCAGAAAGACAAACATGATTAAATTTATCATCTTGTTTTAACAAAAGCTTTTGGGTGATGAAATATTTTTTTTCAAAATACGTCTTTGAGCGAGAAAAAGCATGAGGAAGCCGAGCCCTCAGTATTCTCCTTGGATGATGTATTTTTTTTCATGGTTGGATAGCATTACCGGGCTGGTTTGGAGTACCGCTTCATGCTCTTAAAACAAAATATTATAACTGTACAATAGAGTACTTGGAATGGAAAATACAACCGTAGCACACTAGATAAGATAAGAAACATGAAATTATAAAAACAAGTAAAACCCATGAAAACTCCTGTGTAAAGGAGTGCTTTGATAGTGTTGTTTCTGAAATCAAGCGCCTTTGAGTTCCTCGCCTCCAGTAGACTCGAAGTATTCACATGAGAGGACCACTTCATTGAAGCTATGGAAATGCAACCCATACAACCTACAACGATGCTTGCGAGGTAAAGCCCCTATGAATAACTTTATCATTTCTTCTTCAGCCAGTTGAGGGTAAGTTTGCATCATAAAAGCCTCCCACCTCCTTGCGTATGCTCGGAAATCCTCCATTGGTCTTCTTCTGAAGTGAACTAAGTTATGACAAGGCACTTCAGTGCCAATCTAGCTTTGATACTGAAGCAGGAATGCAGAAGATAGCTCATTCCAATCTCTCATGAGTTATATATCTGCTATGATGAACCATTGTAATGTAGATCCCGTAAGACTCTCTTGGAAGGCCTAAGTTGTGAATGACATCGGGTCATAGTACCGACTCATTTCAGCATGGAGGTACTGTAAGTGGGCCACGGGGCAAGTCGTGCCGTTATACTTGCAGAGATTAGGTATCCACATCTCTCCAGGGGTCAGGATCCTATGAGGGCAAGACGAGCCTTGTATGTCTTGGTTAGGCCACTGGTTTTCCCACTACATATTCACTGTAGTGGTGAATTCTTCTGTTTCAAGGAAGTTGGACTCTACCGAAATTACCCCATTACTTTCTTCTGGATTAAAATTTCCAAATGAGGATGAAGTATTGAAACTATCCTCATGGTCAGAGGATGAGCTTAGTACTTCGTTAGGATCGTAGCGGATAAAGACGTATACTTCTTCTTCTGACGGGCCTTCATCCCCGGGTGAGGGTAGGAAACAGTTATACAATGAATCGTCAGTTTCATTATCGAAATAACGCTGGAAGTCCTTGGGATTGTATTCTGGAGCCGAGAAGTCTTCAGGGTTGTACTCTAGGGGATGGTAGCCTTCAAAGCTGTATTCTTGGGAATGCTCGAAGCTTTGGTGCGGTGGCTCGTCGGTAGGTGCTGCATTGATCTGCTTAGGCTTTCTTTTCTTGGCTTCTGGTCTAGACCTTTTGAGTAAGGCCCTTCGTTTTGCCAGCTCGATTCTGTCAAGGGAAGTGAGAGACATTAGAGTTTCATTGTCTGATTCGCTTTCCAGGTTGATAGGGGTGGGTATTTTTTGGACCCTAGCTCTTGGAGTAAGCTTGGGGAGTCGTACAATCGTGCCCCGGTGTAGCACCCCTCGACGGCCCCCGATCCGATTTGGGTCGCCACAGTTTGCTTACCACTTAATTTCTTAATAACATGTCACTTTGATACTATTTCAATTGCAGCGGGTCCATACAACCATGGGGGTTTACATCTTTTAGATCGGTCCCTTGCACAATTTAAATACGAAAGCACATCCAACAACTCCCTTCCCTACATTCAGAAATCGATGCACACCTACTAAACATTTATAAGTAAAAGCCGTACACTTTTATTCACTTAACCCAAATGGACATCATTCATCGATACATCAAATTGCCATAGTCTTTCTATACTTGGCTATATTTCAAAAGATGACCGATGTCGCTTCCAATAGTCGTCTACTTTAGAGTCCATCGATTAGTGTCGGCGTCCAAAAGTTCCCTCCTTTGCTATCCTCCTCCTCATGGTCACATCCAACCGTTCAAACCATCTACTAATCTGAAATGTTGGTCCCCAAAAGGGGTGAGTACAACCACTCAGCAGGTAAAGGAATCCAATAACAACTCAATGCATCATACAAATCATACATGCATTGCAGGCGTAACTTACCTTGAAGCCATGCGCATACTATCATGCATCATCATCACAAATTTCAACACATACATGTGTATCATCACTATATCATACATGTCATCATCATCATGACATCATCACATTACACATGTCATCATCATGGCATCATCATCATCATCATTGTCATGCATATCATCATGCATATCATACCATGGGTGATCATCACATCACATCTCATCATCACTATCATGCATATCATCATGCATATCATACCATGGGTGATCATCATATCACATCACATAACATCATCATCATCATCATGCATATCATCATGCATATCATACCATGGGTGATCATCATCATTATCATTATCATGCATATCATCATGCATATCATACCATGGGTGATCATCATATCACATCACATAACATCATCATCATTATCATGCATATCATGCCATGAGTTGATTATCATCTTTATCTTTCAATTTTGATCACCATATCACCCATTTCTCAAATCATCAATCTCATCATCAACCCTTCGGGCAGAAACCTCCGATAGGGCTCATCATCCCACATTTTACACTCGCATCCCATGCGAGAAAACCTCCGGGCATGTATCCAAGATACAACCGGGCATCCGCCCCCCCACATTCCGGGCATCTCGCATCCCAACTAGCATCACGAGGAACCTCCGGGCATGTATCCAAGATACAACCAGACTTCTGGCCTTTACCCTTCTAGCCAAGCATCCCGCACCCCAATCCTGGTGTCGCGAGGCATCTCCGAGCATGTATCCAAGATACAACCGGACTTCCGGCCCCCCACATTCCGGGCATCCTGAAACTCCCAGGGAATCTCTGGAATTACGCCACCAGGCCACCAGACAACATCCTCCACCACAACCTCATTCTCATCCACATTTATCTTTTATCTCAATTTAACATGGCAATTTGGCATGGCATCAAACATATCACACTTGCATCTCAATTCACATGTCATGCACATGTCATAGCTTAATCACATAAGCATTTCAATTCACATGTCATGCACATGTCATAGCTTGATCACATAAGCATTTCAATTCACATGTCATGCACATGTCATAGCTTAATCACATAAGCATTTCAATTCAATACATGTACAAGGACCATGTCATAGGCATATCAAGACTTTATCACATATACATCTCAATCAAATACATGTGCAAAGACCTCATCACACATATGCTACCCAAATACAATTGAATCCATGGCCAAATAAAAATCCATTTTATTTTTTTATTATTTTATTATTTTATTATTTTATTATTTTATTATTTAATATCAATAATTTCCCAAAATTCCAAGAAGTATTTAACAAACCCATAGGATGATATTTTCTTGCAAAATTCGTGGCCAATTTAAATTTTTACCAAATTCCACAATTTCCCCAAAACATCCTATAATTCTCGGATTTAAACCAAATGCACAGTTTCCGAATAAATTTAATTAAAATATCTATTCTGCCTCCAAAAATTACGAAATTTTACAGGGTGATAGCCAACAAATTTTCGTGCATTTTTCATGAATAACTATAAGTCAAATTCTTTATAGATTAATTTATACAACTCCACGAAACTTCTGGAACCTCTACCGTTTCGTCCAGAGTACATATCACCGAAAAACTTAGGTTTGACCCATCTAATCCCTTTCGTTTCCTCTAAAATTAGAGTATGTTATGTATCAATGTGTCCTTTACAAGTTTCATGAAGAGATATAGGTTAAATAACCAAGGTATGATCCACTTTTAAGTCCTTGAAGTCTCGGGTGTCTCGGTATACTTCAACAGAATCAAGCATCTCCAAGATCTAGCCTATTAACTAGGCTACACTCCTTCATTTCTCTTAAAATTTGAGTATGTTGTAGTTTAAGATGTTACCTACAACTTTCAAGAAGACAACAAAGTCAGATTTGCATCACAAACCAACATGCAACCAAGAATCCAACAAGAGGTCAGTGAAAACATCACAGATCTGGGGTCTCCGTAAGATGAAGCTTTAGCCCCTTGAATCTCCATCATTTTCCACGAAATTTCAGTATGTTATATTTCAAGATGTTATCTACAACTTCCATGAAGACATCGAAGCCAAAATCAAACTCTAAACATGCATGCAAGCTCACACAACATTCTGACTCGAGCGGATTCATGCGAAAACATTCCAGATCTGACATCTCCGTAAGATGAGAGTTTGACCCCTCAAAGCTACATAATTTTCCACTAAATTTCAGTATGTTATATTTCAAGATGTTAGCTACAACTTTCATGAAGACATCAAAGCCAAAATCGGACTCTAAACACACATGCAAGCTCAAACAAGATTCTGACTCCAAACAGTTCATGCGAAAACAATGGTGCAAGAGTAGAAAGTGGATTCCCAACTTGCCTCTAGACCTCACGAACGGCAGCACACCGGCGACGGACGAGCTCCTCCTCTCTCGGCCACTCTCCCTCTCTCTCGCACAATTCTCTCTCTCTCTCCCTCACTTGGCCGAATACTCTCTCTCTCTCTCCCTCTCTCTCTCTCTTTTTGGTTATATATATGTGCATGCCATCTTATTTTGCATGGGGGACAAGTGGCAAAAATGAGAGAACAAGTGGCAAGGTTGAAGACAAGTGTTGGAGGACATGCAAGGTGGGCTTGGGCCGGCCACTCTTGGGCCTCCTCTTGGGCTGGTCGACAGCCCCCTTTTGTGGGCCTAATTGGGCCGACTTGCTTGGCCCACTAAGGCTTTGGCCAATGGGCCTAAGGCCCAACCTAAAAATTGATCTTTTCCCCTTTTTTTTTTTGAATTTCTTTTATAAATATTTTAAACTTTAAATTTTCCACATGGCCAAAGTCTTATGACATTTCATTTATTGAAATTTAATTTATAAAGTGCATGGCCAAGCATAGATTATTAATTTACCCTATAGTCCTAAATTCAAAATTCATAAACACAAGCACAATAACACCTAGCCTTAAGAAACTAATGGCTAACACATAGACCATAGGTAATTTCATTACCTAATTATAGGCTTTAATTTCTCTAGAGGATGTCCTGAATTTTGGGATGCCACACCCGGTCTTGAACAGGCTCTGTGTCTTTGATCTCGTACAAAGACTCCTTGTCTTTCCTAGTGGGAAATTTTCCAGTAACAGGGTGTTGTTCAGCTGCCCATTTATCATGCAAGGCTTCATTGACATGCTCTTCTCCTATCTCAACGACTAACGGTTCCTCGTGCTCCACGATCATTGGCTCTTCGTAGGGCAAGGCTATGTCAGGGCTGATGTCAATATCATATTCTTGGTGAAAAACATGAATTAGTTCCCTCCAGGTTTTAAGATGATTAATCTTCCTGATAATGTACCATCGCAAGGCAGAGCCAGTCAAGCTCGATTGGTACGATTGAATCATCCTTCGGACCAAGTAGGCCTGCAAGTAGGTCTCTGGGCGGAAGGTATTAGCATACCTTTCGCATTCAGGTGCTTTGAGTTTTTCAGGGATCTCAATGTCGGCATAATTGGACAGGTCCATGGGATTCTGCTCCTGCAGCTGGCTTAACTTTTTCATGATCCTTTCAAACCGTCTATGGTACTGGCTATTTTCTGGCAAATTTACGGGTGTCATGACGGCAACTACAGAGTTGGGCTAAGCTTGAGTGGATTTCATTTGTCTCGAGAGTTGTCGAAGGACAATGGACGTCTGTCCTACGCCGTCTTCAATGCTAATGAGACGATTTTGTATATCATTCTGATCGGGTCCTATTGCATGAGGCCATTCACGAGCGATTGGTGGCCGGCGATTCATAATTACCTATTCGTTGCGAAAACAATGAATGAGCACGAAAGTAAACAAAGATTGACCCATGGCAATGATCTAACTGGTTTTTTTTTTTTTTTTATCAAAAGAGGATTTATAGACTACAAACTCCTGACTTGAAATTGAAATGACGGGATGAAATACTAGATATTAAACAAAAGTCCCTAAACAATGGGACAAAACTTTCACACTATTAACACTAAGGGGCACATGATTGCCAATTTATATGCGACGGGTAGTCTTGCGCTTGCGCAGATGCTTGCTTCCTTGGGCTGGCTCTGAGGTATGCATCCAGTCTATTCCCAAATCCCTCTCCATGAGCTCTGCTTGCTCGTGCTGGCTGCTCTCGCTGATTGAGTGAGGGATTGATGGCTTCCATTTTTTCGGAATGCAATGGTTGTGGATGTAGGATATGGAGGCGTGGTGGGCTTTTTCTTCTCCCTCAAGCCCTTCAGCTACCACAATCCTTTTTGCGATAGCACTTGTCCCAAGTTTCCTGAGTGGTAGAAACTTCGAATGCGTAGTCACGGCTTGTATTGAAAAGAACTGAAGAGATCTTCCTGATGGAAGGCGATGGGATCTCTTGAAGGGCTCCATATTGTCGTGCCACCTGATAAGGGTGATAGAGAATGGCGCTGGTGTGGCCAAGCAACGGAATTGGGAGATCACGCTTATAAGCGAAGCGAGCTCTTTTTTCATGGAACCAACTAGCACACCATTGGAATGCCTCAGGAGTTGGGTCTCTTAGGAAGTTTACCCAATTTAAATAGCTTTGATTGGGAATATACGGTCCTAAAACCATAAATTTTTGTAATGGATTTTCAAAGCATTCGTTTCAGATGATCGCATGAAGTCTTGAAATTCGCTTAGGTGAGAAAAGAACCAGACTTGTAAAATTTTAGGAGAGGCTCACATGATTTTCTCTGAGTTGTCTTTAAAACGATTAAAGGACAAGAATGTTTCAGTTAAGATCACGTTGACATAATTCCCCCCTCTTAAGATCTGATCAACTATCCATGATATCTTGGGAGTTATGGCATTTCTTTGATGGGGGAAGATGATGAGCCCGAAAAAGGCCAGGAGGAAAATCTCACTTTTCTGGGTCATAGGCTGATTTTGGAAACATGCATTCATAAATTCCAGTGGGCAGGTTTTATGGTTATCTTCAAGAATTTGTATCATAGTATGGACTTCAGTTCTTAAAAGCCGTGCTAACCCACGTATCGGGATGATGCCTGTTGATGGTTTGACGAGCTTTTTCTCAAGAGGCATTCCAGTGATGATGTTGTATTCTTCCAGGGTTGGGGTTAGCTCAAACCTACCGAATATAAAAGTAACCGTCTTTGGGCACCAGAAATGTGCCATGGCTTGTATGACTTTAGGGCGAACAGTGATTTGGATCAACAATAGGAGATGACCGACTTTGGCCTTCACACGTTCTTGGGCAAACTGATCTAATTGACCCCACCATCTGAAGAGCTTTGCCTTGGGAGTAGGAATGAACTGGATATTGTCTTTCCCCATCGCATATAAACTGGGACTTGAAAAGCTTATCCTAAATTGCCATGGGCCAAATAGAAAGACTGAGTAAAAGTAAAGAAATTACTTTTGCTTTTTAAAGAAAAATGGCAAGCACAAAGACATGTGCGTGAGACGTGCGGCTCGATTTCTAACTGAGAAGGATTTGTGAGATTAAAAGGATATTCGCTCGTCCCAGTCTCGCGTTAGCAACATACCCTCCTAACCTCGGCTAAGAAATTTGGGGAAAAGAAAGGCAACCTCTACATCGCAGTCTCGCGTTCGAGGTCGTATCTTTCTTAACACCATCCTAGAAATCCTATGGCGGCCCAAGTCCAGCGGCCGGGTTGTGTGTGCCATGTGTAGTATTGAAACAGTAAAGCATCCACAACAGTTTATAATCACAAGATAATCTATTTTAAACAAAATTAAAATAAATTTCTAAGCTTTTGACCTGCATAAAAAAAAAAAGCCTAATTCAGTAAAGAATTTAAACAAGACAAAAATGGCCTAAGTCTTCAAATCCCCAGTGGAGTCGCCAAGCTATCGCGATCTCTTTTTTTTTTGACACGCGATCGGGTACAGGCTCCTAAAAGAGGCTAATAGCTCGACTGAATTTAATTATGCCCAGACTCTCCCAAGTCCACCAATTCATGACTTTAATAATCAAAATTTTTAACCTGTAAATTAATTTTAAAACGAAGTCGCCACTAATTGATTTAGGGTGGGTCGATTAGAAACCCAAGCGAAGTATCAGGAGAAATACTCGCTCCTGCGCAATTAGAGAAATTAGGATCGGGGAATTGATTACACTAGTTAATCACTAGTATTTTTGGAAGGAAAAACATTTTTTGAGTATTTTTCTCATTTTTTGGACATAAAAGGGATTTTTTGGTATTTTTGGAAAAATACAAGTCTTTTTGGCTTTTTCTGAATTTTTTTGGCTTTTTCATGAATTTTTGGCTTTTTTTTAATTTTTGGCATTTTTTGGAAAATAAAATGTTTTTTTAATATTTTTCAAAATATTTTTGGAAAATAAATTATTTTTTATTTTTCTCGATTTTTTAGAAAATAAAACATTTTTTCGACATTTTTTAATGTTTTTCGATTTTCTGGAAATTAAAACATTTTAAATATTTTTTTGAAAATAAAACACTTTTTGATTTTTTTTGAAAATATAATATTTATATTTTATTTATTAGAATTATTTTATATTAAAATAACAAAATAAAATCGACCCGAGTCGGATCCGCGGGTTGGGTCCGACCTGGACTCAGATTTTTCGTCGTTTTCCTTTTTTATTTATTTTACTGAAACGGCGTCGTGGCCGGGCGTTTGGGGTCGCCCAGGCCGACCCGACAACCTGGCCCGACAGCCCGCTCTGCGACCCGACTCCCCGCGAACCCTAGCCGGATCCGACCCAAATCGCGACCCGATTCCCGCCGCCCCCGAATCTCGCGAAACCCTACTCGGTTTCGAGACCCGGATTTGACTCGGCGACCTGGAAAATCGCAAACCCTAGGGTTTGCAAATCCACGGCGCCGAGGGGGGGAACCGAGGTGCTTGGCCGCGACGGCGACTATAGCGGCGGTGACGACGAAGGTGACAATGGCGACGGCAACGGTAATGGCGACGCTTTTTTTACTTTCTCTCGAACGGGGACAGCGACGGCAACAATGCCATATCGAAGGCAGCAGCGGCGGAGACGCTCGGCGGCCCGGCGGGATTTTGCACAACAGCGGCGTCAAGGGGTGGGACCTTCTTCTGCCTCTCTTCGCAAATCCAGAACCTCTGCACCTCCTCCGACCTCGCTTCTCTCTCTCTTTGGCCAGATTTGAGCCTCCACCGGCCGGATTTGACCTCTTCGGACTTGCTCGCCGACAGCCTCCCCTGAAGTCTCTCAGTGGGAGGTCGGCCGAGCTCGCGGCCCAATTTCTCTCTCGCTCGCTCTTCGACTCCTCCCCCGAAGTCTCTCAGTGGGAAGATCTCGGAGCTCGCTCTTTCCGTTCTTCGATGAAGGTGGTGCCCTTTTATAGGCAAGGGGGCAGCCGGTCGACGGAGCTTCGACCGCCGATCCCCATGCGCCGAGCGGCCTCCACTGGCCGAACCGGCGTCCCATCCGACGCCAGCTGCTCCGTGCATGTCCTTATCCGACGCCAGCCGCCTCCTTGCTCCACGTGCGCTACTGTTCCTCCATTTTGCTCCAGCGTCGCGCGCGTCCTCCTCTCCGGCGTGTACTACTTATCCGGTTGGGGAAGAAGACAGGGGAGGAAAAACAGAAGGAGAAAGGGCCGGGCTGAGTCACGCGGCTGGGCCTCGCGGGCCTACGAAGGAAAAGAAAAGAGGGAGGGGCTAGGCTTTGAAGGCGCAGCCCTTGTGGCTATTGGCTTATGCTTTTCTTTTTGTTTGTTTTCCTGTTTTTATTTGTCTTTTGTTGTTTTCTTTTTTTATTATCTACTTATCCGAAAAGACAAAATAAATTAAAAACTTGATTAATAAAATTGACCTGACTAAAATTGAGGTGTCAACATCTATCTTCTTCTTTCCTTCATTGATGCGCAAGCTACAAAAAGTTACTCTTCATCTTCTTCCTTCATTATCTATCTTGATGACTAGAAGCTTAAGTGGTCATAGTTGAGCTCAACGAAACTCGAGTAGCCATGGCCATGGTTAGAGAGTTAACAATGACAACAAACCTGGTATTCCATGAACGAACAAAGCACATTTAGATTGACTGCTACTTTGTTTAGGAACATATGTAGCCTAAAAGACCATGAGAACTTAGCACATACCGCCAAAAGGCATGCAGCCCCGCTAGTGGGAGGGGCGGGGGCCGGCGGCAGGCCCAGAGAGTAGCAAATCTACGGTTTGATTCTCGTGAGCATCACACACACATACACATAGTAGAGAGGAGCGAGATTGGAGAAAAATAAAAAAAAAGCTGAGCACAAATCCACTAGACTTCAAGTGGCAAACATCTTTACCAAGATTTAGTTCAAGCCAATTTACATTTCTTGTTAGCAAATTGGGCATTCAAGACCTGCATGTGCCAACTTGAGGAGAAGTACAGGAAAAATTTACTTTTTATTTTTTAGATAGCATAATAATTGGCGTATCTCTTCTAATTCACATTTGGTGTATATCGTAAATAATATGTTAGGGAAGACTTAGTAGATTTTTCCCTTTCATTTTCTATTGAGCAATACCTTATACACATTTTTGCATTGTACGTGAGTAATACAAGCCATTTACAAATTCTCTTGGTAGATCCATTCAATCGTATGATTAAAAAGATACCTCGTTTTTTTTTTTTTTTAAGATATACACACAGGGAAATTCGAGTCCATCCAATTGATTGTTAGCTAGACCTTTCACATCTCACGTGCTTTAAATATTCATCTAAAAAAGGGAAATTTTATTTCAATGGACATTAATAAATAATTGGAATAAAAACACCAATGGTCCTTGAATTTTGACTCAATGTGATTTTTCAATTTTTAATTTATTTAATGTGATCCTTGAACTTCACGTTAACGTGCAATATGATCCATGAACTTTTAATTTATTCAATGTGGTCTCTAAATTTGTTTGTACAAGTTTTTTTTTTTTTTTGTGACCCAAAAACCACCATACAGCCAGTGACATAAATTTGGGACGGACTGAGCCACCACCACAGACCCAGCTACGGGTAAGTCGTGCGAATGCGATGCCTCTAGAATTCGAACTCCTCCCCTTTGTGAGGAGGAGAGAGCCCGAAGCCAACTGCCCCACCACGGGCGGTGGTTGTTTGTACAAGTTCTAGTCCATAAATTTATGAAAAATTATAATATTGCATTTCAATTGATTCAAGTTCGAAGACAATGTTGAACATTTTTCTATAATTCAAGGACTAAGTTGAATATATATCAAAAGCTCACGAACCACATTAAACAAATTAAAAGTACTGGAATCACATTGCGCATTGTGCCAAAGTTTAGGGATCATTTGTGTTATTTTCTTAAATATTTTCTGGTGCAAAACATTCGCGTTTGAACCTAAACAGTAGCATTCATTTGGGAAAGAAACGAAGAGGTCAGAAGCTAAGCAATGAAGGAAATGAATATGAACGGGTCATTAAGGAACTTCCATGATTCATTAATTTGATGGTGTGGTTCTATAAATAGACATAGCTTGCTCATATTTCTCTACATTGCCCAAAAGAGCACTACCAATCCATCAATCCATCTTTGATACGCTTCAGCATCCGATAATGGCTCCATGGCTCGTGGGGCAAATTGAGGTCTACGTGTTGATAGTATCATTATGTGCAGGGGCTTCGACTTCGGCCACGACGCCCCCGAATTCCACATTGGCCGAGTTCGAGCAGTGGATGGCCCGCCACGGACGGAGTTATGCGGATAATCGCGAGAAGGTGAAGCGGTACGAGATCTTTCTGGAGACTTTGCGCTTCATCGAAGACTTCAACTACAAAGCGGCTAATCGGAGCTACAGAGTGGGTCTGAACCAATTTTCAGATTTGACCACGGATGAGTTCGTCGCGAGATACACCGGGTTCCGAGCGGGGTCTAATAGCTCAAATTCATCTGCGACTGCTACTTTCAAGTACCAAGGTTCGACTCATGTCCCGTCTAGCGTAAATTGGGTGGATCGAGGAGTTGTGAACAGGATAAAATACCAGGGCCCATGCGGTAAGGCAGTAACAAAATCGTACTACATTATTGTACAAAGACACTTTACTTTCTTGTCGTGATTTTCTTTTTTTATTTCAAAGCAAGTGAAACAATATAATCCTTCCATGTCCTTAACTCAATATTTTCTTGTCTTGTGATTTTGTTTGCATACATTTTTTCATATGAACGAACTAAATATTCTTTATGGCCCTTGAAAACAATCAACAGACGTGTATTACTTAAACCCACTAAAACAATTTAAACATTAATGAAGTAATACTTAGATTATCACAAGCTTCATACTTTTCCAAGAGCCATCACTCTAGGTGTGTGCAAAGAAACCGGAAACCATCCAGACTGCCCCAAACCGATCCGAACCAGTCCAAATAGGTAGTTCCCATGGGGACCAGTCTAGTTCTCAATTCTAATTTATTGAAATCGATGAGTATCGGTCAAGTTTCTAGTTCTAAGCATGGAACCGCCCACTTGTCCACCCAAACCGGTCCGGTATTTATATTTTAAAATTTTAACTCTTTTCTCAAGTCTGTCGCCTTACTTGTTAGTCCTTAAAAAAGAAACTGAATAGCAGTGAAACTAAATAGTAGTGAATGGATTGTAGTTACACACCCAGAATGGATTTTGACTACTATAATGTTAAACTTGATACCAGTGAATAGCACTTTGAGAAACTGAATAACATCAGTATTTAATGAACACCAAAGTGGTACTTAGGATTTTGCAGTTGCACACCCAAAATAGCACTTGAGAAACTGAAATACTTAATGTTGACTGCTATTCACTATGTAGTATTCAATGTCATAGACCCAGAATGGATTTGCAGTTACATGCCAATTACTCAGTAGTGAGCGGTACAATTCTCGAGTAGGTTCATGAAACCAATGGGTGGTTTCCAATTTGTGTAACTGGTCCTTAGTGGGTAGTTTCAAAATCTAGAATATGACCGCCCACCTTAAAACTAACCACCCCTACTCTAAACGATAATGTTTCATAATATATAGTGGATAAGAGAGGTTCGAAAATATTATTTCACTATGTCAACACATTTAAATTTTTCTCTTAGTGGCTTGGAACCATGGAATTCATGGGATCTATTGGTAGAAGAATCATTTCAATGTCATATCTTGTCACGTAAAGTTAGTGAGTTCTCGTTCCTTTCCATAAAACTAAGCTATATTCTAATTCAAAATAGTTCGTCGCATACTGCAAATTGAATCACATTACCGTAGCACTCTCCATGCCTAGTATGTGAGAAAAATTATGGAATGCAACTTCAATTCTAGTATGTTACACCATTATTACAAAGAGAAATGATTGTATGATAATCTTTAATTTACTACGAGAGTAGCAGTTTATTTTGGACAATAAAAAACTAAATCACAAATAATTATAAGTTATTGTGAGACCCATTTGTGGCTCATAATTGATCATTATTCTCACAATACCCAAAGATTATCATACTAGCAAAACCCTATTATAAAACAAGTATTCTAATCATGGTATTTAATCCATCTACATACATACAAAGGCCACAACCACCGTAGCACTTCTCGTTTATTTCTTGTGTAGAATCTTGCTGGGCATTCTCAGCAGCTGCAGCTGTGGAATCGATCACAGCAATAAAAACCGGTGTACTACTCAGCTTGTCCGAGCAACAGCTTATTGACTGTGCCACAAACGGGGGAAACCATGGATGCGAAGGCGGTCGGGAGAACGATGCCTATAATTACATTGTCCAAAACAAAGGCATAAGCTCTGAAGACACTTACCCCTACATAGGCGCTGATAACGCTTGCAACACACAAGCCGCTTCCTTTGCTGCAGCGCAAATATCAGGGCATGAAGACATCCCTGTGAGCGAAGACGAGATATTGAAGGCCGTGGCAATGCAACCGGTTTCAGTTGCCCTCGACTCGAGCAGTGCCGGATTCCAGCATTACGTTGGGGGCATCTTCGAGGGCCCTTGTGGGATGAACTTGAACCATGCGGCCGTGATAGTCGGATACAGGACAACCCCGGACGGTGTCGACTATTGGCTGCTCAGGAACTCATGGGACGTGACGTGGGGCGAGGAAGGATACATGAGAATTCTGCGGAACTCGGGCATCCCAGGCGGTCTCTGTGGACTCGCTATGCAAGCTTCTTATCCAGTTGCATGAGTAGCGCAGTTCAATGGTGCTATTCGGTTTGCTCCTACAGATTTAAGCATTATAGTTTCACCAGCGTGGCTGTGGTGCTGTAATTTTTAGTAGTGGATAAGACACTTGGGTTTTGTAATAAGTTCGAGCCGAAGCACCTGCTCCTTTCTCTTTACACATTGAACATTCTGCCGAGGTCGTCCGGTGTCGGACGATGTTAGTGGTCTTTATTTGTTTTTAATCTGATGTAATCCGATTGCTAGCGAGAGAGTGATAATAAATCCTTAAATCAAGGTTGAATATGGTCGTTCGTGTTACGATTTCTTTGCACTGACTGCGTGTGCTCTAAGCTTCCTTTCACTTTTCCACGATCGTGTTGATCTTTTGGGATTGAATGGGAGGCTGCGACATGCGCATCTTAATGTGCTAGCCGTCTAAGACAGTACTGCACGTATGATACATGTGCTTATGTTGATGATGAAGAGGTTGTCCCCACTATTCTCAACATCGTATCTCATACAACAGACCAAGGCCCATTTTTCGCCCTATCTAGACAATTATATTATTATTATTAGTTTGTGACCAGCTTTCATAAGATGAAAATCCAAATTCTTACAATGGATTAATCACTCGGGTGTCTTAAATGTTGAATGACGTCTTCACTTTCAGTATAATAAAATAAAATAGAATGAAAATATTTTGATCCCCCTTTTTAATATAATTTAAACTGTTGCAAAGGAAAAGACAAGAGATTTGTGGGATACTTGACAATTATTTTGATCTCACATATAAAAGGCAAAAGATTCATTGATTTTCTTCCCAATTATCCAGATCATCTTTGGATATCGTAAGTTAAGATTTTGTCCATTATAGTTTCATGTGGTGTGGGGTATTTTAACCGTATGCATGGATTTCTATGAAATTACTTATGCAAATTCGAGGTTGAAGTGGCTGTTGAGTTTGCTGAATTAATAGAAAAGCTATAGATAATTGTAATTACTACATGAGTGTGCATATAGTAAGAATCTTACCAGATTTGTATCAAATTAATGACTTGTTTTCGCTTATGGAAAAAAGAATCGACAAGTTAAGCTTGCGCTTAAAGTACAAGAAAAATGGTCAACACCATCTATTTATCCGATTCCTACCCCTTCATGGGAAATATCTATTACCTATTGTGAAGTCAAAATTGAAGTAGGTAAATTTTGTGTAATAGTATCATATAGATAATTAAGTTGTTTTCTTCGTCTTCTTTTTTGTGTAAAATGTAAGTATTATAAAGCAAATGAAGTACACCAAATTAAGGGCATCCCTAGTGTTATAAATATAGCTAATAATTTAAAATGATGGAGGTAGGAAGTCTCCATATAGTAGCTAATACAACACTAGTCTGGGAAGGTTTGATTTTATTTTATTTTTAGAGCAAAGCTCTACCTCTTATATTTTTTGCACACCTTAGTCAAAATAATATGGATGTCAGAGGACTTGTTTTTAATCCATCTACTAGTGCGCTCCATCCAAATATAGTATATGGTTGCTAGGAAGGATACCTTAAGGAGTCTAGCCGCCAAGTCATTGCCCCTTGCTGCCCTAATCATCCATTCGAGTGTCATTCCATCCTCCTAAAGGGCATCTAATCTCATGTTGTGCATGGATACAATGACATATGCTGTTTGTCCACTCACGTCCGAAGAAAAAATGTGTTCTGTCTTCTATAACAGCCTTGCAAAAATTAAACTGGATATCAATTGAGGACATCCATTATGCGACAATCTCTACCGTGGGTACTTTAGTCCTACAAACTAGCCAGCCAATAAAATTATGTTTGCTAATGTTGCTAATCCAAACTAGGTGATACACTCCAATACCAATCCCACATGTCTGAGTTCATCATATATATCTTGACAACAATACCTTGAGCTAGGGATAACCAACATTAAGAGGGGTTGCAATTCAAGCAGACATCGCCAACTCCGAGCCATATAGCCCCTAATAAGAAGCTACCTAATTGGGGTGCCTCTACATTTGGTGTTGTGAACCCATATACTCCAAAGGGCAGTGGATGAACGATTGATGAAGTTCCACATTCTACGACTTAACAACACCTCATTTTATATGTTCAAATCGGGCAATCCTAATCCTCCTTCCTTTTTAGGGAGCAAACTCCCAGCCACATAAATTATTGTCTTCAAGGACAGAAGGCACGGCTATGGGGCTTGGTTAGAGAGTATTTCATGAACGAACAAAGCAGATCAAGATTGACGGCCACTTTGTTCGAGAACATATATAGCCTAAAAGGCCATCAGGGCTGAACATGTAGCCACAAGACTTCAATTGGCAAACATCTTTACAAGGCGTAGGTTCAAGCCAGATTATGTTTCTCCATGGCAAGTTGGAAATCCCGGACCTCCATGCGCCAACTTGGGTGTAAGGAATATTTACTTCCTATTTTAAGTTAGTGTAACAATTGGCATATCCCTTCTAATTAGTTAGCAAGATTTGATTACTGTTATTAGTCAGCATAACATTTGGTGTATCTCTAAAATAATACCTTATATACATTCTTGCATTGTACCTTGAGTAATACAACCCAACAACGAATTCTCCCAAAAGATCCATTTAGTTGTACGATTAAAAAAGGGCAACACTATTTCCACCCCTAAATGACTGCATTCATCCCCATTTACGCTAAAAAACAAACCTGCCCAATCTTTCAATTGCAGTAAAGTAGTGGCCCTACTCCTCTTTTCTATTTTTTTTTCCTTTTTCTATTTATGATAGTTACTATTATTAAGCATTTTAAATATTTTATTTTTTAGCAAATTAAAAAAAATGCATCTATAATGTTTTACATACTCCTTATAAAATCATCTCGCTAATAGTAAGGAAAAAAGACATTTTTTTTTTTTGGGTAAAAAGACATTCTTTGATATAGTATAAAACTAAGAAGTATCTTCTTCACCATTTATCTTATAACAGATTATCTATTTTTTGTCCCTCTTATCTCAAAAGCTCACTTTCTTGGTAAACTGTATATAAATTGCATTTCTAAAATATATATCAAGTCTCTTTATTTACTATATCAAATAATTAATCTTTTTCCTTATTATACTGCTGAAATGCTTTTATATAGAGCATTTAAGGCATTGGAGGAATATATAAAAATACAATAAAAATTATACACAATGATTTATCTTGATTTTTTTTCTATAAATAGTTCATAGATGGTTTTAATTTTCGTCAATAAAAAATAATGATATTTCACTACCAATTTCAAAAAAAAAAAAATCTTACTTTATGCAATTTTTTATTTAATAAATTTAATTACTTAACAATTTACCCATAAATATGATTGACAAGGTGGAAAAAAATAGATTTCTTTGATATTTCTTGAAATTTCTCTTTTTGACAAAACATATTAGAATGGAAGTAAACATATGAAAGTATTATTTTTGGTAAATTAATCCTGCATAGATGTAGAAATAAATTTAGGATCGTTAATTTAAATTGGAATTGAATAATAGAGGGCAATTTTGTCTTTTTGGTAAAAAGGGTGGACTTAATCATATAGGGATTGGAAATAGCGCCGCCCTAAAAAAAAATACCCCGTCAATTTAAGCTATACACACCGGCAAATTTGAGTCTATCCAATTGAATGTTAGCTAGACCATTCACATCTGATGTGCTTTAAGTATGCATCTACAAACCTGCAATTTTATTTCGAGTGGACATGTATAAACAATTTACAAGTGCGAAATATTCGGTTTTTAACCTAAACAGCAGCATTCATTTGGGAAAGAAAACGAAGAGGTCAAAAGCTAATCAGTGGAGGAAACGAATCTGACTGGATCGATTGCAAAGTTCCATAAGTTGCTCATGAGGGTCTACAAATAGACATGGCTTGACATGTATAGACAATTCACAATCGTGTAACATTCACCTTTTTACCTAAACAGTAGCATTCATTTGGGAAAGAAAACGAAGAGGTCAAAAGCTAATCAAGGAGAAAATGACAGACCGGATCACTCGCAAAGTTCCATGATTTATAACCATGATCTTGAGGATCTATAATTAACGCGGCTTGCTCATGTTTCTCTACATTGGCCCAAAGCACACTACCAATCCATCAATCCATCGTTGATACGCTTCGGCATTCGACAATGGCTCCATGGCTCGAGAGGCAAATCAAGGTCTACATGTTGATGGTATGGTTATGTGCAGGGGCTTGGACTTCGGCCGTGACGCCTGCGAATTCCACATTGGCCGAGTTCGAGCAGTGGATGGCCCGCCACGGACGGATTTACAAGGATAATCTCGAGAAGGCGAAGCGGTACGGGATCTTCCTAGAGACCTTGCGCTTCATCGAAGACTTCAACAGCAAAGCGGCTAATCAGAGCTACAAAGTGGGTCTGAACCAATTTTCGGATTTGACCACGGAAGAGTTTGTCCCGAGATACACCGGGTTTAGAGCGACGTCGAGGAGCTCGAATTCATCCGCGGCTACCACTTTCAAGTACAGTATGACTCAAGTCCCGGATAGTTTAAACTGGGTCGAGAAAGGAGTTGTTGGCAGCATAAAAAATCAGGGAGGATGCGGTAAGAGAGTAACAAAATCATATTATATTATTGTCCAAAGGCACGTTATTTTCTGGTATTCTGATTTTTTTCTTTTTATTTCAAAGCAAGCTAAACAATATAATCCTCCGAGGTCCTTAACCCAATATTTTCCTGTCTTGTGGCTTTGTTTGCGTACAATTTTTTCATATGAACCAATGAATATTCTCTCTGGGTGGCTCGGGACTGTGGGATTCAATGGATCTATTGGTAGAAGAATTATACCATTTCATAATTGGTTTAATTCTAACCGCATAATTGGATCCATAAAACTAAATCATGTTCCAATTCAAATTAGGTCATCTAAAGTAGTTCGAGCCACATAGTTGCATGCTGCCAATTGAATTACATTATTGCGGCACTAACCACGAGTAGCATGTGGGAAATATTTCGGCATAACTTTAATCCTAGTGACTCCAAATCATACACTATCGAGCTAATTCCGGTGTTTTTATTCCATCTGCATACATACACTAGCCATAACCACCGTTACGCTTCTCATTTTTTAATTCTTGAATAGGATCTTGCTGGGCATTCGTAGCCACTACAGCTGTGGAATCGATGCTAGCGATGAAGACCGGTAAACTAGTCGACTTGTCCGAGCAACGGCTTGTTGACTGCTCCAAAAAAAACCACGGATGCGGTTGGGGTTGGATGTACCTAGCCTACGAATACATTGCCCAAAACCATGGCATGACCTATGAAAGCGATTACCCTTACATTGGCGTCCAAGGCAATTGCAACGAGCGAGCTGCCTCCATTGCTGTAGCACGGTTAAAAGGGTATGAGAACATCCCCGTGAGTGAAGACCTTCTATTGCAGGCTGTGGCGAGGCAACCGGTCTCGGTCGCCATCGAGGGTTTCAGCCCTGGATTCAAGCAATACAGCGGGGGCATCTTCAATGGCCCTTGTGGGGAGACCACTAACCACGCCGTCGCAATCGTCAGATATGGGAAGACCCCCGACGGTATCGACTATTGGCTGCTCAAGAACTCGTGGGGCGAGACTTGGGGCGAGAAAGGATACATGAGAATTCTGCGGAACTCGGGCGTCCAAGGCGGTCTCTGTGGACTCGTTACGCAAGCTTCTCTGCCAGTTGCATATTAATAGCGCAGTTCAATGGTGCTATTCAGCTTGCTTTCATAATAAAAGTTAATGCTTAAAAGAAAAATAAATTTAGTAAATGAATCAAACAAGAGTTGGTAACTTGTAACCTAAGTAGCACCGACAAGGACACGCAATATGCGACACGACATGACATGCCAACACGTCATTTCTAAAAAAAATATAGAATTCCGACACATTGGCGAACGTTGTATAATATATGTATATTTTATATATAAATAAATTATTATTAATCTGATTCAAATTCACAAATAAATAAAAAATACTAAAATTCTAAAATAAATTTACATTGAAAACATTAATTCACCATTTATTAATATCCTTCGTTGTTTCAATTTGACAAATTCATCTCCATTTCAATAAATCCATAAAATTTGGAAAGAAAAAAAAAAGTAACTCACATTCTAAACTTGTGTGTCAAACGTGTCAAAAGGAAAAAGGAAAAAAACTTGTGGGTAAATTGTATATCATGGAAAGTGAAAGTAAAAAAAGAAGAGAATAAAATGTTAGGTTTTTCTTGTTTCCTAATTTGTTATTATTATTATTATTTTTTATTTTTTCACATATATATTTTGATCTTTCATTTATTGAAAATTTTAAAATTGACCTCGTATGTCGGAATTGTGTGTCAAAAACTCGCATGTCGAAATTCTGACTCAAGTGTCAAAGAGTGTAAAAAAAATTGACTATTATTCAGATTTTTCAGCCCATGTTTACCGAATGTCAGAGAATGTCCGAGAGTGTCGGACATGTGTCAAAGTATCCGACACGACATGAAGGCTTTTAGAGAGTGTCGGTGCTACCTAGCCCGTAACTAATGGCCAAAAAGGGAAAAGTTTGGTAATCGACTTTAAATCAAGTCGGTGATTTTTAGGAAAAAAAAGGGGTAAATTTAATGTGTTGTGACGAAACACGTGCAAAAGTTGATAAAAGGAAAAGAAAAGTTGGAAAAGTAAGTAAAGCTCAAATTGGAGTTGGTAAACCAGTACATTTATGGAAGAAATTTTGATGAATCGTACCAATTTAAATTTGTAACAATTAAAAAGCGTTAGTTAGGGGTTGCTAATCAAGGCAAATAAAGATGACAACTCAATCCAAAGTAGGTAAAGTAGAAAATGGTCATAACTAATTCAAAGTATTGTTGGTAATCCAAAACTAGTAGATAAGCTTTTAATCAAAAAAATTAGGTAAAATGCTATAATTTAGGTTTTTAAGTCCATCTAAGAGAGAGAGAGAGTAAATTCAAAGCGTTAATAGCTTATACAAATAAAAGTTGATAATTTACCACACCAATTGGTAATGTCCATACTATGGAAAATGTTGATAATGGACTCCAGATAAGCCATTGGCATTCATGAACAGGTACTTGAGCCGTGGAAAGCAAGCCATGGTGGGATCATTGGTGATGTGCTGTTTCAAGGCTAGAAGGGAGGCCTAGCCTATGGTGATGCTGGGCTATTAAATATGGCGGGTCCAATGAGGCGTTGGAGAGAGATGCCGTCCTTCATTTTCACCCAAACCAACGTGTCCACAGTGGAGTAGGTTACATCCTTTGATATAGTATAAAACTAAGAAGTCTCTTCTTCATCATTTATCTTATAACAAATTATCTATTTTTTGTTCCTCTTATCTCAAAAGCTCACTTTCTTGGTAAATTGTATATAAATTGCATTTCTAAAATATATATCTCAAATTATTAATCGTTTTCCTTATTATACTGATGAAATGCTTTTATACATAGCATTTAAGACATTGGAGGAATATATAGAAATACACTAAAAATTATACACAACAAGGTATCTTGATATTTTTCTATAAATAGTTAATAGATGATTTTAATTTTTGTCAATAAAAAATAATGATATTTCACTACCAATTTCAAAAAAAAAAAATCTTACTTTATGCAATTTTTTATTTAATAAATTAATTTACTTATCAATTTATCCATAAATACGATTGACAATGTGGAAAAGAAATTGATTTCTTTGATATTTCTTGATATTTCACTTTTTGACAAAACATATTAGTATGGAAGTAATATCTAACAGTAAAAAAAAACATAGTGCCTTTAATACATATGGAAAATTTGCAATAAACAAAAATTAATCATATGAAATTATTATTTTTGGTAAATTAATCCTAAATAGATGTAGAAATAAATCTAGGATCATTAATTTAAATTGGAATTGAACAATAGAGGGCAATTTTCTCTTTTTGGTAAAATAGGTGGACTTAATCATATATTAGGTTTAGTTATAATGATATGCCGTTTATATATATAAAAAAAAAATGTACATGATATGATGTAAACATATCCAACTTTAATATTGCAATTCACCAAATAATAAACAGGATATAAAAAAAATCATATGATTTCATATCTTATCATATCCAGTCATATTCCAATTAGAAATCCGGACGACCAAACATAACCATAGGGATTGGAAATAGCACCGCCCTAAAAAAAAAAAAAAAAATACCCCATCAATTTAAGCTATACACACGAGGAAATTTGAGTCTATCCAGTTGATTGTTAGCTAGACCATCCACATCTGATTCGCTTTAAGTACGCATCTACAAGCCCGCAATTTTATTTCGAGTGGACATGTATAAACAATTTACAAGTGCGAAACATTTGGTTTTTAACCTAAACAGCAGCATTCATTTGGGAAAGAAAACGAAGAGGTCAAAAGCTAATCAGTGAAGGAAATGAATCTTGACTGGATCGATTGCAAAGTTCCATGATTAATCAAGTTGCTCATGAGGGTCTACGAATAGACATGGCTTGACATGTATAGACAATTCACAATCGTGTAACATTCACCTTTTTACCTAAACAGTAGCATTCATTTGGGAAAGAAAACGAAGAGAAAATGACTGACCAGATTATTAGCAAAGTTTCATGATTTATTACCATGATCTTGAGGATATATAATTAACGTGGCTTGCTCATGTTTCTCTACATTGGCCCAAAGCACACTACCAAGCCATCAATCCATCGTTGATACGCTTCGGCATTCGACAATGGCTCCATGGCTCGAGAGGCAAATCAAGGTCTACATGTTGATGGTATGGTTATGTGCAGGGGCTTGGACTTCGGCCGTGACGCCCCCGAATTCCACATTGGCCGAGTTCGAGCAGTGGATGGCCCGCCATTGACGGATTTACAAGGATAATCTCGAGAAGGCGAAGCGGTGCAGGATCTTCCTAGAGACCTTGCACTTCATCGAAGACTTCAACAGCAAAGCGGCTAATCAGAGCTACAAAGTGGGTCTGAACCAATTTTCGGATTTGACCACGGAAGAGTTTGTCTCGAGATACACCGGGTTTAGAGCGACGTCGAGGAGCTCGAATTCATCCGCGGCCACCACTTTCAGGTACAGTATGAATCAAGTCCCGGATAGTTTAAACTGGGTCGAGAAAGGAGTTGTTGGCAGCATAAAAAACTCAGGGAGGATCAAGTAAGAGAGTAACAAAATCATATTATATTATTGTCCAAAGGCACGTTATTTTCTGGTCTTGTGATTTTTTTCTTTTTATTTCAAAGCAAGCGAAACAATATAATCCTTCCGAGGTCCTTAACCCAATTGTGGTTTTGTTTGCGTACAATTTTTTCGTATGAACCAATGAATATTCTCTGTAGCCCTCGAAAACAATCAACAGATGTGCTACCTAAGCTCAATAAAACATTTTTAACAATAATGATGTGTAATGTATTATATACGGTGGATAAGAGACGATGGTTTGTTCACTACGTCAACACATTTCTCTTTGGGTGGGTCGGGACTGTGGGATTCAATGGATCTATTGGTAGAAAAATTATACCATTTCATAATTGGTTTAATTCAAACCGCATAATTGGATCCATAAAACTAAATCATGTTCCAAGTCAAAATAGGTCATCTAAAGTAGTACGAACCACAGAGTTGCATGCTGCCAATTGAATTACATTATTGTGGCACTAACCGCGAGTAGCATGTGAGAAATATTTCATCATAACTTTAATCCTAGTGACTCCGAATCATACACTATCAAGCTATTCCGGTGTTTATTCCATCTGCATACATACACTAGCCATAACCACCATTACGCTTCTCATTTTAATTCTTGAATAGGATCTTGCTGGGCATTCGCAGCGACTGCAGCTGTGGAATCGATGCTAGCGATGAAGACCAGTAAACTAGTCGACTTGTCCAAGCAACAGCTTATTGACTGCTCCAAACTAAACCACGGATGCGGGTGGGGTTGGATGTACCTAGCCTATGAATACATTGCCCAAAACCATGGCATGACCTATGAAAGCAATTACCCTTACAGTGGCGTCGAGAGCACTTGCGGCGAGCAAGCCGCCTCAATTGCTGTAGTGCGGTTAAAAGGGTATGAGAACCTCCCCATGAGTGAAAACCTGCTATTGCAGGCTATGGCAAGGCAACCGGTCTCGATCGCCATCGAGGGTGCCAGCCCTGGATTCAAGCAGTATAGCGGGGGCATCTTCAATGGCCCTTGTGGGGAGACCACTAACCACGCCGTCGCAATCATCGGATATGGGAAGACCCCCGATAGTGTCGACTATTGGCTGCTTAAGAACTCGTGGGGCAAGACTTGGGGCAAGAAAGGATACATGAGAATTCTGCGGAACTCGGGCATCCAAGGCGGTCTCTGTGGACTCGTTATGCAAGTTTCTCTGCCAGTTGCATATTAATAGCGCAGTTCAATAGTGCTATTCAGCTTGCTTTCATAATAAAAGTTAATGATTAAAAGAAAAATAAATTCAGTAAATGAATCAAACAAGAGTTGGTAACCCGTAATCTAAGTAACACCAACATCGACCCGCAACATGCGACATGACACGACACGACATGTCAACACGTCATTTCTCAAAAAATAAAGAATTCCGACGACTTGAGACACGTTGTATATTATATGTATATTTTATATATAAATAAATTATTATTAATCTGATTCAAATTCACAAATAAATAGATAATAATAAAATTTTAAAATAAATTTACATTGAAAACATTAATTCACCATTTGTTAATATCCTTCATTATTTCAATTTGACAAATTCATCTCCATTTTAATAAATCCATAAAATTTGGAAAGAAAAAAAGGAGTAAATGACTTTTAAGGGTGTGCATGTGCATGTGTAGCACCCCGAACCCTTCGTAGGTCGCCACAAGCACCAATGTTACTCCTTATTACCTTTCTCCTTAGAAGATGCGTCGTAGTTCATAGGCACATTTTTTTTTTAAAGCGGTCCGAGTGCGACTCATTAGCGGAAGCAAAACATCACCATCTCTCCCCCTACCAACCATGATACAAATACACACCACTAATCATCATAATTTTATAGACAAGCAACGACACTTTATTTACATATACTTTCAAGATGGGACTTCTTTTGGGTCGATACATAAAAAGGAAAAGCTAGGACTCAGCCATGTCCAGCCTAAAACCTCAAAAAGGATCCTCGACCCTCTACATCACACGCGCACAACCCCCATCATAAGTGTCGGCTAACTATCCCAATAAAAAAAACAGCCCCTACTCGTCGCGCACAGGTCTCAGGTGCGTCAGGCGGTGGCGGTGGAAGCATCCCTCTCATCACCCCATTGCGGCGAACGTGGATGGAGACAAACTCCTGGACGACTGGGCCCCCAGCCAGGCCTATGTCGTACGAGACAAAATAATGCACACGTATGTATGTCAGTCCAAGCGTAGAAGGACAGCTGTACTCCTCACACTCTACCTCGACGTCAGACGGTAACCCGTAAAATGCATCCCGTGCGACGGCAGGAAGCGGCATACTACTAATCTGAAATGTTGGTCCCCAAAAGGGGTGAGTACAATCACTCAGTAGGTAAAAGAATCCAATAACAACTCAATGCATCATGCAAATCATACATGCATTGCAGGCGTTACTTACCTTGAAGCCATGCACATACTATCATGCATCATCATATCATATACATGTCCTCATCATCAAGACATCATCACATCACACATGTCATCATCATCATTGCATCATTATAATCATATTCATGTCATCATCATCATGACATCATCACATTACACATGTCATCATGCCATATCATATATCATCATCATCATGCATATCATCATGCATATCATCATGCCATGGGTGATCATCATCATATCACATCACATATTGTCATCATCCTCATGCATATCATCATGCCATAGTTTAATTTCCACTTTTAACTCTCAATTTGATCACCACATCACCCATTCCTCAAATCATTAATTTCATCATCCCCTTGGGCAAAGACCTCTGAGGCTTCCGGCATTCAGCCATTCCGGCAACTCGGCATTCGGCCCCCCACATTCCGGGCATCTCGCATCCCAACTGGCATCACGAGGCATTCCCCTCGGGCAGAAACCTCCGACAGGGCTTCCGGCATTTACACTTCCTGGCCGGGCATCCCGCACCCCAATCCTGGCATCGCGAGGCATTCCCTTCGGGCAAAAACCTCCGATGGGGCTTCTGACACCCCTATGTTCCGGGCATCCTGAATCTCCCAGGGCCATTCGGCAATGCATCTCTATACATTCTGGGTATCATCCTCCACCACAACCACCTTCTCACTTATCATTATCCATGTTTACTGATTTTAGTCTTAATTTAGCATGGCATATGGCGTGACATCCAACAAGTCATACTTGGCATGGAATTCACACATACTTGGCATGGAATTCACACATGCATCTCAATTCAATGTCATGCATACATCAAGACCTCACCATACATGCAACATGGTATAATTGTTTATGAAATAAAATTAATGGAATTTATGGCCAATAAAATAATCCATTTTTCATGCTCTTTTTAATTTATTTAAATTCCAGTTTTTTGTTATTTTCAAAATATTAAATTTAATATCTATAAATTCCCAAAAATTATAAAAATTAAGGCAGGTCATAAAATAGCCAATAGGATAATAATTTCTTGCAAAATACATGGCCAAATAGAATTTCACAAAATTTCACAATTCTCACAAAATGGCATGTCATTTTCGGTAAAATCAGAATGCACAGTTTCTGAAGAAATTCGATTAAAATATCCATATGACCTCCAACAATTACAAAATTTTTACCGAGTTATAGCCAAGACATTTTCGTACATCTTTCATGCAGAACTCCAAGCCAGATTCTTTTTATATTATTTTCTACAGTCTCACGAAGCTTCTGGATCCATTACCGCATCGTCCAGTACATGCTTCTCCGAAATACTGAGTTTTCACCTACCTATTCTTCTTCTTTTCCTCTGAAATTTTGATATGTTCTACATCATTATGTCCTCTACAAGTTTCATGAGAGATATAATTCAAACAACCATAGTATAGTCATCATCTAAGTCCATGAAGTCTCGGGTGTCCCGAAATGCATCTCCAGATTACCGTCTTAAAGATCTAGTCGATTCACTAAGTTATACATGCTCATTTCACTTCAAATTTGAGTATGTTATATTTTAAGATGTCCCCTATAACTTTTTTGAATAAATCGAAGATTGATTCTTAACAAAAACCAACATGCAACCACACATCCAACAAGAGGTCAGTAAAATCTTTCCAGATCTGAGGTCTCCGTAGGACGAAATTTTAACCCCTAAAATCTCCATAAGTTTCCACGAAATTTCATTATGTTGTAGTTCAAGATGTTAGCTACAACTTTCATGAAGAAATCAAAGCCAAAATCGGACTCTAAACATGCATGCAAGCGCACACAACATTCTGACTCACACTGTTCGAGCAAAAACAGCCATACCATCCAAGAATAAACCACCCATACTTCGGTTTTTCTCACCTAAACACCCAAAAATTCAACATGCAAGTAACATACACACATGCAAGAGCAGTTAGAGGACTTCCACTTGCCTCTAGACCGGACGGACGATGGCACACGGCGGCGAGCACGGCGGTCGGACGGTGACGACTCCTCCTCGGCTCCTCCTCCCTCTCGGCCGCTCTCCCTCTCTCTCACACGATCTCCCTCTCTCTCTCACTTTCTTGGGCGAATGAAGTAACCAGCCACGCCTCTCTCTCTCTTCCCTTTTATCCCCCCCTAATCCTCATCATTGACAATCATTGCTTGCCTTCAAATTAGCCAATGCATGGCATCCTAGTCTAGGCCAATGCATGAAGACTTCTTGCCACTTGTCTTGATGGGCTTTTGGGCCTCCTTTTGGGCCTTCTTTGTGGCTGACGGCCACATCTCCTTGGGCCTAAATGGGCTGGCGACAGCCCCCTTCCATGGGCTTCTATTGGGCCGACTAGCTTGGCCCACTAAAATCCCCCTTTTTGGGCCTAAGGCCCAAACCTAATTCAAATCAATTTTATTTTCAATTATTCATCTTTAATTTATTTCTTTTATAGATTTCAAATTTTAAATTTTAAATTCCACATGGCCAAAGCCTTGTGACATTTTTATTTAATTCATAAGGTGCATGGCCAAGCATAGATTATCATCATTAATCTATCAAATTTAAAATTTCATAAACACTAGCACAAATCACCTAATCTTAAAAAGACTAATGTTTAAAGCATAAGCCATAGGAAATTTTATTACCTAATTAGAGACTTTAACACACCTTATGGCTTGACTTTGAATTTTGGGATGCCACAGCATGGGCCGGGCGGGCGGTTCCCGACCTAGAATCGGGAACCGCCCGCTAAGGACCGTTTCCGAAAAATTGGAATCAGGATCTACCCATTTGTTGCATGGATCCACCCGAGAACCAGACTAGCGGTCTAGTCCGATTCCCAGGTGGATCCATGGAACCGATCTTGACGCGAAACAATTTTGGTTTTCAACATAGAACGACTACGTGACATCAAAGCAAGTCAAAGAAAGAAAAACCAAATTTAAGTACGTGGAGATGTGGACGGCGGGAGAAGTAAATGCAATGAATTTACAAATACGATCTACACATGAAAAGCACTATGTCGAGTGATGTCTACATACATGTATCTTCTTGAAATAATAGACTTAACGCAGATGAAGATTACTGCTTGGGAGTTGACTCAAAGCGGTCCCCGAGCTCCAAAATCAAGCATTTCGGAAACAAGCAGTTCCCTGCCTATGATTCCAACAAGAATCAAGAATTGCACATCTTGGGTGGGGAGAAAAGAAAGAACTTTCGTAGCAAGCGAGAACTTGCAAAATAGGGTTGGGGCGATCGCAGCAAAATCGCTCCACCTCTAGAATTGCATTCTTGCCTTTGCTCTCACTCCAAACAGCACCCCAACACACCTCCTTCACCCAAAAAAAAAAAGAAAAGAAAAGAAAAAGCCCATCTGAGAATTTGATCCAAGACACAAGATAGAACCAAGGAAATTAGGCTTCGCGAGAGAGAGAGAGAAAGAGAGAGAGAGAGAACAGGAAGTAGTCGTAGGCACCGACGGTGAGGAAGTGGTCGTAAGTAGCAACCAGTTCGTGATCTGCTGGCGTCGGTTGTCGTGGCTATAGGGTTTGCAACAGCGTCGGATTGCTGGCAGAGGGGGTTCGAAGCGAGGGGGTGGATAGCATCGAGGGGGAAGTAGTCGTAGGCACCGACGGTGAGGAAGTAATTGTAGGCACCGACGGAGGCGCAGCAACCAATTCGAGATTTGTTGGTATCGGTTGTCGTGGCTGTAGGGGCTGCAACGGCATCAGATTGCTGGCAGAGGGGTCCCGGAGCGAGGGGGCGGACAGTAGAGGCGGAGGAGCAGCGGCTGTGGCCGGTGGCGGCCGGCGCGAGGGGGTGGACAGCAGTTGCGGAGGAGCAGTGGTGGCAACGTCAACGCTAACCAAAATGGCGATAGGATTAGGAGGAACTGAGGAAGAGAGAGAGAGAGAGAGAGAGAGAGAGAGAGAGAACGGAAGACGAAGGGAGTGAGATGAGATCTAGGGTTTCTTTTAGTAATTTTTTTTGTTAATATTAAAAAGGTTCTAGTCTGGTCTAAGTGAGCGGGCGAGCGGATCCGCCCATAGAGCAGGGAACTAGACCGATACCCACCGGTTCCCATAAATTGGAATTGGGAACCGTACCGGTTCCCTAAAAAACCGTCGGTTTCAGGTGGTTCCGGTCCGGTTCCGGGTGATTCGGGTGGTTCTCGAGTATTTTGCACTCCTTTACTCACATTCTAAACTTGCGTGTCAGACGTGTCTAAAGAAAAAAGAAAAAACTTGTGGGTAAATTGTATATCATGGAAAGTGAAAGTAAAAAAAGAAGAGAATAAAATGTTAGGTTTTCTTCTTTCCTAATTTGTTACATTTATTATTAATTTTTATTCCTTCACATATATATTTTGATCTTTCATTTATTGAAAATTTTAAAATTGACCTCGTATGTCGGATTCGTGTGTCAAAAACTCGCATGTTGAAATTCTAACTCAAGTGTCAAAGAGTGTCAAAAAAATTGACTATGTGTTAGATTTTTTAACACGTGTTGACTGAGTGTTAGAGAATATCTGAGAGTGTCGGACACATATCGAAGTATCCGACATGACACGAACGCTTTCGGAGAGTGTCGGTGCTTCCTAGCCAGTAACTAATGGCCGAAAAAGGGAAAATTTTGGTAATCGACTTTAAATCAAGTTGGTGATTTTTAGGAAAAAAAAAACGGGTAAATTTAATGTGTTGTGACAAAACACGTGCAAAAGTTGATAAAAGGAAAAGAAAAGTTGGAAAATTAGGTAAAGCTTGAATTGGAGTTGGTAAACCAGTACAGTTATGGAAGAAATTTTGATGGTACCAATTTAGATTTGTAACATTTAAAAAGCGTTAGTAAGAGGTTGCTAATCAAGGCAAATAAATTTGACAACTCAATACAAAGTAGGTAAAGTAGATGTTGCAAATCAAGTCAGTGGAAGATGACTTACCTTTATCCGATACGCAAACAATAATTGACCCAAAATGATTGTTGAATTGCGGATGAATCACGAACAAAATACCTCACGTTGGTCCGAATGCGATCATGTGGAAAGCATCCGATTTTCATGGCGTAAATGCAAACTGTTCTCGTAAAGAAGAAATGGAATGCCTTAATGGAAAGGGGAGAGAAAGGAAGAAAACTTTATGAATGTATGTACGTCCAACCAGTCCAAAGGTTGTCTTCAAGGGTCTTTTATATGATTCCATCACACCCCTTCATCATAGCATTTCAAGGCGAAATGGTGCGTGCCAATCACACCCCATCATAAACATATTAGTTAATAAAATACTACATCTCCCACTCGGACATGATGGGCTTAATAGCTCTCTTTCAAAAACATAAGGCGTTCAACATTTATCAACTTTACAGCACAATTCATACTGGCAAGTAAGCCGTGTGGCCAATGAGTACACCTGTACTTGCGAGCTCAAATTATGCACTTGTTAGGGATGACATAATGGCTACAATCCCGAAAAGAAATAAACAATCGATGTCTCACAATGCCCCAGACATATTCTGTTACATCAGTCTAAGTATACCTATCCCTTTAAGGCTATACTTGACTATTCTAAAAAAACACCATGTATTTACAATTATATCCGCAACCACATAAGGCGATATAATTGGTCAACCAGTAAATACATGTGATAGATGTAAAATAACAATAGTCTTCATTCGAATTCATATCTCTCTCTATTTTAGGACAACTGCTTTCCAAGACACGTCCCATAAGGCCATATCTATTCATGACCGCCGATAATATGCTAAAGTAGCAACATTGATATTTCATTTCGAGAACATAGTCAGAAATAACATAGGGCACGAAATGAGGTAAATTATAAATTACCTCAATGGCTCACATGATGAGTAAATAGAGATAATTTCACTCACATTCCCTTGTCGGTTGTATAATGCACATGTAGTTTGAATTACATGCTATAGTGAATTTCTCTTTTGATAAGAGCGTATGTCATAATTTAAATATATCTACTATACGGATCCTAGCCTAAACTTAATCACGTGATTCTCACGTACTCATGTTTAGCTCGAGTGCTATATCAGCTCGCTTTCTATAGCGCCCGATTAAGTACTCACATCCGGCATATTTCAAGCATCCATGATTGTGGGACTATCATGTTCGGTCTTGTTATAAACAAATTATAGACCTCATCTTGACTCTAATCAAGGCGACATATTATTTTATGTACCAAACTTGCTCTTCAGCGTTTATTTGTACATAATGTCTCATCTCAATGTGCTAACTATAGCACTTGAGGTGATTGCTCGTGTAAGTGAGCCAGTCATTGCCTGCTGACATACTTTCCAATAATATATGTGTGCTTGTGCTAGTCTCATAATGGATTTGTACTCATTGATAAAATATCAAGTTATCAATAAACAAACAAGTACAATATATATGTCCACATATACATAAACCAATGATTCTCTACAATAACACATATCATATTCTACGTAATCCTAGTGACATCCTATGGGTCAAGAATATGTCTCTAGAAATAGCCTTCGTAAAGGAATCAACAACCACTCTATTAGTTAAAATATATTGTAGGATAACTTCTTTATGTGCTATAATATCTCTGATGAAGTTATTATTTATGTCAATGTGCTTCGTCCTTCCATGATACTTGGGATCCTTCATATAGGCAATGGCTGCTTGACTATCGCAATAAACTATCACTGGTCTTAGAACCTCAGTGACAGTGGATAAATTTTCAAAGAAACGTTTTAGTCATACTACTTCTTGCACTGCGGCAGAGCATGTAATAAATTCTGCTTCCATCGTAGATAAGGCCGTGCATGTCTGTTTCTTGCTATTCAAAGAAATCGCACCTCCATAGAGTAAGAACGTGTATCCAGAAGTCGATTTACATTCATCTTGGTCTTCACCCCAGTCGGCATCTGAATAGCCCAATAGGCATAAATTATTCCCTTGGTAATAAAGTCGATGGTCCATGGTGCCCTTCAAGTATCTTAGAATTCTCTTCACTGCTTTCCAGTGTGCTTGACTGGGATTGATTTATATCGGCTCACCAATCTCACGGCATAACATATGTCGAGTCAAGTACACATCATAACATACATCAAACTTCCGATTGCACTAGCGTAAGGAACAATTTCCATCACTTTAATTTCTTCTGAAATCTAAGGATGCATGTCAATACTTAAGCCTTCACCTTGCAAGATAAGGGTATCAATGGGATTACAATGCTGCATATTGAAACGTTCAAGAGTCTTCATAATATAAGACTCTTGTGATAAAGTAAGGAGTTTCCTTGATCGATCTCTATCGATCTTAACTCCTAATATATAAGCAGCTTCTCCCATGTCCTTCATTTCAAAATTGGAGGACAACCATTCTTTTATAGTGATAACCAAAACCTTGTCATTTCCAGCCAATAAAATATCGTCCACATAAAGTGATAAAATCACAAATTTATTTTCGGACCGTTTGACATATACACAGTGATCTTCTTCGATCATCATGAAACCAAAAGTGGTTATGGCTCAATGAAAACGAAGATACCACTGTCTAGATGATTGCTTAAGGCCATATATTGAGCGATGAAACTTGCAAACTTTATGCTCTTAACCTTTAGCTATGAAACGTATTGGCTACTTCATATAGATTTTCTCATCTAGTTCCCCATTGAAAAATGCCGTCTTTACATCATTTTGATGTAATTCAAGGTCCAAATGTGCGACGATAGCTAGGATAAGATGTACGGAGGCAAACCTTACAACTTGTGAAAAGGTTTCCTCATAGTCTATACCCTATTGTTGAGTATAATCTTTCACTGCAAGGCAAGCCTTATACTTTTCAATGAATCCATCTGCCATTTGCTTAATCTTAAAGATCCATTCGTTTCCAATGAACTTGCGATTGTGTGGTAGATTAATCAAGTCCCAGACATGATTTGCCCTTATTGACTTCATTTCATCTTCCAAAGCTTTTCTCCATTCTTCCTTATCAGAGGATGAGAGAGCCTCTTGAACAGTCTTAGGCTCAGATCATCTTTTTGAGCAATCATAAATGCTTCCCCTTCAATCTCAAAACGATGACGGGGAATACTTTTACGATTACTTTTACGCAATTGAATTTCTCTTGAATTCAATTTGTCAGGCGATGCAATACTCCCACTAGGTCTTATGTGTTGAGGTAAATCTTCATTTCCCTCTACAACATTAGTGGGTATGTTATTAAGATCTTCAATCTCATATAATTGGAAATTCTTATCAATCTCACCTCTACTAGGAAAATCGTTTTCCAAGAACGTGACATCTCGTTAATCCATTTCGGTCACACTTCCATCAGCTTGTTCACCTATGAACACGTACCCTTTGGAGTATTCAGAATATCTTATAAAGATACATTTTTCCCTCTATGACCTAATTTGCTATATTTATGGGAAGAATCATGAACATAAATTGCACAACCCCATGGACATAGATTACTTAAGTCTGGTTTTCTACCAGTCCATAATTCATAAGGGGTGGAAGTGATCGATTTTGAGGGCACTCGGTTAAGTATATAGGCAACAGTCAATAACGCATCTCCCCAATAGGAGATAGGTAAATTTGCTTTTGTCATCATAGACCTAACAATTTTCAATAGGATCATATTCCTTTTCTTATCTACCCCATTTTGTTGTGGAGTACCAGGAATAGTCAATTGTCATACAATTCCCTTTTCATCACAAAAAACCTTGAATTGCTCCAATAGATACTCACGTTTGCGATCGGTTCTCAATGCCTTTATTGATTTATTCAATTGATTCTCTATCATCGCTATATATTGTCTAAAGCAGTCTAATGCTTCTGACTTATGGGAGATCATAAAGACATAACCGAAATGCGTGAAGTCATCTATAAAAGTGATGAAATAGAGGCTCCATGCCTCGCCCTCACATTCAAATGACCCCAAATGTCGAAATGTATGAGTTGCAATGGAAATTCAGCTCTAGTCCCTTTATCGAATGGCTTTCAAGTTACTTTTCCTGCTAGACAATGTTCACATGCGGGCAGATCAACATTAGTGAGTGACCCTAAAAGGCATTTTCTAGCTAATCTTTGCATTTTTTGTAACCTAATGTGACCTAATATAGCATGCCATGTACTTGTATCAATATCAACATTACTCGAAGATACAATTAAAGAAAAACAACCATCAACATTAACATTGTACTGATCATAGTCAATGTCTAACACCATAAAACCATTTGGTACATGACCTGAACCATAATAAACTGTTCCATACAAAATATTAACACAATCACCATGAAAATTCAATACATAACCTAAGCTAAGAAGAACAACTATGGAGACCAAGTTTCGTCGAATATCTGGAGCATAAAGGAAATCATCTAGGAATAGGTTTCAACCACCACGTAAAATTAATTTACATATGCTGATACTCTTTACTTCAATTATTGAGTTATTCCCAACATATATCAATCTTTCTCCAGGCTGAATCCGACGATACTCCACAAATGTTTCTCAGTCTCTAGCTACGTGGTCTGTTACTCCTGAATCTACAGTCCACATTAGATGAGATTCAGCAAGCATTATAGTACTAGAAACAAAATCATTTTTTAAAGTAATGGAGTAATAGGGTACCTATTTTGGCTTATTGCATTCACAAGTAAAGTGACCCATCTTTCCACAATTATAACACTTCATTTTGGCTTTGTCCTTCTTCCCACCACGCTTATTGCGTTGTAAGGTCTTAGCCCTCTCAGGTGCCCAATCAGTCATCTTCTCTTTGTTGTTGAATTGATGATTCCTTTTGCACTTGAAGCTCAAAGTTTTGTGCGAACTTGATTCAACAACATAAGCATGGATAGAGGATCTTGCAGTCTCTAGGTGCTCATCCTCTAATTCCAAATGACGCGTTATATTATCAAAAGTGACAATATTCTCATTATGTGTCATATTGATCTTCATATGCTCCCAATTATCGGGAATAGACTTTATAACAGCCTGAACTCGCTGTTCATCAGTAAGGGAGTGACCTGTTGACTTCAGCTTACAAATTATGTTTGACATTTCCTAAAAATGTTGCCTCATCATTATATTTAGGCGCTTTCGGCATGTGTCAAACTTGATGGTGAGTCTCCTTAGCTTAATGGCAGATGTACCCCTAAACTTATCTTTCAAGGCAACCCACATAGCTTGAATCTTATCATAACTTTCAAACTCACACATGAGATCATCTTGCATACAGTTCAGCAACGTGATGTGAGTAATTCTATTTTTCTTTTTCCAAGCTTGATAAGCTTCTAGATTTCTCCTGTGTTGAGCTGAAGTTCCATGCTCATATTAATCCATAATGTGGTTGAGGGTTTCCAAAACCTTTTACTCCTCAAGGATGTACTGAATATTTCGGTGCCAAATATCATAATTGTCACTGTTCAGTTTCTCACCCTTATTGAGGTCAGCCACAATGGTCTTGGATTCCCAAGCTATAATTAATTGCTATAACACATTGACATAATAAATGCAGAATCAATACTAGCACACTTTTTAGGGTAACACACATATTTAATTTGCAACAAAGACTAACTAAATTGATGATAATTCAACAAAAGACATAGAAACAAAAGTTCACTATGTTCCCAATCAACTTCTATGTATGATTGTCCTATTATCATTAATTAGTTTCATTTGCGCAAATTTTAAATTCTATGTGAAAACTCCTTCGATTCGATTTCTACCAACCTATGAACTCCGACTAGAAAAAATAATTACATGACCTCATGTAATTTCTATATTTTTTATTAACACAAAAATATAGCATGATTTCAACTAACATATAAAAACAATCATGCTACAACTACAATCAAGACCAGAATTCAACATGTAATGGAAAAACAAGAATTTCCTACCATTGTTCGAATTTTCTTATAACTAGAAAACTCCAAGTATATTAAACTATATACATGCTATCATTGAACCAAAGCTCTACTCAACATATTTGTTATCATTTTCGTATAGGCCAACTACTGTATTTCCTAAAACTTAAGAAAATACAAGCAAAAAATGAATAAACTATGCATTAAACCCCCCAAAAAAGCGTGCTTAGGGTTTCCTACACATTTTTATACAATTTTTAAACTTAAAAATATAAAATAAATAAATCACAGTGTAGAGCACATCCATACGAACCAAAGGCCACCGACCACGCTCTAATCGGAGCTTCCATGTGCCCACACATACCGCCTGAGTGCGCGGTGCAAGTGGTGCACGTGCAAGTGAGCCAAACAGCTCCTGGCCGATCTGACCAGTCCAACCAGTGACCGATCAATGGTCAGGTCAGGTCGGGTTAACCTTGAGTCGGGTCACGGGTCGTCGTCGGCCAACCGCCGCCAGTAATGACGCCATCCGGCGACCAACCGTTGGATGCCGTCACAGCAATGTCATCACGCGCCGATTTGCCGACCGGTGCCTGTTGCCGACACACTAGTTCCATGCATCGATTACGTGCATCGGTTCGCCCATGGGAGCGTGTTGCACACACACTGGCATTGCGAGCGCTTCAAGTACATGAAGCCCACATGCAGTGGCTTCTGGCCGTGTGTGTGGGCACGTCCAACGTCCTCCAGCAACGCTCGACCCATCATCGGACTCATCTCGACAATCTCTTTCACCCTATATATTCAAAAATTAATTTTGGTAGAAAAATTATTTTGAAAAATGGCCAAATCCATACGGGTGAACCTGACCCCAAACCCATTCATCATTTCAGTTTGTTTTCAATAATTTAGATACCACTTTCGAGCAATAGTCATCCAAACAATGCAGATTTCATACTCTTGATCTCAATATCAAACGGTAAATGAGAAAATTCAATGAAAAACAAGGCAGATATCACAATCGGGCTCTGATACCAATGTTGGAAATCAAGTTGGCGGAAAACGACTTACTTTTATTTGATGCGCAAACAATAATTGACCTGGAACGATTATTGAATTGCGGATGAATCACGAACAAAATACCTCATGTTGGTCCGAATGCGATCACGAGGAAAACATCTGATTTCCACGGCATAAATGCAAACTATTCTTGTAAAGAAGAAATGGAACACCTTGATGGAAAGGGGAGAGAAAGGAAGAAAACTTTTTGAACGTACATTCGTCCAACCAGTCCAACGGTTGTCTTTAGGGGTCTTTTATAGGACCCCATTGCCCCCCCTCATCGTAGCATATCAAGGCAAAATGGGGCGTGCCAATTGCACCCCATCATGGACGTATTAATTAATAAAATACTATAGTAGAAAATGGTCATAACTAATTCAAAGTATCCTTGGTAATCCAAAACTAGTTGATAAGCTTTTAATCTAAAAAATTTGGTAAATTGCTATAATTTAGGTTTTTAACTTCATATGAGAGAGAGAGAGAGAGAGAGAGAGAGAGAGAGAGAGAGAGAGAGAGAGAGAGAGAGAGAGAGAGAGAGAGAGAGAGAGAGAGTAAATTCAAAGTGTTAATAGCTTATACAAATAAAAGTTGATAATTTAGCACACTAATTGGTAATGTCCATACTATGGAAAATGTTGATAACGGACTCCAGATAAACTATTGCCGTTCAAGAACATGTACCTGAGCCACAGCAGGCAAGCCACGGTGGGATCATTCATGATGTGCTGTTTCAGGGAAAGAAGGGAGGCCTTGCCTATGGTGATGCTGGGCTGTTAAACATGGCGGGTCCAATGAGGCATTGGAGAGAGATGTCGTCCTCCATTTTCACCCGAACCAACGCATCCATAGTGTAGTGGGTTACATTCTTTGATATAGTATGAAACTAAGAAGTCTCTTCTTCATCATTTATCTTATGACAAATTATCTATTTTTGGTCCCATCTTATCTCAAAAGCTCACTTTCTTGGTAAATTGTATATAAATTGTATTTCTAAAATATATATCTCAAATTATTAATCTTTTTCCATATTATACTGATGAAATGCTTTTATAAATAGCATTTAAGACATTGGAGGAATATATAGAAATACACTAAAAATTATACACAATGAAGTATCTTGATATTTTTCTATAAATAGCTCATAGATGATTTTAATTTTTTTCAATAAAAAATAATGATATTTCACTACCAATTTCATAAAAAAAATCTTACTTTGTGCAATTTTATATTTAATAAATTAATTTACTTAACAATTTATCCATAAATACGATTGACAATGTGGAAAAGAAATAGATTTCTTTGATATTTCTTGATATTTCTCTTTTTGACAAAACATATTAGTATGGAAGTAATATCTAACAATTAAAAAAAAAAACATAGTGCCTTTAATACATATGGAAAATTTGCTATAAACAAAAATTAAACATATGAAATTATTATTTATGGTAAATTAATCCTACTTAGATGTAGAAATAAATTTAGGATCATTAATTTAAATTGAAATTGAATAATAGAGGGCAATTTTCTCTTTTTGGTTAAATGGAGTTGTTGGCAGTATAAAAAATCAGGGAGGACGCGGTAAGAGAGTAACAAAATCATATTATATTATTGCATATTATTGTCCAAAGCACGTTATTTTCTGGTCTTGTGATTTTTTTTTCTTTTTATTTCAAAGCAAGAGAAACAATATAATCCTTCGAGGTCCTTAACCCAACTTTTTCTTGTCTTGTGGTTTTGTTTGCGTACAATTTTTTCGTATGAACCAATGAATATTCTCTGTAGCCCTCGAAAACAATCAACAGATGTGCTACCTAAGCTCAATAAAACATTTTTAACAAGAATGATGTGTACTATATTATATATGGTGGATAAGGGACAATGGTTTTTTCTCAACATCATCGCATTTCTCTCTGGGTGGCTTGGGACTATGGGATTCAATGGATCTATTGGTAGAAGAATCATACCATTTCATAATCGGTTTAATTCAAACCGCATAATTGGATCCACAAAACTAAATCATGTTCCAATTCAAAATAGGTCATCTAAAGTAGTTCGAACCACATAGTTGCATGCTGCCAATTGAATTACATTATTGTGGCACTAACCGCGGGTAGCATGTGAGAAATATTTCAGCATAACTTTAATCCTAGTGACTCCAAATCATACACTATCAAGCTAATTCCGGTGTTTATTCCATCTGCATACGTACACTAGCCATAACCACCGTTGCGCTTCTCATTTTAATTCTTGAATAGGATCTAGCTGGGCATTCGTAGCGACTGTAGCTGTGGAATTGATGCTAGCGATGAAGACCGGTAAACTAGTCGACTTGTCCGAGCAACAGCTTATTGACTGCTCCAAACAAAACCATCGATGCGGGTGGGGTTGGATGTACCTAGCCTACGAATACATTGCCCAAAACCATGGCATGACCTATGAAAGCAATTACCCTTACAGTGGTGTCGAGGGCACTTGTGGCGAGTGAGCCGCCTCCATTGCTGTAGGGCGGTTAAAAGGGTATGAGAACATCCCCATGAGTGAAGACCTGCTATTGCAGGCTGTAGCGAGGCAACTGGTCTGAATCACCATCGAGGGGACCAGCCTTGGATTCAGGTAGTACAACGGGGGCGTCTTAAATGGCCCTTGTGGGGAGAGCACTAACCACGCCATCGCAATCGTCGGATATGGGAAGACCCTCCACGGTGTCGATTATTGGCTGCTTAAGAACTCGTGGGGCAAGACTTGGGGTGAGAAAGGATACATGAGAATTCTGCGGAACTCGAGCGTCCAAGGCGGTCTCTGTGGACTCGTTACCCAAGCTTCTCTACCAGTGGCATATGAATAGCGCAGTTCAATGGTGCTATTCAGCTTGCTTTCATGATAAAAATTGATGATTAAAAGAAAAATAAATTCAGTAAATGAATCAAACAAGAGTTGGTGACCTGTAACCTTAGTAGCACCGACATCGACACGCAATAGGTGACATGACACAACATAACATGCCGACACGTCGTTTCTAAAAAAAAATAAAGAATTCTAGCCCGTTGGGACACGTTATATATTATATGTATATTTTATATATCATTGATGGTAGTTGGTGATTGGGGAGTAAAGTTAGACATGTTTTTCTTTTCTTTTGTAAACAATCAACCAATGTTAATGGCAACTACTTGAATGATTATTTTCTCATGTTGGTTTTGGCTAGAATGCTAGCAAGTCAGTTATGTTGTATATTTTATTTTTGTTGTTGCTGCAATGTCATTGTTGCTACAATGTTATTGTTGCAAGTTGAAATTGTGAATTCTAATGAATTTGTGGGGTTCTACTTATATGTGTTGCTGCAAGAACATTTTGGGTGTTAGTACATCTTGTTACATCAACACTTGTATGGGTTGGTGTAAGAAGATGCACCAGCAACCGAACTGGTGCAAGAACAAGGTGCATTGGATGTGACATTTCACACTAACATGTTCTTTTTTAAAAAACTTGTGCAACATAAATGATCAATTTGTAATCATGACTAGCACTTAAATAATATGTTATATAAAAACTTGGCAATTAAGCGATCACTTTTTACAACTTATGGCACTGAAATGGTCAATCGTGAATTTGCCACCATCCTTTAATTTTGCCATAGTTTGTAGTTGCAGCAAACCAACAAACCAGCAAACTAACAAACCAGCAAACCAATAAACCAGCAAACCATTACCAAAGAAAAAATGCAGTAAACCATTACCAAAAGCTTTCAATGTAGCAAACTATTATTAAATATAAAATGCAGCAAATCATTATATTTGAAGCAAAAACTAATCAAAATAAACATTGACAATACACAACTAAATAACAAAACTTTTAAGTGCTCACAACTAATGCATTCCAAGTCCAACCTTGCATTTCTACCCATAGATTACAACAACAAAACCTTCTGCTCAATACAAAAATTGCAGCAAACCAAAAACACATTTTACTTATAAATAATCCAATACAATTGCATATTCCACATCTTCGACTATGATAGACATACAAATTTCTTTTCATTACTCACTTTACATTTGAATAAACTACCCACGAGAATTAAAACATAATCAACGCTCGATAAAAGTTTCTTTCAATTTTTAACCTTGAAACCTCCCTCTTCAAATGGTCCACTAGAGATGTTAAATCCTTCATTTGAGCTTGCATTGACACGACATCCACCAACTCATCCATTAACATAGGTGGAGGTTGATTTTGACCTTCAAGTAACTCCAATATCACCTCTGTCGCTCGATCAGAGAATTTCCTATCAATCCATTTGAAATATTGACATTTCAAGCCTTCTTTATATCTGCCGCACCCATGGAATCTTCTTCGAGGATTCAACCGAGTCCAAGATGTTCTTCTCAAACTCAATAACCCACAATAATAGTAACACTCACCATCTAATTTGCTTTTCTTATAGGAATGTGAGCCACTGCTGAAGCTTCTGTCCTCCATTTGCAAGAGCGAGCAGATAACTTTGGGAGAAAATCGAAGTATGCACTCGAAATGGTCGAATTGGGGATTTAAGGTTTTCAACTTCCAGTTCTAGTCGAATTTGGGGATTTAGAATTTTTTATTTCAGGGAAAACGGTAAACGGCGTCGTTTTGTTATTTGTATGCTGATTGTATTCTCTGGTGATACACATCGGTGTCAAAAATTAATAAAAAAAACTGTCACGTCGGATTTTCGGCCAATCAAATCGGCGGTGGCACCAAAGTGATCGTTTTTAAAAAAAATTGGCACTTAAGTGATTCAACGAAAACTTTTGGCACCAAAGTGAGCGCCGTACACAACTTATGGCACCAATAGTGTACTTCTCCTGGGCAAGAAGGGAGGCCTGGCCTATGGTGATGCTAGGTTGTTAAACATGGCGGGTCCAATGAGGCATTGGAGAGAGATGCCGGCCACCATTTTCACCCGAACCAACGCATCCACAGTGGGGTGGGTTACATTCTTTGATATAGTATAAAACTAAGAAGTCTCTTCTTCATCATTGATCTTATAACAAATTATCTATTTTTTGGCCATCTTATCTCAAAAGCTCACTTTCTTGGTAAATTGTATATAAATTGCTTTTCTAAAATATATATATCTCAAATTATTAATCTTTTTCCTTATTATACTGATGAAATGCTTTTCTACATAGCATTTAAGACATTGGAGGAATATATAGAAATACACTAAAAATTATACACAATGAGGTATCTTGATATTTTTCTATAAATAGTTCATAGATGATTTTAATTTTTGTCAATAAAAAATAATAATATTTCACTACCAATTTCATAAAAAAAAATCTTACTTTATGCAATTTTTTATTTAATAAATTAATTTACTTAACAATTTATCCATAAATATGATTGACAATGTGGAAAAGAAATAGATTTCTTTGATATTTCTTGATATTTCTCTTTTTGACAAAACATAGTGCCTTTAATACATATGGAAAATTTGCTATAAACAAAAATTAAAAATATGAAATTATTATTTATGGTAAATTAATCCTACATAGATGTAGAAATAAATTTAGGATCCTTAATTTAAATTGGAATTGAATAATAGAGGGCAATTTTCTCTTTTTGGTAAAATGGGTGGACTTAATCATATATTAGGTTCATTTATAATGATATGCCGTTTATATATATATATATATATATATATATATATATATATTTTAAATATGTATGATATGATGTAAACATATCCAATTTTAACATTGTGATTCACCAAACAATGAACAGGATATAAAAAAAAATCCAAAGATTCCATATCTTATCCTATCCAATCATATTTCAATTAGAAATTCGGATGACCAAACATAGCCATAAGGATTGGAAATAGTGCCACCATGAAAAAAAATACCCCGTCAATTTAAGCTATACACACTGGGAAAATTTATTCTATCCAGTTGATTGTTAGCTAGACCATCCACATCCGATTCACTTTAAGTATGCATCTACAAACCCGCAATTTTATTTCGAGTGGACATGTATAAACAATTTACAAGAGCGAAACATTTGGTTTTGAACCTAAACAGCAGCATTCATTTGGGAAAGAAAACGAAGAGGTCAAAAGCTAATCTGTGAAGGAAATGAATATTGACTGGATCGATTGCAAAGTTCCATGATTAATCAAGTTGCTCATGAGGGTCTACAAATAGACATGGCTTGACATGTATAGACAATTCACAATCGCGTATCATTCACTTTTTTACCTAAACAGTAGCATTCATTTGGGAAAGAAAACGAAGAGGTCAAAACCTAATCAAGGAGAAAATGACTGACCGGATCATTCGCAAAGTTCCATGATTTGTTACCATGATCTTGAGGATCTATAATTAACGCGGCTTGCTCATGTTTCTCTGCATTGGCCCAAAGCACACTACCAATCCATCAATCCATCGTTGATACGCTTCGGCATTCGACAATGGCTCCATGGCTGGAGAGGCAAATCAAGGTCTACATGTTGATGGTATGGTTATGTGCAGGGGCTTGGACTTCGGCCGTGACGCCCCCGAATTCCACATTGGCCGAGTTCGAGCAGTGGATGGCCCGCCACGGACGGATTTACAAGGATAATCTCGAGAAGGCGAAGCGGTACGGGATCTTCCTAGAGACCTTGCGCTTCATCGAAGACTTCAACAGCAAAGCGGCTAATCAGAGCTACAAAGTGGGTATGAACCAATTCTCGGATTTAACCACGGAAGAGTTTGTCCCGAGATACACCGGGTTTAGAGCGACGTCGAGGAGCTCGAATTCATCCGCGGCCACCACTTTCAAGTACAGTACGACTCAAGTTCCGGATAGTTTAAACTGGGTCGAGAAAGGTGTTGTTGGTAGCGTAAAAGATCAGGGAGAATGCGGTAAGAGAGTAACAAAATCATACTATATTATTGTCCAAAGGCACGTTATTTTCTGGTCTTGTGATTTTTTTCTTTTTATTTCAAAGCAAGCGAAACAATATAATTCTCCGAGGTCCTTAACCCAATATTTTCTTGTCTTGTGGCTTTGTTTGCGTACAATTTTTTCATATGAACCAATGAATATTCTCTGTAGCCCTCGAAAACAATCAACAGATGTGCTACCTAAGCTCAATAAAACATTTTTAACAAGAATGATGTGTAATATATTATATATGGTGGATAAGAGACAATGGTTTTTTCACTACGTTAACGCATTTCTCTCTGGGTGGCTCGGGACTATGGGATTCAATGGATCTATTGGTAGAAAAATTATACCATTTCATAATTGGTTTAATTCAAACTGCATAATTGAATCCATAAAACTAAATCATGTTCCAATTCAAAATAGGTCATCTAAAGTAATTTGAACCACATGGTTGCATGCTGCCAATTGAATTACATTATTGCGGCACTAACCGCGACTAGCATGTGAGAAATATTCCGGCATAACGTTAATCCTAGTGACTCCGAATCATACAATATCAAGCTAATTCCGGTGTTTATTCCATCTGCATACATACACTAGCCATAACAACTGCTGCGCTTCTCATTTTAATTCTTGAATAGGATCTTGTTGGGCATTCGCAGCGACTGCAACTGTGGAATCGATGCTAGCGATGAAAACCGGTAAACTAGTCGACTTGTCCGAGCAACAGCTTATTGACTGCTCCAAACAAAACTACGGATGCGAGTGGGGTTGGATGTACCTAGCCTATGAATACATTGCCCAAAACCATGGCATGACCTATGAAAGCAATTACCCTTACCATGGTGTCGAGGGCACTTGTGGCGAGCGAGCCGCCTCCATTGCTGTAGCGCGGTTAAAAGGGTATGAGAGCATCCCCATGAGTGAAGACCTGGTATTGCAGGCAGTGACGAGGCAACCGGTCTCGGTTGCCATCGAGGGTGCTAGCCCTGGATTCAAGCAGTACAGCGGGGGCGTCTTCAATGGCCCTTGTGGGGAGGCTAGTAACCACGCCGTCGCAATCGTTGGATACGGGAAGACCCCCGACGGTGTCGACTATTGGCTGCTCAAGAACTCGTGGGGCGAGACTTGGGGCGAGAAAGGATACATGAGAATGCTGCGGAACTCAGGTGTCCAAGGTGGTCTCTGTGGACTCGTTACGCAAGCTTCTCTACCAGTTGCATATTAATAGCGCAGTTCAATGGTGCTAGTCAGCTTGCTTTCATAATAAAAGTTGATGATTAAGAAAAATTCAATAAACGAATCAAACAAGAGTTGGTAACTCATAACCTAAGTAGCACTGATACCGACACGCAACAAGCGGCATAACACGACACGACATGCCGACACATCGTTTATCAAAAAATAAAGAATTCCAACGCATTAGGGCACATTGTATATTATATGTATATTTTATAAATAAATAATAATAATAATAATAATAATAATAATAATAATAATAATAATAATAATATATATTATTATTATTATTATTATTATTATTATTATTATTATTATTATTATTATTATTATTATTATTATTATTATTATGATCATCATTATCATCATCATCATCATCATCATCATCATCGTCATCAAATAAATTTATTAATATCCTTCATTTGTTTCAATTTGACAAATTCATCTCCATTTCAATAAATCCATAAAATTTGGAAAGAAAAAAAAAAGTAATTCACATTCTAGACTTGTGTATAGTGTTGAAAGAAAAAAAAAAAAAACTTGTGGGTAAATTGTATATCATGGAAAGTGAAAGTAAAAAAATAAGAGAATAAAATATTAGGTTTTTCTTCTTTCCTAATTTGTTATTTTTATTATTGATTTTTAGTTTTTCACACATATATTTATTTATTTATTTTTGATGACCTAGCGAAACCCGTAAGCCGACAGCCGGCGGGCAAATCCTGGGGCCCACGAAGGAACTCACCACCCCTATGAAGCGGGTAAGTCCACTTGTGACGTGGTTGGGATTCGAACTTCTCCCCCTTCATGAGGGAGAAAAAGCCTGAAACCAGCAGCGCCATTCAGTGCAATGGTATTTTTCACATAAATATTTTGATATTTTATTTATTGAAAATTTTAAAATTGACCTCATATGTTGGAATCGTGTGTTGAAAACTCGCATGTCGAAATTCCGACTAAAGTGTCAAAGAGTGTTGAAAAAATTGACTAGGTATCGGATTTTCTAACATGTATTAACCGAGTGTCAAAGAATGTTCGAGAGTGTCGGACATGTGTCAAAGTATCCAACATGACACGAAGGCTTTCAGAGAGTGTCCGTGCTTCCTAGCCCGTAACTAATGACCGAAAAAGGGAAAATTTTGGTAATCGACTTTAAATCAAGTCGGTGATTTTTAGGGAAAAACGGGTAAATTTAACATGTTGTGACAAAACACGTGCAAAAGTTGATAAAAGAAAAAGAAAAGTTGGAAAATTAAGTAAAGCTCGAATTGGAGTTGGTAAACCAGTATGGTTATCGAAGAAATTTTGATGAATCGTACCAATTTAGATTTGTAACATTTAAAAAGCATTAGTAAGGGGTTGCTAATCAAGGCAAATAAAATTGACAACTCAATACAAAGTAGGTAAAGTAGAAAATGGTCATAACTAATTCAAAGTGATGTTGGTAATCCAAATCTCAAATTATTAATCTTTTTCCTTATTATATTGATGAAATGCTTTTATACATAGCATTTAAGACATTGGAGGAATATATAGAAATACACTAAAAATTATACACAATGAGGCATCTTGATATTTTTCTATAAATAGTTCGTAGATGATTTTCATTTTTGTCAATAAAAATAAATGATATTTCACTGCCAATCAAAAAAAAAATCTTACTTTATTTAATTTTTTATTTAATAAATTAATTTACTTAACAATTTATTCATAAATATGATTGACAATGTGGAAAAGAAATAGATTTCTTTGATATTTCCTGATATTTCTCTTTTTGACAAAACATATTAGTGTGGAAGTAATATCTAATGATAAAAATAAAAATAAAAATAGTGTCTTTAATACATATGGAAGATTTTCTATAAACAAAAATTAAAAATATGAAATTATTATTTATTATGTTTTTTTTATCAGTCCTACTCTATTCCTACTCTACACTTACTCTCAGACTTTTTGCCCTGCCTCTTGCAGGGCGTGGGAGTCGAAACCCACTCCTGAAAGTTATGCGTTCCTATCTCATCCCCCCGGAGAAGGTGGGGATTTGAACCTCTCACCTCCCCCTTTCATGTTGGAAGGGTGGCCACTAGGGCAAATCCCAGTGGTTATGAAATTATTATTTATGGTAAATTAATCCTACATAGATGTAGAAATAAATTTAGGATCATTAATTTAAATTGCAATTGAATAATAGAGGGCAATTTTCTCTTTTTGGTAAAATGGATGGACTTAATCATATATTAGGTTCATTTATAATAATATGTTGTTTATATAAATAAAAAAAATGTACATGATATGATGTAAACATATCCAACTTTAATATTGCAATTCACCAAACAATGAACAAGACATAAAAAAATCATAGGATTTCATATCTTATCCTATTCGGTCATATTCTAATTAGAAATCTGGATGACCAAACATAGCCATAGGGATTGGAAATAGCACCACCCTAAAAAAAATATCCCGTCAATTTAAGCACCACACTGGGAAATTTGAGTCTATCTAGTTGATTGTTAGCTAGACCATCCACATCTGATTCGCTTTAAGTATGCATCTACAAACCCGCAATTTTATTTCGAGTGGACATGTATAAACAGTTTACAAGTGCGAAACATTCGGTTTTGAACCTAAACAGCAGCATTCATTTGGGAAAGAAAACGAAGAGGTCGAAAGCTAATCAGTGAAGAAAATGAATCTTGACTGGATCGATTGCAAAGTTCCATGATTAATCAAGTTGCTCATGAGGGTCTACCAATAGACATGGCTTGACATGTATAGACAATTCACAATCGTCTAACATTCACCTTTCACCTAAACAGTAGCATTCATTTGGGAAAGAAAACGAAGAGAAAATGACTGACCGGATTATTAGCAAAGTTCCATGATTTATTACCATGATCTTGAGGATATATAATTAACGTGGCTTGCTCATGTTTCTCTACATTGGCCCAAAGCACACTACCAAGCCATCAATCCATCGTTGATACGCTTCGGCATTCGACAATGGCTCCATGGCTCGAGAGGCAAATCAAGGTCTAAATCTTGATGGTATCGCTATGTGCAGGGGCTTGGACTTCGGCCGAGACGCCCCCAAATTGCACATTGGCCTAGTTCGAGCAGTGGATGGCCCGCCACGGACGGATTTACAAGGATAATCTCGAGAAGGCGAAGCGGTACGGGATCTCGCTAGAGACCTTGCGCTTCACCGAAGACTTCAACAGCAAAGCGGCTAATCAGAGCTACAAAGTGGGTCTGAACCAATTTTCGGATTTGACCACGGAAGAGTTTGTCCCGAGATACACCGGGTTTAGAGCGACGTCGAGGAGCTCGAATTCATCGGCGGCCACCACTTTCAAGTACAACACGACTCAAGTCCCAGATAGTTTAAACTGGGTCGAGAAAGGAGTTGTCGGCAGCTTAAAAAATCAGGGAGGATGCGGTAAGAGAGTAACAAAATCAAATTATATTATTGTCCAAAGGCACGTTATTTTCTGGTCTTGTGATTTTTTTTTCTTTTTATTTCAAAGCAAGCGAAACAATAAAATCCTCCGAGGTCCTCAACCCAATATTTTCTTGTCTGGTGGTTTTGTTTGCGTACAATTTTTTCACATGAACCAATGAATATTCTCTCTGGGTGGCTCGGGACTGTGGGATTCAATGGATCTATTGGTAGAAAAATTATACAAAATTTCATAATTGGTATAATTCAACCACATAATTGGATCCATAAAACTAAATCATGTTCCAAGTCAAAATAGGTCATCCAAAGTAGTTCGAACCACATAGTTGCATGCTGCCAATTGAATTACATTATTGCGGCACTAACCGCGAGTAGCATGTGAGAAATATTTGGGCATAACTTTAATCCTAATGACTCCGAATCATACACTATCAAGCTAATCCGGTGTTTATTCCATCTGCATGCATACACTAGCCATAACCACCGTTGCGCTTCTCATTTTAATTCTTGAATAGGATCTTGATGGGCATTCGCAACGACTGTAGCTGTGGAATCGATGCTAGCAATGAAGACCAGTAAACTAGTCGACTTGTCCGAGCAACAGCTTATTGACTGCTCCAAACTAAACCATGGATGCGGGTGGGGTTGGATGTACCTAGCCTACGAATACATTGCCCAAAACCATGGCATGACCTATGAAAGCAATTACCCTTACAGTAGCGTCAAGGGCACTTGCGGCGAGCGAGCCGCCTCCATTGCTGTAGCTCGGTCAAAAGGGTGTGAGAACATCCCCATGAGTGAAGACCTGCTATTGCAGGCTGTGGCGAGGCAACCGGTCTCGGTTGCCATTGAGGGTGCTAGCCTTGGATTCAAGCAGTATAGCGGGGGCGTCGTCAATGGCCCTTGTGGGGAGAACACTAACCACGCCGTCGCAATCGTCGGATATGGGAAGACCCCCGACGGTGTTGACTATTGGCTGCTCAAGAACTTGTGGGGCGAGACTTGGGGCGAGAAAGGATACATGAGAATTCTACAGAACTCGGGCGTCTAAGGCGGTCTCTGTGGACTCGTCACTCTAGCTTCTCTGTCGGTTGCATATCAATAGCGCAATTCAATGGTGCTATTCAGCTTGCTTTCATAATTAAAGTTGATGATTAAAAGAAAAATAAATTTAGTAAATAAATCAAACAAGAGTTGATAACCTGTAATCTAAGTAATACCGGCATCGACACGCAACATGCGACACGACACGACACAATATGTCGACATGTCATTTCTAAAAAAATAGAGAATTCCGACGTGTTGGGAGGGACACGTTGTATATTATATGTGTATTTTATATATAAATAAATTATTATTAATTTGATTCTAATTTACAAATAAATAGATAATAATAAATTTCTAAAATAAATTTACATTGAAAACATTAATTCACCATTTATTAATATCCTTAGTTGTTTCAATTTGACAAATTCATCTCCATTTTAATAAATCAATAAAATTTGGAAAGAAAAAAAAAGTAATGGACTTTTAAGGGTGTGCATGGTCTAGGCGAGTGGTTCTCGACCTAGAACCGGGAGCCGCTCGCTAAGGACCGGTTCTAAAAAATTGGAATCAGGATCTACCCATGTGTTGCATGGATCCACTCGAGAGCCAAACCGCCGGTCCAGTCTGGTTCTTAGGTGGATCCATGGAACCGATCGTGACATCAAAGCAAGTCAAAGAAAGAAAAACCAAATTTAAGTACGTGGAGATGTGGACGGCGGGAGAAGTAAACGCAGCGAATTTACAAATACGATCTACAAATGCAAAGCGTTGTGTCGAGTGATGTCTACATACACGTATCTTCTTGAAGTAATAGACTTAACGCAGATGAAGATTATTGCTTGGGAGTTGACTCAGAGCGGTCCCCGAGCTCCAAAATCAAGCATTTTGGAAACAAGCAGTTCCCCTCCTATGATTCTAACAAGAATCAAGAATTGCACATCATGGGTGGAGAGAAAAGAAAGAACTTTCACAGCAAGCGAGAACCTACCAAATAGGGTTGAGGCGATTGCAGCAAAACTGCACCACCTCCAGAATCACATTCTTGCCTCTGCTCTCACTCCAAACAGCACCCCAACACACCTCCTTCAACAAAAAAAAAAAGCCCATTTGAGAATTCGATCCAGGACGCAAGATAGAACCAAGGAAATTAGGCTCCGAGAGAGAGAGAGAGAGAGAGAGAGAGAGAGAGAGTACAGGAAGTAGTCGTAGGCATCGACGGTGAGGAAGTGGTTGTAAGCAGCGACCGATTTAGGATCTGCTAGCGTCGGTTGTCGTGGCTGTAGGGTTTGCAACGGCATTAGATTTCTGGCGGAGGAGGCCCGAAGCGACGGGGTGGACAGCAACGAGGGGGAACTAGTTGTAGGCACCGACAGTGGGGAAGTAGTCGTAGGCAGTGACTGGTTCGAGATTTGTTGGTGTCGGTTGTCGCGGCTGTAGGGGCTGCAACGGCATCGGATTGCTAGCAGAGGGATCCCGAAGCGAGGGGGTGGATAGCAGAGGTGAAGGAGCAGCGGCTGTGGTGGGCAGCGGCCAGCGTGAGGGGGTGGACAACAGCGGTAGAAGAGCAGTAACGGCCGCGTCGACGCTAATCGAAATGATGATAGGATTAGGAGGAACCAAGGAAGAGAGAGAGAGAGAGAGAGAGAGAGAGAGAGAGAGAGAGAGAGAACGGAAGACAAAGGGAGTGAGATGAGATCTAGGGTTTCTTTTAGTAATTATTCTTTTTAATATTAAAAAGGTTCCGATCCGATCCGAGTGAGCAGGCGAGCGGATCTGCCCATGGAACCGGGAACCGGACCGGTACCCACTGGTTCCCATAAATTGGAATCGAGAACCGTACCAGTTCCCTCAAGAATCGCCGGTTCTAGGTGGTTTGGGTCCGATTCCAGGCGGTTCGGGCGGTTCCCGAGTATTTTGCACACCCCTACTCACATTCTAGATGTGCGTGTCAAACGTGTCAAAAGAAAAAATAAAAAACTTGTGGGAAATTGTATATCATGGAAAGTGAAAGTAAAAACAGAAGAGAATAAAATGTTAGGTTTTCCTTCTTTCCTAATTTGTTATTTTTATTATTAATTTTTATTCTTTCACATATATATTTTGATCTTTCATTTATTGAAAATTTTAAAATTTGACCTCGTATGTCGGAATCGTGTGTCGAAAACTCACATGTTGAAATTCTAACTCAAGTGTCAAAGAGTGTCAAAAAAATTGACTATGTGTCAGATTTTCCAATACATGTTGACTGAGTGTCAGAGAATGTCCGAGAGTGTCGGACACGTGTCGAAGTATCCAACACGACATGAAGGCTTTCAGAGAGTGTCGGTGCTTCCTAGCTCGTAACTAATGGCCGAAAAAGGGAAAATTTTGCTAATCGACTTTAAATCAAGTTGGTGATTTTTAGGAAAAAAATGGGCAAATTTAATGTGTTGTGACAAAACACGTGCAAAAGTTGATAAAAGGAAAAGAAAAGTTGGAAAATTAAGTAAAGCTCGAATTGGAGTTGGTAAACCAATATAGTTATGGAAGAAATTTTGATGAATCATACCAATTTAGATTTGTAACATTTAAAAAGTGTTAGTGAGAGTTTGCTAATCAAGGCAAATAAAGTTGACAACTCAATACAAAGTCGGTAAAGTAGATGTTGGAAATCAAGTCGGCGGAAGACAACTTACCTTTTTCCGATACACAAACAATAATTGACCCGAAACAATTGTTGAATTGCAGATGAATCACGAACAAAATACCCCACGTTGGTCCGAATGCAATCACAAGGGAAGCATCCAATTTCCACGACGTAAATGCAAACTGATCTTGTAAAGAAGAAATGGAACGCCTTGATGGAAAGAGGAGAGAAATGAAGAAAACTTTCTGAACGTATGCACATCCAACCAGTCCAATGGTTGTCTTCAGGGGTCTTTTATATGATCCCATCACACCCCCTCATCGTAGCATATCAAGGCAAAATGGTGCGTGCCAATCGCACCCCATCATAGACATATTAATTAATAATACTACATCTCCCACTCAGACATGATGGGCTTGATAGCTCTCTTTCAAGAATATAAGGCATTCAACATTCATTAACTTTACAAAACAATTCATACTGGCAAGTAAGCCGTGCGACCAGTGAGTAAACCTGTACTTGGGAGCTGTGGCATCCCAAAATTCAAGTCATCCTCTAGAGAAATTAAAGCCTATAATTAGGTAATGAAATTACCTATGGTCTATGTGTTAGCCATTAGTTTTCTTAAGGCTAGGTGTTATTGTGCTTGTGTTTATGAATTTTGAATTTAGGACTATAGGATAAATTAATAATCTATGCTTGGCCATGCACTTTATAAATTAAATTTCAATAAATGAAATGTCATAAGACTTTGGCCATGTGGAAAATTTAAAGTTTAAAATATTTATAAAAGAAATTCAAAAAAAAGAGAGAGGAAAATGTCAATTTTTAGGATGGGCGTTAGGCCCATTGGCCTAAGTTTTTAATGGGCCAAGTTGGCCAGCCCAATAGTGGCCCAAGAAGAGGAGTAGTCGCCGGCCGAAGGAGGGGAGGCCCAAGCCCAACTCCAAGGCCCATGATGCATGCAATAGGACAAGTGGCATGGAGGAGGTGAAGCATGGTGGACACTTGTCTTCCTCCACAATTACACTTGTCCCTCATGCAAACCTAGAATGCACGCAATATAAAAGGGAAGGAAAGGAAAGAGAATGGCTGGTTAGCCATTCGGCCAAGTGAGGGAGAGAGAGAGAGAATCGTGTGAGAGAGAGAGGAAGCCGAGAGGGAGAGAAAGGAGCCCGTTCGCCGCCATCCGCTTGTGCTGTTTGTGAGGTCTAGAGGCAAGTTGGGAATCCACTTTCTACTCTTGCACCAATGTTTTCGCATGAACTGTTTGGAGTCAGAAACTTGTGTGAGCTTGCATGTGTGTTTAGAGTCCGATTTTGGCTTTGATTTCTGCATGAAAGTTGTAGCTAACATCTTGAACTACAACATATGAAATTTCGTGGAAAATGATAGATATTTGACGGGTAAAACTCTCATCCTACGGAGATGCTAGATCTGGAATATTTTCGTATGAACTGTTTGAGTCAGAATGTTGTGAGAGCTTGCATGCATGTTTAAAGTTCGATTTTGGCTGTGATATATTCATGAGAGTTGTAGCTAACATCTTGGAATACAGCATACTGAAATTTCGTGGAAAATTATGGAGATTTTGGGGGTTAAACTCTCATTATACGGAGACCCCAGATCTGGAAAGATTTTACTGATCTTTGGTTGGATTTGTGGTTGCATGTTGGCTTCTGTTGAGAATCTCACTTTGGTTTCTTCATAAAAGTTGTAGGGAACATCTTAAAATACAACATACTCAAATTTGAAGTGAAAAGAACAAGTATAGCTTGGTAAATTGTCACGCCCCGCTCCTCGGGCACGTGCACATCCTTCACTCTTGGTCGATTTTATAATGCGATATCCCAGGACTAGTATCGCCGACCCTTTCAATTATTAAGCACATGCGGAAGCAGTTAAAATCCCCAGACAATAAAACGATGGGATAGAAAAGCAGGGCCATATTTTTCATATTGAAATTTATAACCAAACTTTTGTACATAACATCAACTAAGGAACTTCATAACTATTCACATCAATTGGAGTTCACAAAAGAAGATGAAATCTCAATCCCTTCAGGTCATACTCAAAATCTCTCTCGATATTATCTTCTTCTTCCAAAAGTCCTTCTACTCAGGTTTCACCTCCGAGTTCACCTTCTCAGATTCCTCCTCAGCTCCTCAACGGGGTCCTGAAATGTTTTTCCCCAAACTGGGATGAGACTACGTCTCAGCGAGTTCTACCCCACTAAGCCCAATTAGTAAACTATTATACTATAGGCTGCCTATACACGCATAGGGCAGAAGACGTACCTTGGCCTCATATCCCACCTGCAAGTCAGTACAATTCATAACAGGCACTCAAGCAATCATATCACGGATCGAAGCATCGATCAAATCGACCTAGTCGATTAAATGCCAACAAGACCACTCACGGTCATTTCTATTCAGTCAATCAATTCACAACATCAAATCAAAGCCATGAATCACATCAAGTCACACTCAGATCGAATCATCGATCAATCGACCTAGTCGATTACAAATCAATCAGACCATCTCATGGTCATTTCCAATAAATCGATCAATTCACAACATCAGATCAAGCAATGATCAATCGACCTAGTCGATTACATGTCATCACGACCCATGCTTGGTCGGCACATTCAATACTATCTATAAGTCCGACCATAGTCTAGGACTGCTCACTCTAAGCTGATATATAGATAGTATAGCTCGCACTAAGCTGATAGGGTTAAGGTATACTGCTCTCGCTAAGCTGACATATCGCCCGTAGGCTGATATAGTATACCGGTATACTGCTCTCGCTAAGCTGACATATCGCCCGAAGGCCGATATAGTATACCCCCGATGCTCCCATTAAGTTGATAAAGTGTACTGCTCGCACTAAGCTGACATATCGCCCGTAGGCTGATATAGTACACCAGTATACTGCTCTCACTAAGCTGACATATCAGAGCCCGTAGGATGATATAGTATACTATCCAACCATTCAATCCATTCCATCTGATATCCTTCTCGATAAAATAGCCGTGTATGGGGACACGGTCGGCCTTAGCCAAAATATTATAATTTCCTTTTTCATAATTCCCACCATTCTCTACAGCCCACCAAAACACTTTTGGTGCTGTCAACCGACACCCGGTTATTTTCCAATCAATAATCAAAGATTATTTCATTAAAGGATAATTCTCAATCAATTCCAAATCAGTTTAGGGTAAATCCCTAAAACATCACAATTTATTCAATTCCATACAACGTGGAGCTCAAACAAATAAACAGACTGCGCCACGACGATCAGCACGAGATTTCGGTCGTCGGCCATCAAAATCTTAATTTCCGAAAAATAATTAATTAATTAATTAATTTCGAAAATTAATTATTAAATATTAAAAATTCCACTTAGTTCAAAATAAGGCCCAATTGAATAAACGAACTTCACCACAGTCATCAGCATAATTTTCTGGTCACGGGCCATCCCAGTTGAATTTTCAAGAAATAAATAATTATTTAATTAATTTCGAAAATTAATTAATATTAAAAATTCAATTTAGCTTAAAATAAAGCCCAATTCAATAAACGGACTTCACCACAGTCATCCACATAATATTCCGGTTCCAAACCATCTCCCTTGAATTTTCGGAAAATGAATAATTATTTAATTTAATTCCGAAAATTAATATTTAAATACCCAAAAATCTCACTTAGGCCCGAATCATCAAATTGAAGCCCAATTAGGGGTCCGAAAATTCCCGAGACACTCCCAATAAATAGTAGACCACGTCTACTTGTTAATTGCACAATCAATTTATCTAAATCGCATCACAATTGACTAATAATTGCTAATTACTTCTAATCTAACAACCTAAACATAATTAATTAAAACTAAACCAACCTAAAGCATAATTAGCCAACTAATCCGGGATTAGTGAGATTACTCACCAAATCGCGCGCAAGTCGGATCAATCCGACGGCGGCGACGCGAGGAACGATTGTTCCCAAAGCACGGCTCGGGTTCGGGGCCGGGAAACGGCCCAAAACGGCCTTGAACAGTGCTGGAAACCCATTTCCTGCACTCTCTGTGCGCGGCTGGTTAAGGGCGAATGAGGGCGGATCCGGAGCTGGGTTGGGTCGGAAATGGACGGAGGGGCCGAACCAAACCAAGGCGAGGCTTCACGGTGGCCGGAGGAGGGGTGGACGGCTCCGGTGAAGCTCCACCAGATCTGAAACTTCGCTGAAACAGAGGGCTGAGCGAGGGAGAGGTGGTGACACACGGAGTAGCGGCGAGGCGGCGGAGCGAGCGGCGCACGGCGGCGCGGACGGCGACCCGGCGGCGTGCGGCGAGCTGCTCTTGCGCGGCTTCTTCTTCTGCTCCTGGTTCGGTTCTGTTCGAACCAGAGGAAGGAGAGAGGGCGGAGATGCGCGGACGGCCGTGGAGCAGCGGCGGCAGCTCCGGCTTCGGTGGGCAACGACGGCGGCGAGAAGCGGCGACGAGCGGAGTTGCTGTTCTGCTTCAGCTTCTTCGGCTTCCATGGCGCCGAGTAACCGAAGAGGAAGAAGAAGAAAGGGGGGCGGGTTCGTCGACGGAGGAGGAGAGAAGAAGAAGAAAAAACTCAATTTTTCTTTCTTTTCTCTCACTCTCTCTCTCTCTCTCTCTCTTAGGTCAGCCGAACCAGCTGTCTTCCACTCCCTTTTCCTTGCCAAGAATGCCCCTTCTAGAAGCTTTAAATAGGCCAAAGTGTGGGGGTAGAGGTGGCATACGAATTTGCTATTTTTCCCTCTTCAATTTTACTTAAATTGGTTCACTTCTCAACAAACAAAATTTCAATTGAAGCCTAAATAAATCCATCAAGGCATCCTTGTCCATTTCATGACTTTTCCTGTCATATAATCTAACTTGCATCCCAATTTCGAATTCAAGAACAGTCCTCTGAAATTTTCGATGAAAATGGCCCTACTTATCTAGTTGAAATTAGGACTCGAAAAATCTGGATGTCACATAAATCGACTAGATCATGAAGACGATGGTTCTGGTGAAGTATTCCGAGACACCCGAGCGTTCATGGACTTAAATGGTGACCATAATTTGGTTATTTGACCTAGATATCTTCATAAAAATTGTAAAGGATACCTTGGTACATAAAATACTCAAATTTCAGAGGAAACGAAAGAGAATAGATGGGTGAAATCTTAATATTTCGGAGATGTGTATTCTGGACGACGCGGTAGTGGTTTGAGAGGTTTCGTGGGGTTGTATAAATTAATCTAAAATTAATTTGGCTTATAGTTCTGCATGAAAAATGCACGAAAATGTCTTGGCTATCACCCTGTAAAATTTCGTAATTTTTGGAGGCCATATGAGTATTTTTAATCGAATTTATTTGGAAACTGTGCAATTCTTGTCATTATCCGAATATCATGTGCTATTTTATGGAAATTGTTAAATTATGTGAAATCCAATTTGGCCATGAATTTTGTATGAAATTTTCATCCTATTGGTTTGTTTAGTGATTGTTTGAATATCATGATTTTGGGAAAATCATAGATATTAAATTTAATATTTATTTATGAAAATAAATAAATATAATAATAAAATAATAATATAATAATAAAATAAAAAGGGATTATTTTATTGGCCGTGAATTCCATTGAATTTATTATGCATTGTTATATGACATTGGTGTATGTATGATCATAAATTGTGATGCATGTGTGAATCCTATGCCAAGTATGATTTGTTTGATACCATACCATATGCCATGTTAAAATTAAACTATAATTGAAGATGAGAAATGAGATGTATGAGAATATGCATCGTGGTGTTGATGATACCGTCGGGGGTGTGAGCCGACGATGCCCCGGGAGTCGGGATGCCCAAAGGTTCGAATGAGTCGATGCCCTTTGGATGCTTGGTTGTATTATGAATACATGCCCAGAGGTTTTCCCCGGGAGTGTCGGGATGCCCGGTTGTATTATGATACATAGTTGGAGGGTGAGGGGTTGTATCATGATGCATGCCTGGAGGGTAGGGGTAACCATTTTCATGGCGAGCCCCGGAGATTCCTCGTTATGCCAGGTCGGGTGCGAGATGCCTAGAGGTTCGAATGAGTCGATGCCCTTTGGATGCCCGGTTGTATCTTGGATGCATGTCGGGATGCCTCGTGATGCTAGTTGGGATACGAGATGCCTGGAATGTGGGGGTGCCGGATGACCGGTTGTATCTTGGATACATGCCCGGATGGTTTCTCGCAATGCCAGGATTGGGCGCGAGTGATGAATGTGGGATGCAAACATTGATCCCGGGAAAAGAGAAATGCGGCAATTCAAAATGAAATTGAAATTAAATTATGCATGATGATGTATGCATGATGTGATGATGATGTTACATGCATGGATGCATGGTAATGATGATGGCACATGTAATATAAGGATATGGTGATGATGTTACATGCATGGATGCATGGAAATGATGATGATATGTGATGTGAAATAATGATGATCACCCATGATATAATATGCATGATGATGATATGCATGATGATGATGATGATGATGATGATGATGATGATATGCATGATGATATGCATGATGGTAATGATGATGCCATGACGATGATGACATGTGTAATGTAATGATGTCATGATGATGATGACATGTATGATACGAAGATGATACACATGTATGTATTATAAATTGATATGATGATGCATGATAGTATATGCATGGCTTCAAGGTAAGTAACGCCTGCAATGCATGTGTGACTTGTTTGATGCATTGAGTGGTTATTGGATTCATTTACTTGCTAAGTGGTTGTACTCACCCCTTTTGGGAACCAACATTTCAGATTAGTAGATAGTTTGAACGGTTGGATGTGACCGTGAGGAGGAGGATAGCAAGGGAAGGAGCTTTTGGACGCCGACACTAATCGATGGATTTAAAGTGTATGACTGTTTGAGGAAACATCGGTCATCTTTTGGAGTGTAGCCAAATATAAAAGACTACGGTATTTTGATGTACCGATGAATGATGTCCATCTGATTTAAGTAAATAAAAGTGTATGGCTTTTACTTATAAATATTTAGTAAGTGTGCATCGTTTTCTGAATATAGGGAAGGGAGTTGTTGGACGTGCTTCCGTATATGAAATTGCGCAAGGGACCTTTAGTTAAAAAGAAAAAAAAATGTGTAAACCCCCTATGGTTGTATGGACCCGCTGCAATTGAAATGGTATCAGAGTAACATGTTAATAGGGAAAGTGAAAGGTATAGTGAACTGTGGCGACCCTAATGGATCGGGGGCCGTCGAGGGGTGCCACAGCCTTTGTTGGTATCAGAGCTATGGTCCATTTGGAGTGATAAGGAGCCTCAAATGGAAATGAGGATAGAATGATGCACACCATAAGATACTAACTTGAATGGTTGACTAACTTTGAACAACAGGTGATGAGTACTCACTCGTAGATCCCTAGTAGTTAATTTTGAGTTGTCTTTAGGTACCAGTAACATGTATATATTACTTATGTAGTAGTTGTAGTAGTAATTGCTTTGAATGGAGATAGTGAGTCTCAGATTATTCCTGAGGCAATGCTTGAAAACTGCAGGGAAATCATGGTACGAGCTAGAAGTGCTCATCCATCGAGGGTTGAAGCCTCTACTGCAAGGGCTGAACCCTGAATGGAAGACATCCTGCAAGCATTGGCCAATATTGGAAATCTGATGGAAAGGCAAGTGCAGCAACAACCCGGAGTGGAACGTCGCCCTCAGGGACTGGTGGAACAATTCCTAAAGTTGAAACCACTTAAGTTTAGTGGGATGGGAAGTCCTGAGGAGGCGGAACAATGGATCGATGGAATGGAACGAATCTTCCGGTTATTGGACTGCAGTGATGCTGAGAGAATAGTTTTGGCAGAGTACCAGCTGGAGGGAAATGCAAAGTTTTGGTGGAGAGCCTCGAAGGATACGATCTTTCCACCAGGTACTGATGTGAATTGGGATGAGTTTGTTAGGGCTTTCAATAGGAAGCATTTCTCTGATTGTGCCAAGGATAGAAAGATCACTGAATTTGTTTAGTTAGAACAAAGGGAGCTGACAGTAGACCAGTATGAGGCAAAATTTTCTGAATTGTCTAGGTATGCTCCTAGGTTGGTTGAGGATCGAGAGGAAAAGGCTAAGAGATTCCCGAAAGGATTAAGGACTGATATTAGAAAACAACTAGTGCCTCTAAATATAAGGGATTATAATGAGATTTATGAGAGGGCACAGTTGGTGGAGCAAGAGTTAGTGAGGGAGCAATCAGAATCTAAGGGGCAAATGACCTTTAATGATGTTCGAAGGGGTAAGAGACCCTATCCTGGTCAAGGTCAGACCTGGGAATCTAAGAAGAGGCATAATTTTGGGAATTCTAGAAAGGTCAGGAGTGGCCCAATTCTAGGAAGAGTACCCTATCAAGGTAATATTTGTCAGAGATGTGGTGGACAACATGGACTAGGACCCTGTAATGATCGATTGAAATGTTTTGGCTGTGGGCAGAGAGGTCACTTTAAGAAAGATTGTCCCCAAGGAAGGTCGCAGCCGAATGTCAGCTCGGTGCGACAAGTACAACAAAGTACTGATGGAACAAATCCACCGAGGAATCCACAAAGGCCACCACCACAAGGAAGGGTGTATGCGGTCACTCAAGAGGAAGCAAGAGCTTCCAAAAGTGTTATCTCAGGTATGATTTTGATAGGGGGATAAGAAGGTATATGCATTATTTGATGTGAGTGACATGCATTCATTTGTGTCCGAAAAATATAGATGATTGTGAGGAGTAGGAACAAATCTCTAGACATGCCTCTTCGTATTTCTACATCGCTGAAAGATATATCGTTATCTATATTGGTATGTGAGATGAGTGAGATAACCCTAGGGGAATGAGATCTAGAAATGGACTTGATAATGATAGTTATGTATGACTTTGATGTCATCATAGGAATGGACTAGCTCCATAAGCAATGGACCAGGATGAATGATCTCCTGAGATAGTACTTGCCCGTGTGCTAAGGATAAAACCGTGAGGCCTAGTATGGGATGGGCCAAAACGGATAATAACTCTGTAAGTTAATCCCTATTGAAACGAGACCCTTCAGTAGATGTGTAGTTTGGGTTCGAACCAAGCGAAAGCTGGTGTACCTGCAACGTCCCAGTTTGATGAGAGCGAGGAGTGGACGCCGAGGTCAGAGGACCTGAACAAGGAGCAGCTCCTGGCAGGCTTCTAGAATGGCAAAAGGGGACAGGAGTGAACCGAACTATGAACTGAACTAGAAAGGTAGTGTTTATGGGATAATTTTGTCAGAGTGGCGAAGCGGAAGCATGGTTAAGCTTATAGAACTCTTGTTGTGAGAAAGAAAGATGGATCGATGCGCTTGTGTATTGATTATAGGCAGCTGAATCAGGTGACCATTAAGAATAAGTACTCATTACCTAAAATTGATGACCTATTTGACCAATTGCTAGGAAGTTTGGTCTTTAATTGACTTGAGATCGGGATATCAGTTAAGGATTAAGAAAGAAGACATTCTTAAGACCGCATTTAGGACTCGCTATGGACACTATGAGTTCCTAGTTATGCTATTTGGATTGACGAATGCCTTAACTGCATTCATGGACTTAATGGATAGGATACTTAAGCCTTATTTGGATTAAATTGTGATTGTTTTCGTTTGATGATTTCTTGGTATATTCTAAAGTACCTAAAGGACATGCGTAGCATCTAAGCGTAGTGCTGCAAGCAAGGCTTAAGAAGTGAATTATAAATTTGAGGATTATGTTATGATCATTTGAGCTAAGTAGCGACTTCCTACTAAAGGATCTCATTGGAAGTCTCGATGTATTTCATGAAGGTATTTAGTATGTATAGATTGATATTGGAAGTCATGAGTTTGAGTGGTCATATGAGACGTGAAATTATTTGTGGTTTATATATTGGAATAATAGGTTTAATTGACAATGATCAACTTTTAGTTTTAGGTGATGATCTCAGTTTGAAAAAGGTTTGGTGGAATTAGTGAACATGATCATTTGTGGTTATAGTCTTGCCAAGATAAGATGGTGGAAGTTCAAATTGTGGATTTGATGAATGATTAGTCTAAGTGATGATCATTTAGGATGAGATATGAGATATATTCGGTGGAAACTAGACAAGTTCTTATCTTGGTGGATTGTCGATCTTTGAATTGAATGAGTCTTGGTGGACTCTTGATATTTGAACTGAATGAATGGTATTATATTTTAGGCTTGAATCTATGTTGCGGTGAATGCATAGTAAATGTCTTTGTTGGACTGAACCAAATGAGTTATTGGTGGTGTTGATTTTGATGGTTCTAGGCTTGAATTGGTGGTGACTAAGGTATAGGAATGATTCGGCTAAATGGTGTGTTAGATTGGAAATACTTGAGTTTGGATGTTTTCAAAGCTCTAAGATTTTATATGCAAACTACTTTGAAAATCTTAAGGTCGGGATTGAGTTTGATGACTCGCCGATGCGTTGATTTCGGTATTTCAAGAAAGGCTTAGGATTTTGGTATTTCCAAGTTTTTAGTTTCAAAAATCTTTACGACAGGACCAATATTACCGATTTGCTTAACTATGATTTTCAATACTTCAAGAAATGCTTATGGTTTTTGGAGAAAATTATCACCTGTACATTCCAAGTTTTGAACTTCAATCGAAAAACAGATTTTGATTGTGAGCTGTTTTAGAAAATCTCTTGAATTTCATCAAAATTTATGAGTACTATGACACCGTACAAAGAATTCTGAACTTTTTACAGAAAACATTCGAACCCATCGGAGTTGGGATTGAGATTGGAATTTGCCAACGTACCGATTTAAATTCACTAAGGGTTTTGATAAAGTATTTTGTTTCGCGCCGCGATGCAAATGCGACTCAAGGCTTTACACATGGATCTCGAAAAGCATTTGAAATTTAAACATGATCATGGATTTTATGGATTTGGTATCATGCTTTGATTTTGTGAATTGGTTTCAATGATATGAGATTTACCTATTTTCAAAGACTAGTAATGTTATATTGTTGTGTCTTTGAAATCCCTATTTTACATTATTTGATATCATGAGGTGGAATTTTCAAGAACTCAAAGGATTTTGCACATTGGTGATTTGAAAACGTTTTGACATGGAAATGACATATGATTTCAAAACTTGCTGTTGTCATTGAATGCTTTTGAAAACCTCGGTTTGTATTGTTTGATTTCATGAAGGAAGATTCTCAAGCATTCAAAAGAAATTTCAGATGTGATTATTGTTTTAAAACTTTTTATGATGTTGAGATAAATTAAGATATGTTAAGAGCTTGCATCCTTAACTTTAGAGGAAGTATCAGCCCGATCTAGGACACATACTCGATTATGAAGCCATCAAAATAGATGAGAAAGTAAGGTACATTGAAGAGCCTGTGCAAGTGCTGGATCGAAAGGAACAAATTCCCAGGACCAAGAGAATTCCTTTGGTTAAGATATTATGGCGATATCATGATGTGGAGGAAGCCACATGGGAGAGTGTAAATGAGATGAGCGAAATGTACTCTCACTTATTTCAAGAGACATAGGAAATGTCTAATTTCGAGGACGAAATTCTCTAAGGAGGGGAGCATTGTGGCATCCCAAAATTCAAGTCATCCTCTAGAGAAATTAAAGCCTATAATTAGGTAATGAAATTACCTATGGTCTATGTGTTAGCCATTAGTTTTCTTAAGGCTAGGTGTTATTGTGCTTGTGTTTATGAATTTTGAATTTAGGACTATAGGATAAATTAATAATCTATGCTTGGCCATGCACTTTATAAATTAAATTTCAATAAATGAAATGTCATAAAACTTTGGCCATGTGGAAAATTTAAAGTTTAAAATATTTATAAAAGAAATCAAAAAAAAAAAGAGAGGAAAATGTCAATTTTTAGGATGGGCGTTAGGCCCATTGGCCTAAGTTTTTAGTGGGCCAAGTTGGCCGGCCCAATAGTGGCCCAAGAAGAGGAGTAGTCGCCGGCCCAAGGAGGGGAGGCCCAAGCCCAACTCCAAGGCCCATGATGCATGCAATAGGACAAGTGGCATGGAGGAGGTGAAGCATGGTGGACACTTGTCTTCCTCGACAATTACACTTGTCCCTCATGCAAACCTAGAATGCATGCAATATAAAAGGGAAGGAAAGGAAAGAGAATGGCTGGTTAGCCATTCGGCCAAGTGAGGGAGAGAGAGAGAGAATCGTGCGAGAGAGAGAGGAAGCCAAGAGGGAGAGAAAGGAGCCCGTTCACCGCCGTCCGCTTGTGCTGTTCGTGAGGTCTAGAGGCAAGTTGGGAATCCACTTTCTACTCTTGCACCAATGTTTTCGCATGAACTGTTTGGAGTCAGAAACTTGTGTGAGCTTGCATGTGTGTTTAGAGTCCGATTTTGGCTTTGATTTCTGCATGAAAGTTGTAGCTAACATCTTGAACTACAGCATAATGAAATTTCGTGGAAAATGATAGATATTTGACGGGTAAAACTCTCATCCTACGGAGATGCTAGATCTGGAATATTTTCGTATGAACTGTTTGAGTCAGAATGTTGTGAGAGCTTGCATGCATATTTAGAGTTCGATTTTGGCTGTGATATCTTCATGAGAGTTGTATCTAACATCTTGAACTACAACATACTGAAATTTCGTGGAAAATGATGGAGATTTGAGGGGTTAAACTCTCATTATACGGAGACCCCAGATCTGGAAAGATTTTACTGACCTTTGGTTGGATTTGTGGTTGCATGTAGGCTTCTGTTGAGAATCTCACTTTGGTTTCTTCATGAAAGTTGTATGGAACATCTTAAAATACAACATACTCAAATTTGAAGTGAAAAGAACAAGTATAGCTTGGTAAATCGACTAGATCTTGAAGACGATGGTTCTGGTGAAGTATTCCGAGACACCCAAGACTTCATGGACTTAAATGGTGACCATAATTTGGTTATTTGACCTAGATATCTTCATAAAACTTGTAAAGGATACATTGGTACATAACATACTCAAATTTCAGAGGAAACAAAAAAGAATAGATGGGTGAAATCTTAATACTTCGGAGATGTGTATTCTGGACGACGCGGTAGTGGTTCGAGAGGTTTCGTGGGGTTGTATAAATTAATCTATAAATAATTTGGCTTATAGTTCTTCATGAAAAATGCATGAAAATGTCTTGGCTATCACCCGGAGATTCCTCGTTATGCCAGGTGGGGTGCGAGATGCCTAGAGGTTCGAATGAGTCGATGCCCTTTGGATGCCCGGTTGTATCTTGGATGCATGTCCGGATGCCTTGTGATGCTAGTTGGGATATGAGATGCCCGGAATGTGGGGGTGCCGGATGATCAGTTGTATCTTGGATACATGCCCGGATGGTTTCTCGCAATGCCAGGATTGGGCGCGAGTGATGAATGTGGGATGCAAACATTGATCCCGGGAAAAGAGAAATGCGGCAGTTCAAAATGAAATTGAAATTAAATTATGCATGATGATGTATGCATGATGTGATGATGATGTTACATGCATGGATGCATGGTAATGATGATGGCACATGTAATATAAGGATATAGTGATGATGTTACATGCATGGATGCATGGAAATGATGATGATATGTGATGTGAAATAATGATGATCACCCATGATATGATATGCATGATGATGATATGCATGATGATAATGATGATGCCATGACGATGATGACATGTGTAATGTAATGATGTGATGATTATGATGACATGTATGATACGAAGATGATACACATGTATGTATTATAAATTGATATGATGATGCATGATAGTATATGCATGGCTTCAAGATAAGTAACACCTGCAATGCATGTATGACTTGTTTGATGCATTTAGTGGTTATTGGATTCATTTACCTGCTGAGTGGTTGTACTCACCCCTTTTGGGGACCAACATTTCAGATTAATAGATGGTTTGAACGATTGGATGTGACTGTGAGGAGGAGGATAGCAAGGGAAGGAGCTTTTGGACGCTGACACTGATCGATGGACTTAAAGTGTATGACTGTTTGAGGAAACATCGGTCATCTTTTGGAGTGTAGCCAAATATAGAAGACTACGGCATTTTGATGTACCGATGAATGATGTCCATCTGATTTAAGTAAATAAAAGTGTATGGCTTTTACTTATAAATATTTAGTAAGTGTGCATCGTTTTCTGAATATAGGGAAGGGAGTTGTTGGACGTGCTTCCGTATGAAATTGTGCAAGGGACCTTTAGTTAAAAAGAAAAAGAAAATGTGTAAACCCCCATGGTTGTATGGACTCGCTGCAATTGAAATGGTATCAGAGTAACATGTTAATAAGGAAAGTGAAAGGTAGAGCGAACTGTGGCGACCCTAATGGATCGGGGGCCGTCAAGGGGTGCCACAGGAGCTTAAATTATGCACTTGTTAGGGATGACATAATGGCTACAACCCCGAAAAGAAATAAACAATTGATGTCTCACAATGCTCCAAACATATTTTATTACATCAGTCTAAGTATACCTATCCCTTAAAGGCTATACTTGACTATTCTCAAAAAACATAATGTATTTACAATTATATCCGCAACCACGTAAGGCAATATAATTGGTCGACCAGTAAATACATGTGATAGATGTAAAACAACAATAGTCTTTATTCACACTCATGTCTCTCTCTATTTCAGAACAATTGCTTTCCTAGACACGTCCCATAAGGCCATATCTATTCATGACCGCCAATAACATGCTAAAGTAGCAACATTGATCTTTCATTTCGAGAACATAGTCAGAAATAACATCGGGCACGAAATGAGGTAAATTATAAATTACCTTAATGGCTCACACGATGAGTAAATATGGATAATTTCACTCACCTTCCCTTGTCGGTCATACAATGCACATGTAGTATGAATTACATGCTATAGTGGATTTCTCTTTTGATAAGAGCGTATGTCATAATTTAAATATATTTGCTATACGGATCTTAGCCTAAACATAGTCACGTGATTCTCACGTACTCATGTTTAACTCGAGTGCTATATCAGCTCGCTTTCTATAGCGCCCAATTAAGTACTCACATTTGGCATCTTTTAAGTATACATGATTGTGGGACTATCATGTTCGGTCTTGTTATAAACAAATCACAGACCTCATCTTGACTCCAATCAAGGAGACATATTATTTTATGTATCAAACTTGCTCTTCAGCCTTTATTTATACATAATGTCTCATCTCAGCGTGCTAACTATAGCACTTGAGGTGATTGCTCGTGTAAGTGAGCCAATCATTGACTGCTGACATATTTTCCAATAATATATGTGTGCTTGTGCTAATCTCATAATGGATTTGTACTTATTGATAAAATATCAAGTTATCAATAAAAAAACAAGTACAATACATATGTCCACATATACATAAATCAATGATCGTCTACAATAACTGTGGCACCCCTCGACGGCCCCCGATCCGATTTGGGTCGCCATAGTTCGCTTACCTTTCACTTTCCTTATTAACATATCACTCTGATACCGTTTCAATTGCAGCGGGTCCATACAACCTGGGGGTTTACATCTTTTAGATCGGTCCCTTGCGCAATTTAAATACGGAAGCACCTCCAACAATTCTCTTCCCTACATTCAAAAATCGATGCACACCTACTAAACATTTATAAGTAAAAGCCGTACACTTTTATTCATTAACCCAGATGGACATCATTCATCGATACATCAAATTGCCATAGTCTTTCTATACTTGGCTATATTTCAAAAGATGACCGATGTCGCTTCCAATAGTCGTCTACTTTAGAGTCCATCGATTAGTGTCGGCGCCCAAAAGCTCCTTCCCTTGCTATCCTCCTCCTCACGGTCACATCCAACCGTTCAAACCATCTACTAATCTGAAATGTTGGTCCCCAAAAGGGGTGAGTACAACCACTCAACAGGTAAAGGAATCCAATAACAACTCAATGCATCATACAAATCATACATGCATTGCAGGCGTAACTTACCTTGCAGCCATGCGCAATACTATCATGCATCATCATGCCTTATCATCATGCATATCATATCATCGTATGTCACCATCATAATCATCATCATGGCATCATTATATCATACATGTCATCCTTATCATGACATCATCACATCACATATCATCACCGTCATCATGCATATCATGCCACAGGTAATCATCATATCACATCACATATCATCATCATCATCATCATGCATATCATCATCATATCATACCATGGGTGATCATCATATCATATCACATATCATCATCATCATCATGCATATCATATCATGGGTGATCATCATATCATATCACATATCATCATCATCATCATGCATATCATCATGCATATCATACCATAGGTAATCATCATATCATATCACATCACATATCATCATCATCATCATGCATATCATCATGGGTGATCATCACATCATATCACATATCATCACCATCATCATGCATATCATCATGCATATCATCTTTATCTTTAAATTTGATCACCACATCACCCTTCCTCGATTCATCAATTTCATCTCATATTTTACACTCGCATCCCATGCGAGAAAAAAAAAACCTCCGAGCATGTATCCAAGATACAACCGGGCATCCGGCCCCCCACATTCCGGGCATCTCGCATCCCAACTAGCATCATGAGGAACCTCCGGGCATGTATCCAAGATACAACCGGACTTCTGGCCTTTACCCTTCTAGCCAGGCATCCCGCACCCAAATCCTGGTGTCGCGAGGAACCTCCGGGCATGTATCCGAGATACAACCGGACTTCCGGCCCCCCACATTCCGGGCATCCTGAAACTCCCAGGGAATCTCTGGAATTACGCCACCAGGCCACCAGACAACATCCTCCACCACAACCTCATTCTCATCCACATTTATCTTTTATCTCAATTTAACATGGCAAATTTGGCATGACATCAAACATATCACACTTGCATCTCAATTCACATGTCATGCACATGTCATAGCTTAATCACATAAGCATTTCAATTCAATACATGTACAAGGACCATGTCATAGGCATATCAAGACTTTATCACATATACATCTCAATCAAATACATGTGCAAAGACCTCATCACACATATGCTACCCAAATACAATTGAATCCATGGCCAAATAAAAATCCATTTTATTTTATTATTATATTATTATTATTTTATTATTTTATTTATTTTATTATTTAATATCAATAATTTCCCAAAAATCCAAGAAGTATTTAACAAACACATAGGATGATATTTTCTTGCAAAATTCGTGGCCAATTTAAATTTTTACCAAATTCCACAATTTCCCCAAAACATCCTATAATTCTCGGATTTAAACCAAATGCACAGTTTCCGAATAAATTTAATTAAAATATCTATTCGGCCTCCAAAAATTACGAAATTTTACAGGGTGATAGCCAACACATTTTCGTGCATTTTTCATGAATAAAAATAAGCCAAATTATTTTTAGATTAATTTATACAACTCCACGAAGCTTCTGGAACCTCTACCGTTTCGTCCAGAGTACATATCACCGAAAAACTTAGGTTTGACCCATCTAATCCCTTTCGTTTCTTCTGAAATTCGAGTATGTTATGTATCAATGTGTCCTTTACAAGTTTCATGAAGAGATCTAGGTTAAATAACCAAAGTATGATCCTCTTTTAAGTCCTTGAAGTCTCGGGTGTCTCGGTATACTTCAACAGAACCAAACGTCTCAAAGATCTAGCCGATTAACTAGGCTACACTCCTTCATTTCTCTTAAAATTTGAGTATATTGTAGTTTAAGATGTTACCTAAAACTTTCACGAAGACAACAAAGTCAGATTTGCATCACAAACCAACATGCAACCAAGAATCCAACAAGAGGTCAGTGAAAACATCACAGATCTGGGGTCTCCGTAAGATGAAGCTTTAGCCCCTTAAATCTCCATCATTTTCCACGAAATTTCAGTATGTTATATTTCAAGATGTTATCTACAACTTCCATGAAGAAATCGAAGCCAAAATCGAACTCCAAACATGCATGCAAGCTCACACAACATTCTGACTCGAGCGGATTCATGCGAAAACATTCCAGATCTGACATCTCCGTAAGATGAGAGTTTGACCCCTCAAATCTCCATCATTTTCCACGAAATTTCAGTATGTTATATTTCAAGATGTTAGCTACAACTTTCATGAAGACATCGAAGCCAAAATAGGACTCTAAACACACATACAAGCTCAAACAAGATTCTGACTCCAAACAGTTCATGCGAAAACAATGGTGCAAGAGTAGAAAGTGGATTCCCAACTTGCCTCTAGACCTCACGAACGGCAGCACACCGGCGACGGACGAGCTCCTCCTCTCTCGGCCACTCTCCCTCTCTCTCGCACAATTCTCTCTCTCTCTCTCCCTCACTTGGCCGAATACTCTCTCTCTCTCTCTCCCTCTCTCTCTCTCTTTTTGGTTATATATATTTGCATGCCATCTCATTTTGCATGGGGGACAAGTGGCAAAAATGAGAAAACAAGTGGCAAGGTTGAAGACAAGTGTTGGAGGACATGCAAGGTGGGCTTGGGCCGGCCACTCTTGGGCCTCCTCTTGGGCTGGTTGACAGCCCCCTTTTGTGGGCCTAATTGGGTCGACATGCTTGGCCCACTAAGGCTTTGGCCAATGGGCCTAAGGCCCAACCTAAAAATTGATCTTTTCCCCTTTTTTTTTTTGAATTTCTTTTATAAATATTTTAAACTTTAAATTCTCCACATGGCCAAAGTCTTATGACATTTCATTTATTGAAATTTAATTTATAAAGTGCATGGCCAAGCATAGATTATTAATTTACCCTATAGTCCTAAATTCAAAATTCATAAACACAAGCACAATAACACCTAGCCTTAAGAAACTAATGGCTAACACATAGACCATAGGTAATTTCATTACCTAATTATAGGCTTTAATTTCTCTAGAGGATGTCTTGAATTTTGGGATGCCACAATAACACATATCATATTCTACGTAATCCTAGTAACATCCCGTGGGTCAATAATATGTCTCTAAGAATAGCCTTTGTAAATGGATCAGCAACCATTCTATTGGTTGAAATGTATTGTAGGATCACTTCTTTTTGTACTATAATATCTCTAATGAAGTTGTTCTTTATGTCAATATGCTTCGTCCTTCCATGATACTTGGGATCCTTCACATAGGCAATGGCTGTGTGGCATCCCAAAATTCAAAGCCAAGCCATAAGGTGTGTTAAAGTCTCTAATTAGGTGATAGAATTTCCATAGCTTATGCTTTAGCCATTAGCTTTTTTAATTAGATGATTTGTGCATATGATTGTGAAAAATTAAATATGATAAATTAATAATTTATGCTTGGCCATGTACTTATAAATTAAATTTCAATAAATGAAATAAGACTTTGGCCAAGATGAAAATTGAAATTTAAAAATATTTATAGAAGAAATCAAAAAAAAAAGGGAAAAAGAGGATCAAATTTCGATTGGGCCTTAAGCCCAAGAGTGGAACTTTGGGTCAAGTTGGCCGGCCCATTGAAGCCCACAAGTGGGCCGTCGACCAGCCCAAGAGGAGGCCCAAGAAGTGGCCGGATGGCCCAAGCCCAAGAAGCCCAAACCCAAATTCAAAAATTCAATATGACAAGTGGCAAAAAGGGAAGACCATGCATTGGTTGGATTGTAGGCAAGTAATGATTGTTTTTTTTTTTTTTTTGGTCGAAGGCAAGTAATGATTGTTAATCATGAGGATTTGGGGGTATAAGAAGGGTAGAGAGAGAGGGTGGCCGGCCATTTTGTTCGCCCAAGGAGAGAAAGAGAGAGAGAGGTGTGCGAGAGAGAGAGATGTCCGAGAGAGAGGGAGAGGCCGAGAGAGGAAGGAGGCGGAGCCAAGGGGTTGTCGCCGTTCGTCCGCCGTGTTCGCCGCTGTTCGCCATCGATCGTCCGTCCTAGAGGCAAGTGGAAGTCCTCTAGCTTCTCTTGCATGCTTATATGTCGTTTGCATTTTGAGTTTTTAGGTGTTAGATGAGCAATACCGAAGCATGGATGAGTTGTGTGTGAATGGTATGGCTGTTTGTGTTCGGATCGTATGAGTCAGTAAATTGTTTGAGCTTGTATGTGTGTTTAGAGTCCGATTTTGGCTTCGATTTCTTCATGAGAGTTATAGCTAACATCTTGAACTACAACATACTGAAATTTAGTGAAAAATTATGGAGATTTGAGGGGTTAAAGTCTTATTCTACGGAGACCTCAGATCTGGAGAGTTTTTACCGACCTCTTGCTAGATTCGTGGTTGTATGTTGGTTTTTGTTGACAATCTAACTTTGGTTTCTTCATGAAAGTTGTAGGAGACATCTTAAACTACAACATACTCAAATTTTAAGTGAAATGAACAAGTTTAGCCTAGTAAATCGACTAGATCTTTAAGATGATGATTCTGGTTTTGTATTCCGAGATACCCGAGACTTCAAGGACCTAAATGATGACTATATTCTGGTTATTTGACCTAGATATCTGCATGAAACTTGTAGTGGACACCTTGATGTATAACATATCTAAATTTTAGAGGAAACGAAAGAGAATAGCTAGGTGAAATCTCAATATTTCGGTGATGTGTACACTGGACGATGCGGTAATGGCTCCAGAAGCTTCGTGAGGTTGTATAAAATAATCTAAAAAGAATCTGGCTTTGAGTTCATCATGAAAGTTGTGCAAAAATGTCTTGGATATTAATCTGTAAAATTTCGTAATTTTTGGAGGGCATATGGATATTTTAATCGAATTTATTCGGAAACTGTGCATTCTTGTTTTATCCGGATATTATGTGCTGTTTTGTGGAAATTATGAAATTGTGAGAAATTCAATTTGGCCATGAATTTTGCATGAAATTGTCATCCTATTGGTTTGTTCAATGATTGCTTGAATTTTTATAATTTTTGGGAATTTATAGATATTGAATTGAATATTTATTTATAAAAAAATAAAATAAAATAAAATAAAATAATAAATAATAAATCATATAATAAAATAATATAATATAATAAAATGGATTATTTTATTGGCCATAAATTCCATTGATTTTATTAATAAATAATTATGCATTGTTGCATGTATGATGAGATATTGGTGTGTGTATGACATTGAACTGTGATGCATGTGTGCCAAGTATGACTTGTTTGATGTCATGCCATATCCCATGCTAAATTGAGATCAAAATAATGATAAATGTGGATAATGGTAAATGTGGATGATGGTAAATGAGGAAGTGGTTGTGGTGGAGGATGATGGCCGGAATGTACAGGGATGCATTGCCGGATTCCCTGGGAGATTCAAGATGCCCGGAATGTGGGGGGCCAGAAGCTTTGTCGGAGGTCTTTGCCCGAAAGGAATGCCTCGCGATGCCAGGATTTGGGGTGCGGGATGCCCGGCCAGGGAGTGTAAATGCCGGAAGCCCTGTCGGAGGTTTCTACCCAAAGGGAATGCCTCGTGATGCTAGTTGAGATGCGAGATGCCCGGAATGTGGGGGGCCAGATGCCCGGTGGCCTAGGAGGCTAAATGCCGGAAGCCTCGGAGGTCTTTGCCCGAGGAGATGATGAAATTGATGAATTGAGAAATGGGTGATGTGGTGATCAAATTGAAAGCTAAAAGTGGAAATTAAATCATGACATGATATGCATGATATGATATGCATGATGATATGCATGACTATGATGATGATGATATGCATGACTATGATGATGATGATGATGATGACATGTGATGTCAAATACTGATGATCACCCATGATATGATATGCATGATGATATGCATGGTAGTGATAATAATGATGATATATGATATGGCTCGATGAGACGTGTAATGTGATGATGTCATGATGATGAGCGTATGATGTAATGATGCGATGATAATGATGACATGTGTAATGTGATGATGTCATGATGATGATGATGACATGAATATGATTATAACGATGCCATGATGATGATGACATGCGTGATGTGATGATGTCTTGATGATGAGAACATGTATATGATATGATGATGCATGATAGTATGCGCATGGCTTCAAGGTAAGTAATGCCTACAATGCATGTATGATTTGCATGATGTATTGAGTTGTTATTGGATTTCCCTATCTGTTGAGTGGTTGTACTCACCCCTTTGGGGACTAACATTTCAGATTAGAAGTATGCTGCTTTCTGCCGTCACGCGGGGGGTATTTTACGGTCTACCCTCCGATGTAGAGGTCGAGTGTGCTGAGATAAACTGTCCCTTTGTTCCCGGACTGACTTTTATTCGAGTACGCTGTCTAGTGATGTACGACGTAGGCCTGGCTGGGGGCCTTGTCATTCAGGAGTTCATATCCGTACATGTTCGTTGGGATGGAGCGATGCGAGGGATGTTGCCGCCGCCACCGCCTGATGCACCGGGTTGGGTGTGAGACCCGTGCGCAACGAGTAGGAGCTGTTTCTTTTTGGGGATAGTTAGCCGACACCGATGATGGGGAATTGTGCACGTGTGATGTAGAGGGTCAAGGTTTCTTTTTGAGGTTTTAGGCTAGGCGTGGCTGAGTCCTAGCTTTTCCTTTTTGTTGTACCGACCCAAAAGGAATCCCATCATGAAATATATGTAAATAAAGTGTCGTGGCTTGTTTATAAAATGATGGTGGTTAGTGGTGTGTATTTGTATCATGGTTGGTAGGGGGAGAGATGTGATGTTTTAATTTGCTTCCGCTAATGAGTCGCGCCGGGACTGCTTTGTTAAAAAAAAAAATGTGTGTCTACGAATTAGGACACTTCTTCAAAGGAGAAAGGTAATAAGGTGTAACATTGGCACTGGTGACGACTTGCAAAGGGTTCAGGGTGTCACAGCCGCCTTTTTTTTTTGTATCGGAGCGAATGGTTATAGGTGGAGTGATAAGGAGTCTCGTTTGGAGATTGAGGAACATGATGACATTGCACACCATAGGGTCTAAAATGAAATAATTGAATAACAGGTGATGAGTATTCACTCGTAGATCCCCAGTAGTTCATTTTGAGTTGCCTTTAGGTACCAGTAACATGTATATGTTACTTATGTAGTGATAGTAATTGCTTTGAGTGGAGGTAGTGAGTCTCAGATTATTCCTGAGGCAATGCTTGGAAATTGCAGGAAAGTCATGGTGCGAGCTGGAAGTGCTCATCCATCGAGGGTTGAAGCCTTTACTGCAAGGGCTGAACCCCGAATGGAAGACATCTTGCAGGCATTAGCCAATATTGGAAATCTGATGGAGAGGCAGGCGCAGCAACAGCCCGGAGCAGAACGTTGTACTCAAGGACTAGTGGAGCAGTTTTTGAAGCTGAAGCCACTTAAGTTTAATGGAATGGGAAGTCCTGAGGAGGCGGAGCAATGGATTGATGGAATGGAACGAATTTTCCGGCTGTTGGACTGCACTGATGCTGAGAAAATAGTTTTAGCAGAGTACCAGTTGAAGGAAAATACGAAGTTTTGGTGGAGAGTTTCGAAGGACATAATCTTTCCACCGGGTACTAATGTGAGCTGGGAGGAGTTCGTTAGGGCTTTCAATAGGAAGCATTTCTCTGATTGTGCTAAGGATATGAAGATTACTGAATTTGTTCAGCTAGAACAAAAAGGGTTGACAATAGATCAGTATGAGGCTAGATTTTCTGAATTGTCTAGATATGCTCCTAGATTGATTGAGGATCAGGAGGAGAAGGCTAAGAGATTCCTGAAAGGATTGAGGACTGACATTAGGAAGCAACTGGTGCCTTTGAACATAAGAGATTATAATGAGATTTATGAAAGGGCACAGTTAGTGGAGCAGGAGTTGTTGAGAGAGCGGTCGGAGTTTAAGAAACCGTTGAATTTTAGTGATGTGAGAAAGGGTAAGAGACCTTATTCTGGTCAAGGTTAGACCTCGAATGTGAAGAAGAAGAGTAACTTTGGGAATTTTGGAGGAGCAAGGAGTGGTCCGAATATAGGGAAAGCACCCTATCAGCCTGGTAATTGTCAGAAGTGTAATGGACACCATGGCCCAGGACCTTGCACGGGACAATAGAAATGTTTTGGTTGTGGACAAGTGGGTCATCTTAGGAGAAGTTGCCCACAAGAGAGGTCGCAAGTGAGTGTTGGCTCGGTGCGACAGGGATATCAGGGTGCTGTTAGGTCAAACCCGCAAGGAAATCCTCAGAGACCACCTGCACAAGGAAGGGTGTATGCGATTACCCAGGAGGAAGCGGAAGCTTCCAAAAATGTTATCTCAGGTACGATTATTATTAATGGTAAAAAGGCATATGCATTGTTTGACACGGGTGCAACGCATTCGTTTGTGTCTGAAAGATATAAATGTTTGAATAAGATAGAAGTTATGCCTCTTGAGACGCGTCTTTGTGTTTCCACGCCTTTAAAGGATATAATATTGTCTATGCTGGTGTGTGGAAATTGTAAGATATCAATGGGACGAAAGGATATGGAAATAGATTTGGTTGTAATGGCTATGTATGATTTTGACGTTATTATAGGAATGGACTGGCTTCGTAAGTATCGGGCTAGAATAGATTGTTATAGAAGAGTGATTCAATTTGTTTTACCTGATCAGTCTAGTTGTGAATTTTTAGGAGGCCAAACCCATTTTCCTGTAGCACTTATTTTGGCAGTAAAAGCTTGTAAGTTACTTGACAAAGGATGTCAAGGGTACCTAGCCATAGTTAGAGATTATGCAAGGGAGGAGCCTAATCTTGAGGAAGTTCGTACATTTAGCGAATTTCAAGATGTATTTCTTGAGGAATTGCCTGGATTGCCGCCAGAGTGGGAGATTGAATTTGAAATTGAATTAATGCCTGGAACAGGACCAATATCAAAAGCCCCATTTAGGATGGCCTTAGTTGAATTGAAGGAGTTGAAAGTGCAACTACAGGAGTTACTTGACAAAGGACTCATTAGACCAAGTGCTTCACCTTGGGGTGCACCGGTCTTGTTTGTGAAAAAGAAAGATGGATCGATGCGCTTGTGTATTGACTATAGGCAGTTGAATTAGGTGACCATTAAGAATAAGTATCCTTTGCCTAGAATTGATGAATAGAATATTTCAGTCTTATTTAGACCAGTTTGTGATTGTTTTTATTGATGATATTCTGGTATATTCAAAAGGGCCTAAAGAGCATGAGCAGCATTTGAGAATAGTTTTGCAGACCCTGAGAGAGCATAAGTTGTATGATAAGTTTAGTAAATGTGAGTTCTGGTTGGACCATATAATATTTCTAGGACATGTGGTGTCAGGAAAAGGAATTGCAGTAGACCTGGCAAAAGTTGAAATGGTGGTAAATTGGCCGAGACCAACGACACCTACTGAAATACGAAGTTTCTTAGGACTGACTAGTTATTATAAGAGGTTCATTGAAGGATTTTCAAGACTGGCAGGACCTTTAACTAAATTGACCCGAAAGAATGTGAAATTTGAGTGGAATGGGGAATGTGAAAGGAGTTTTCAGGAGCTCAAAAGGAAATTGACTTCAGCTCTAATTTTGACTATACCTACTAGACCTGATGGTTTTACAGTGTATAGTGATGCATCTCACAAAGGACTAGGATGTGTGTTGATGCAGCATGGCAAAGTTGTAGCCTATGCATCCAAACAATTGAAACCCCATGAGCTGAATTATCCGATGCATGATCTAGAACTAGCAGCTATAGTGTTTGCCTTGAAGATATGGAGACACTATTTGTATGGGGAAAAGTTTGAGATTTATACGGATCATAAGACTTTGAAGTATTTGTTCTCACAAAAGGAGTTGAACATGAGACAAAGGAGATGGATGGAGTTGTTGAAGGACTATGATTGTGAGATAAGATATCATCCAGGAAAAGCGAATAGAGTAGCAGATGCTCTTAGTCGAAAGTCAGCTATGGAAATAGCTAGTTTGAAAATGGCAAAATGGGAATTGTTAGAATTTGTAGCAAATTCAGAATTTAAATTGGAAATGGATTGTCTTACTGGTATGCTTAGTGCATTAAGGATTGAGCCGAAGATTATCCGGAAAATTAAAATCCTGCAAGAATCTGACCCAAAGATTTTGAAGTGAAAGATGCTGTATCTTTAGGGAAAATATCATAATTTCAAGTCTCTGATGATGGAATAGTAAGATGTCAAGGACGACTTTGTGTTCCCGACAATGAGGAATTGAGGAAGGAAATTTTGTCGGAGGCACATAAGAGTAATTATAGTATCCACCCAGGTAGTACAAAGATGTACAGAAATTTGCGTTAGCAATTTTGGTGGAATGGTATGAAGGCAAATACGGCTAAGCACGTATCTCAATGTTTGACGTGTCAGCAAGTGAAAGCAGAGCATCGTAAACCCGCAGGACTTTTGAGACCATTAGACATTTCAGAATGGAAATGGGAACATATAACGATGGACTTTGTGCAAGGATTGCCAAGGACATCAAGTAGTCATGATTCAATTTGGGTGATAGTGGGTCGTTTGACTAAGTCGACACATTTCTTAGCGATTCTCATGGACTACTCAATGGAAAATTATGCGGACATGTATGTAAGTCAAGTGGTACGCTTACATGGTGTTCCAGTGACCATTACTTCACATCGGGATTCGAGGTTTACTTCAAATTTTTGGAGAAGTCTTCAAATTGCATTAGGGACTAAGCTTCAATTTAGTACTGCATTTCATCCCCAGACAGATGGTCAATCAGAAAGAGTAATCCAGATATTAGAGGATATGTTAAGGGCTTGTGTAATCGATTTCAAAGGAAATTTGGATGAAATATTGCATTTGGTAGAGTTTGCCTATAATAATAGTTTTCAGAAAAGTATAGGCATGGTACCTTATGAAGCATTATATGGAAGGAGATATAGGACTCCTGTCTGTTGGAGTGAAGTAGGTGAAAGGAAGTTGACAGGACCTGAACTGGTACAAGTTACCACTGAGGCTGTTGAAATTATCAGAGAAAGACTTAGAACAGCTCAGAGTAGACAGAAAGGCTACGCAGATAGGCATAGAAGACCTTTGGAATTTAGTGTAGGAGACCATGTATTCCTTAAGGTATCTCCAATGAAAGGAATATCTCGATTCAGGATGAAGGGTAAGTTAAGCCCTAGATTTGTCGGACCTTTTGAAATTCTTGAGAGGATAGGAAATGTAGCTTATTGTTTAGCGTTACCTCCTAAGTTAGGAAATCCGCACGATGTGTTTCATGTATCGATGTTGAGGAAGTACCAGCCGGATCCTGGTCACATACTCGATCATGAAGCCATCAAAATGGATGAGAAAGTAAGGTACATTGAAGAGCATGTGCAGATATTGGACCGAACGGAGCAAGAGCCGAGGGGTTGTCGCCGTTCGTCCGCCGTGTTCGCCGCCGTTCGCCGTCGATCGTCCATCCTAGAGGCAAGTGGAAGTCCTCTAGATTCTCTTGCATGCTTATATGTCGTTTGCATGTTGAGTTTTTAGGTGTTAGATGAGCAATACCGAAGCATGGATGAGTTGTGTGTGAATGGTATGGCTGTTTGTGTTCGGATCATATGAGTCAGTAACTTGTTTGAGCTTGCATGTGTGTTTAGAGACCGATTTTGGCTTCGATTTCTTCATGAGAGTTGTAGCTAACATCTTGAACTACAACATACTGAAACTTAGTGAAAAATGATGGAGATTTGAGGGGTTAAAGTCTTATTCTACGGAGACCTCAGATCTGGAGAGTTTTTACTGACCTCTTGCTAGATTCGTGGTTGCATGTTGGTTTTTGTTGACAATCTCACTTCGGTTTCTTCATGAAAGTTGTAGGCAACATCTTAAACTACAACATAATCAAATTTCAAGTGAAATGAACAAGTGTAGCCTAGTAAATCGACTAGATCTTGAAGATGATGATTCTGGTTTTGTATTCCGAGATAGCCGAGACTTCAAGGACCTAAATGATGACTATATCCTGGTTATTTGACCTAGATCTCTGCATGAAACTTGTAGAGGACGCATTGATGTATAGCATATATAAAGTTCAGAGGAAACGAAAGAGAATAGCTAGTTGAAATCTCAATATTTCGGTGATGCGTACACTGGACGATGCGGTAATGGATCCAGAAGCTTCGTGAGGTTGTATAAAATAATCTAAAACGAATCTGGCTTGGAGTTCTTCAGGAAAGTTGTGCAAAAATGTCTTGGTTATTACTCTGTAAAATTTCATAATTTTTGGAGGCCATAGGGATATTTGAATCGAATTTATTCGGAAACTGTGCATTCTGGTTTTATCCGAATATTATGTGCTGTTTTGTGGAAATTATGAAATTGTGAGAAATTCAATTTGGCCATGAATTTTGCATGAAATTGTCATCCTAGTGGTTTTTTTAATGATTGCTTGAATTTTATAATTTTTGAGAATTTATAAATTGAATATTTATTTATAAAAATAAATAAATAAATAATAAAATAATAAAATAAAATGGATTATTTTATTGGCCATAAATTCCATTGATTTTATTAATAAAAAATTATGCATTGTTGCATGTATGATGAGATATTGGTGTATGTATGACATTGAATTGTGATGTATGTGTGCCAAGTATGACTTGTTTGATGTCATGCCATATGCCATGTTAAATTGAGATCAAAATAACGGTAAATGTGGATAATGAAAAATGTGAATAATGGTAAATGTAGATGATGGTAAATGAGGAAGTGGTTGTGTTGGAGGATGATGGTCGGAATGTATAGAGATGCATTGCCGGATTCCCTAGGAGATTCAGGATGCCCGGAATGTGGGGGGCCGGAAGCCTTGTCGGAGGTCTTTGCCCGAAAGGAATGCCTCGCAATGCTAGGATTTGGGGTGTGGGATGCTTGGCCAGGGAGTGTAAATGCCGGATGCCCTGTCGGAGGTTTCTGCCCGAAGGGAATGCCTCGTGATGCTAGTTGAGATGCGAGATGCCCGAAATGTGGGGGGTCGGATGCCCGGTGGCCTGGGAAGCTGAATGCCGGAAGCCTCGGAGTTCTTTGCTGGAGGGGATGATGAAATTGATGAATTGAGAAATGGGTGATGTGGTGATCAAATTGAAAGCTAAAACTGGAAAGTAAATCATGACATAATATGCATGATATGATATGCATGATGATATGCATGACTATGATGATGATGATATGTGATGTGAAATAATGATGATCACCCATGATATGATATGCATGATGATATGCATGACTATGATGAAGATGATGACATGTGATGTGAAATACTGATGATCACCCATTATATGATATGCATGATGATATGCATGGTAGTGATAATAATGATGATATATGATATGGCTCGATGACATATGTAATGTGATGATGTCATGATGATGATGATGACATGAATATGATTATAATGATGCCATGATGACGATGACATGCATGATGTTATGATGTCTTGATGATGAGAACATGTATATGATATGATGATGTATGATAGTATGCGCATCGCTTCAAGGTAAGTAATGCTTGTAATGCATGTATGATTTGCATGATGCATCGAGTTGTTATTGGATTTCCCTATCTGCTGAGTGGTTGTACTCACCCCTTTGAGGACTAACAATTCAGATTAGAAGTATGCCGCTTCCTGCCATCACGTGGGGGGTATTTTACGGTCTACCATCCGATGTAGAGGTCGAGTGTGCTGAGATAGACTGTCACTCTGTTCCCGGACTGACTTTTATTCGAGTACGCTGTCTAGTGATGTACGACGTAGGCCTGGCTGGGGGCCCTGTCATTTAGGAGTTCATATCCGTACACGTTCGTCGGGATGGAGCGATGCGAGGGATGTTGCCGCCGCAACCGCCTGATGCACCGGGTTGGGTGTGAGACCCGTGCGCGACGAGTAGGAGTTGTTTCTTTTTGGGGATAGTTATCGGACACCGATGATGGGAATTGTGCACGTGTAATGTAGAGGGTCGAGGTTTCTTTTTGAGGTTTTAGGCTGGACGTGGCTGAGTCCTAACTTTTCCTTTTTGTTGTACCGACCCAAAAGGAATCCCATCATGAAATATATGTAAATAAAGTGTCGTGGCTTGTTTATAAAATGATGGTGATTAGTGGTGTGTATTTGTATCATGGTTGGTAGGGGGGAGAGACGTGATGTTTTAATTTGCTTCCGCTAATGAGTCCCGCTGGGACCGCTTTGTTAAAAAAAATGTGTGTCTACGAATTAGGACACTTCTTCAAAGGAGAAAGGTAATAAGGTGTAACATTGGCGCTGGTGACGACCTGCGAAGGGTTCGGGGTGTCACAGGCTGTTTGACAATCGCAAGAAACTATCACTAGTCTTGGAACCTTAGTGAAAGTGGCTAAATTTTCAAAGAAATGTTTTAGTCATACTACTTCTTGCACTGCGGTAAAGCATGTAATAAATTCTGCCTCCATCGTAGATAAGGCCGTGCATGTCTATTTCTTGTCATTCAAAGAAATCGCACCTCCATTGAGTAAGAACGCGTATCCAGAAGTCGATTTACGCTCATCTAGGTCTCTACCCCAATTGGCATCTAGAAAGCCCAATAGACGTAAATCATTCCCCTGGTAACAAAGTCGATAGTCCATGGTGTCCTTCAAGTATCTTAGGATTCTCTTCACTGCTTTCTAGTGTGCTTGACCGGGATTTATTTATATCAGCTCACCAATCCCACGGCATAACATATGTCGGGTCGAGTACACATCATAACACACATCAAACTTACGATCGCACTAGTGTAAGGAACAATTTCCATTACTTTAATTTCTTCTAAAATCTTAGGACACATTTTAGTACTTAAGCCTTCACCTTGCATGACAAGAGTATCAATGGGATTACAATGCTACGTATTGAAACGTTCAAGAATCTTCATAATATAAGACTCTTGTGATAAAGTAAGGAGTTTCCTTGATCGATTTCTTTTGATCTTAACTCCTAATATATAAGCAGCTTCTCCCATGTCCTTCACTTCAAAATTGGAGGACAACCATTCTTTTATGGTGATAACCAAAACCTTGTCATTTCCAGCCAATAGAATATCGTCCACATAAAGTGACAAAATCACCAATTTAATTTCGGACCGCTTGACATATACATACTGATCTTCTTCGATCATTATGAAATCAAAAGTGATTATGGCTTGATGAAAACGAAGATACCATTGTCTAGATGATTGTTTAAGGCCATATATTATGCAATGAAACTTGCAAACTTTATGCTCTTGACCTTAGCTATGAAACATATTGGCTGCTTCATATAGATTTTCTCATCTAGTTCTCCATTGAAAAATGCCGTCTTTACGTCCTTTTGATGTAATTCAAAGTCCAAATGTACAACGATGGTTAGGATAAGGTGTATTAAGGCAAATCTTACAACTGGTGAAAATGTTTCCTCATAGTTTATACCCTATTGTTGAGTATAATCTTTCACCACAATGCGAGCCTTATACTTTTCAATGAATCCATCCACCCTTCACTTAATCTTAATGACCCATTTATTTCCAATGGACTTGCGATTGGATGGTAAATCAACCAAATCTTAGACATGATTTGCCCTTATTGACTCCATTTCATATTCCAAAACTTTTCTCCATTCTTCCTTATCAGAGGATGAGAGAGCCTCTTGAACAGTCTTAGACTCGGATCATCTTTTTGAGCAATCATAAATGCTTCCCCTTTAATCTCAAAACGACGATACTTTTACGATTACTTTTACGCAATTAAATCTCTCTTGAATTCAATTCATCAGGCGATGCAACACTCCTACTAGGTTTGTGTGTTGAGGTAAATCTTCATTTCCTTCTACAACATTAGTGGGTCTGTTATTAAGATCTTCCATCTCATATGATTGGAAGTCCTTATCAATCTCATCTCTACTAGGAAAATCGTTCTCCAAGAACGTGACATCTCGTTACTCTATTTTAGTCACACTTCAATCAGCTTGTTCACCTATGAACACGTACCCTTTGGAGTATCAGAATATCTTACAAAGATACATTTCTTCCCTATATTACCTATTTTTTTACTATATTTATGGGAAGAATCATAAACATAAGCTGCACATCCTCATGGACATAGACTACTTAAGTCTGGTTTCCTACCAGTCCATAATTCATAAGGGGTGGAAGTGATCAATTTTGAGGGCACTCGGTTAAGTATATAGACAGTAATCAATAATGCATCTCCCCAATAGAAGATAGGTAAATTTGATTGCATCATCATAGAGTTAACAATTTCCAACAGGGTCCTATTCCTTCTCTCAGTTACCCCATTTTGTTTTAGAGTACCAGGAATAGTCAATTGTTATACAATTCCCTTTTCATCACAAAGAGCTTCGAATTGCTCCAACAGATACTCACGTCCGCGATCGATTCTCAATGCCTTTATTGTTTTATTCAACTAATTCTCTATCATCGCTATATATCGTCTAAAGTAGTCTAATGCTTATGACTTATGGGAAATTAGAAAGACATAACCGAAACGTGTGAAGTCATCTATGAAAGTGATGAAATATGAGGCTCCATGCCTCGCCCTCACATTCAAAAGACCACAAATGTCGAAATGTATGAGTTGTAATGGAAATTCGGCTCTAGTCCCTTTACCGAATGGTTTTCAAGTTACTTTTCCTGCTAGACAATGTTGACATACGAGCAGATCAACATTAGTGAGTGACCCTAAAAGACATTTTCTAGCTAATCTTTGCATTCTTTGCAACCCAATGTGACCTAATATAGCATGCCATGTACTTGCATCAATATCAACATTACTCGAAGATGCAATTAAAGAAAAACAACCATCAACATTAACATTGTATTGATCATAGTCAATGTCTAACACCATAAAACCATTCGATACATGAGCTGAACCATAATAAATTGTTCCATGCAAAATGTCAACACAATTGTAAAAGCTAGTACGAGCACCTAGAGGGGGGTGAATAGGTGTAAAAATAATTTTATGAGATAAGTGTGCAACACTAATCAACAATAGATTATGAAAAGGAAATTCGTCTCTTGTAAACAAAACGAGTTACAATCAAAGTAAAAGAGCGTGGGGAAGATAATATGAACACAGAGTTTATAGTGGTTCGGCTTCATCCAAGTCTACGTCCACTCTCCCACGCTAACAGCCTTATTGGCTGGATTCCACTATACAATCAACAAGAGATTACAACTTTAAGTGCAAACACTTAGTAGTAGATCACACTATCTCACTAAGTCACCCTTTTGATATTTCTCTCACGATCATAAACGTTTAAGCTCACCAAAGACAAGTGTATGATCGAAGGTCGCTCAGACTTTGGAATTATAAATTGTACGCTCCGTCTCTTACTTGCTCATCGGTCCTTCATCTCCTTAAATACTCTTCCACTTCCAAACTAGCTGTTGGATAGTATCTTGAGGATTGTCTTCCAATCTATCCATTGGACAACTCTGTATCTAGAAGATTTGGTAGCCGTTGAGTGACAAAGATAGAATCCCAAATCGATTCCGATCGCCCATATAAATAGAATCTTGGTTTCCATAAGTAAAGCTCATTCGTATAGAAAATTCTTGTCTTCAAGATCTAATTGTCAATCGATTAGATTAAGTCAATTAAATCAATCTTGATGTAGAATTCAAACCAGATCACCAGTTGTTATATCTTCGGGGCTTGAGTTACGTTTTGTCGAATCCAGATGTAAATTCTGAGAGCAATAGACTTTACAATCTGAGTCTGAGTGCGATAGACTTTACAATCTGAGTCTGAATATATTCTGCTTCAGCATAGAGTTTGTCTTCTGGTTCAGCTTCAGCATAGAGTCTGTCTTCTGATTCTTCCAAGAATAGACTTTGATAATATCTTTTACATGTTCTATCATCTACATAGTCTATTACTCAACCATCAAACATATTAGTAGCCTTTGATTTATTTTGTCATCTTCAAAACATCATAAGTGATTTCCCTAACAACAATCACTATGAAAATTCAATGCATAACCTAAGCTAAGAAAAACAATTATAGAGACCAAGTTTCGTCGAATATCTGGAGCATAAAGGATATCATGTAAGAATATGTTTCGACCACCACGTAAAATTAATTTACATATGCCGATACCCTTTACTTCAATTCTTGAGTTATTCCTAATATATATACATCTTCTTCCAGGCTTAATCCGACGATACTCCACAAATACTTCTTTGTCTCTAGCTACGTGGTCTGTTGCTCCTGAGTCTACAATCCACATTGGATGAGATTCAGCAAACATTACAGTACTAGAAACAAAATCTTTACTTAAAGTAATGGAGTAATAGGGTACCTCTTCGGCTCAGTGCATTCACGAGTAAAGTGACTCATCTTGCTACAATTGTAACACTTCATCTTGGCCTTGTCCTTCTTCCCACCACGCTTCTTGCGTTGGAAGGTCTTAGCCCTCTTAGGTGCCCGATCAATCATCTTCCCTTTGTTGTTGAATTAATGATTCCCTTTGCGCTTGAAGCTCAAAGTTTTGCTCGAACTTGATTCAGCAACATAAGCATGGGTAGAGGATCTCGCAATCTCTAGGCGCTCATCCTCTATTTCCAAATGACGCGGTATATCATCAAAAGTGACAATATTCTCATTATGTGTCATATTGATTTTCATATGCTCTAAATTATCAAGAAGAGACTTTATAACAGCCTGAACTTGTTGTTCATCAGTAAGGGAGTGACCTGTCGACTTCAGCTCACAAATCATGTTTGACATTTCCTGAAAATGCTGCCTCATCGTTATATTTAGGCGCTTTTGGTATGTGTCAAACTTGATGGTGAGTTTCCTTAGCTTAGTCGTAGATGTAACCACAAACTTATCTTTCAAGGCAACCCATATAGCTTGAGTCTTATCATAACTTTCAAACTCACACATGAGATCATCTTGTATACAGTTCAGCAATGTGATGTGAGTAATGCTATTTTTCTTTTTTCAAGCTTGATAAGCTTTTAGATCTCTCCTGTGTTGACCTGAAGTTCCATGCTCAAGTTCATCCATGGTGTGGTTGAGGCTTTTCAAAACCTCTTACTCCTCAAGGATGTACTGAACCTTTCGATGCCAAATATCATAATTGTCACAATTCAGCTTCTCACCCTTATTGAAGTCAGCCACAATGGTCTTGGATGCCAAAGCCATAATCAATTGCTATAACACATTGACATAATAAATGTATAATCAATACTAGCACACTTTTTAGGGTAACACACATTTAATTTGCATCAAAGACAAATTAAATTGATGATAATTCAACAAAAGACACATAAACAAAAGTTAACTATATTCCCAATCAACTTCTATGTACGATTGTTCTATTATCATTAATTTGTTTAATTTGCGCAAATTTTAAGTTCTACATAAAAACTCATTCGAATTCTACCAACCTACGAACTTCCACTAGGAAAAATAATTGTATGAACTTATGTAATTTCTATAATTTTCTATTAACACAAAAACATAGCATGATTTCAACTAACATACAAAAACAATCATGCTACAACTACAATCAAGACCATAATTCAACATGTAATGGAAAAATAAGAATTTCCTACCATTGTTCAAATTTTCTTAGAACTAGAAAACTCCAAGTATATGAAACTATATACATGCTATCATTGAACTAAAGCTCTACTCGGCATATTTGATATCATTTCTTACAAGCCAGTTACTGTATTTCCTAAAACTTAAGAAAATACAAGCAAAAAAATGAATAAACTATGCATTAAACCCCCAAAATATGCGTGCTTAGGGTTTCCTACACATTTCTATAAACTTTTAAAACTCAAAAATATAAAATAAATAAATCACAGTGTAGAGCACATCCATACAAACCAAACATTGCCAACCACGCTCTAATCGGAGCTTCCATACACCCACACGCGCCGCCTGTTGGACATGGTCTCTTTTCATGTGGTGCTATACATGGTCTCTTTTCATGTTTTCCTTTTTTTTTTTTTGGAGGGTGCTGGATATTATATCATTGATGGTAGTTGCTGCCTGCCATCTTGCCATTGTTTTTTTTATTTTTTTAAGAGTGTGCTCAACTTTTGATAATTGGGGAGTGAAGTTAGACATGTTTTTCTTTTCTTTTGTAAACAATCAATCAACGTTAATGGCAAGTGCTGGAATGATTATTTTCTTTTATGTTGGTTTTGGCTAGAATACTAGCAAGTCAGTTATGCTGTATATTTTATTTTTACTATTGCTACAATGTTGCTGTTTCTAGTTGAAGTTATGGATTATAATGAATTTGTGCGGTTCTAGTTATATGTGCTGCTGCAAGAACATTTTGGGTGCTGGTACATCTTGCATCAACACTTGTATGGGCTAGTGCAAGAAGATGCACCAGCAACCCAACTGGTGCAAGAACAAGGTGCATTGAAATGTGACATTTGGCACTAATATGTTCTTTTTTAAAACACTTGTGCAACATAAGTGATCAATTTGTAATCACGACTAGCACTTAAATGATTACTTTTATAAAAACTTAGCACTCAAACGATCACTATTTACAACTTATGGCATTGAAATGGTCAATTGTGAATTTGCCACCATCCTTTAATTTCACCATGGTTTGTAGTTGCAGCAAACCAGCAAATCAGCAAACTAGTAAACCAGTAAACCAGCAAACCATTATCAAATAAAAAATGCAGCAAACCATTATCAAATAAAAAATGTAACAAATCATTACCAAATAAAAGATGCAGCAAACCATTACCAAAAGCTTTCAATGCAGCAAACTATTATCAAATAAAAAATGCAGCAAACCATTATATTTGAAGCAAAAATTAACTAAAACAAACATCGACAATACACAACAAAATAACAAAACTTTTAAGTGCTCACAACTAATGCATTCCAAGTCCAACCTTGCATTTCTACCCATTAATTACAACAACAAAACCTTATGCTCCATACAAAAATTGCAACAAACCAAAATCACATTTTTAGTGCATATTCCAAGTCTTCGACTATGGTAGACATATAAACTTATTTTCATTACTCACTTTACATTTGAATAAACTACCCACGAGAATAAAAACATAATCAACGCTCGATAAAAGTTTCTTTCAATTTTCAACCTTGAAACCTCCCTCTTCAAATGGTCCACCAAAGATGTTAAACCTTTCATTTGAGCTTGCATTGAGACGAAATCCTCCAACTCGTCCATTAACATAGGTGGAGGTTGATTTCGGCCTTCAAGTAACTCCAATATCACCTCTGTCGCTCGATTAGAGAATTTCCTATCAACCCATTTGAAATATTGGCACTTCAAGCCTTCTATATATCTGCCGCACCCATGGAATCTTCTTCTAGGATTCAATCGAGTCTAAGATGTTCTTCTCGACCTCGATAACCCACAATAATAGTAACACTCACCATCTAATTCGCTTTTCTTATAGGAATGTGAGCCACTACTGAAGCTTCTGTACTCCATTTGCAAGAACGAGCAGATAACTTTGGGAGAAAATCGAAGTATGCACTTGAAATGGTCGAGTTGGGGATTTAGGGTTTTTTATTTGGGGGAAAACGGTAAACAACATTGTTTTGTTATTTGTATGCTAATTATATTCTCCGAATATTCATGTCAATGTCAAAAGTTAATAAAAAAACTGCCACGTCGGATTTCCGGTCAAGCAAATCAACGGTGGCATCAAAGTGATCATTTTTAAAGAATTTTGGCACTTAAGTGATTTGACGGAAACTTTTGGCACCAAAGTGAGCGCCATACACAACTTATGACACCAATAGTGTATTTCTCCCAGGCAAGAAGGGAGCCCTGGCCTATGGTGATGCTAGGCTGTTAAACATGGCGGGTCCAATGAGGCATTGGAGAGAGATGCCGTCCTCCATTTTCACCCGAACCAACGCATCCACAATGGGGTGGTGTTAAATTCTTTGATATACTATAAAACTAAGAAGTCTCTTCTTCATCATTGATTTTATAACAAATTATCTATTTTTTGGCCCTTTTATCTCAAAAGCTCACTTTCTTGGTAAATTGTATATAAATTGCATTTCTAAAATACATATCTCAAATTATTAATCTTTTTCCTTATTATACTGATGAAATGCTTTTCTACATAGCATTTAACACATTGGAGGAATATAAAGAAATACACTAAAAATTATACACAATGAGGTATCTTTATATTTTTCTATAAATAATTCATAGATAATTTTAATTTTGGGCAATAAAAAATAATGATATTCACTACCAATTTTAGAAAAAAAAAATCTTACTTTATGCAATTTTTTATTTAATATTTTAATTTACTTAACAATTTATCCATAAATATGATTGACAATGTGGAAAAGAAATAGATTTCTTTGATATTTCTTCATATTTCTCTTTTTGACAAAACATATTAGTATGGAAGTAATATCTAACAATAGTAAAAAAAAAAAAAAACATAGTGCCTTTAATACATATGGAAAATTTCCTATAAACAAAAATTAAACATATCAAATTATTATTTATGGTAAATTAATCCTACATGATGTAGAAATAAATTTAGGATCGTTAATTTAAGTTGGAATTGAATAATAGAGGGAAATTTTCTCTTTTTGGTAAACTGGGTGGACTTAATCATATATTAGGTTCATTTATAATGATATGCCGTTTATATTTAAAAAAATAATAATGTACATGATATGATGTAAATATATCCAACTTTAATATTGTGATTCACCAAACAATGAGTGGGATATAAAAAAATCCAAAGATTCCATATCTTATCCTATCCAATCATATTCCAATTAGAAATTCGGATGACCAAACATAGCCATAAGGATTGGAAATAGCACCGCCCTAAAAAAAATACCCTGTCAATTTAAGCTATACACACGGGCAAATTTGAGTCTATCCAGTTGATTGTTAGCTTGACCATCCACATCTGATGCGCTTTAAGTATGCATCTACAAACCCGCAATTTTATTTCAAGTGGACATGTATAAACAATTTACAAGTGCGAAACATTTGGTTTTTAACCTAAACAGCAGCATTCATTTGGGAAAGAAAACGAAGAGGTGAAAAGCTAATCAGTGAAGGAAATGAATCTTGACTGGATCGATTGCAAAGTTCCATGATTAATCAAGTTGCTCATAAGGGTCTACAAATAGACATGGCTTGACATGTATAGACAATTCACAATCGTGTAACATTCACCTTTTTACCTAAACAGTAGCATTCATTTGGGAAAGAAAACGAAGAGAAAATGACTGACCAGATTATTAGCAAAGTTTTATTATCATGATCTTGAGGATATATAATTAACGTGGCTTGCTCATGTTTCTCTACATTGGCCCAAAGCACACTACCAAGCCATCAATCTATCGTTGATACGCTTCGGCGACAATGGCTCCATGGCTCGAGAGGCAAATAGGGGTCTACATGTTGATGGTATGGTTATGTGCAGGGGCTTGGACTTCGGCCGTGACGCCCCCGAATTCCACATTGGCCGAGTTCGAGCAGTGGATGGCCCGCCACGGACGGATTTACAAGGATAATCTCGAGAAGGCGAAGCGGTACGGGATCTTCCTAGAGACCTTGCGCTTCATCGAAGACTTCAACAGAAAAGCGGCTAATCAGAGATACAAAGTGGGTCTTAACCAATTTTCGGATTTGACCACGGAAGAGTTGGTCCCGAGATACACCGGGTTTAGAGCGACGTCGAGGAGCTCGAATTCATCCGCGGCCACCACTTTCGGGTACAGTATGAATCAAGTCCCGGATAGTTTAAACTGGGTCGAGAAAGGAGTTGTTGGCAGCATAAAAAAATCAGGGAGGATGCGGTAAGAGAGTAACAAAATCATATTATATTATTGTCCAAAGGGACGTTATTTTCTGGTCTTGTGATTTTTTTTCTTTTTATTTCAAAGCAAGCGAAACAATATAATCCTCCGAGGTACTTAACCCAATATTTTCTTGTCTTGTGGTTTTGTTTGCGTACAATTTAATCATTTGAACCAACGAATATTCTCTGTAGCCCTCGAAAACAATTAACAGATGTGCTACCTAAGGTCCATAAAACATTTTTAACAAGAATGACGTGTAATATATTATATATGGTGGATAAGAGACAATGGTTTTTTCACTACGTCAACGCATTTCTCTCTGGGTGGCTAGGGACTGTGGGATTCAGTGGATCTAGTGGTAGAAGAATTATACCATTTCACAATTGGTTTAATTCAAACCGCATAAGTGAATCCACAAAACTAAATCATGTTCCAATTCAAAATAGGTCATCTAAAGTAGTTCAAACCACATAGTTGCATGCTGCCAGTTGATTTACATTATTGAGGCACTAATCGTGAGTAGCATGTGAGAAATATTTCAGCATAACTTTAATCCTAGTGACTCCGAACTATCGAGCTAATTCCGGTGTTTACTCCATCTGCATACATACACTAGCCGTAACCACTGTTGCACTTCTCATTTTAATTCTTGAATAGGATCTTGCTGGGCATTCGCAGCGACTGCAGTTGTGGAATTGATGCTAGCGATGAAGACCGGTAAAATAGTCGACTTGTCTGAGCAACAGCTTGTTCACTGCTCCAAACAAAACCACGGATGTGGGTGGGGTTGGATGTACCTAGCCTATGAATACATTGCCCAAAACCATGGCATGACCTATGAAAGCAATTACCCTTACAGTGGCGTCGCGGGCCCTTGCGGCGAGCGAGTGAAGACCTGCTATTGCAGGCTGTGGCGAGGGAACCGGTCTTGGTCGCCATCGATGGGACCAGCCCTGGATTCACGCAATACAACGGGGACGTCTTCAATGGCCCTTGTGTGCAGAACATTAACCACGCCGACGCAATCGTGGGATACGGGAAGACCCCTGACGATGTCGACTATTGGCTACTCAAGAACTCGTGGGGTGAGACTTGGGGCGAGAAAGGATACATGAGAATTCTGCGGAACTCAGGCGTCCAAGGCGGTCTCTGTGGACTCGTTATGCAAGCTACTTTGCCAGTTTTGGATTAATAGCACAGTTCAATGGTGCTATTCAACTTGCTTTCATAATAAAAGTCGATGATTAAAAGAAAAATAAATTCAAGAAATGATTCAAACAAGCATTGGTGGCCCGTAACCTTATTAATATCCTTCGTTGTTTCAATTTGACAAATTCATCTCCGTTTCAATAAATCCATAAAATTTGGAAAAAAGAAAAAGAAAAGCAATTCACATTCTAAACTTGCGTATCAGACATGTCGAAAGAAAAAAGAAAAAACTCGAGGGTAAATTGTATATCATGGAAAGTGAAAGTAAAAAAAGATGAGAAGAAAATATTAGGTTTTTCTTCTTTCCTAATTTGTTATTTTTATTATTGATTTTATTTTTTCACATATATATTTTGATCTTTCATTTATTGAAAATTTTAAAATTAACCTCGTATGTCGGAATCGTGTGTTGGAAACTCTCATGTCGAAATTCCGATTCAAGTGTCAAAGATTGTCGAAAAAATTAACTAGATGTTGGATTTTCTGACATGTGTTGGCCTAGTGTCGAAGAGTGTCCAAGAGTGTCGGACTGTGACACCTCGAACCCTTCGTAGGTCATCACCAACGCCAATGCTACACCTTATTACTTTTCTCCTTGAAGAAGTGTCATAATTCGTAGACACACATTTTTTTTTTTAACAAAGCGGTCCCAGTGCGACTCATTAGCGGAAGCAAATTAAAACATCACGTCTCTCCCCCTACCAACCATGATACAAATACACACCACTAATCACCATCATTTATAAATAAGCCATGACACTTTATTTACATATATTTCATGATGGGATTCCTTTTGGGTCGATACAACAAAAAGGAAAAGCTAGGACTCAGCCACATCTAGCCTAAAACCTCAAAAAGAAACCTCGACCCTCTACATCACATGTGCACAATTTCCCTATCATCGGTGTCGGCTAACTATCCCCAAAAAGAAACGGCTCCTACTCGTCGCGCACGGATCTCACACCCAACCCGGTGCATCAGGCGGTGGCGGCGGCAACATCCCTCGCATTGCTCCATCCCGACGAATATGTACGGATATGAACTCCTGAATGACAGGGCCCCTAGCCAAGCCTACGTCGTACATCACTAGACAGCATACTCGAATAAAAGTTAGTCTAGGAACAGAGGGACAGTCTATCTCAGCACACTCGACCTCTACATCGGATGGTAGACCGTAAAATACCCTCCGCGTGATGGCAGGAAGCGGCATACTTCTAATCTGAAATGTTAGTCCCCAAAGAGGTGAGGACAACCACTCAGCAGATAGGGAAATCCAATAACAACTCAATGCATCATGCAAATTATACATGCATTGCAGGCATTACTTACCTTAAAGCCATGCGCATACTATCATGCATCATCATATCAACTTATAACACATTCATGTGTATCATCATTGTATGATACATGTCATCATCATCATGGCATCATCACATTACACATGTCATCATCATCAAGGCATCATTACATCATACATGTCATCATCATCATGACATCATCACATTACACATGTCATCGAGCCATATCATATATCATCATCGTTATCCTTACCATGCATATCATCATGCGTGTCATATCATGGGTGATCATCATTATTTCACATCACATATCATCATCATTACCATGCATATCATCATGCATATCATGTCATGATTTAATTTCCACTTTTAGCTTTCAATTTGATCACCACATCACCCATTTCTCAATTCATCAATTTCATCATCCCCTCGGGCAAAGACCTCCGAGGCTTCTGGCATTCAGCCTCCCAGGCCATTGGGCATCCGGCCCCCCACATTCTGGGCATCTCGCATCTCAACTAGCATCACGAGGCATTCCCTTTGGGCAGAAACCTCCGACAAGGCTTCCGGCATTTACACTCCCTGGCCGGGCATCCCGCACCCCAAATCGTGGCATCGTGAGGCATTCCCTTCAGGCAAAGACCTTCGACAAGGCTTCCAGCCCCTCACATTTCGGGCATCCTGAATCTCCTAGGGAATCCGGCAAGGCATCTCTGTACATTCCGGCCTCATCCTCCACCACAATCACCTCCTCACTTATCATTATCCACATTTACCATTATTTTGATCTCAATTTAACATGGCATATGGCGTGACATCAAACAAGTCATACTTGGCACACATGCATCACAATTCAATGTCATACATACACCAATATCTCATCATACATGCAACAATGCATAATTATTTATTAATAAAATCAATGGAATTTATGGCCAATAAAATAATCCATTTTATTATATTATTTATTTATTTATAAATATTCAATTCAATATCTACAAATTCCCAAAATTATAAAAATTCAAGAAATCATTAAACAAACCAATAGGATGAGAATTTCATGCAAAATTCATGGCCAAATTGAATTTCTCACAATTTCATAATTTCCACAAAACAGCACATAATATTCGGATAAAACCAGAATGCATAGTTTCCGAATAAATTCAATTAAATATCCATACGGCCTCCAAAAATTACAAAATTTTACAGAGTAATAGCCAAGACATTTTCGCACAAATTTCAGGCAGAACTCCAAGTCAGATTCTTTTTAGATTATTTTATACAACCTCACGAAGCTTCTGGATCCATTACCGCATCGTCCAGTGTAAACATCTCCGAAATATTGAGATTTCACCTACCTATTCTCTTTCGTTTCCTCTGAAATTTAGATATGTTATACATCAAGGTGTCCTATATAAGTTTCATGAAGAGATCTAGGTCAAATAACCAGAATATAGTCATCATTTGGGTCCTTGAAGTCTCGGGTATCTCAAAATACATCACCAGAATCATCTTCTTCAATATCTAGTCGATTTACTAGGCTACACTTGTTCATTTAACTTAAAAATTGAGTATGTTGTAATTTAGGATGTATCCTACAACTTTCATGAAGAAACCGAAGTGAGATTCTTAACAAAAACCAACATGCAACCACGAATCTAGCAAGAGGTCAGTAAAAGCTCTCCAGATCTGAGGTCTCCGTAGAATAAGACTTTAACCCCTCAAATCTCCATCATTTTCATGAAATTTCAGTATGTTGTAGTTCAAGATATTAGCTACAACTGTCCTGAAGAAATTGAAGCCAAAATTGTACTCTAAACACACATGCAAGCTCAAACACGTTTCTGACTAACACGGTCCGAACACAAACAGCCATACCTTCCAACATGCATCATCCATGCTTCGGTTTTCTCACTTAAACACTCAAAGATTCAACATGCAAACAACATAGAAGCATGCAAGAGAAGCTAGAGGACTCCCACTTGCCTCTAGGATGGATGGTCGACAGCGAACGGTGGCGAACACGGTGGCACACGGCGGTTCCCTCCTCCTTTCTCTTTCGGCCGCTCCTCTCTCGCACAACTCTCTCTCTCTCTCTCTCTCTCTCTCTCTCTCTCTCTCTCCTTGAGCGAGCAAATGGCCGGCCACCCTCTCTCTCTTCCTTCTTATATCCCCAACTTCTCATGATTAGTAATCATGAGATTGCCTCAAAACCAACCAATGCATGGCCTTCCCCTTTGCCACTTGTCCAATTGCATGCATCATGGGCCTTGGAGTTGGGCTTCTTCGGCTTGGGCTCCTTTATGGCCGGCGACCACTTCTCTTGGGCCTCTATTGGGCCGGTCGACTTGGCCCATTAAGCTTAGGCCAATGGGCCTAAGTCCCATTCAAAAATTAATCCCTTTTTCCCTTTTTTTTGTGAAATTCTTCTATAAATATTTTTAAATTTCAATTTTCATCTTGGCCAAAGTCTTGTGACATTTTATTTATTGAAATTTAATTTATAAAGTACATGGTCTAGCATAAATTATTAATCTATCGAATTTAAATTTCCACACTCATATGCACCAATCATCTAATTAAAAGACTAATGGCTAAAGCATAAGCCATGGAAATTCTATCACCTAATTAGAGACTTTAACACACCTTATGGCTTGGCTTTTAATTTTGGGATGCCACACGGACACATGTCGAAATGTCTGACACAACACGAAGGCTTTCATAGATTGGTGCTTCCTAGCCCGTAACTAATGGCCAAAAAGGGAAAATTTTGGTAATCGACTTTAAATCAAGTCGGTGATTAGGAAAAAAAAACAGGTAAATTTAATGTGTTGTGATGAAACACGTGCAAAAGTTGATAAAAGGAAAAGAAAAAGTTGGAAAACTAATTTAAGCTCGAATTGGAGTTGGTAAACCAGTATAGTTATGGAAGAAATTTTAATGAATCACAACAATTTAGATTTGTAACATTTAAAAAGCATTAGTAAGGGGTTGCTAATCAAGGCAAATAACGTTGACAACTCAATACAAAGTAGGTAAAGTAGAAAATGGTCGTAACTAATTCAAAGCATTGTTGGTAATCCAAAACTAGTTGGTAAGCTTTTAATCTAAAAAAATTGGTAAATTGCTATAATTTAGGTTTTAAAGTTTATATGAGAGAGAGAGAGAGAGAGAGAGAGAGAGAGAGAGAGAGAGAGAGAGAGAGAGAGAGAGTAAACTCTTCTTTCTTTTGGGTAAAAAATCAAAGTGTTAATAGCTTATACAAATAAAAGTTAATAATTTGGCACACTAATTAGGAATGTCCATACTATGGAAAATGTTGATAAGGGACTCCAAATAAGCCATTGCCGTTCAAGAATAGGTACTTGAGCCGCAGCAAGCAAGCCACAGTGGGATCATTGGTGATGTGTTGTTTTAGGGCAAGAAGGGGAGAAGTACAACATTGGTGCCATAAGTTGTATACGATGCTCACTTTAGTTCCAAAAATTTCCGTTGGATCACTTAAGTGCAAGTCGGAGGAAAAACGATAACTTTTGTGCTACCAGCAAAAAATTCCGACCAAAATGATTACGTGGCTTTTATATTTTTTTTAAAAAATTGACATGGCTTATGATTGTCCACGGTGGATGGCATAAAACGACACCGTTTTCCTTTCTTCATAAGAAACAACGTCGTTTCTTGCCATCCACCATGGATTCACAAAAAAAATGACGTCATGTTGCTCCATAGCAAAAAACGATGTCACTAAAGAGGGAGTAAAATAAGGTCCGTATACGATTCTCGACGCCGGCTGTAGCTCGCTCACCCACCTTCGTTCACTAACCCACCGTCGCTCGCCTGCCGTTGCTCGGCTACCGCTGTAGTTGCGCCGTCGTTCACAGTCATTCGCTGGCTATGTCCCCAACTCTCGCTCACTCATGTTTGTCATGTTCTCTACGTGGGTCAATTTAGCGAAAAATTTAGAGTTCCGATGGGCAAATTAGGGCGTGGAAGGAAAATTGAGGGTTCGACTCAGGGGGAAATTAGTGAGGAAAGTGGTGGGGATGTCATTTTTATGGAGACGGAATAGAAAAATTGATTCTTCAATTGTTCATTCGTTTTCTATTGTGGGGACCGAATAGAAAAATAGGGCACGGAGGGGCTTGACTCGGAGGGAAACAGTGGTAGTACCGAATTTGTTTGTTTAATTAATTAGTCTAGGGGACCGAATGTAAATGTGATTAAATTGAAAAATGGGTGGTAGGGACCTTACTTTGTTTATTTAATTCAATTTATTTTGTTTTTATAAATGCACTGAGTTGAGGAGATTTTAGTAAGATTTGTTTCTAACAAGGACCTACATGTGAAGTTGTCGATTCTGTCATGTGGTCCCAACCAAACAACAATGACTCTTTTTCTTTTTCTTTTTTTCATTGGGTGCAACATCGACATAGACACGAATCAGGTAGGCGTCATTGTTTGCTATGATGGAGAGTTTGTTATTGGCACTAAAGATTGGGAATATAGTGGTGGAAATAAAGGTACTATCTATGTCAATGTTTGGAAGCCATCATATATTGATTTTCTGAGGGATTTGGTGTATTTTTTTACGATGCAAAATGCAAAAACTACATTACTGCGTTCCTGGGAAGGATTTGAAGGATGGGTTGAGATTTTTTAATGATGATAATGGTATTTAGGATATCATTTACCATTATCTTCACGGTGAAAAAGCTAAGATATATGTTGAGTATTATAGTGAGGATGAAAATGAGGATGAGGATGATGATGAGGATGGTGGGGATAAGGATGAGGATGAGAATGAGTAGACCACCACTGAAGGAGGAGAAGTGAGGGATCCTATTCAAGCGAGTAATTAGGTCGAGGATGAATTTAGGTTAGATGAAAGGCAAAATGAAAGGGAGAGAAGTCATATTGATAGAAATGAACAAAGAGAGAGATGTCCTGAAATCTTGGGTGAAGATGTGAGCGATGAAAACTTCATTGAATTAGAATGGAAAATTGCTTTATTCAGTGAATTAGAAGATGAATTTTTGGCTCGAGTAAATTTCCCAAGTGACGAAGAAGATGATGAACTCGCACAGTCAAGAAAAAAGCCAAGGGAATTTTTGAGAAAAAAAACTTGCACCTTCAATAAAGAGGCCCAAACCAGTAAATAGGGATGCAGATCTAGCTGAAGGTAATAGAAGTAAAGATGAAGAAAGTTACGGCGATCAAGTTGCTAGTTCAGAAAATGAGCTTAACAATGATGATGAAGAACCTACTCGTCAAAGAAAAAGTAAGTACATTTGTTATGATTCGACTGTTTATAAACCTATTTTGTCGGTGGGCATGAAATTTGACGATGCCAAATAGTTCAAGAAAGTTGTTGTGAAAAACTCCATTGGTGAATAGAGGAGCATTAATTCATTAGAAACATGAAGGAATTTGTGAGAGCCAAGTGCTCACAACCCAATTGTTCGTGGAAGCTCTATGACGCACTGAGTAAGAATGAGTCATTCCAGATTAGGTCCTTCCAAGAGGAGCATAGTTGTCCAATTATCTTTAACAATAAAAGGATAACAAGTGTGTGGTTAACAAAGCATTTTTTCAATACTATCAAAGCAATGCCCGAGATCAAGAGTCCTTAATTTCAACAATTAGTGAAGAAGCAAGTGGGGGTTAGTGTGTCGAGGAATTAATGTAAGAGAGCTAAGATGATGGTGATGAAGATATTGATGGGTGGGTATAAGGAAGAATATGCGCAGGTATGGGATTATGCTAGTGAATGCGTGTTTCAAAACCCATCTAGTATGGTATATGTAGAGGTTGTGGAGAAGTCACTCCCTGATCTTGAGCCTAGATTTGATAAATTTTATGTCTATTTTGAAGCATGCAAATAAGGCTTTTTGGCTAGTTGTAGAAGAGTTATAGGATTGAATGAATGCTTTCTAAATGGTTTATGCAAGGAGAGTTGTTGGCTGATGTGGGGAGAGATGCCAATAATCAAATATTCTCGATAGCTTAAGCGGTGGTCAAGATAAAGAAGAATGATATTTGGTCCTGGTTCCTAAGAATTTTAATGGCTAACCTTGAGATAACCGATGGGGGAGGATAGGCATTCATGAGCGACCAACAGAAGGTAATTTCATTGTCAATTAATTCACTTCCTTTTAATATCAATCACTTGCATATTTTTCCTAACTTGTATTTATTGGTTTGAATTTTTATAGGGACTTATTCCTGCATTAGCTGAGTTAATGCCACATGCTGAGCATAGAATGTGCGCGAAGCACATATATGCAAACTAGTCGAGGAACTTCAAAAGAGATAGGCTGCAAAAGTAGTTCTGGCATATAGCAAAGAGTACGAACGTTGCTGATTTCAGATTAGAAAACAAGGATTGTTGCAGCTGACAAATGAAGGTTTTGATGCACTCTTCCAAACAGAAGCTAAGCACTGGTGTCGAGCCTTCTTCAACGAAGAGTTCAAACGCGATACCATTGATAACAACCTCAGTGAAGTTTTTAATGGTAGAATTTTAGAGACTAGGTGCAAACCAATCATTAGTATGCTTGATGATATTCGAGTTATGGTTATGACTAAACTGCATAGGCAAAAAATGAGGATACGAAATGGAGTAGAGATTGTGGCCTTAGGATTGTGAAGAGATTGGATACAAATATTGCTACTAGTAGATTTTGCCATCCAGTTTGGAATGGAGATAATGGATATGAGATTATTCAAAATCAGGATAAGTATGTTGTCAACCTGGATAGAAGAAAGTGTTCATGCCGAGCTTGGCAACTGAATGGAATTCTCTGTGCCCATGCCATTTGTGATATTAAGATGAAGCAAGGAAACCCAGATGATTACCTAGATGATTGGTATAAAAAAAAAGCTCATACCTTGCTTCATACCAATTCATGATGCAGCCTATTAAAAGCAGCAAATTTTTGGAGCCAACAAATCATGAAAGCCCTCTACCTTTATTGCTGAAGAAGCAAATAGGAAGACCAAAAAAGAGACGAAGAATATAACAGGAAGAGGCATCAAGTCAGAGAATGAGTAGAACTGGATCAAACATGAAATACTCCTATTGCCGCAAGGAAGGGCAGAATAAGAAAGGTTGTGATGAAAAAGCAGCATCAACAGCAAGATGTAATAGTTGATTCAGTGCTAAGGACAAGACCTACTGAAGAGTTTCTTGTTAGGCCTATTGAAAGGGAGGACAGAAGGCCCTATTGTAATGCCTACTGAAGGACAAACAGAAAGCCATGCTGTAAGGTAAGTATCCTCTTTATCTCAGTAACTTTGCAATTCTTATTAAATAGAGTTTGATGGTTGACCATGTGTATTGTCTTCTCTTGTGCTTTTCCTCTGTCATACACTTGTAATTTGAGAAGTTTTCTCTATTTGTTTCCACCATGAAAATGAGTAGATGTTTAATTATTCGTTGTAGTTGGTCATAATTTTAATACGGTACGTTGTTGTAAGGCCTACTAAAGGGCTAGAAAAAGGTCATGTTATAGGCTCAAGTGTAGGAACAGGGACTGGAATGGGCATGATAGCAACAATAACAACTGAGTCCACTATTAAGCAAACGAGAAAAAATATCCTGTAAGTTGTACATCACTGTGTTTGGTCTTTTATGAGCTAAAATTTACTTTTGTTATATGTTTCTCAGGTGAGAAGACAAGCAACTACACAAGTTGCAGAGGTTGCTACAAGGATTGTTGCTGCTGAATGTGATGCACCAATGAGTAAAAGGGGCTCTTGGAAAAAGATTAAGGCAATATAGTTATTGGATTTACACAGATTAACGTATTTGAATAACTATTTTGAATGTAAGATTTATAGGCCTCATGCATTTAACTTGTTGTACTTCAATTCATTAGGTTGACAATATCACTATGTTCTTATAGCCTGGGAGAACTTATGAGGTACTTCTCTCTCAAAGTGGATCAACTCAAGAATCAAGGGCGCAGCTAAAGAAGAGTGCTCCAAAGAAAAAGAAGATATTGAGTATAGCTGCGAAACAGACATCCAAAAAGAACCAACACATGACACGTGCTAGAATAAAAATAGCCGCCGTAAAAAACAAGGAAAAGGAAAATAAGGTGACAGAAAGCCCAGTTAAAGAACCTACACATCCAATTTGAAAGAGTGCTCGGATTATGAATCAATTCAAAGCTCCAAAAGGAAAAAGGAGATCATGGTGTTGTCAATATTGACTGATGGGAAGGTACTGGACATGGTCTCTTTTTATGTGGTGCTAGACATGATCTCTTTTCATATTTTTCTTTTTTAGGAGGGTGTTGAATATTATATCATTGTTGGTAGTTGTTTCCTACATATTACCATTGTTTTTTTTAAGAAGGTGTTGAACTTTCGGTGATTGGAGAGTGAAGTTAGACATGTTTTTCTTTTCCTTTGTAAACAATCAATCAATGTTAATGGCAAGTACTGGAATGATTATTTTCTCTTGTGTTGGTTTCGGCTAGAATGCTAGCAAGTCAGTTATGCTGTATATTTTATTTTTGTTGTTACTGCAATGTTGCTGTTGTTGGTTGAAGTTGTGGATTGTAATGAATTTGTGGGGTTCTGGTTCTATGTGCTACTCAAGAACATTTTTGGTGCTGGTAAATCTTGTTGCATCAATACTTGTATGGACTGATGTAAGAAGATGCACTAGCAACCCAACTGGTGCAAGAATAAGGTGCAAGAACAAGGTGCATTTGGAATGTGACGTTTGGCACTAATATGTTCTTTTTTAAAAAACTTGTGCAACATAAGTGATCACTTTATAATCGTGATTGGCACTTAAATGATCACTTTTATAAAAACTTGGCACTCAAGCAATCACTATTTACAACTTATGGCACTGAAATGGTCAATTGTGAATTTGCCACCATCCTTTAATTTCGCCATAGTTTGTAATTGCAACAAACCAGCAAACCAGTAAACCAGCAAACCAGTAAACCAACAAACCATTACCAAATAAAAAATGCAGCCAACCATTACCAAAAGCTTTTAATGCAGCAAACTATTACAAAATAAAAATTGCAGCAAATCATTATATTTGAAGCAAAAACTAACTAAAACAAATATTGACAATACACTACTAAACAACAAAACTTTTAAATGCCCACAACTAATACATTCCAAGTCAAACGTTGCATTTCTACCCATAAATTACAACAACAAAACCTTCTGCTCCATACAAAAATTGCGGCAAACCAAAAACACATTTTACTTATAAATAATCCAATACAAGTGCATATTCCACGTCTTCAACTATGGTAGACATACAAAATTCTTCTCATTACTCACTTTACATTTGAACAAACTACCCATGAGAATAAGAACACAATCAACGCTCGATAAAAGTTTCTTTCAATTTTCAACCTTGAAACCTTCCTCTTCAAATAGTTCACCAGAGATGTTAAACCCTTCATTTGAACTTGCATTGAATCGATATCCTCTAACTCGTCCATTAACGTAGGTGGAGGTTGATTTCGGCCTTCAAGTAACTCCAATATCACCTCTGTCGCTTGATCAGAGAATTTTTTATCAAACCATTTGAAATATTGGCACTTCAACCCTTCTCTATATCTACCGCACCCATGGAATGTTCTCTCGGGATTCAACCAAGTCCAAGATATTCTTCTTGGACTCGGTAACCCACAAGAACAATAACACTCACCATCTAATTCACTTTTTTCTATAGAATGTGAGCCGCTGCTAAAGCTTCTATCCTCCATTTGTAAGAGTGAGCTAATAACTTTGGGAGAAAATCGAAGTATGCACTCGAAATGGTCGAATTGTGGATTTAGGGTTTTCAACTTCCAGTTCTAGTCGAAATTGGGGATTTAGGTTTTTTATTTGGGGGAAAATGGTAAACGGTGTCGTTTTGATCTTTATATGCTGATTGTATTCTTCGGCGATCCACGCTAGTGTCAAAAATTAATAAAAAACTACCACGTCGGATTTCCGGCCAACCAAATCAATGGTGGCACCAAAGTGATCGTTTGTCAAAATTTTTAGCACTTAACAGCACATTACAAAATTTTTATTTCTCAATTTATCTGTTTCTCTGTTCCTTGGAATAGGTTTGGAACAGAAATTCATTTGGTAATACAATTTGATTTCTCTATTTCTAAAACAAATTTCTATTCCAGAAATAGAGAAATCGAAGAAATCAGAAGCTAGAAGTTCTAACTTCTCAGTTTCTAAAATAGAAATCAAAAGCTGAAATCAGACCATATAAAAGAACATTGTGCTTTCTTACTAACTTAATTCACTCATAACCACAACTTCACAAATTATTGCTAATTTTCTTTGGCTTATTTTGCTCGTGTTTTTTTTTTTCATTTTTTTTGATAACTTCCTCGTTAGGATGAAAGGCAATCGAATGGGTCCCCAATTTTCAAAAACAACCAAAGTTCTTAAGTGCTTACTTAAAAACAATGGGGCTCTTTCCTCCTAGAAAGGACACGCATATGGCTAGTTGAAGAAAAAGTTCTTACACAATAGATAAATAAAAAACGTGCCTGGAAATTTAACCTTGTTTCTTTACGGATTCAAAATTCTTGCAAAATCAAAATAATTAGATTGTTACACAATCTTGAATTTTAATTCGAAGGCAAAAGATTCAAGAGAATCTCTCTCTTTGCTATGCGAGGGCCATTAAAGGTTCATTGAGCAACAATAAAAGAAATTAAGGATGAGCAACTAGATTGATTTAATTCGAGAATAAAAATAAACTAACCTTCCCCCGAATGGTTCCTAACCATAAACGTTACTTCAAGGTAGAATTCTCATATATTCCTTTGCACCATCAATTTTATTTTGTTGATAATCTTGTATAATACTAGTCTTTGATAAAATAACAGGGCTATATAGGCTCTGTTGATGGCACTCATATTCATGCTTCCGCAGTACTTGTCTGAACTTACGTAGGATAAGCTTGCAAACAATACATTGACCGAGGAGGGAAACCAAATAAATATGCTTAGGAAAACCATTGCCAATAAAATGGAAAAGGATAATAATATGCCGGAAATTCCATGAAATGTATTAGTATTATTTTAGTATTATTTTAACTATTATTTGTATTTGAGGATTTCCTATGTTGTTTTAGTATTATTTCAACTATTATTTTGTATTTGAGGATTTCCTATGTTGTTATCTAATCAATTCTTATTCTGTTATCAAATGGATTTCTGTTCCAGAAATAGAAATTTTGAGTCGTTATCAAACGAGTTTCTTTATTCAGAAACTTGTCTAGGGAATAGAAATTGAGAAATCAATTTCTGAAATAGAAATTTTGTCATGCACGCCCTAAGTGATCCGATGGAAACTTTTGGCACCAAAGTCAGCGCCGTACACAACTTATGGCGGCAATAGTGTACTTCTCTCGGGCAAGAAGGGAGGCTTGGCCTATGGTGATGCTGGGGTGTTAAACATGGCGGGCCCAATGAGGCATTGGAGAGAGATGCCGTCCTCCATGTTCACCCAAACCAACTTGTCCACAATGGGGTGGGTCACATTCTTTGATATAGTATAAAACTAAGAACTCTCTTCTTCATCATTTATCTTATAACAAATTATCTATTTTTTGGCCCTCTTATCTCAAAAGCTCACTTTCTTGGTGAATTGTATATAAATTGCATTTCTAAAATTTATATCTCAAATTACTAATCTTCTTCCTTATTATACTAATGAATGCTTTTATACATAGCATTTAAGACATTGGAGGAATATATAGAAAAACACTAAAAATTATACACAATGAGGTATCTTGATATTTTTCTATAAATAGTTCATAGATGATTTTAATTTTTGTCAATAAAAAATAATGATATTTCACTACCAATTTCATAAAATAAAAAAAATTCTTACTTTATGCAATTTTTTATTTAATAAATTAATTTACTTAACAATTTATCCATAAATATGATTGACAATGTGGAAAAGAAATAGATTTCTTTGATATTTCTTGATATTTCTCTTTCTGATAAAACAAATTAGTATGGAAGTAATATCTAACAATAAAAAAGACATAGTGCCTTTAATACATATGGAAAATTTGTTATAAACAAAAATTAAACATATGAAATTATTATTTATGGTAAATTAATCCTACATAGATGTAGAAATAAATTTAGGATCCTTAATTTAAATTGGAATTGAATAATAGAGGGCAATTTTCTATTTTTGGTAAAATGGGTGGACTTAATCATATATTAGGTTCATTTATAATGATATGCCGTTTATGTAAAAAAAAAAATATATATATATATATGTACATGATATGATGTAAACATATCTAACTTTAATATTGCGATTTACCAAACAATGAATATGATATAAAAAAATCCGAGGATTCCATATCTTATCCTATTCAGTCATTCAAATTAAAAACCCGGATGACCAAATATACGCATAAGGATTGGAAATAGCGCCACCCTTAAAAAAAAACCCCGTCAATTTAAGCTATACACACTGGGAAATTTGATTCTATCCAGTTGATTGTTAGCTAGACCATCCACATCCGATTTGCTTTAAGTATTCATCTACAAACCTGCAATTTTATTTTGAGTGAACATGTATAAACAACTTACAATTGCGAAACATTCGGTTTTGAACCTAAACATCAGCATTCATTTCGGAAAGAAAATGAAGAGGTCAAAAGCTAATCAGTGAAGGAAATGAATCTTGACTGGATCGATTGCAAAGTTCCATGATTAATCAAGTTGCTCATGAGGGTCTACAAATAGACATGGCTTGACATGTATCGACAATTCACAATCGTGTAACATTCACATTTTTACCTAAACAGTAGCATTCATTTGGCAAAGAAAAAGAAGAGAAAATGACTGACCAGATTATTAGCAAAGTTCCATGATTTATTACCATAATCTTGAGGATATATAATTAACGTGGCTTGCTCATGTTTCTCTACATTGGCCCAAAGCACACTACCAAGCCATCAATCCATCGTTGATAGGCTTCGGCATTCGACAATGGCTCCATGGCTCGAGAGGCAAATAGGGGTCTACATGTTGATGGTATGGTTATGTGCAGGGGCTTGGACTTCGGCCGTGACGCCCCCGAATTCCACATTGGCCGAGTTCGAGCAGTGGATGGCCCGCCACGGACGGATTTACAAGGATAATCTCGAGAAGGAGAAGCGGTACGGGATCTTCCTAGAGACCTTGCGCTTCATCCAAGACTTGAACAGCAAAGCGGCTAATCAGAGCTACAAAGTGGGTCTGAACCAATTTTCGGATTTGACCACGGAAGAGTTTGTCCCGAGATACACCGGGTTTAGAGCGACGTCGAGGAGCTCGAATTCATCCGCGGCCACCACTTTCAAGTACAGTACAACTCAAGTCCCGGATAGTTTAAACTGGGTCGAGAAAGGAGTTGTTGGCAGCATAAAAGATCAGGGAGAATGCGGTAAGAGAGTAACAAAATCATACTATATTATTGTCCAAAGGCACGTTATTTTCCGGTCTTGTGATTTTTTTCTTTTTATTTCAAAGCAAGCAAAACAATATAATCCTCCGAGGTCCTTAACCCAATATTTTCTTGTCTTGTGGCTTTGTTTGCGTACAATTTTTTCATATGAAACAATGAATATTCTCTGTAGCTCTCGAAAACAATCAACAAATGTGCTACCTAAGCTCAATAAAACATTTTTAACAATAATGATGTGTAAATATTATAGATGGTGGATAAGAGACAATGGATTTTTCACTACGTTAACGCATTTCTCTCTGGGTGGCTCGGGACTATGGGATTCAATGGATCTATTGGCAGAAAAATTATACTATTTCATAATTGGTTTAATTCAAACCGCATAATTGAATCCATAAAACTAAATCAGGTTCCAATTCAAAATAGGCCATCTAAAGTAATTCGAACCACATAGTTGCATGCTGCCAATTGAATTACATTATTGCGGCACTAACCGCAAGTAGCATGTGAGAAATATTTCGGCATAACTTTAATTCTAGTGACTCTGAATCATACACTATCAAGCTAATTCCGGTGTTTATTCCATCTGCATACATACACTAGCCAAAACCGCTTCTCATTTTAATTCTTGAATAGGATATTGCTGGGCATTCACAGCGACTGCAACTGTGGAATCGATTCTAGCGATGAAGACAGGTAAACTAGTCGACTTGTCCGAGCAATAGCTTATTGACTGCTCCAAACAAAACTACAGATGCGAGTGGGGTTCGATGTACCTAGCCTACAAATACATTGCCCAAAACCATGGCATGATCTTTGAAAGCAATTACCCTTACAGTGGTGTCGAGGGCACTTGCAGCGAGCAAACCGCCTCCATTGTTGTAGCGCGATTAAAAGGGTATGAGAAGATCCCCATGAGTGAAGACCTGCTATTGCAAGCTGTGGCAAGGCAATCAGTCTCGGTCACCATCGAGGGTGCCAGCCCTAGATTCAAGCAGTACAACGAGGGCGTCTTCAATGGCCCTTGTGGGGGGACCACTAGCCACACCATTGCAATCGTCAAATATGGGAAGACCCTCGACGGTATCAACTATTGGCTGCTCAAGAACTCGTGGGGCGAGACTTGGGGTGAGAAAGGATAAATGAGAATGTTGTGGAGCTTGGGTGTCCAAGGCGGTCTCTGTGGACTTGTTACGCAAGCTTCTCTGCCAGTTGCATATTAATAGCGCAGTTCAATGGTGCTATTCAGCTTGCTTTCATAATACAAGTTAGTGATTAAAAGAAAAATAAATTCAGTAAATGAATCAAACAAGAGTTGGTAACCTGTAATCTAAGTAGCACCGACATCAACACGCGGCATGCGACATGACACGACACGACACGACATGCCAACACGTCATTTATCAAAAAATTAAGAATTCCGACACATTGGGACACGTTGTATATTATATGTGTATTTTATATATAAATAAATTATTATTAATCTGATTCAAATTCACAAATAAATAGATGATAATAAAATTCTAAAATAAATTTACATTGAAAACATTAATTCACCATTTATTAATATCCTTTGTTGTTTCAATTTGACAAATTCATCTCCATTTTAATAAATCCATAAAATTTGGAAAGAAAAAAAAAGTAACAGACTTTTAAGGGTGTGCATGGTCCGGGCAGGCGTTTCCTGACCTAGAACCAGAAACAGCCCGCTAAGGACTGGTTCCGAAAAATTGGAACCGGGATTTACCCGTTTGTTACATGGATCCACCCGAGAACTGGACTGCTGGTCCAGTCCAGTTCCCAGTAGGATCCATGGAACCGATCTTAACGCGAAACAATTTTGGTTTTCAACATAAAACGACTACGTGACATCAAAGCAAGTCAAAGAAAGAAAAACCAAATTTAAGTACGTGGAGATGTGGATGGCGGGAGAAGTAAACGAAGCAAATTTACAAATACGATCTACACATGCAAAGCGCTATGTCGAGTGATGTCTACCTACGTGTATCTTCTTGAAATAATAGACTTAACGCAGATGAAGATTATTGCTTGGGAGTTGACTTAGAGCGGTCCCCAAGCTCCAAAATCAAGCATTTCGAAAACAAGCAGTTCCCCGCCTATGATTCCAACAAGAATCAAGAATTGCACATCATGGGTGGGGAGAAAAGAAAGAACTTTCGCAACAAGCAAGAACCTACAAAATAGGGTTGGGACGATCACAGCAAAACCGCTCCACCTCCAGAATTGCATTCTTGCCTCTGCTCTCACTCCAAAGAGCACCTCGACACACCTCCTTCACCCAAAAAAAAAAAAAAGCCCATATGAGAATTCGATCCAGGGTGCAAGATAGAACCAAGGAAATTAGGCTCAGCGAGAGAGAGAGAGAGAGAGAGAGAGAGAGAGAGAGAGAGAGAGAGAGAGAGAGGACAGTAGAGGCGGAGGAGTAGCAGTTGTGGCGGGTGGCGCCGGCGCGAGGGGGAGGACAGCAATGGCGGAGGAGTAGTGGCGGCGACGTCAACACTAACCGAAATAGCAATAGGAATAGGAGGAACCAAGGAAGAGAGAGAGATAACGGATGACGAAGGGGGTGAGATGAGATCTAGGGTTTCTTTTAGTAATTTATTTTTTTAATATTAAAAAGGTTCCAGTCCGGTTCAAGTGAGCGGGTGAGCGGATCCGCCCATGGAACCGGGAACCGGACTGGTACCCACCGATTCTCATAAATTGAAACCTGGAACCATATCGGTTCCCTCAAGAACCGTTGGTTCCGGGTGGTTTTGGTCCGGTTCTAGGCGATCGTGGCGGTTCCTGGGTATTTTGCACGCCCCTACTCACATTCTAGACTCGCGTCTTAGACGTGTCGAAAGAAAAGAGAAAAAACTTGTGGGTAAATTGTATATCATGGAAAGTGAAAGTAAAAAAAGAGGAGAATAAAATGTTAAGTTTTCCTTCTTTCCAAATTTGTTATTTTTATTATTAATTTTTATTCTTTTACATATATATTTTGATCTTTCATTTATTGAAAATTTTAAAGTTGACCTTGTATGTCAGAATCATGTGTCGAAAACTCGCATGTTGAAATTCTGACTCAAGTGTCAAAGAGTGTCAAAAAAATTGACTATGTGTCAGATTTTCCAACACGTGTTAATTGAGTGTAAGAGAATTTTCGAGAATGTCGGACACGTGTCAAAGTATCCAACACGACATGAATGCTTTTAGAGAGTGTCGGTGCTTCCTAGCCCATAACTAATAGCCGAAAAAGGGAAAATTTTGGTATCGACTTTAAATCGAGTTGGTGATTTTTAGGAAAAAAAGACGGGTAAATTTAATGTGTTGTGACAAAACACGTGCAAAAGTTGATAAAAGGAAAATAAAAGTTGGAAAATTAAATAAAGCTCGAATTGGAGTTGGTAAACCAATACAATTATGGAAGAAATTTTGATGAATCGTACCAATTTAGATTTGTAACATTTAAAAAGCGTTACTTAGAGGTTGCTAATCAAGGCAAATAAAGTTGACAACTCAATACAAAGTAGGTAAAGTAGATGTTGGAAATCAAGTCGGCAGAAGATGACTTACCTTTATTCGATACGCAAACAATAATTGACCCGAAATGAATGTTGAATTGCGGATGAATCACGAACAAAATACCTCACGTTGGTCCAAATGCGATCACGAGGAAAGTATCCAATTTCCACGGCGTAAATGCAAACTGTTCTCGTAAAGAAGAAATGGAACACCTTGATGGAAAGGGGAGAGAAAGGAAGAAAACTTTATGAACGTATGTACATCCAACCAGTCTAATGGTTGTCTTCAGTGGTCTTTTATATGATCCCATCACACCCCTTCATCGTAGCATATCAAGGCGAAATGGTGCGTGCCAATCGCACCCCATCATAGACATATTAATTAATAAAATACTACATCTCCCACTCGGACATGATGGGCTTGATAACTCTCTTTCAAAAATATAAGGCGTTCAACATTTATCAACTTTATAGAACAATTCATACTGGCAAGTAAGCCGTGTGATTAGTGAGTACACCTACACTTGGGAGCTCAAATTATGCACTTGTTAGAGATGACATAATGGCTACAACCCCGAAAAGAAATAAACAATCGATGTCTCACAATGCCCCAGACATATTTTGTTACATCAGTCTAAGTATACATATCCTTTAAAGGCTATACTTGACAATTCTAAAAAAACACCATGTATTTACAATTATATCCACAACCACATAATGCAATATAATTGGTCAACCAGTAAATACATGTGATAGATGTAAAACAACAATAGTCTTCATTCGCATTCATGTTTCCCTCTATTTTAGAACAACTGCTTTCCTAGACACGTCCCATAAGGCCATATCTATTCATGACCACCGATAACATGTTAAAGTAGCAACATTGATCTTTCATTTCGAGAACATAATCAGAAATAACATAGGACACGAAATGAGGTAAATTATAAATTACCTCAATGGCTCACACAATGAGTAAATAGGGATAATTTCACTCACCTTCCCTTATTGGTCGTACAATGCACATGTAGTATGAATTACATGCTATGGTGGATTTCTCTTTTGATAAAAGCGTAAGTCGTAATTTAAATATATCTACTATACGGATCTTAGCCTAAACATAGTCATGTGATTCTCACGTACTCATGTTTAGCTTGAGTGCTATATCAACTCGCTTTCTATAGCGCCCAATTAAGTACTCACATCCGGCATATTGTAGGCATACATGATTGTGGGACTATCATGTTCGGTCTTGTTATAAACAAATCATAGACCTCATCTTAACTCCAATCAAGGTAACATATTATTTTATGTACCACACTTGCTCTTTAGCGTTTATTTGTACATAATGTCTCATCTCAACTTGCTAACTATAGCACTTGAGGCGATTGCTCGTGTAAGTGAGCCAACCATTGCCTGCTGACATACTTTCCAATAATATATGTGTTCTTGTGCTAGTCTCATAATGGATTTGTACTTATTGATAAAATATCAAGTCATCAATAATCAAACAAGTACAATACATATGTCCACATATACATAAACCAATGATCCTCTACAATAACACATATCATATTCTATGTAATCCTAGTGACATCCTGTGGGTCAAGAATATGTCTCTAGGAACAACCTTCGTAAATGGATCAGCAACCATTCTATTGGTTAAAATATATTGTAGGATCACTTCTTTATGCGTTATAATATCTTTGATGAAGTTGTTCTTTTATGTCAATGTGCTTTGTCCTTCCATGATACTTGGGATCCTTCACATAGGCAATGGCTGCTTGACTATTGCAATAAACTATCACTGGTCTTGGAACCTCAGTGACAGTGGCTAAATTTTCAAAGAAACGTTTTAGTCATATTGCTTCTTGCACTGCAGCAAAGCATGCAATAAATTATGCTTCCATTGTAAATAAGGCTGTGCATGTTTGTTTCTTGCTATTCAAAGAAATCGCACCTCCATTTAGCAATAACGCATATCCAGAAGTCGATTTATGCTCATCTAGGTCTCCACCCCAATCGGCATCTGAATAGCCCAATAGTTATAAATCATTCCCTTGGTAACAAAGTCAATGGTCCATGGTGCCCTTCAAATATCTTAGGATTCTCTTCATTGCTTTCTAGTGTACTTGACCTGGATTGATTTATATGGGCTTACCAATCCCACGGCATAACATTTGTCGGGTCAAGTACACATCATAGCATACATCAAACTTCCGATTGCACTAGTGTAAGGAACAATTTCCATCTCTTTAATTTCTTCTGAAATCTTAGGACGCATCTCAATGCTTAAGCCTTCACCTTGCATGACAAGAATATCAATGAGATTACAATGCTGCATATTGAAACGTTGAAGAATCTTCATAATATAAGACTCTTATGATAAACTAAGGAGTTTCATTGATCGATTTCTTTCGATCTTAACTCCTAATATATAAACAACTTCTCCCATATCATTCATTTCAAAATTGGAGGATAACCATTCTTTTATGATGATAACGAAAACCTTGTCATTTCCAACCAATAGAATATCGTCTACATAAAGTGATAAAATCACAAATTTATTTTCGGACCACTTGACATATACACAGTGATCTTCTTCGATCATCATGAAACCAAAAGTGGTTATGGCTCAATAAAAATGAAAATACCACTATCTAGATGATTGCTTAAGGCCGTATATTGAGCGATAAAACTTGCAAACTTTATGCTCTTAACCTTTAGCTATGAAACCTATCGGCTGCTTCATATAGATTTTCTCATCTAGTTCTTCATTGAAAAATGCCGTCTTTACATCATTTTGATGTAATTCAAGGTCCAAATGTGCAACGATGGCTAGGATAAGGTGTATTGAGGCAAACCTTACAACTTGTGAAAAGGTTTCCTCATAGTCTATACCCTATTATTGAGTATAATCTTTCACCACAAGGCGAACCTTATACTTTTCAATGAATCCATCCGCCCTTCGCTTAATCTTGAAGATCCATTTGTCTCCAATGGACTTTTGATTGGGTGGTAGATCAACCAAGTCCCAAACATGATTTGCCCTTATTGACTCCATTTCATCTTCCAAAACTTTTCTCCATTCTTCCTTATTAGTGGATGAGAGAGCCTCTTGAATAGTCTTAGGCTCGGATCGTCTTTTTGAGCAATCATAAATACTTCCCCTTCAATCTCAAAACGACGACAGAGAATACTTTTACAATTTACGCAATTGAATTTATCTTGAATTCATTCGTCAGGCGATGCAACACTCCCACTAGGTCTTATGTGTTGAGCTAAATCTTCATTTCCCTCTACAACATTAGTGAGTATGTTATTTAGATCTTCCATCTCATATAATTGGAAGTCCTTATCAATCTCACCTCTACTAGGAAAATCGTTCTCCAAGAACGTGACATCTTGTTAATCCATTTCGGTCACACTTCCATCAGCTTGTTCACTTATGAACAGGTACCCTTTGGAGTGTTCATAATATCTTATAAAGATACATTTCTTCCCTCTATGACCTAATTTGCCATATTTATGGGAAGAATCATAAACATAAGCTCGACAACCCCATGGACATAGACTACTTAAGTCTAGTTTCCTACCAGTCCATAATTCATAAGGGGTGGAAGTAATTGATTTTGAGGGCACTCGATTAAGTGTATAGGCAACAGTCAAAAACACATCTTCCCAATATGAGATAGGTAAATTTGCTTGCGTCATCATAGACCTAACAATTTCCAATAAAGTCCTATTCCTTCAATCAGCTACCCCATTTTGTTGTGGAGTACCAGGAATAGTCAATTGTCATACAATTCCCTTTTCATCACAAAAAACCTTGAATTGCTCCGATAGATACTCACGTCCACGATCAGTTCTCAATGCCTTTATTGTTTTATTCAACTGATTCTCTATCATCGCTATATATCGTCTAAAGTAGTCTAATGCTTTTGACTTGTGGGAGATCATAAAGACATAACTGAAACGCGTGAAGTCCTCTATGAAAGTGATGAAATAAGAGACTCCATGCCTCGCGCTCACATTCAAAGGACCACAAATGTCGAAATGTATGAATTATAATGGAAATTCAGCTCTAGTCCCTTTACCAAATGGTTTCAAGTTATTTTTCCTGCTAGACAATGTTCACATACGGGCATATAAACATTAGTGAGTGACCCTAAAAAGCCTTTTATAGCTAATCTTTGTATTCTTTGCAACCCAATGTGACCTAATATAGCATGCCATGTACTTGCATCAATATCAACATTACTCGAAGATGCAATTAAAGAAAAACAACCATCAACATTAACATTATACTGATCATAGTCAATGTCTAACACCATAAAACCATTCAATACATGACCTGAACCATAATAAACTGTTCCATACAAAATATCAACACAATCACCATGAAAATTCAATACATAATCTAAGCTAAGAAGAACAACTACGGAGACCAAGTTTCGTCGAATATTTGGAGCATAAAGGACATCATGTAGGAATAGGTTTCAACCACCACGTAAAATTAATTTACATATGCCGATACCCTTTACTCGAATTCTTGAGTTATTCCCAACATATATCCATATTTTTCCAGGCTGAATCCGACGATACTCCACAAATGCTTCTCGGTCTCTAGCTACGTGGTCTGTTGCTCCTGAGTCTATAGTCCACATTGGATGAGATTCAGCAAGCATTACAGTACTAGAAACAAAATCATTATTTAAAGTAATGGAGTAATAGGGTACCTCTTTCGGCTTAGTGCATTCACGACTAAAGTGACCCATCTTGCCACAATTGTAACACTTCATCTTGGCCTTGTCCTTTTTCCCACCATGCTTCTTGCGTTGGAAGGTCTTAGCCCTCTTAGGTGCTCGATCAGTCATCTTCCCTTTGTTGTTGAATTGATGATTCCTTTTGCGCTTGAAGCTCAATGTTTTGCGCGAACTTGATTCAGCAACATAAGCATGGGTAGAGGATCTCGCAGTCTCTAAACGCTCATCCTCTAATTCCAAATGATGCGCTATATCATCAAAAGTGACAATATTCTCATTATGTGTCATATTGATCTTCATATGCTCCAAATTATCGAAAAGAGACTTTATAATAGCCTGAACTTGCTGTTCATCAATAAGGGAGTGACCTGCCGACTTCAGCTCATAAATCATGTTTGACATTTCTTGAAAATGCTGCCTCATCGTTATATTTAGGCGCTTTCGGTATGTGTTAAACTTGATTGTAAGTCTCCTTAGCTTAGTGGCAGATGTACCCCCAAACTTATCTTTCAAGGCAACCCATATAGCTTGAGTCTTATCATAACTTTCAAACTCACATATGAGATCATCTTGCATACAGCTTAGCAACGTGATGTGAGTAATGCTATTTTTCTTTTTCCAAGCTTGATAAGCTTCTAGATCTATCCTGTGTTGAGCTGAAGTTCCATGCTCAGGTTCATCCATAATGTGGTTGAGGGTTTCCAAAATCTCTTGCTCCTCAAGGATGTACAGAACCTTTCGGTGCCAAATATCATAATTGTCACCGTTCAGTTTCTCACCCTTATTGAGGTCAGCTACAATGGTCTTGGATGCCAAAGTTATAATCAATTGCTATAACACATTGACATAATAAAGGCAGAATCAATACTAGCACACTTTTTAAGGTAACACACATTTAATTTGCAGCAAAGAGACGCTAAATTGATCATAATTCAACAAAAGACATAGAAACAAAAGTTCACTATGTTCCCAATCAACTTTTATGTACGATTGTTCTATTATCATTAATTAGGTTAATTTGCGCAAATTTTAAGTTCTACGTGAAAACTCTTTCGATTTCTACCAACCTATGCACTTTGACTAGGAAAAATAATTGCATGAACTTATGTAATTTATATATTTTTCTATTAACACAAAAATATAGCATGATTTCAACTAACATATAAAAACAATCATGCTACAACTACAATCAAGACCACAATTCAACTTGTAATGGAAAAACAAGAATTTCCTACCATTGTTCGAATTTTCTTAGAACTAGAAAACTCTGTGTATATTAAACTATATACATGCTATCATTAAAGCAAAGCTCTACTTAGCATATTTGATATCATTTTTGTATAGGCCAGCTACTATATTTCCTAAAACTTAAGAAAATACAAGCAAAAAATGAATAAACTATGCATTAAATCCCCAAAATACGTGTGCTTAGGGTTTCCTACACATTTTTATACATTTTTAAAACTCAAAAATATAAAATAAATAAATCACATTGTAGAGCACATCCATACGAATGAAATGCCGCCGACCACGCTGTAATCGGAGCTTCCATGTGCCCACACACGCCGCCTGAGTGCACGGCGCGAGTGGTGCACGTGCAAGTGAGCCAAACGGCTCCTGGCCGATCCAACCGGTGACCGATCAATGGTTGGGTCGGCTTGGGTCAACCTCGGGTCGAGTCATGGGTCATCGTTGGCCAACCGCCACCAACAATGACGTCATCCGGCGACCGACCGTTGGATGACATCACAACGATGTCATCACGCGCCGATTCGCTGACCGGCACCTGTTGCCGACGCACCAGTTCCACGCACTGGTTATGCGCGTTGGTTCGCCCATGGGCGCGTGTTGCACACGCGCTGGCATTGCCAGTGCTTCAAGCACATGAAGCCCACACACAGTGGCTTCTGGTCGCGCGTGTGGCCACGTCCGGCGTCCTCCAGCGACACTCAGTCCATCATCGAACTCATCTTGATAGTCTCTTTCACCTTATATATTCAAAAATTAATTTTGGCAGAAAAATTATTTCGAAAAATGGCCAAATCCATATGGGTAATACCCGACCCCGAACCCATTCATCGCTTCAGTTTGTTTTCGATAATTTAGATAACACTTATGACCAATAGTCATCCAAACAATGCAGATTTCATACTCTTGATCTCCATATCAAATGGTAAATGAGAAAATTTAATGAAAAAAAGGCAAAAATCACGATTGGGCTCTGATGCCAATGTTGGAAATCAAGTTAACGGAAGACAACTTACCTTTATCCGATGTGCAAACAATAATTGACCTAGAATGATTATTGAATTGCAGATGAATCATGAAGAAAACACCTCATGTTGGCCCAAATGCGATCACGAGGAAAACATCCGATTTCCATGGCGTAAATGTAAACTGTTCTCGTAAAGAAGAAATGAAACGCCTTGATGGAAAGGGGAGAGAAAGGAAGAAAACTTTTTGAACGTACGTTTGTCTAACCAGTCCAACGGTTGTCTTCAGGGGTCTTTTATATGACCCCATCACACCCCTTCATTGTAGCATATCAAGGTGAAATGGTGCATGCCAATCGCACCCCATCATGGACGTATTAATTAATAAAATACTATAGTAGAAAATAGTCATAACTAATTCAAAGTTTTGTTGGTAATCCAAAACTAGTTGATAAGCTTTTAATCTAAAAAATTTGGTAAATTGCTATAATTTAGGTTTTTAGGTTCATATAAGAGAGAGAGAGAGAGAGAGAGAAGAGAGAGAAGAGAGAGAGAGAGAGAGAGAGAGAGAGAGAGTAAATTCAAACGTTAATAGCTTACACAAATAAAAGTTGATAATTTAGCACACTAATTGGATGTCTATACTATGGAAAATGTTGATAATGGACTCCAGATAAACCATTGCTGTTCAAGAACATGTACTTGAGCCGCGACAGGCAAGCCACAGTGGGATCATTCGTGATGTGCTGTTTTAAGGCAAGAAGGGAGGCCTTGCCTATGGTGATGCTAGGCTGTTAAACATGGCAGGTCCAATGAGGCATTGGAGAGAGATGCCTTCCTCCATTTTCACCCGAACCAATGCATCCACAGTGGGGTGGGTTACATTCTTTGATATAGTATAAAAGTAAGAAGTCTCTTCTTCATCATTTATATTATAACAAATTATCTATTTTTTGTCCCATCTTATCTCAAAAGCTCACTTTCTTGGTAAATTGTATATAAATTGCATTTCTAAAATATATATCTCAAATTATTAATATTTTTCCTTATTATACTGATGAAATGCTTTTATACATAGCATTTAAGACATTGGAGGGATATATAGAAATACACTAAAAATTATACACAATGAAGTATCTTGATATTTTTCTATAAATAGTTCATAGATGATTTTAATTTTTGTCAATAAAAAATAATGATATTTCCCTACCAATTTCAGAAAAAAAAATCTTACTTTATACAATTTTTTATTTAATAAATTAAATTACTTAATACTTTATCCATAAATATGATTGACAATGTGGAAAATAAATAGATTTCTTTGAAATTTCTTGATATTTCTCTTTTTGACAAAACATATTAGTGTGGAAGTAATATCTAACAAAAAAAGAAAAAAACATAGTGCCTTTAATACATATGGAAGAGTTGCTATAAACAAAAATTAAACATATGAAATTATTATTTATGGTAACTTAATCCTACTTAGATGTAGAAATGAATTTAGGATCATTAATTTAAATTGGAATTGAATAATAGAGGGCAATTTTCTCTTTTTGGTAAAATGGAGTTGTTGGCAGCATAAAAAATCAGAGAGGATGCGGTAAGAGAGTAACAAAATCATATTATATTATTGTCCAAAGGCACGTTATTTTCTGGTCTTGTGATTTCTTTTTCTTTTTATTTCAAAGCAAGCGAAACAATATAATCCTTCGAGGTCCTTAACCCAATTTTTTCTTGTCTTGTGGTTTTGTTTGCGTACAATTTTTTCATATAAACCAATGAATATTCTCTGTAGTCCTCGAAAACAATCAACAGATGTGCTACCTAAGCTCAATAAAACATTTTTAACAAGAATGATGTGTAATATATTATATATGGTGGATAAAAGACTAACACTTAAAGGATCATTTTTATAAAAACTTGGCACTCAAGCGATCACTATTTATAACTTATGGCACTAAAATGGTCAATCGTAAATTTGCCACCATCCTCTAATTTTGCCATGGTTTGTAGTTGCAGCAAACCAGCAAACCAACAAACTAGCAAACCGGCAAACGGGTAAACCAACAAACCATTACCAAATAAAAAATGCAGCAAACCATTACCAAAAGCTTTCAATGCAGCAAACCATTATATTTGAAGCAAAAACTAATCAAAACAAACATTGACAATACACAACTAAATAACAAAACTTTTAAGTGGTCCACCAGAGATGTTAAACCCTTCATTTGAGCTTGCATTGAGACAACATTCTCCAACTCATCCATTAACATAGGTGGAGGTTGATTTTGACCTTCAAGTAACTCCAATATCACCTCTGTCGCTCGATCAGAGAATTTCTTATCAACCCATTTGAAATATTGGCATTTCGAGCCTTCTCTATATATGCCGCACCCATGGAATCTTCTTTTGGGATTCAACTGAGTCCAAGATGTTCTTCTCGAACTCGATAACCCACAATAATAGTAACACTCACCATCTAATTCGCTTTTCTTATAGGAATGTGAGCCACTGCTGAAGCTTATGTCCTCCATTTGCAAGAGCGAGCGGATAACTTTGGGAGAAAATCGAAGTATGCACTTGAAATGGTCAAATTGGGGATTTAGGGTTTTCAACTTCTGGTTCTAGTCAAAATTGGGGATTTAGGGTTTTTTATTAGGGGGAAAACAGTAAGCGGTGTCGTTTTGTTATTTGTATGCTAATTGTATTCTTCGGTGATACATGTCGGCGTCACAAATTAATAAAAAAACTGCCACGTCGGATTTCCGGTCACCAAATCGGCGATGGCACCAAAGTGATTGTTTTTCAAAAATTTTGGCACTTAAGTGATTCAATGGAAACTTTTGGCACCAAAGTGAGCGCCGTACACAACTTATGGCACCAATAGTATACTCCTCCCAGGCAAGAAGGGAGGCCTGGCCTATGGTGATGCTGGGCTGTTAAACATGGTGGGTCCAATCAGGTATTGGAGAGAGAAGCCGTCCTCCATTTTCACCCAAACCAACACATCCACAGTGGGGTGAGTTACATTCTTTGACATAGTATAAAACTAAGAAGTCTCTTCTTCATTATTGATCTTATAACAATTATCTATTTTTTGGCCCTCTTATCTCAAAAAAATCACTTTCTCGGTAAATTGTATATAAATTGCATTTGTAAAATATATATATCTCAAATTATTAATCTTTTTCCTTATTATACTGATGAAATGCTTTTATACATAGCATTTAAGACATTGGAGGAATATATAGAAATACACTAAAAATTATACACAATGAGGTATCTTGATATTTTTATATAAATAGTTCATAGATTTTAATTTTTTTCAATAAACAATAATGATATTTCACTACCAATTTCATAAAAAAACAAAATCTTACTTTATGCAATTTTTTAATAAATTAATTTACTTAACAATTTATCCATAAATATGATTGACAATGTGGAAAAGAAATAGATTGATATTTCTTGATATTTCTCTTTTTGACAAAACATATTAGTATGGAAGTAATATCTAACAATAAAAATAAAAATAAAAACATAGTGCCATTAATACATTTGGAAAATTTGCTATAAAAAAATTAAACATATGAAATTATTATTTATGGTAAATTAATCCTACATAGATGTAGAAATAAATTTAGGATCGGTAATTTAAATTGGAATTGAATAATAGAAGGCAATTTTCTCTTTTTAGCAAAATGGGCGGACTTAATCATATATTAGGTTCATTTATAATGATATGCCGTTTATATATATTTTTAAAAAGTACATGATATGACGTAAACATATCCAACTACAATATTGCGATTCACCAAACAATGAACAGGATATAAAAAAATCCAAAGATTCAATATCTTATCCTATCCAATCATATTCCAATTAGAAATTCGGATGACTAAACATAGCCATAAGGATTGGAAATAGCGCCGCCCTAAAAAAAAAATACCTTGTCAATTTAAGCTATACACAATGAGAAATTTGAGTCTATCCAGTTGATTGTTAGCTAGACCATCCACATCCGATTCGCTTTAAGTATGCATCTACAAACCCGCAATTTTATTTCAAGTGGACATGTATAAACAATTTACAAGTGCGAAACATTCGGCTTTTAACCTAAACAGCAGCATTCATTTGGGAAAGAAAACGAAGAGGTGAAAAGCTAATCAGTGAAGGAAATGAATCTTGACTGGATCGATTGCAAAGTTCCATGATTAATCAAGTTGCTCATGAGGGTCTACAAATAGACATGGCTTGACATGTATAGACAATTCACAATCGTGTAACATTCACTTTTTTACCTAAACAATAGCATTCATTTGGGAAAGAAAACGAAGAGAAAATAACTGACCAGATTATTAGCAAAGTTCCATGATTTATTACCATAATCTTGAGGATCTATAATTAACGTCGCTTGCTCACGTTTCTCTACATTGGCCCGAAGCACACTACCAATCCATCAATCCATCGTTGATACGCTTCGGCATTCGACAATGGCTCCATGGCTCGAGAGGCAAATAGGGGTCTACATGTTGATGGTATGGTTATGTGCAGGGGTTTGGACTTCGGCCGTGACGCCCCCGAATTCCACATTGGCCGAGTTCGAGCAGTGGATGGCCCGCCACGGACGGATTTACAAGGATAATCTCGAGAAGGAGAAGCGGTACGGGATCTTCCTAGAGACCTTGCGCTTCGTCGAGGACTTCAACAGCAAAGCGGCTAAACAGAGCTACAAAGTGGGTCTGAACCAATTTTCGGATTTGACCACGGAAGAGTTTGTCCCGAGATACACCGGGTTTAGAGCGACGTCGAGGAGCTCGAATTCATCCGCGGCCACCACTTTCAAGTACAGTACAACTCAAGTCCCGGATAGTTTAAACTGGGTCGAGAAAGGAGTTGTTGGCAGCATAAAAAATCAGGGAGGATGCGGTAAGAGAGTAACAAAATCATATTATATTATTGCTCAAAGGCACGTTATTTTCTGGTCTTGTGATTTTTTTCTTTTTATTTCAAAGCAAGCGAAACAATATAATCCTCTGAGGTCCTTAACCCGATACTTTCCTGTCTTGTGGTTTTGTTTGCGTACAATTTTTTCATATGAACCAATGAATATTCTCTCTGGGTGACTCGAGACTGCGGGATTCAATGGATCTATTGGTAGAAGAATTACACCATTTCATAATTGGTTTAATTGTAACCGCATAATTGGATCGATAAAACTAAATCATGTTCCAATTCAAAATAGGTTATCTAAAGTAGTTCGAACCACATAGTTGCATGCTGCCAATTGAATTAAATTATTGCGGCACTAACTGCAAGTAGCATGTGAGAAATATTTCGGCATAACTTTAATCCTAGTGACTCCGAATCATACACTATCGAGCTAATTCCGGTGTTTACTCCATCTGCATACATACACTAGCCATAACCACCGTTGCGCTTCTCATTTTTTAATTCTTGAATAGGATCTTGCTGGGCATTCGCAGCGACTGCAGCTGTGGAATCGATGCTAGCGATGAAGACTGGTAAACTAGTCGACTTGTCCGAGCAACAGCTTATTGACTGCTCCAAACTAAACCATGGATGCGGGTGGGGTTGGATGTTCCAAGCCTACGAATACATTGCCCAAAACCATGGCATGACATATGAAAGCAATTACCCTTACAGTGGCGTTGAGGGCCCTTGCGGCGAGCGAGCCGCCTCCATTGCTGTAGCGCGGTTAAAAGGGTATGAGAACATCCCCATGAGTGAAGACCTGCTATTGCAGGCTGTGGCGAGGCAACCGGTTTCGGTTGCCATCGATGGGACCAGCCCTGGATTCACGCAGTACAGCGGGGGCGTCTTCAATGGTCCTTGTGGGCAGAACATTAACCACGCCGTCGCAATCGTTGGATACGGGAAGACCCCCGACGGTGTCGACTATTGGCTGCTCAAGAACTCGTGGGGCGAGACTTGGGGCGAGAAAGGATACATGAGAATTCTGCGAAACTCAGGCATCCAAGGCGGTCTCTGTGGACTCATTACGCAAGCTACTATGCCAGTTGCATATTAATAGCGCAGTTCAATGGTGCTATTCAGCTTGCTTTCATAATAAAAGTTGATGATTAAAAGAAAAATAAATTCAGTACATGAATCAAACAAGAGTTGGTGACCCATAACCTTAGTAGCACCGACATTGACACGCAACATGTGACATGACACAACACGATATGCCGACACGTCATTTCTCAAAAAATAGATAATTCTAACGCGTTGGGAGACGTTGGATATTATATGTATATTTTATATATTAATAAATTATTATTAGTCTAATTAAAATTCACAAATAAATAGATAATAATAAAATTTTAAAATAATTTTACATTGAAAACATTAATTCACCATTTATTAATATCATTCGTTGTTTCAATTTGACAAATTCATCTCCATTTCAATAAATCCATAAAATTTGAAAAAAAAAAGGGTAACTCACATTCTAGACTTGCATGTCAAACGTGTCGAAAGAAAAAAGGAAAAACTTGTGGGTAAATTGTATATCATGGAAAGTGAAACTAAAAAAAGAAGAGAATAAAATGTTAGGTTTTTCTTCTTTCCTAATTTGTTATTTTTATTATTAATTTTTTTTCACATATATATATATATATATATTTTTGGTAACCCAGGGAACCCTCGTAAGCTGGCAGCCCAGCGAGGTAAACCCTGGAGCAGGTAGAGTCACCACCACCACAAGGCAGACGACGCAGGGAGTCGAACACTGGACCTCTCGCGAAAGGAACAAGTGCTCAACCAACTACGCCGCGACCATGGGTGGTTTTCACATATATATTTTGATCTTTCATTTATTGAAAATTTAAAAAATGACCTCGTATTTGGAATCATGTGTCGAAAACTTGCATGTCGAAATTCTGACTCAAATGTCAAAGAGTGCTAGAAAAATTGACTAGGTGTCAAATTTTTCACCACATGTTGACCGGGTGTCAGAGAATATCCGAGAGTGTCGGACACGTGTCGAAGTATCCAACACAACACGAAGGCTTTCAGAAAGTGTCAGTGCTTCCTAGCTTGTAACTAATGGCCGAAAAAGGGAAAATTTTGGTAATGGACTTTAAATCAATTCAGTGATTTTTAGGGAAAAAACGAGTAAATTTAATGTGTTGTGACGAAACACATGCAAAAGTTGATAAAAGGAAAAGAAAAGTTGGAAAACTAAGTAAAACTCGAATTGTAGCTGGTAAACCAGTATAGTTATGGAAGAAATTTTGATGAATCGTACCAATTTAGATTTGTAACATTTAAAAAGCGTTAGTAAGGGGTTGCTAATCAAGGAAAATAAAGTTGACAACTCAATACAAAGTAGGTAAAGTAGAAAATGGTCATAACTAATTCAAAGTATCGTTGGTAATCCAAAACTAGTTGATAAGCTTTTAATCTAAAAAATTTGGTGAATTGCTATAATTTAGGTTTTTAAGTTCATATGAGAGAGAGAGAGAGAGAGAGAGAGAGAGAGAGAGAGAGAGAGAGAGAGAGAGAGAGAGAGAGAGAGAGAGAGTAAATTCAAAGCATTAATAGCTTATACAAGTAAAAGTTGATAATTTAGCACACTAATTGGTAATGTCCATACTATGGAAAATGTTGATAATGGACTCCAGATAAGCCATTGCCGTTCAAGAACAGGTACTTGAGCCGCGGCAAGCAAGCCACGGTGGTATCATTGGTGATGTGCTGTTTCAAGGCAAGAATGGGAGAAGTACATTATTTGTGCCATAAGTTGTATACGGTGCTGACTTTGGTACCAAAAGTTCCGTCGGATCACTTAAGTGCCAAATCAGAGGAAAAACGATCACTTCAGTGCCACCAGCAAGAAATTCTGGCCAAAATAATTACGCGGCTTTTATATTTAAAAAAAAAATCAACGTCGCTTAAGATTGTTCACGATGGATAGCATAAAACGATGTCAGTTTTCTTTCTTCACCGTGGATTCACATGAAAAACGACGCCGCGTTGCTCTATAGCAAAAAACAATGTCGCTGAAGATGGAGTAAAATAGGGTTCGTATACGGTTCTCGACGCCGGCCATAGCTCACTCACCCACCGTCATTCGCTTGCCCGCCATCGCTCGGTCACCGCTGTAGTTGCGCCGTCGTTCACAGTCGTTTGCCGGCTGTATCCCCAACTCTCACTCACTCATGTTTGTCATGTTCTCTACGTAGGTCAATTTAGCAAAAAATTTAGGGTTCCAACAGGCAAGTTAGGGTGCGGAAGGCAAATTAAAGGCTTGGCTTAGGGGGAAAGTAGTGGGGAAAGTGGTGGGGATGTCACTTTTATAGGGACGGAATAGAAAAATTGATTCTTCTATCGTTCGTTCACTTTCTATTGTTGGGACCGAATAGAAAAAGAGGATGTGGAGAGGCTTGACTCGGAGGGAAATAGTGGTGTGACCGAATTTGTTTATTTAATTAATTGGACTAGGGGGACCGAATGTGAATGTGATTGAATTGAAAAATGGGTGGCGAGGACTTTACTTTGTTTATTTAATTCGGTTTCTTTTGTTTCTTTAAATGCACCAAATTAAGGAGATCTTAGTCACATTTGTTTCTTGACAACAAAATGACAAGGACCTACAGGTAAAGTTGTCAATTCTGTCATGTGGTCCCAACAAAACGACAATGACTCTTTTTCTTCTTTTTTTCATTAGGTGCAGCATCAACATGGACGCGAATCAAATAGGCATCATTGTTTGCTATGGTGGAGAGTTTGTTATTGTCACTGAAGATTAGGAATATAGTGGTGGAAATAAAGGTACTATCTATGTCAATATTTGAAAGCCATCATATATTGATTTTCTGAGAGATTTGGTGTATTTTTTACAATGCAAAGTGCAAAAACTATATTACTGTGTTCCTGGGAAGGAATTGAAGGATGGCTTGAGATTTTTTAATGACGATAATGGTATTAAGGATATCATTGACCATTATCTTCATTGTGAAGAAGCTAAGGTATATGTTGAGTATGATAGTGAGGATGAGGATGAGGATGAGGATGGTGGGGATGAGAACAAGGATGTGAATGAGTAGAGCACCACTAAAGGAGGAGAAGTGAGGAATCCTGTGCAAGTGAGTAATTAGGTTGAGGATGAGTTTAGGTTAGATGAAGGGCAAAATGTGAGAGAGAGAGAGAGAGAGAGAGAGAGAGAGAGAGAGAGAGAGAGAGAGAGAGAGAAGTCATATTGATAGCGATGAAGAAAGAGGGAGATGTCTTGAAATCTTAAGTGAAGATTTGGGTGAAGATGTGGGCGATGAAGACTTCATTGGATTAACATGAGAAATTGCTTTATCTAGTGAATCGGAAGATGGATGTTTGGCTTTAGTAAATTTCCCAAGTGACGAAGATGATGATGAACTCGCACAGTCAAGAAAAAAGCAAAGGGAATTTCTGAGAAAAAAACTTGCAGCTTCAGCAAAGAGGCCCGAGCCAGTAAATAAGGATGGAGATCTAGCTAAAAGTAATAGAAGTAAAAATGAAGAAAGCTATGGTGATGAAGTTGCTAGTTCAGAAAATGAGCTTGACAATGATGATGAATAACATGCTCGTTGAAGAAAAGTAAGTACCCTTGCTATGATCCGACTGATGATATACTTGTTTTGTCAGTGGGCATGAGATTTGACCATGCCAAACAGTTCAAGGAAGCTATTATGAAGAACTCTATTGGTGAACAAATGAGCATTAAATTCATTAGAAGCATGAAAGAATTTGTGAGAGCTAAGTGCTCACAACCCAATTGTTCATGGAAGCTCTATGGCACGCTAAGTAAGAATGGGTCATTCCAGATTAGGTCCTTCCAGGAGGAGCATACTTGTCAATTTATCTTTAACAATGAAAGGGTAACAAGTATGTGGTTATCAAAGTATTTTTTTTTTTTCAATACTATCAAAGCAATGCACAAGATCAAGAGTCATCAATTTCAACAGTTAGTGAAGGAGCAAGTGGGGGTTAATGTGTCGAGGAATCAATGTAAGAGAGCTAAGATGAGGGTGACGAAGATATTGATGGGTGGGTATAAGGAATAATATGCGCAGGTATGGGATTATGCTGGCGAATGCATGTTTCAAAACCCACCTACTAGGGTATATGTAGAGGTTGTGGAGAGGCACTCCTTGATCTTGGGCCTAAATTTGATAGATTTTATGTCTGTTTTGATGCATGCAAATGAGGCTTCTTGGTTGGTTGTAGAAGAGTTATAAGATTGGATGGATGATTTCTAAAGGGTTTATGTAATGAGGAGTTGTTGGCTACTGTGGAGAGAGATGCCAATAATCAAATGTTCTCGATAACTTCGGCGGTGGTGAAAATAGAGAACAATGATATTTAGTCCCGGTTCCTAAAAAATTTAATGGATGAGCTTGAGATAACCGATAGGGGAGGATGGGCATCATGAGTGACCAATATAAAGTAATTTCATTGTCAATTAATTCACTCCCTTTTAATATTAATCACTTGCATATTTTTCCTAACTTGTATTTATTGGTCTGAATTTTTGTAGGGACCTATTCTTGCATTAGCTGAGTGGATATCACATGCTAAGCATAGAATGTGTGCGAGACACATATATGCAAACTGGTCAAGGAACTTCAAAGGAGATAAGCTGTAAAAGCAGTTTTGGCATATAGCAAAGAGTACGAACATGGCTGATTTCAGCTTAGCCAAACAAGGATTGTTACAGCTGACAAATGAAGGTTTTGATGCACTCTTCTAGGTAGAAGCTAAGCACTGGTGCCGGGCCTTTTTCAGCGAAGAGTTCAAATGTGATATCATTGATAACAACCTCAGTGAAGCTTTCAATGGTAAAATTTTAGAGGCTAGGTGCAAACCAATCATTAGCATGCTTGATGATATTCGAGTTATGGTTATGACTAGACTACATAGGCAAAGAGATGAGGCTACAAACTGGAGTAGAGACTGTGGCCCTAGGATTGTGAAGAGATTGGATGCAAACATTACTGCTAGCAGATTTTGCCATCCAGTTTGGAATGGAGATAATGGATATGAAATTATTCAAAATCAGGATAAGTATGTTATTAACCTAGATAGAAGAAAGTGTTCATGCCAAGCCTAGCAAATGAATGGAATTCCCTGTGCCTATGCCATTTGTGCTATTTAGATGAAGCAAGAAAACCCAGATAATTACCTACATGATTGGTACAAAAAAAAGCTCATACCTTGCTTTATACCAATTCATGATGCAGCCTATCAAAAGTAGCAAATTTTAGGATCCAACAAATCATGAAAGCCCTCTACCCTTATCACTAAAGAAGCAAATAGGAATGCCAAAAAAGAGACGAAGAATGCAACAAGAAAAGGCATCAAGTTAGAAGATGAGTAGGACGGGGTCAAAGATGAAATGCACCTATTGCCGCGAGGAAAGGTACAATAAGAAAGGTTGTGAGCTGAAAAAGCAGCATCAACAGCAAGATGTAATGACTGATTCAATGCTAAGGACGGGACCTACTGAAGAGTTTCTTGTTGGGCCTATTGAAGGGAGGACAAAAGGCCCTACTATAATGCCTACTGAAGGGCAAACAGAAAGTCATGCTATAAAGTAAGTATCTTATTTGTCTCAGTAACTTTACAGTTCTTATGCGATGGAGTTTGATGGTTGACCATGTGTACTGGCTTCTCTTGTGCTTTTCCTCTATCATACACATGTAATTTGAGAAGCTTTCTCCATTTGTTTCCACCATGAAAAATGAATAGATGTATAAGTATTCCTTGTAGTTGATCATAATCCTAATATAGTACGTTGTTATAAGGCCTAATAAAGGGCTAGCAAAAGGCCCTGTTGTAGGCTCAAGTGTAGGGACAATGATTGAAATGGGCAGGACAGCAACAACAACAACTAAGTCCACTGTTGAGCAAACAAGAAAAAAAAATATTCTGTAAGTTGTACATCGTTGTGTTTGGTCTATTATGGACTGAAATTTACATTTGTTATATGTTTCTCAGGTGAGAAGACATGCAACTGCACAAGTTGTAGAAGTTGCTACAAGGATTGTTGCTATAGAAAATGATGCACCACAGTGAACAAAATGGGCTCTTGGAAAAAAAATTAGGGCAATATGGTTATGAGATTTACACAGATGAACGTACTGGAATGACTATTTTGAATGTAAGATTTATAGGCCTCGTGCATTTAATTTGTTATACTTCAATTCATTTGGTTGACAATATTACTATGTTCTTACAGCCTGGGAGAACTTCGGAGGTACTTCTCTCTCAAGGTGGGCCAACTCAAGAATCAAGGGCTCAACCAAAAAAGAGTGCTGCAAGGAAGAAGAAGACAACGGGTATAGCTGCGAAACGGCCATCTAAAAAGAACGTAGCACCAGTTCCATCTCAACCAACGATTGGGAGCAGTAGTGATGATATGGACTAACACATGACACGTGCTAGAACAAAAATAGCCGCTCTCAAAAACAAGAAAAATGAAAATGAGGTGACAGAAAATCTAGTTAAAAAACCTTCACATCCAGTTCGAAAGGGTGCTCGGATATAAATCAATTGAAAGCACTAAGAGGAAAAGGAGATCAGGGTGTTGTCAATATTGATTGATGGGAGAGTGCTGGACATGGTCTCTTTTTATGTGCCGCTAGACATGATCACTTTTCATATTTTCCTTTTTTAGGATGGTGTTAGATATTATATCATTGATGGTAGTTGCTGCATGCATATTGCCATTGTTTTTTTTTTTTTAAAAAAAAGGGTGCTGAACTTCGGTGATTGGGGAGTCAAGTTAGACATGTTTTTTTTTTCTTTTGTAAACAATCAATCAATGTTAATGGCAAGTACTGGAATGATTATTTTCTCTTGTGTTGGTTTCAGCTAGCATGCTAGCAAGTCAGTTATGCTGTATATTTTATTTTTGCTGTTGCTACATTGTTGTTGTTGCTGCAATGTTGCTATTGCTGGTTGAAGTTGTGGATTATAATGAATTTGTGGGGTTTTGGTTATATGTGTAGTGTTGGAAGAACATTTTGGGTGTCGGTACATCTTGTTACATCAACACTTGTATAGGCTGGTGTAAGAAGATGCACCAGCAACCCAACTGGTGCAAGAACAAGGTGCATTTGGAATGTGACGTTTGGAACTAACATGTTCTTTTAAAAAAAAAAAAAAACTTCTGCAATATAAGTAATCACGTTGTAATCGCGACTAACACTTAAATGATCACTTTTATAAAAACTTGGTGCTCATGCAATCACTATTTACAACTTATAGCATTGAAATGATTAATCGTGAGTTTGCCACCATCCTTTAATTTCGCCATGATTTGTAGTTGCAGCAAACCAGCAAACTAGCAAACCAGCAAACCAGTAAACCAGCAACCATTACCAAATAAAAAATGCAGCAAACCATTACCAAAAGCTTTCAATGCAGCAAACTATTACCAAGTAAAAAATGTAGCAAACCATTATATTTGAAGCAAAAACTAACCAAAACAAACATTGACAATACACAACTAAACAACAAAACTTTTAACTGCTCACAACTAATGCATTCCAAGTCCAACCTTACATTTCTGCCCATAAATTACAACAACAAAACCTTCTGCTTCATACAAAAATTGCAGCAAACCAAAAACACATTTTATTTATAAATAATCCAATACAAGTGTATATTCCACGTCTTCGACTATGATAGACATACAAATTTCTTTTCATTACACACTTTACATTTGAATAAACTATCCACGAGAATAAGAATATAATAAACGCTCGATAAAATTTTCCTTCAATTTTCATCCTTGAAACCTCCCTCTTCAAATGGTCTACCAGAGATGTTAAACTCTTCATTTGAGCTTGCATTGAGTTGACATCCTCCAACTTGTCCATTAGCGTAGGTGGAGGTTGATTTCGGCCTTCAAATAACTCCAATATCACCTCTATCGCTCAATTAGAGAATTTCCTATCAACCCATTTGAAATATTGGCACTTCGAGCCTTCTCTATATTTGCCGCATTCATTGAATCTTCTCCCAGGATTCAATCGAGTCCAGATGTTCTTCTCGGACTCGATAACCCACAATAACAGTAACACTCACCATATAATTCACTTTTCTTATAGGAATGTGAGTGGCTGCTAAAACTTATGTCCTCCATTTGCAAGAGCGAGCTGATAACTTTGGGAGAAAATCGAAGTATGCACTCAAAATAGTCGAATTGGGGATTTAGGGTTTTCAACTTCTGGTTCTAGTCGAAATTGGGGATTTAGGGTTTCTTATTTAGGGAAAAACAGTAAACGGTGTCGTTTTATTCTTTGTATGCTGATTGTATTCTCCAGTGATCCACGTCGACATCAAAAATAAAAAAAATAAAAAAAAAACCGCGACGTCGGATTTTCGACCAACCAAATCGGCAGTGGCACTAAAGTGATCGTTTTTCAAAATTTTTGGAACTTTTTTTTTAATAGGGTGGTGGGGACCTCACTTTGTTTTTTAATTCGGTTTCTTTTGTTTCTATAAATGCACTGAATTGATGAAATTTTAGTTGCATTTGTTTCTTGACTACAAAACAACAAGGACCTACATGTGAAGTTGTCGATTTCGTCATGTAGTCCTAACAAAACAACAATGACTCTTTTTCTTTTTGTTCGTTGGGTGCAACATTAACATGGACGCGAATCAGGTAGGCGTCATTGTTTGTTATGGTGGAAAGTTTGTTATTGGTACTGAAGATTGGAAATATAGTGGTGCATATAAAGGTAATATCTATGTTAATGTTTGTAAGCCATCATATATTGTTTTTCTAAGGGATTTGGTGTATTTTTTACGATGCAAAATGTAAAAACTACATTACTATGTTTCTGGGAAGGATTTGAAGGATGGGTTGAGATTTTTTAATGACGATAATTGTATTAAGGATATCGTTTACCATTATCTTCACGGTGAAGAAGTTAAGGTATATGTTGAGTATTATAGTGAGAATGAGAATGAGAATGAGAATGAGGATGAGGATGAGGATAAGGATGAGGATGGTGGGGATGAGGATGAGGATGGGAATCAATAGACCACCACTGAAGCAGGAGAAGTGAGGGATCTTGGTCAAGCGAGTAATTAGATCGGGGATGAATTTAGGTTAGATGAAGGGCAAAATGAGAGGGAGAGAAGTCATATTGATAGAAATGAACGAAAATTTGGGTGAAGATGTGGGCGATGAAGACTTCATTGGATTAGAATGAGAAATTGCTTTATTCAGTGAATAGGAAGATGAATGTTTGGCTTTAGTAAATTTCCCAAGTGACGAAGATGATGAACTCACACAGTAAAGAAAAAAGCAAAGGGAATTTTTTAGAAAAAAAACTTGTAACTTCAGCAAAGAGGCCCGAACTAGTAAACAGGGATAGAGATCTAACTGAAGGTAATAGAAGTAAAGATGAAGAAAGCTACCGCGATGAAGTTGCTAGTTCAGAAAATGAGCTTCACAATGATGATGAAGAACCTACTCGTCGAAGAAAAAGTAAGTACCTTTGATATGATCCAACTGTTAATAAACCTATTTTGTCGGTGGGCATGAGATTTGACGATGCCAAACAGTTCAAGAAAGTTGTTGTGAAGAACTCCATTGGTGAACAGAGGAGTGTTAAATTCATTAGAAATACAAAAGAATTTGTGAGAGCTAAGTGCTCACAACCCAATTGTTCGTTGAAGCTCTATGACGCGCTGAGTAAGAATGGGTCATTCCATATTAGGTCCTTTCAGGAGGAGCATACTTGTCAAATTATCTTTAACAATAAAAGGGTAACAAATATATGGTTATCAAAGAATTTTTTCAATACTATCAAAGCAATACCTGAGATCAAGAGTTCTCAATTTCAACAGTTAGTGAAGGAGCAAGGCGGGTTAATGTGTCGAGGAATTAATGTAAGAGAGTTAAGATGATAGTGATGAAGATATTGATAGGTGGGTATAAGGAAGAATATGCGCAGGTATGGGATTACGATGACGAATGCATGTTTCAGAACCCATCTAGTATAATATATGTAGAGGATATGGAGAGGCCACTCCCTGATCTTGGGCTTAGATTTGATAGATTTTATGTTTGTTTTGATACATGCAAAAAGGGCTTCTTGGCTGGCTGTAGAAGAGTTATAGGATTAGACTAATGCTTTCGAAAGGGTTTATGTAAGGAAGAGTTGTTGGCTGTTGTGGAGAGAGATGTCAATAATCAAATATTCTCGATAGGTTGGGTAGTGGTGAAGATAGAGAACAAGGATATTTGGTCCTGGTTCCTAAAAAATTTAATGATTGACCTTGAGATAACCGATGAGGGAGGATGGGCATTCATGAGTGACCAACAAAAGGAAATTTCTTTGTCAATTAATTCATTCCCTTTTAATATTAATCATTTGCATATTTTTCCTGACTTATATTTATTAGTTTGAATTTTTGTAGGGACTTATTCCTGCATTAGTTGAGTTGATGCCACATGCTAAGTATAGAATATACGCGAGGCACATATATGCAAACTGGTCAAGGAACTTCAAAGGAGATAGACTGCAAAAGCAGTTTTGGCAGATAGCAAAGAGTATGAACATGGCTGATTTTAGATTAACCAAACAAATATTGTTGCAGCTAACAAATGCAAGTTTTGATGCACTATTCCAAACAAAAGCTAAGCACTAGTGTCGAGCATTTTTTAGTGAAGAGTTCAAATGCGATATCATTGATAACAACCTCAGTGAAGCTTTTAATGGCAGAATTTTAGAGGCCAGATGCAAACCAATCATCAGCATGCTTGATGATATTCGAGTTATGCTTATGACTAGACTGCATAGGCAAAGATATGAGGCTATGAAATGGAGTAGAGACTATGGCCCTAGGATTGTGAAGAGATTGGATGCAAATATTGCTGCTAATAGATTTTGCCATCCAGTTTGGAATAGAGATAATGGGTATGAAGTTATTCAAAATCAGGATAAGTATGTTGTCAACCTAGATAGAAGAAAGTGTTCATGCCGAGCCTGGCAACTAAATGGAATTCCCTATGCCCATGCCATTTGTACTATTCAGATGAAGCACGAAAACCCAGATGATTACCTACATGATTGGTACAAAAAAGGCTCATACTTTGCTTCATACCAATTCATAATGCAGCCTATCAAAAGCAACAAATTTTGGGAGCCAACAAATCATTAAATCCCTCTACCTTTATTGTTAAAGAAGCAAATAGGAAGGTCAAAAAAGAGACGAAGAATGCAGCAGGAAGAGGCATCAAGTCAAAGAATGAGTAGAATTGGGTTAAAGATGAAATGCTCCTATTGCCACAAGGAATGGCACAATAAGAAAGTTTGTGATGAAAAAACAACATTAAGAGCAAGATGTAATAGCTGATTCAGTGTTAGGGATAGGACCTACTGAAGAGTTTCTTGTTGGGCCTATTGAAGGGAGGACAAAAGGCCCTACTGTAATGCCTACTGAAAGGCAAACAGAAAGTCATACTTTAAGGTAAGTATCATTTTTGTCTCAGTAACTTTACAATTCTTATTCAATAGAATTTGATGGTTGACCATGTGTACTAACGTCTCTTATGCTTTTTCTCTGTCATGCACTTGTAATTTGAGAAGTTTTCTCCATTTGTTTCCACCATGAAAATGCGTAGATGTCTAATTATTTGTTGTAGTTGGTCATGATCCTAATACAGTACATTGTTGTAAGGCCTACTAAAGGGCCAGAAAGGCCCTATTGTAGGCTTAAGTGTAGGGATAGGGATTGGATTAGGCAGGACAGCAATAACAACAATTGAGTCGACTATTGATCAAACGAGAAAAAAAAATCCTGTAAGTTGTACATCACTGCGTTTGGTCTTTTATGGGCTAAAATTTACATTTGTTTATGTTCTCTCAAGTGAGAAGACAAGCAACTGCACAAGTTGCAGAGGTTGCTATGAGGATTATTGCCGCTGAAAATGATACACCACAGCGAGCAAAATGGGCTTTTGGAAAAAGATTAAAGCAATATGGTTATGGGATTTACATAGATGAACGTACTGAAATAACTATTTTGAATGTAAGATTTATAGGCCTCACGTATTTAATTTGTTGTACTTCAATTCATTTGGTTAATAATATCACTATGTTCTTATAGTCTATGAGAACTTCGGAGGTACTTCTCTCTCAATGTGGGCCAACTCAAGAATCAATAGTGCAGCCAAAGAATAGTGCTACAAAGAAGAAGAAGAAAGTGGGTATAGCTGCAATACAGCCATCCAAAAAGAACCCGACATCAGTTCCATCTCAACCAACGATTGGGAGCAGTAGTGATGATATGGACCAACACATGACAATGCTAGAACAAAAATAGCTGCCGTAAAAAACAAGGAAAAGGAAAATAAGGTGACAAAAAGCCTAGTTAATGCTAGCAAGTCAGTTATAATATGTATTTTATTTTTGTTGCTGCTGCAATGTTGTTGTTGATGTAATATTGCTGTTGCTGGTTGAAGTTGAGGATTGTAATGAATTTGTGGGGTTCTGGTTATATGTGCTGCTGCAAGAATATTTTGGATGTTGGTACATCTTGTTGCATCAAAACTTGTATGGACTAATGTAAGAAGATGAATCGGAAACCCAACTGGAGCAGGAACAAGGTGCAAGAACAGGATGCATTTGGAATGTGACGTTTGGTACTAACATGTTCTTTTTTAAAAAACTTGTGCAACATAAGTAATCATTTTATAATCGTGACTGGCACTTAAATGATCACTTTTATAAAAACTTCACACTCTAGCGATCACTATTTACAACTTATCACACTGAAATGGTCAATCGTGAATTTGCCACCATCCTTAAATTTTGTCATGGTTTGTAGTTGCAGCAAACCAGTAAACCAGTAAACCAGTAAACTAGCAAACCATTACCAAATAAAAAATATAGCCAACCATTACCAAAAGCTTTCAATGCCGCAAACTACTACCAAATAAAAAATACATCAAACCATTATATTTGAAGCAAAAACTAACCCAAAAAAATATTGACAATACCCAACTAAACAACAAAACTTTTAAGTGTCCACAACTAATGCATTCCAAGTCCAACCTTACATTTCTACCCATAAGTTACAACAACAAAATCTTCTACTCCATACAAAAATTGCAGCAAACCAAAAACACATTTTACTTATAAATAATCCAATACAAGTGCATATTTCACGTCTTCGACTATGGTAAACATACAAACTTCTTCTCATTATTCACTTTATATTTGAATAAACTACCCATGAGAATAAGAACATAATCAACGCTCGATAAAAGTTTCTTTCAATTTTCAGCTTTGAAACCTCCCTCTTCAAATGGTCCACCAAAAATGTTAAACCCTTCCTTTGAGCTGCATTGAATCGACATCCTTCAACTCGTCCATTAACGTAGGTGGGGTTGATTTTGGCCTTTAAGTAACTCCAATATCACCTTTGTCACTCGATCAATGAATTTCCTATCAATTCATTTGAAATATTGGCACTTCATCCCTTCTATATATCTGCCGCACCCATGAAATCTTCTCCCGGGATTCAACCGAGTCCCAGATGTTCTTCTCAAACTCGGTAACCCACAATAACAGTAACACTCACTATATAATTCGCTTTTTTTTATAGCAATGTGAGCCGCTACTGAAACTCTTGTCCTCCATTTGCAGGAGCGAGCCGATAACTTTGAGAGAAAATCAACATATGCACTCGAAATGGTCGAATTGGGGATTTAGGGTTTTTAACTTCCGGTTCTAGTCGAAATTAGGGATTTAGGGTTTTTTATTTGGGGGAAAACAGTAAATAACGCCGTTTTGTTCTTTGTATGCTGATTGTATTCTCCAGCGATCCACGTCGGCGTCAAAAATTAATAAAAAAGTACCACGTTGGATTTCTGGCCATCCAAATCGACAGTGGCACCAAAGTAATCATTTTTCAAAATTTTTCGCACTTAAGGACATGCATGACAAAATTTCTATTTCTCGATTTCACTATTTCTCTGTTCTCCGGAACAAGTTTGGAACAAAAATCCGTTTGATAACACAATTTGATTTATCTATTTCTGAAACAAATTTCTATTCCAGAAATAGAAAAATCGAAGAAATCAGAAGCTGGAATTTTTAACTTCTCAATTTCTGAAATAGAAATCAGAAGTTGAAATCAGACCATATAAAAGAACCTTGTGTTTTCTTGCTCACTTAATTCACTCAAAACCACAACTTCACAAATTATTGCTAATTTTCTTTTTCTTATTTTGCTCGTGTTTTTTTTTTTCAATTTTTTTTTATAACTTCCTCATTCGGATGAAAGGCAATCCAATGGGTGCCCAATTTTAGAAAACGAGCAAAGTTCTTAAGTGCTTAGTTAAAAACAATGGGGCTCTTTCCTCCTAGAAAGGGCACGCATATGGCCAGTTGAAGAAAAACTTCTTACTCGATAGATGAATAAAAAATGTGCCTAGAAATTTAACCTTATTTCTTTACGAATTCAAAATTCTTGCAAAATCAAAATAATTAGATTGTTACACAATCTTGAATTTTAACTCCAATGCAAGAGATTCAAGAAAATCTCTCTCTTTGCCATGCAAGGGCCATTAAAGTTCATTGAGCAACAATAAAAAAAAAATGAGGAATGAGCAACTGGACTGATTTAATTCGAGAATCAAAATAAACCGACCTTCCCCCAATTGGTTCCTAACCAGAAACGTTACTTCAAGGTAGAATTCTCATATATTCTTTTGCACCATCAATTTTATTTTGTTGATAATCTTGTATAATACTAGTCTTTGATAACATGACAAGGCTATATAGGCGCTATTGATGGCACCCAGATTCATGCTTCAGTAGTACTTGTCTAAACTTACGCAGGATGAGTACATTGACGGAGGATGAAACCAAATAAATACGCTTAGGAAAACCATTGCCAATAAAATGGCGAGGGATAATAATATGCTGAAAGATTCCATGAAATTGTATTTTCAACTTTTGTAATGTATTAGTATTATTTCGACTATTATTTTATATTTGATGATTTCCTATGTTGTTATCTAATCAATTTTTATTCCTAGAAATAGAAATTTTATTCTGTTATCCAACGGATTTCTGTTCCAGAAATAAAAATTTTGAGTCGTTATCAAATGAGTTTCTTTGTTCAGAAACTTGTCCGGAGAATAGAAATTGAGAAATTAATTTCTAGCCAGAAATCAATTTCTGAAATAGAAATTTTGTCATGCACGCCCTAACTAATCAGACAAAAACTTTTGGCATCAAAGTGAGCGTCGTACACAACTTATGGCACCGATAGTGTACTTCTCCCTAGCAAGAAGGGAGGCTTGGCCTATGGTGATGCTGGGCTATTAAACATGATGGGTCCAATGAGGCATTGGAGAGAGATGCCATCCTCCATGTTCACTTGAACCAACGCGTCCATAATGAGGTGGGTTACATTCTTTGATATGGTATAAAACTAAGAAATCTCTTCTTCATCATTTATCTTACAACAACTATCTATTTTTGGTCCCTCTTATCTCAAAAGCCCACTTTCTTTGTAAATTGTATATAAATTGCATTTCTAAAATATATATCTCAAATTATTAATCTTTTTACTTATTATACTGATGAAATGCTTTTATACATAGCATTTAAGACATTGGAGGAATATATAGAAATACACTAAAAATTATACACAATGAGGTATCTTGATATTTTTCTATAAATAGTTCATAGATGATTTTAATTTTTGTCAATAAAAAATAATAATATTTCACTACCAATTTCAGAAAAAAAAATCTTACTTTATGCAATTTTTTATTTAATAAATTAATTTACTTAACAATTAATCCATAAATATGATTGACAATGTGGAAAAGAACTAGATTTCTTTGATATTTCTTGATATTTCTCTTTTTCACAAAACATATTAGTATGGAAGTAATATCTAACAATAATAAAAAATAAAAATAAAAACATAGTGCCTTTAATACATATAGAAAATTTGCTATAAACAAAATTTAAACATATGAAATTATTATTTATGGTAAATTAATCCTACATAGATGTAGAAATAAATTTAGGATCGTTAATTTAAATTGCAATTGAAAAATAGAGGGCAATTTTCTCTTTTTGGTAAAATGGGTGGACTTAATCATATATTAGGTTCATTTATAATGATATGCCGTTTCTATAAAAAAAATGTACATAATATGATGTAAACATATCCGACTTTAATATTGCAATTCACCAAATAGTGAACAAGATATAAAAAAATCTCAAGATTTCATATCTTATCATATTCAATCATATTCCAATTAGGAATCTGGACGACCAAACATAGCCATAGGGATTGGAAATAGCACCGCACTAAAAAAAATTCCCTATCAATTTAAGCTATACACACTAGCAAATTTGAGTCTATCCAGTTGATTGTTAGCTAGACGATCCACATACGATGCGCTTTAAGTATGCATCTACCAACCCGCAATTTTATTTCGAGTGGACATGTATAAACAATTTACAAGTGAGAGACATTCGGTTTTGAACCTAAACAGCAGCATTCATTTGGGAAAGAAAACGAAGAGGTCAAAAGCTAATTAGTAAAGGAAATGAATCTTGACTGGATCGATTGCAAAGTTCCATGATTAATCAAGTTGCTCATGAGGGTCTACAAATAGACATGGCTTGACATGTATAGACAATTCACTATTTTGGGTGGGGTTGGATGTACCTAGCCTATGAATACATTGCCCAAAACCATGGCATGACCTATGAAAGCAATTACCCTTACAGTGGCGTAGAGGGCCCTTGCGGCGAGTGAGCCACCTCCATTGCTGTAACGTGGTTAAAAGGGTTTGAGAACATCCCCGCGAGTGAAGACCTGATATTGCATGCTGTGGCGAGGCAACCGGTCTCGGTCGCCATCGATGGGACCAGCCTTAGATTCACGCAGTACAGCGGTGGCGTCTTCAATGGCCCTTGTGGGGAGAACATTAACCACGCCGTCGCAATCGTCAGATACGGGAAGACCCTCAATGATGTCGACTATTGGCTGCTCAAGAACTTGTGGGGCGAGACTTGGGGCGAGAAAGAATACATGAGAATTCTGCGGAACTCAGACGTCCAAGGCGGTCTCTGTGGACTCGTTATGCAAGCTACTCTGCCAATTTCGGATTAATAGCACAGTTCAATGGTGCTATTCAGCTTGCTTTCATAATAAAAGTTGATGATTAAAAGAAAAATAAATTCAGTAAATGAATCAAACAAGCGTTGGTGGCCCGGAACCTTAGTAGCACCAACACACAACATGCGACATGACACAACACGACATGCCGACATGCCATTTCTCGAAAAATAGAGAATTCTGATGCATTGGAACACGTAGTATATTATATGTATATTTTATATATTAATAAATTATTATTTATCTGATTCAAATTTACAAATAAATAGATAATAATAAAATTATAAAATAAATTTACATTTAAAGCATTAATTCACCATTTATGAATATCCTTCGTTGTTTCAATTTGACAAATTCATCTCTATTTCAATAAATCCATAAAATTTGGAAAAAAAAATGAAAAGTAATTCACATTCTAAACTTGCGTATAAGACATGTCAAAAGAAAAAAGAAATAACTTGAGAATAAATTGCACATCACGAAAAGTGAAAGTAAAAAAAAGAAGAGATGAAAATATTAGGTTTTTCTTCTTTCCTAATTTGTTATTTTTATTATTGATTTTCATTTTTTCACATATATATTTTGATATTTCATTTATTGAAAATTTTAAAATTCACCTTGTATGTCGGAATCATATGCCAGAAACTCACATGTCGAAATTCTGACTCAAGTGTCAAAGAGTGTCAAAAAATTAACTAGGTGTCGGATTTTCCGACATGTGTTGACCTAGTGTCAAAAAGTGTCCAAGAGTGTCGGACACCTGTCGAATTGTCCGACACAACACGAAGGCTTTCACAGAGTATTGGTGCTTCCTAGCCCGTAACTAATGGCCGAAAAGGGAAAATTTTGGTAATCGACTTTAAATCAAGTCGGTGATTTTTAGGAAAAAAAATGGGTAAATTTAACGTATTGTGAGGAAACACGTGCAAAAGTTGATAAAAGGAAAAGAAAAGTTGGAAAATTAAGTAAAGTTCGAATTGGAGTTGGTAAACCAGTACGGTTATGGAAGAAATTTTAATGAATCGTACCTATTTAGATTTGTAACATTTAAAAAGTGTTAGTAAGGGGTTGCTAATCAAGGCAAATAAAGTTGACAACTCAATACAAAGTAGGTAAGTAGAAAATGGTCATAACTAATTCAAAGTATCGTTGGTAATCCAAAACTAGTTGATAAGCTTTTAATCTAAAAAATTTGGTCAATTGCTATAATTTAGGTTTTTAAGTTCATATAAGAGAGAGAGAGAGAGAGAGAGAGAGAGAGAGAGAGAGAGAGAGTAAATTCAAAGCGATAATAGCTTTTCTTCATAAGAAACAACGTCATTTCTTGCCATCCACCGTGGATTCGCATAAAAAATGATGCCGCGTTGCTCCATAGCAAAAAACCATGTCGTTGAAGAGGGAGTAAAATAGGGTTCGTATACAGTTTTTGACTCCGGCTGTAACTCGCTCACCCAACATCGTTCACCCATCGTCGTACACTCGCCCGCCATCGCTCGCCCCCCATTGCTCAACCACCACTGTAGTAGTGCCGTCGTTCACAGTTGTTCGCTAGCTTCGTCCCCAACTCTCGCTCGCTCACGTTTGTCATGTTCTCTATGTGGGTCAATTTAGCGAAAATTTAGGGTTCCGACGAGCAAGTTAGGGCGCGGAAGGAAAATTGAGGGCTCGGCTCAGGGGAAAGTAGTGGGGAAAGTGGTCAGAATGTCATTTTAATGGGGACGAAATAGAAAAATTGATTCTTCCATCGTTCGTTCATTTTCTGTTGTGAGGACCGAATAGAAAAATAGGGCGTGGAGAGGCTTGACTCGGAGGGAAACAGTGGTGGCCCCGAATTTGTTTTTTTAATTAATTGGACTGGGGGTATCGGATGTGAATGTGATTGAATTGAAAAATGGGTGGTGGGGACCTCACTTTGTTTTTTTTAATTCGGTTTCTTTTGTTTCTATAAATGCATTGAATTGATGAAATTTTAGTTGCATTTGTTTATTGACTACAAAATAACAAGGACCTACATGTGAAGTTGCTAATTCTGTCATGTAGTCCCAACAAAACGACATTGACTCTTTTTCTTTTTTTTTCTTTCTTCATTGGGTGCAACATCAACATGGATGCGAATCGGGTAGGCATCATTGTTTGCTATGGTGGAGAGTTTGTTATTGGCATTGAAGATTGGGAATATAGTGGTGGAAGTAAAGGTGCTATCTATTTCAGTGTTTGGAAGCCATCATATATTGATTTTCTGAGGGAGTTGGTGTATTTTTTACGATGCAAAGTATAAAAACTACATTACCGTGTTCCTGGGAAGGATTTGAAGGATGGGTTAAGATTTTCTAATGGCGATAATGGTATTAAGGATATCATTTACCATTATCTTTACGGTGAAGAAGCTAACGTATATGTTGAGTATTACAGTGAGAATGAGAATGAGGATGAGGATGAGGATGAGGATGAGGATGGGAATGAACAGACCACCACTAAAGGAGGAGAAGTGATGGATCCTGTTCAAGCGAGTAATCAGGTCGGGGATGAGTTTAGGTTAGATGAAGGGCAAAATGAGAGGGAGAGAAGTCATATTGATAGAGATGAACGAAAATTTGGGTGAAGAAGAATGAAGACTTCATTGGATTAGAATGGGAAATTGCTTTATTCAGTGAATCATAAGATGAATGTATGGATTTAGTAGATTTCCCAAGTGACGAAGATGATGAACTCCCATAGTAAAGAAAAAGCAAAGGGAATTTTTGAGAAAAAAGCTTCTAACTTCAGCAAAGAGGCCTGAACTAGTAAATAGGGATAGAAATCTAGCTAAAGATAATAGAAGTGAAGATGAAGAAAGCTACGGCGATGAAGTTGCTGGTTCGGAAAATGAGCTTCACAATGATGATGAAGAACCTACTTGTCGAAGGAAAAGTAAGTACCTTTGCTATGATCCAACTGTTGATAAACCTATTTTGTCAGTGGGCATGAGATTTGACGATACCAAACAGTTCAAGGAAGTTGTTCTGCAGAACTCCATTGGTGAATAGAGAAGTGTTAAATTTATTAGAAATACAAAGGAATTTGTGAGAGCTAAGTGCTCACAACCCAATTGTTCGTGGAAGCTCTATGGCGTGCTGAGTAAAAATAGGTCATTCTAGATTAGGTCCTTCCAGGAGGAGCATACTTGTCAAATTATCTTTAACAATAAAAGGTTAACAAGTGTGTGGTTATCAAAGTATTTTTTCAATACTATCAAAGCAATGCCTAAGATCAAGAGTTCTCAATTTCAACAGTTAGTGAAGGAGCAAGTAGGGGCTAATGTGCCGAGGAATCAATGTATGAGAGCTAAGATGATGGTGATGAAGATGTCGATAGGTGGGTAGAAGGAAGAATATGCGCAAGTATGGGATTACGCAGGCGAATGCATGTTTTAAAACTCATCTACTATGATATATGTAAAGATTATGGATAGACCACTCTCTAATCTTGGGCTTAGATTTGATAGATTTTATGTTTGTTTTGATACATGTAGATAGGGCTTCTTGGCTGGTTGTAGAAGAGTTATAGGATTAGATGGATGCTTTCTAAAAGGGTTTATGTGAGGAAGAGTTGTTGGCTGCTATGGGGAGAGATGCCAATAATCAAATATTCTCGATAGGTTGGGCGGCGATGACGATAGAGAACAAGGATATTTGCTCCGGGTTCTAAAACATTTAATGACTAACCTTGAGATAATCGATGGGGGAGGATGGGCATTCATGAGCGACCAATGAAAGGTAATTTCATTGTCAATTAATTCACTCCCTTTTAATATTAATCATTTGCAAATTTTTCCTAACTTATATTTATTGGTTTGAATTTTTGTAGGGACTTGTTCATGGATTAGCTGAGTTGATGCCACATACTGAGCATAGAATGTGCGCGAGGCACATATATGCAAATTGGTCAAGCAACTTTAAAGGAGATAAGCTGCAAAAGCAGTTTTAATAGATAGCAAAGAGTACAAACATGGCTGACTTCAGATTAACCAAACAAGGATTGTTGCAGCTAACAAATGAAGGTTTTGATGCACTCTTCCATATATAAGCTGAGCACTGGTGTCGGGTCTTTTTCAGTAAAGAGTTCAAATGCGATATCATTGATAACAACCTCAGTGAAGCTTTTAATGGTAGAATTTTAGAGGCCAGGTGCAAACCAATTATCAGCATGCTTGATGATATTCGAGTTATGGTTATGACTAGATTGCATAGGCAAAAAGATGAGGCTACGAAAAGAAGTAGAGACTGTGGCCCTAGGATTGTGAAGAGATTTGATGCAAATATTATTGCTAGTAGATTTTGCCATCCAGTTTGGAATGGAGATAATGGATATGAAATTATTCAAAATCAGGATAAGTATGTTGTCAACCTAGATAAAAGAAAGTGTTCATGCCGAGCCTGGCAACTAAATGGAATTCCCTGTGCCTATGCCATTTGTGTTATTCATATGAAGCAAGAAAACCCAAATGATTATCTACATGATTGGTACAAAAAATGCTCATACCTTGCTTCATACCAATATATGATGCAACCTATCAAAAGCGGCAAATTTTGGGAGCCAAAAAATCATTAAAGCCCTCTACTTTTACCATTGAAGAAGCAAATAGGAAGGCCAAAAAAGAGACGAAGAATGCAGCAGGAAGAGACATCAAGTCAAAGAATGACTAGAATTGGGTTAAAGATGTAATGCTGAGTAGAATTGGGTTAAAGATGTAATGCTCCTATTGCTGCAAGGAATGGCATAATAAGAAAGTTTGTGATGAAAAAGCAACATCAACAGCAAGATGTAATAGCTGATTCAGTGCTAAAGACATGACCTACTGAAGAGTTTCTTGTTGGGCCTATTGAAGGGAGGACAAAAGGCCCTACTGTAATGCCTACTAAAGGGCAAATAGAAAGCCATGCTGTAAACTAAGTATCATCATTGTCTCAGAAACTTTATAATTTTTATTCAATAGAATTTGATGGTTGACCATGTGTATTGATTTCTCTTGTGCTTTTCCTCTGTCATGCACTTGTAATTTGAGAAGTTTTCTCCATTTGTTTCTACCATGAAAATGAGTAGATGTCTAATTATTTGTTGTAGTTGGTCATAATCCTAATACAGTACATTGTTGTAAGGCTTACTAAAGGGCCAGAAAAGACCCTGTTGTAGGCTCAAGTGCAAGGACAGGGACTGGAATGGGCAGGACAGCAATAACAACAACTGAGTTCACTGTTGAGCAAATGAGAAGAAAATATCATGTACGTTGTACATCACTATGTTTGGTCTTTTATGGGCTGAAATTTACATTTGTTATATTTTTCTCAAGTGAGAAGACAAGCAATTGTACAAGTTGCAGAGGTTGCTACAAGGATTGTTACTGCTGAAAATGATGCACCACATCGAGCAAAATGGGCTTTTGGAAAAAGATTAAAGTAATATGGTTATGGGATTTAGACAGATGAATGTACTGAAATGACTATTTTGAATGTAAGATTTATAGGCCTCATGTATTTAATTTATTGTACTTCAATCCATTTGGTTAATAATATCACTATATTCTTGTAGTCTAGGAGAACTTCGGAGGTACTTCTCTCTCAAGGTGGGTCAACTCAAAAATCAAGAGCGCAGCCAAAGAATAGTGCTCCAAAGAAGAAGAACAAAGTGGGTATAGCTGCGAAATAGCCATCCAAAAAGAACCCGACACCAGTTCCATCTCAACCAACGATTGGAAGCAGTAGTGATGATATGGACCAACACATGACAGTGCTAGAACAAAAATAGCTGCCATCAAAAACAAGGAAAGGGAAAATAAGGTGACAGAAAGCCTAGTTAAAGAACCTACACATCTAGTTCGAAAGAGTGCTCGAATTATGAATCAATTCAAAGCTCCAAGAGGAAAATGAGATCATGGTGTTGTCTATATTGATTGATGGGAGGGTGCTAGACATGGTCTATTTTTATGTGGTGCTAGACATGGTTTCTTTTCATGTTTTCCTTTTTTAGAAGGGTGCTGAATATTATATCATTAATGGTAGTTGCTGCCTGCATATTGCCATTGTTTTTTTTTTTTAAGAGGGTGCTGAACTTTCGGTGATTGGTGAGTGAAGTTAGACATGCTTTTCTTTGCTTTTGTAAACAATCAATCAATGTTAAGACAAGTACTTGAATGATTATTTTCTCTTGTGTTGGTTTCGGCTAGAATGCTAGCAAGTCAGTTATGCTATATATTTTATTTTTGTTGTTGCTGCAATATTGTTGTTGCTGTAATGTTGCCGTTGTTGGTTGAAGTTGAGGATTGTAATGAATTTGTGGGGTTCTGGTAATATGTGCTGCTGCAAGAACATTTTGGATGTTGGTACATCTTGTTGCATCAACACTTGTATGGACTAGTGTGAGAAGATGCACCAGCAACCCAACTGGTGCAAGAACAAGGTGCAAGAACATGATGCATTTGGAATGTGACATTTTACACTAACTTGTTTTTTTTAAAAGGAAAAAAACTTGTGCAACATAAGTGATCACTTTATAATTGTGACTGACACTTAAATGATCACTTTTGTAAAAACTTGACACTCAAGCGATCACTATTTTCAACTTATGACACTGCAATGGTCAATCGTGAATTTGCCACCATCCTGTAATTTCGTCATGGTTTGTAGTTGCAGCAAACTAGCAAACTAGCAAACCATTACCAAATAAAAAATACAGCCAACTATTACCAAAAGCTTTCAATGCTGCAAACTATTACCAAATAAAAAACACAGCAAATCATTATATTTGAAGCAAAAACTAACCAAAACAAACATTGACAATACCCAACTAAACAACAAAACTTTTAAGTGTCCACAACTAATGTATTCCAAGTCCAACCTTGCATTTCTACCCATAAATTACAACAACAAAATCTTCTGCTCTATACAAAAATTGAAGCAAACCAAAAACACATTTTACTTATAAATAATCTAATATAAGTGCATATTTCACGTCTTCGACTATGGTAGACATACAAACTTCTTTTCATTACTCACTTTATATTTGAATAAACTACCCACGAGAATAAGAACATAATTAATGCTCGATAAAAGTTTCGCTCAATTTTTAGCCTTGAAACCTCCCTCTTCAAATGGTCTACCAGAAATGTTAAACCCTTCCTTTGAGCTGCATTGAATTGACATCCTTCAACTCGTTCGTTAACGTAGGTGGGGTTGATTTCGGCCTTCAAGTAACTCCAATATTACCTACGTCGCTCGATCAGAGAATTTCCTATCAACTCATTTGAAATATTGACACTTCGACCCTTCTTTCTATCTACGGCACCCATAAAATCTTCTCCCGGGATTCAACCGAGTCCCAGATGTTCTTCTTAGACTCGGTAACCCACAATTACAATAACACTCACCATCTAATTCTTTTTTCTTATGAGAATGTGAGCCGCTACTGAAGCTTCTGTCCTCCATTTGCAAGAGCGAGCTGATAACTTTGAAAGAAAATCGAAATATGCACTTGAAATGGTCGAATTTGGGATTTAGGGTTTTCAACTTCTGGTTCTAGTCGAAATTGGGGATTTAGGGTTTTTTATTTGGGGGAAAATGGTAAACAACGTCGTTTTGTTCTTTGTATGTTGATTGTATTCTCTAGCGATCCACGTCGACGTCAAAAATTGATAAAAAAAAAAACTACCACGTCGGATTTCCGGCCACCCAATTCGACAATGGCACCAAAGTGATCATGTTTCAAAATTTTTGGCACTTAAGGACATGCATGACAAAATTTCTATTTATCGATTTCTCTGTTTCTCTGTTCCTCGGAACAGGTTTGGAACAAAAATCCGTTTGGTAACGCAATTTGATTTCTCTATTTTTGAAACAAATTTATATTCAAAAAATAGAGAAATCAAAAAAATCAGAAGCTGGAATTTTTAACTTCTCAATTTGTGAAATAGAAATCAGAAGCTGAAATCAGACCATATAAAAGAACCTTGTGCTTTCTTGTTCACTTAATTCACTCGTAACCACAACTTCACAAATTATTGCTAATTTTCTTTTTCTTATTTTGCTCGTGTTTTTTTTTTCAATTTTTTTTAATAACTTCCTCATTCGGATGAAAGGCAATCGAATGGGTCCCCAATTTTAAAAAACGACCAAAGTTCTTATGTGCTTACTTAAAAACAATGGGGCTCTTTCCTCCTAGAAAGGGTACGCGTATGGCTAGTTGACGAAAAAGTTCTTACTCGATAGATGAATAAAAAACGTGCCTAGAAATTTAACCTTATTTCTTTATGGATTCAAAATTCTTGCAAAATCAAAATAATTAGATTGTTACACAATCTTGAATTTTAATTTGAAGGCAAGAGATTCAAGAGAATCTCTCTCTTTGCCATGCAATGGGCCATTAAATGTTCACTAAGCAACAATAACAAAATTAGGAATGAGCAACTGGACTGATTTAATTTGAAAATCAAAATAAACTGACATTCCCCCAATTGGTTCTTAACCATAAACGTTACTTCAAGGTAGAATTCTCGTATATTCTTTTGCACCATCAATTTTATTTTGTTGATAATCTTGTATGATACTAGTCTTTGTTAAAATGACAAGGCTATATAGGCGCTATTGATGGCAAACATATTCATGCTTCTGCAGTACTTGTCTAAACTTACGCAGGATGAGTACATTGACCAAGGAAGGAAACCAAATAAATACGCTTAGGAAAACCACTGCCAATCAAATGGCAAGGGACAATAATATGCCGAAAAATTCCATGAAATTGTATTTTCAACTTATGTAATGTATTAGTATTATTTTGACTATTATTTTGTATTTGAGGATTTCCTATGTTGTTATCTAATCAATTTTTATTCCTAGAAATAGAAATTTTATTCTGTTATCAAACGGATTTCTGTTCCAGAAAAAAAATTGAGTCATTATCAAACAAGTTTCTTTGTTCATAAATTTGTTCGGAGAATAGAAATTGAGAAATTACTTTCTGGCCAGAGATCAATTTCTGAAATAGAAATTTTGTCATGCACGCCCTAAGTGATCCGACAAAAACTTTTGGCATCAAAGTGAGCACCGTATACAACTTATGGTACCAATAGTGTACTTCTCCCAGGCAAGAAGGGAGGCTTGGCCTATGGTGATGCTAGGCTGTTAAACATGGCGGGTCCAATGAGGCATTGGAGAGAGATGCCACCCTCCATGTTCACCTGAACCAACGCGTCCACAATGAGGTGGGTTACATTCTTTGATATGGTATAAAACTAAGAAATCTCTTCTTCATCATTTATCTTATAACAAATTATTTATTTTTTGTCCCTCTTATCTCAAAAGCTCACTTTCTTTGTAAATTGTATTTAAATTGCATTTCTAAAATATATATCTCAAATTATTAATCCTTTTACTTATTATACTGATGAAATGCTTTTATACATAGCATTTAAGACATTGGAGGAATATATAGAAATACACTAAAAATTATACACAATGAGGTATCTTGATATTTTTCTATAAATAATTCATAGATGATTTTAATTTTTGGCAATAAAAAATAATGATATTTCACTCCCAATTTCAGAAAAAAAAAATCTTACTTTATGCAATTTTTATTTAATAAATTAATTTACTTAACAATTTATCCATAAATATGATTGACAAGGTGGAAAAGAAATACATTTCGTTGATATTTCTTGATTTCTCGTTTTGACAAAACATATTAGTATGGAAGTAATATCTAACAATAAATAAATAAAAAAACGTAGTGCCTTTAATACATATGGAAAATTTGCTATAAACAAAAATTGAACATATGAAATTATTATTTATGGTAAATTAATCCTACGTAGATGTAGAAATAAATTTAGGATCGTTAATTTAAATTGGAATTGAATAATAGAGGGCAATTTTCTCTTTTTGGTAAAATGGGTGGACTTAATCATTTATTAGGTTCATTTATAATGATATGCCGTTTCTATAAAAAAAATGTACATGATATGATGTAAACATATCCAACTTTAATATTGCAATTCACCGAACAGTGAACAAGATATAAAAAAATCCCAAGATTTCATATCTTATCCTATTCAGTCATATTTCAATTAGAAATCTAGACGACCAAACATGGCCATAGCGATTGGAAATAGCACCACCCTAAAAAAAAAAAAAAAATACCCCATCAATTTAAGCTATACACACTGGGAAATTGAGTCTATCCAATTGATTGTTAGCTAGACCATCCACATCCGATTAGCATTAAGTATGCATCTACAAACCCGCAATTTTATTTCAAGTGGACATGTATAAACAATTTACAAGTGCAAAACATTCGGTTTTTAACCTAAACAGCAGCATTCATTTGGGAAAGAAAACGAAGAGGTCAAAAGCTAATCAGTGAAGGAAATGAATCTTGACTGGATCGATTGCAAAGTTCCATGATTAGTCAAGTTGCTCATGAGGCTCTACAAATAGACATGGCTTGACATTTATAGTCAATTCACAATCGTCTAACATTCACTTTTTCACCTAAACAGTAGCATTCATTTGGGAAAGAAAATGAAGAGAAAATGACTGACCGGATTATTAGCAAAGTTCCATGATTTATTACCATGATCTTGAGGATATATAATTAACGTGGCTTGCTCATGTTTCTCTACATTGGCCCAAAGCACACTACCAAGCCATCAATCCATCGTTGATACGCTTCGGCGACAATGGCTCCATGGCTCGAGAGGCAAATCAAGGTCTACATCTTGATGGTATCGTTATGTGCAGGGGCTTGGACTTCGGCCATGACGCCCCCGAATTCCACATTGGTCGAGTTCGAGCAGTGGGTGGCCCGCCACGGACGGATTTACAAGGATAATCTCGAGAAGGCGAAGCGGTACGGGATCTTCCTAGAGACCTTGCGCTTCATCGAAGAATTCAACAGCAAAGCGGTAATCAGAGCTACAAAGTGGGTCTGAACCAATTTTCGGATTTGACCACGGAAGTGTTTGTCCCGAGATACACCGGGTTTAGAGTGACGTCGAGGAGCTCGAATTCATCCGCGGCACCACTTTCAAGTACAGTACGACTCAAGTCCCGGATAGTATAAACTGGGTCGAGAAAGGAGTTGTTGGCAGCATAAAATATCAGGGAGAATGCGGTAAGAGAGTAACAAAATCATACTATATTATTGTCCAAAGGCACGTTATTTTCTCGTCTTGTGATTTTTTTCTGTTTATTTCAAAGCAAGCGAAACAATATAATCCTCCGAGGTCCTTAACCCAATTTTTTCTTGTCTTGTGGTTTTGTTTGCGTACAATTATTTCATATGAACCAATGAATATTCTCTGTAGCCCTCGAAAACAATCAACAGATGTGCTACCTAAGCTCAATAAAACATTTTTAACAATAATGATGTGATATATATTATATATGGTGGATAAGAGACAATGGTTTTTTCACTACGTAACGCATTTCTCTCTGGGTGGCTCGGGACTGTGGGATTCAATGGATCTATTGGTAGAAAAAATTATACCATTTCATAATTGGTTTAATTCAAACCGTATAATTGAATCCACAAAACTAAATCATGTTCCAATTCAAAATAGGTCATCTAAAGTAGTTCGAACATCATAGTTGCATGCCGCCAATTGAATTACATTATTGTGGCACAAACCGCGAGTAGCATGTGAGGAATATTTCGGCATAACTTTAATCCTAGTGACTCCGAATCATACACTTTCAAGCTAATTCTGGTGTTTATTCCATCTGCATACATACACTAGCCATAACCACCGTTGCGCTTCTCATTTTAATTCTTGAATAGGATCTTGTTGGGCATTCACAGCGACTGCAACTGTGGAATTGATGCTAGCGATGAAGACCAGTAAACTAGTCGACTTGTCCAAGCAACAGCTTATTGACTGCTCCAAACTAAACTATGGATGCGAGTGGGGTTGGATGTACCTAGCCTACGAATACATTGCCCAAAACCATGGCATGACCTATGAAAGCAATTACCCTTACAGTGGCGTCGAGGGCCCTTGCGGTGAGTAAGCCGCCTCCATTGCTATAGCGCGGTTAAAAGGGTATGAGAACATCCCCATGAGTGAAGACTTGCTATTGCAGGCTGTGGCGAGGCCACCGGTCTCAGTCGCCATCGATGGTGTGTGGCATCCTAGAATTCCTTGCCAGTCATTAGGGGTGCTCAAATTAAGGTCTTGCATTTAGACTTTGGCCAAGCTCTTAGCGAATAATTATTTGATAGAAAAAATCTAGTTTTGGCCATGTGGGATTATGGATTGGAATTTATTAAGATAGGTCACAAAGTTTTGTGATTTATAAATTTCAATTATGTCACGCCCCGATCCTCAGGCACGTGCACATCCTTTTATATTGGTCGATTTTATAATGCGATATCCCAGGACTAGTATCGCCGACCCTTTCATTTATTAAGCACATGCAGAAGCAATTAAAATCCCCAGACAATAAAACGATGGGATAGAAAAGCAGGGTCATATTTTTCATATTGAAATTTATAACCAAACTTTTATACAAACCATAAACCACTTCGGAACTAATCACATCAAAATGGATTCTCAAAAAAGACAGGAACTTAGACAAACTAGGCCGTACTCAAGGCCCCTCTCAGGATTGCCTTCTTCCTCCAAAAATCTTTTTCCTTAAGATTCGCCTCCGAGTCTTCCTTCTCGGATTCCTCCTTCTTAGCTCTTCAGCGGGGTCCTGAAATGGTTTTCCCCAAACTGGGATGAGACTACGTCTCAGCGAGTTCTACCCCACTAAGCCCGATTAGATAAACTATTATACTACAGGCTGCCTAAACACGCACAGGGCAAAGGACTTACCTTGGCCTCTGATCCCACCTGCAAGTCAGTACAATTCATAATAGGCACCCAAGCAATCATATCGCCGATCGAAGCATCGATCAAATCGACCTAGTCGATTATATTCCAACAAGACCACTCACGGTCATTTCCATTCAGGCAATCAATTCACCACATCAAATCAAAGCATCGACCTAGTCGATTACATGCCAAACAAATCGATCCCCACAGTGGGATATTTAAAAGCTAGGCCACGTGTATTCTCCAGGATGACCTTCCAAGTCTCCGAGTCCACGTGCCTCAAACCTCGGACCCACGTGCATTCTCTAAGGCGACCTCTTCGCCAAGGTGGTACATCAAGCCACCGAGCCACGTGTCCTTTTTACGATGCCCGGGCCCACGTGCATTCTCTAAGGTGCTATCTCACCAAGGTGATGCATCAATTCACCGAGCCACGTGCCCTTTTAGATGCCATTCCGGAATGCTGGACCCACGTGCATTCTCTAAGGTACTCGCTTACCAAAGTGACGCATCAGATCACCGAGCCACGTGTCCTTTTAGATGCCAAATCCTGTCACCGAGCCACGTGCATTCTCCAGGACGACATACCGAGTCTCCGAGCCACGTGCATTCTCTCAGGCGACCTTTTCGCCAAGGTGACATATTCAACCACTGGACTCACGTGCATTCTCAAGGTGACATTCCAATTCACCAAGCCACGTGTCCTCTTTGCAGTGGTTACCAATTTACTTTCAATACCGACAACCAATGCCCAACGATTTCTCAATCAAATAAATAAATCAACTCAACAAAACATTATAAATGCTGAATAAACATACTTGGCCATTCACCAATCAATACTCAATCAAATAATTAAATTAACTCAACAAAGCATTATCAATGCTGAATAAACATACTTGGCCATTCACCAATCGATAATTCATTCTCAATCGATTCCAATCAATTTAGGGTAAATCCCTAAAATATCACAATTTACTCAATTCCATACAACGTAGAGCTCAAATAAATAAACGGGCTGCGCCACGACGATCAGCACGAGATGTCGATCGTCGGCCATCAACATCTTAATTTCCGAAAAATAAATAATTAATTAATTAATTTCGAAAATTAATTATTAATTACTAAAAATTCAATTTAGCTCAAAATAAAGCCCGATTACATAAACGGACTTCACCATGGTCCTCAGCATAATTTTCCGGTTCCAGACCATCTCAGTTGAATTTTCGGAAAATAAATAATTATTTAATTAATTTCGAATATTAAATAATTAATATTAAAAATCCCATTTAGCTCAAATTAAAGCCCGATTACATAAACGGACTTCACCACAGTCGTCCTCATAATATTCCGGTCCCGGGCCATCTCCGTTGAATTTTCAGAAAATAAATAATTATTTAATTTAATTCCGAAAATTAATATTTAAATACTAAAAATATCCACTTAGGCCCGAAAAGCCTAATTGGAGCCCACTAAGGGTCGGGAAAAATCCCGAGGCACTTCCAATAATTAGTAGACCATGTCTACTTGCTAATTGCACAATCAATTTATTTAAATCGCATCACAATTAACTAATAATTGCTAATTTATTCTAATCTAACAACCTAAACATAATTAATTAAATCTAAACCAACCTTAAGCATAATTAGCCAACTAATCCAAGATTAGTGAGATTACTCACCAAATCGCGCGCAAATCGGATCAATCCGACGGCGGCGACGAGAGGAACGATTCTTCCCAAAGCACCGCTCGGGTTCGGGGCCGGGAAACGGCCCAAAACGGCCTTGAACAGTGCTGGAAACCCATTTTTCCAGCCACTGTTCTTGGCTGGACGAAGCTCGTCCGGCGGCTAGGGCGGCAAGGGGAGGCCGGCGAAGGGCGAGGGGGACGCCGGGGGAGGTCCGGCGGGGTTGGGCGGTGGCCGGAGGTGGCTGGTCGGAGCAGAACCGAGCTGGACAGAGGCTGGTTCGCTCGGGGGAAGCGCTGCGGCGAGTGACGGACGGCGGGACGGCGGGCGCACGGGCGAGCGGCTGTCGCGGGCGCGAGCGTGCGGGGCGGCGACGGCGACTGGCTGCTGCCTCGGCTCCTCCCGCTTCTGGTTCGCTGGTTCGCACGAACAGAGAGGAAGAGAAGGGGCGGCAACGACGGCTGAGGGGGCGAGGGAGAAGCTAAGGCGGGCGGTGAACGGCGGAGCACAAGCGGGGACGGCGAGCTGCTCAGATCTTCCCCTCTCGGTGCTGCTGTCTTCGCTGCTTCTTCTCCTCTGGTTCCATTCGGCGTCGAGCAAACAAGAGAAGAAGGAGGAAAAGTTGAGAGAGAAGGAGAGAGGAGAGAGACAGAAGAGATAAGGAAGAGAAGAGGTAAGAGAGAGTTTTGACTGGTCAAAAGTAAAAAGAAGAGAGAGAGAGAAAAGAAGCCAATTTCAATTTGGCAAGGGCATTCGGCGGTGGGGAGGCTACGCACGAAGGGGAGGGGAAGGGGAGAGGAGAGAGAAAAGAGAGAAAAGAGAGAGAAAGAAAAAGAAAAGAAAAAGAATAATAATATTCTAATTTTTTTTTCTTTTCTCTTTCCATTTCCCTTTCTTTTTCTTCCGGTCTTCGAATCTTCCTCCGACAATTTCTTTCTTGAAATTTCGGACTCAGCAATTAATTGATAGACGATGAGACGGTCCTAAAAAATGAATTGTGACACGTCCGAATATTCGATTCCCAAAACCGAATTAAATTCCATGATTAAAATCGACCGGACGCGATTTTAGTCCAATCCAACCAATTAGGTAGCTTTTAGGGATTTTACCGCGGATATATCCCTTAATGGCTTCACCCAATAGGTTAGCTAACTCATGAGTGATCAGCTCAGAGAAAAAGGACCATAGGCACGTCGACGAAATGCACATTTCATTTTATCGAAATGGGGTCGAATTTCGGGATGTCACAACTCTTCCCCTCTTATAAAAATTTCGTCCTCGAAATTTAAACCCTTACACACTTTGCTCAAAAAGGTGGGGGTATAATTGTCTCATCGACTCTTCCAGTCTCCCAAGTCGCTTCTTCAGCACCGTGGTGTTGACAGACCACTTTGACTAACGGAATGGTCTTTGTACGCAGAACTTGCTCTTTGTGATCGACAACCTAAGTCGAGCTTTCCACGTATGACACACGGTCATCCACGTCCAATTCCTCGAAATTGAGCACGTGGGTCGGGTCAGGCTCATACTTCCTTAACCTCGACACGTGAAAGACGTCATGCACTTGCGCCAAACTTGGCGGCAACGCAAGACGATACGCTAGGTTTCCGATTCTTTCAAGAATCTCAAACGGACCTACGTACCTCGGACTCAGTTTGCCTTTCTTACCAAAGCGCGAAGTTCCCCTCATTGGTGACACTTTCAGAAAAACGTGATCACCAACTCGGAATTCCAAAGACCTTCAACGCTTATCTGCATACTTTTATGCCTGCTCTGCGCTGCCTTCAATCTGTCTCTGATCACTGCCACGGCATCTACTGATTGCTGAACCAACTTTGGCCTGTTATCTTCCTTTCTCCGACTTCATCCCAGCACATTGGAGTTCTGCACGCTCTGCCATACAATGCTTCAAATGGAGCCATCTTGATACTCTGCTGATAACTGTTGTTGTAGGCGAATTCCACCAGATGAAGCTGATCTTCTCAACTTCCTTTGAAGTCTATAACACATGCTCTCAGCATTTCTTCCAGAGTCTGAATCGTCCTTTCTGACTGGCCATCCATCTGAGGATAATACGCCGTACTGTACTGAAGCTTTGTACCTAAAGCACTCTGCAAGCTCTTTCAAAAAGCAGCAATAAATCTCGGATCTCTATCAGATGTTATCGTAACTGGCACTCCATGCATACGAACCACCTAACACACAAACAGGTCTGCGTGTCTATCCAGACTCAGGTCTTTTCGAACTGCAATGAAGTGAGCCGACTTTGTCAGCCTGTCGACTACTACCCAAATCGAATCATTCCCCCTCTGACTCATTGGTAGTCCAGTCACGAAGTCCATCGTGATATGCTCCCATTTCCACTCTAGAATCGCGAGAGGTTGCAGAAGTCCTCCCGGCTTGAAATGCTGGGCTTTTACTTGCTGACAAATCAAACACTTGGCCACATGCTTGGCAATGTCCGCCTTCATACCTGACCACCAGTAATGATGACGTAAATTCTGATACATCTTAGTGCTTCCAGGATGAACGCTGTAACTGCTACGATGTGCCTTAGATAAAATTTCTTCTCTAAGCTCAACATCGTCAGGTACCACCAAACGTCCTTGGAACCTTAGAGTCCCATCATCAGAAACTTGAAATTCAGCCTTTCCTTTAGCTCTTGGAAACTACGCTCGCACTTGTCTGACCATACAAATTTCTCTTCCTTCTTCAGGAGTTTTGTCAGAGGTGACGCTATCGATGAGAACCCTTCCATAAACCGTCTGTAATAACCTGCTAATCCCAGAAAACTTCTGATCTCTGACATTGATGTCGGTCTCTGCCAACTGATCACAGCTTCTATCTTGCTCGGGTCGACGGAGATTCCTTCTCCGGAAATCACATGACCTAAAAACGCAACACGAGTCGGCCAAAACTCGCATCTGCTAAACTTAGCATACATGTGATGAGTTCTTAAGATCTGAAGCACTAATCTCAGATGATTCTCATATTCTTCCTTACTTCTCGAATAGACTAAGATATCATCAATGAACACAATCACAAACTGATCCAGATATTCCTTGAACACTCTAATTATCAAATCCATGATAGCAACTGGAGTGTTCTCCAAGCCAAACGATCTTACAATACTCTCATAAAGACCATATCAAGTACGAACAGCTGTCTTTCGTACAACCTCCTTCTTGGTTCGTAATTGATGACTTCATTATCTCAAGTCGACCTTTAAAACATCGATACTCTTTGTAACTAGTCACACCATTCATTGATCTTTGGCAAAGAACACTTGTCCTCGATCTTCACCTAATTGAGTTGACGATAGTTGATACACACTCGCAATAAACCATCTTTCTTCTTCTCACAAACAAAACTGATGTTTCCCAAAAGTGATGCACTAATGTGGATGAATTCCTCATTCATCAATCTTCACATCTGCATCTTCAATTCTACCAATTCAGACAACAACAGCTGGTAAGAAGCCTTCGAGAGTGGCTCTATCCCGGTGCTATCTCAATTGCAATTTCAATCTCTCTTTCTGGCAGTAACCCAAGCAATTCCTTTGGAACCATCTTAGAAATTTTCTGTATCACGGTCACCTTCTTCTCATTCTACCTCTCAACTGACACATCCACTACAGCTGTCAAATCAATCTTGGCAACCTCCGTCTAACGAACGGTTGTCTTTAGCCAACGAGATTAATGAAATCGAAGATTCTTTTCGACTCCCAATAACCTCGACATTTTCACATGCTAATGGACTAAACTGGATTATTCCATGACCAAGATTCATTATCACAAGATGCTCCATAAGCCCACACTATTCATGTGGCATCAAACTCAAACCTCAGCAACTAGTCAAGCACAACTATTGCTAGTGATTCCCTTCTCTTTCACTTTTACTTCAACAATTTAAGTTCAACCAACTCAGCACAAAACTCAGCTACGATGCTCTGATGAGATCACTTCCAACACATTCTTTCTCTGATCGATGCAAGATCCATTCTACTCCCATTCCTTCCTTGGCCGCAGTAATGATGTATATGCCACCTTAGACTTCCACTGACAGTCCTTCACCTGATGGCCATGCTAGTCATCATCACAACATGCTATAGTCATACTCAAACACTGGATTTATCCATGCTTCCTTCTACAATTCTGACATCTATCTGGTGCATCTTCTATCTTCTATTAGGCGAAAGCATGCACTCTTTCTGGTTGCTCCCTCATTTTGCTAGGACCACTCCTGACCAGATATCCCTGTTAGCTATACTCCAAACAAATTCGCGTCCTAGAAAGGACATAATGCTGATCTCCATTATCACGTCTGAAAACAGCCTGATCTATTTGACTCGGTGCCAACTTGACTACTCCATCTTTCCTCATGAGTGGAATAGAATACCTTTCTCTTGACCTCGGTCTTTTCTCTGATCGATTCACATTTCTTCTTGAACTGGATCTATACCTCGGCTCGAATGCAATGACTCGCTCCCAGATCACATCTCCACTTTGGATCTCAGCAGGCAAGGCGACAACAACGGTTGCGATAGCGACAACAACAACAACGGCTTGATCCTGAGCTTGCTGGCTCTTCCAATTCCCAAGGAACACTGGCATCAGAACGATCCTATCGAACTTAGGATCATTCGACGCTACTACACTAGTACCAACCTGCGGTGGTACTCTTACACTCAAGCTGGCCAGAGTCAACACTCTGTCACAACCACCTCGGGTACTGACCTTTGTCAGTGCATCATCCCGAGTCACAGAGGACATTATCCTCTTACTAGGAGTTCTCAGCTCCTGCTCGCTCATGGTTCAGTCTTATACTGCAACCCGACTTCCAAATCCACACTGGATTAGGAGATGAGCGATCCGCACATAACATACAATTCTAGCACTCAGCTAACACAAACATGCATCGGCATGAATTTAAAGGCCTTTCTTACTAACTATCCCATGGTCAACGTCCTTATCACTCCAATCTTCAACCTCGCTCTGATACCACTTAAACTGGATGTCACGCCCCGATCCTCAGGCACGTGCACATCCTTTTATATTGGTCGATTTTATAATGCGATATCCCAGGACTAGTATCGCCGACCCTTTCATTTATTAAGCACATGCAGAAGCAATTAAAATCCCCAGACAATAAAACGATGGGATAGAAAAGCAGGGTCATATTTTTCATATTGAAATTTATAACCAAACTTTTATACAAACCATAAACCACTTCGGAACTAATCACATCAAAATGGATTCTCAAAAAAGACAGGAACTTAGACAAACTAGGCCGTACTCAAGGCCCCTCTCAGGATTGCCTTCTTCCTCCAAAAATCTTTTTCCTTAAGATTCGCCTCCGAGTCTTCCTTCTCGGATTCCTCCTTCTTAGCTCTTCAGCGGGGTCCTGAAATGGTTTTCCCCAAACTGGGATGAGACTACGTCTCAGCGAGTTCTACCCCACTAAGCCCGATTAGATAAACTATTATACTACAGGCTGCCTAAACACGCACAGGGCAAAGGACTTACCTTGGCCTCTGATCCCACCTGCAAGTCAGTACAATTCATAATAGGCACCCAAGCAATCATATCGCCGATCGAAGCATCGATCCAATCGACCTAGTCGATTATATTCCAACAAGACCACTCACGGTCATTTCCATTCAGGCAATCAATTCACCACATCAAATCAAAGCATCGACCTAGTCGATTACATGCCAAACAAATCGATCCCCACAGTGGGATATTTAAAAGCTAGGCCACGTGTATTCTCCAGGATGACCTTCCAAGTCTCCGAGTCCACGTGCCTCAAACCTCGGACCCACGTGCATTCTCTAAGGCGACCTCTTCGCCAAGGTGGTACATCAAGCCACCGAGCCACGTGTCCTTTTTACGATGCCCGGGCCCACGTGCATTCTCTAAGGTGCTATCTCACCAAGGTGATGCATCAATTCACCGAGCCACGTGCCCTTTTAGATGCCATTCCGGAATGCTGGACCCACGTGCATTCTCTAAGGTACTCGCTTACCAAAGTGACGCATCAGATCACCGAGCCACGTGTCCTTTTAGATGCCAAATCCTGTCACCGAGCCACGTGCATTCTCCAGGACGACATACCGAGTCTCCGAGCCACGTGCATTCTCTCAGGCGACCTTTTCGCCAAGGTGACATATTCAACCACTGGACTCACGTGCATTCTCAAGGTGACATTCCAATTCACCAAGCCACGTGTCCTCTTTGCAGTGGTTACCAATTTACTTTCAATACCGACAACCAATGCCCAACGATTTCTCAATCAAATAAATAAATCAACTCAACAAAACATTATAAATGCTGAATAAACATACTTGGCCATTCACCAATCAATACTCAATCAAATAATTAAATTAACTCAACAAAGCATTATCAATGCTGAATAAACATACTTGGCCATTCACCAATCGATAATTCATTCTCAATCGATTCCAATCAATTTAGGGTAAATCCCTAAAATATCACAATTTACTCAATTCCATACAACGTAGAGCTCAAATAAATAAACGGGCTGCGCCACGACGATCAGCACGAGATGTCGATCGTCGGCCATCAACATCTTAATTTCCGAAAAATAAATAATTAATTAATTAATTTCGAAAATTAATTATTAATTACTAAAAATTCAATTTAGCTCAAAATAAAGCCCGATTACATAAACGGACTTCACCATGGTCCTCAGCATAATTTTCCGGTTCCAGACCATCTCAGTTGAATTTTCGGAAAATAAATAATTATTTAATTAATTTCGAATATTAAATAATTAATATTAAAAATCCCATTTAGCTCAAATTAAAGCCCGATTACATAAACGGACTTCACCACAGTCGTCCTCATAATATTCCGGTCCCGGGCCATCTCCGTTGAATTTTCAGAAAATAAATAATTATTTAATTTAATTCCGAAAATTAATATTTAAATACTAAAAATATCCACTTAGGCCCGAAAAGCCTAATTGGAGCCCACTAAGGGTCGGGAAAAATCCCGAGGCACTTCCAATAATTAGTAGACCATGTCTACTTGCTAATTGCACAATCAATTTATTTAAATCGCATCACAATTAACTAATAATTGCTAATTTATTCTAATCTAACAACCTAAACATAATTAATTAAATCTAAACCAACCTTAAGCATAATTAGCCAACTAATCCAAGATTAGTGAGATTACTCACCAAATCGCGCGCAAATCGGATCAATCCGACGGCGGCGACGAGAGGAACGATTCTTCCCAAAGCACCGCTCGGGTTCGGGGCCGGGAAACGGCCCAAAACGGCCTTGAACAGTGCTGGAAACCCATTTTTCCAGCCACTGTTCTTGGCTGGACGAAGCTCGTCCGGCGGCTAGGGCGGCAAGGGGAGGCCGGCGAAGGGCGAGGGGGACGCCAGGGGAGGTCCGGCGGGGTTGGGCGGTGGCCGGAGGTGGCTGGTCGGAGCAGAACCGAGCTGGACAGAGGCTGGTTCGCTCGGGGGAAGCGCTGCGGCGAGTGACGGACGGCGGGACGGCGGGCGCACGGGCGAGCGGCTGTCGCGGGCGCGAGCGTGCGGGGCGGCGACGGCGACTGGCTGCTGCCTCGGCTCCTCCCGCTTCTGGTTCGCTGGTTCGCACGAACAGAGAGGAAGAGAAGGGGCGGCAACGACGGCTGAGGGGGCGAGGGAGAAGCTAAGGCGGGCGGTGAACGGCGGAGCACAAGCGGGGACGGCGAGCTGCTCAGATCTTCCCCTCTCGGTGCTGCTGTCTTCGCTGCTTCTTCTCCTCTGGTTCCATTCGGCGTCGAGCAAACAAGAGAAGAAGGAGGAAAAGTTGAGAGAGAAGGAGAGAGGAGAGAGACAGAAGAGATAAGGAAGAGAAGAGGTAAGAGAGAGTTTTGACTGGTCAAAAGTAAAAAGAAGAGAGAGAGAGAGAAAAGAAGCCAATTTCAATTTGGCAAGGGCATTCGGCGGTGGGGAGGCTACGCACGAAGGGGAGGGGAAGGGGAGAGGAGAGAGAAAAGAGAGAAAAGAGAGAGAAAGAAAAAGAAAAGAAAAAGAATAATAATATTCTAATTTTTTTTTTCTTTTCTCTTTCCATTTCCCTTTCTTTTTCTTCCGGTCTTCGAATCTTCCTCCGACAATTTCTTTCTTGAAATTTCGGACTCAGCAATTAATTGATAGACGATGAGACGGTCCTAAAAAATGAATTGTGACACGTCCGAATATTCGATTCCCAAAACCGAATTAAATTCCATGATTAAAATCGACCGGACGCGATTTTAGTCCAATCCAACCAATTAGGTAGCTTTTAGGGATTTTACCGCGGATATATCCCTTAATGGCTTCACCCAATAGGTTAGCTAACTCATGAGTGATCAGCTCAGAGAAAAAGGACCATAGGCACGTCGACGAAATGCACATTTCATTTTATCGAAATGGGGTCGAATTTCGGGATGTCACAAATTAGGTGTTTATAAAATTTAGGTTTGAGGAGGATTATTAGAATGAGATATGGGCCAAAGTATTAGCTTAAAACCAGCCCATGATCTCACCCAATTTTTCGGCCATTTGGGCTTAGTTGCGGAGCCCAAAGGAGGAGGAGGGATTGCCGGCCCATTGCTGGCCCAAGCCCAGCCGAAGGTGGAGGCCCATCCTGCATGAAGGAGGCCATGTGTTTCCTCCGAGCTGCCAAGTGGCGTGGAGGCTGTGCAAGGTGTGGCTGCCCCCATTGGCCATCTTGGGTGGCCACATGCAGCTGCAATGATTTAGTTTAAGGGGAAATAAAAGGGAGAGAGAGAGTGGCTGGTGAAGGGTTTTCCGTCCAAGCCAAAGGGAGAGAGAGAGAGTTGCGCGAGAGAGAGAGTGAGGCCGAGAGAGGAGGAACTCGCCCGTCGCCGCCCGCACGTCGTTCTTACGTCGCCGGTGTGCCGTCTCTTTTGCTGCTGTCCGTCTGGTCTAGAGGCAAGTGGGAGTCCTCTAGCTTCTCTTGCATGCTTGAATGTTTTTTGTATGTTGAATTCTTGGGTGTTAGATGAGAAATACCGAAGCATGGATGAGTTGTGTGTGAATGGTATGGCTGTTTGTGTTCGGATTGTGTGAGTCAGAAACTTGTTTGAGATTGCATGTGTGTTTGGAGTCCGATTTTGGATTTGATTTCTTCATGAGAGTTGTAGCTAACATCTTGAACTACAACATACTGAAATTTCGTTGAAACTGATGGAGATTTGAGGGGTTAAAGTCTCATCCGACGGAGACCTCAGATCTGGAGAGTTTTTACTGACATCTTGCTGAATTCGTGGTTGCATGTTGGTTTGTGTTGAGAATATCACTTCTATTTCTTCATGAAAGTTGTAAGAGACATCTTAAACTACAACATACTCAAATTTTAAATGAAATGAACAAGTATAGCCTAGTAAATCAACTAGATCTTCAAGAAGATGATTCTGGTGATGTATTCCGAGATACCCGAGACTTCAAGGACCTAAATGATGACTATATTCTGGTTATTTGACTTAGATCTATGCATGAAACTTGTATAGGATATCTTGATGTATAACATATCCAAATTTCAGAGGAAACGAAAAAGAATGGGTAGGTGAAATCTCAATATTTCCGTGATGTGTACACTGGACGATGCGGTAGTGGATCCAGAAGCTTCATGAGACTGTATAAAATAATATAAAAATAATCTGGCTTGGAGTTCTACATGAAAGTTGTACGAAAATGTCTTGGCTATCACTATGTAAAATTTCGTAATTTTTGGAGACCGTATGGATATTTTAATCGAATTTATTCGGAAACTGTGCATTCTGGTTTTATCCGAATATTATGTGCTGTTTTGTGGAAATTGTGAAATTGTGTGAAATTTAATTTGGCCATGAATTTTGCATGAAATTGTCATCCTATTGGTTTGTTTAATGATTTCTTGAATTTTTATAATTTTGGGAATTTATAGATGTTGAATTTAATATTTATTTATTAAAAATAAATAAATAAATAAATAAATGATAAAATAAAATAAAATGGATTATTTTATTGGCCATAAAATTCCATTGAATTTATTAATAAATAATTATGCATTGTTGCATTTATAATGAGATATTGGTGTATGTATGACATCGAATTGTGATGCATGTGTGCCGAGTATGACTTGTTTGATGTCACGTCATATGCCATGTTAAATTGAGATCAAAATAATGGTAAATGTGGATAATGATAAGTGAGGAAGTGGTTGTGATGGATGATGATGCTCGGTGGCCTAGTGGCGTAATTCCGGAGGGTCCTCAGGAGTTTCGTGATGCCCGGTGGTATACGGTACGTAATTCCAGGGGAAGCCTGGTGGTATGTCGATACATAATTCCGGAAGCCTTGTCGGAGGTCTTTAACCGAAAGGAATGCCTCGCGATGAGGATTGGGGTGCGGGATGCCCAGCCAGGGAGTGTAAATGGCAGAAGCCCTGTCGGAGGTTTATGCCCGAAGGGAATGCCTCGTGATGCTAGTTGAGATGCGAGATGCCTGGAATGTGGGGGGCCAGAAGTCCAATGGCCATGGGATGGCTGAATGCTGGGAGCCCTGTCGGAGGTCTTTCCCCGAAGGGATGATGAAATTGATGATTTGAGAAAATGGGTGATGTGGTGATCAAATTTAAAGATAAAGATGAAAAATTAACCCATGATATGATATGCATGATGATATGCACGATGATGATATGTGATGTGAGATAATGATGATCACCCATGGCATGATATGCATGATATGCATGATGATATGCATGATGATGATGATGATGATGATGATATGTGATATGGAATAATGATGATCACCCATGGCATGATATGCATGATGATATGCATGATGATGATGGTGATGATGATGATATGTGATATGGAATAATGATGATCACCCATGGCATGATATGCATGATGATATGCATGATGATATATGATATGGCATGCTGATATGCATGATGATGATGATGACATATGATATGATATGATGATGATATATGATATGGCATGGTGATATGTGTGATATGATGATGTCATGAAGATGATGACATGTGTATGGTATGATGGTGTCATGTACATGATGATGACGACATGTGTCGGATATAATAATGACATGATGATGATGATACGAGTATGACACGATGATACACATGTATGTGTTATGACTGTGGTGATGATGCATGATAGTATATGCATGGCTTCAAGGTAAGTAACGCCTGCAATGCATGTATGACTTGCATGATGCATTGAGTGGTTATTGGATTCCTTTACCTGCTGAGTGGTTGTACTCACCCCTTTTGGGGACCAACATTTCATATTAGTAGATGGTTTGAGCGGTTGGATATGACCGCGAGGAGAATGATAGCAAAGGAGGGAACCTTTGGACTCTGACACTGGTTGATGGACCTTAAGAATACGATTGTGGGAGGAGATGTCGATCATCTTTTGAAGTGTAGCCAAGTATAGAAAACTACGGCATTTTGATGTACCGACTAAAGATGTCCATTTGCTCTATGTAAATAAACGTGTTCGGTTTTAACTTATATAAGATGTTTAGTCGGTGTGCATCATTTTTTGAACATAGGGAAGGAAGTTGTTGGATGTGCTTCCGTATTTAAATTGGGCAAGGGACCGATCTAAAGGATGTAAACCCCCAGGTTGTATGGACCCATTGCAATTGAAATGGTATCAGAGTGACATGTTATTAGGAAAGTAAATGGTAAGCAAACTGTGGCGACCCAAATCGGATCGGGGGCCGTTGAGGGGTGTCACATGGTGCCAGCCCTGGATTCAAGCAGTACAGCGGGGGCATCTTCAATGGCCCTTGTGGGGAGACCAGTAACCACGCCGTCGCAATCGTCGGATACGGGAAGACCCCCGACGGTGTCGACTATTGGCTGCTCAAGAACTCGTGGGGCGAGACGGGGCGAGAAAGGATACATGAGAATGCTGCGGAACTCAGGCGTCCAAAGCAATCTCTGTGGACTCGTTACGCAAGCTTCTCTACCAGTTGCATATTAATAGCACAGTTCAATGGTGCTATTCAGCTTGCTTTCATAATAAAAGTTGATGATTAAAAAAACATTCAATAAATGAATCAAACAAGAGTTGGTAACCTGTAACCTAAGTAGCACTAATAACGACATGCAACAAGCGGCATAACACGACACGACGAGCCGACACATCGTTTATAAAAAAATAAAGAATTCCAACGCATTGGGGCACATTGTATATTATATGTATATTTTATAAATAAATAAATTATTATTATTATTATTATTATTATTATTATTATTATTATTATTATTATTATTATTATTATTATTATTATTATGATCATCATCAAATTAGTCTAATTCAAATTCACAAATAAATAAATAATAATAAAATTCTAAATTAAATTTACATTGAAAACATTAACTCACCATTTATTAATATCCTTCATTGTTTCAATTTGACAAATTCATCTCCATTTCAATGAATCCATAAAATTTGGAAAAAAAAAAAAGTAATTCACATTCTAGACTTGCGTATAGTGTTGAAAGAAAAAAGAAAAAACTTGTGGGTAAATTGTATATCATGGAAAGTGAAAGTAAAAAAAAAAAATAAGAGAATAAAATATTAGGTTTTTCTTCTTTCCTAATTTGTTATTTTTATTATTGATTTTTAGTTTTTCACATATATATTTATTTATTTATTTATTTTTGATGACCTAGGGAAACCCGTAAGCTGACAGCCGACGGGAAAATCCTGGGGCCCATAGAGGAACTCACCACCCCCATGAAGCAGGTAAGTCCACCTGTTACGTGCTTGGGATTCGAACTTCTCCCATTTATGAGGGAGAAAAAGCCCGAAACCAGCAGCGCCACTCAAGGCAATGGTATTTTCCACATATATATTTTGATATTTTATTTATTGAAAATTTTAAAATTGACCTCATATGTCGGAATCGTGTGTTGAAAACTCGCATGTTGAAATTCCGACTAAAGTGTCAAAGAGTGTTAAAAAAAATTGACTAGGTATCGAATTTTCTAACATGTATTGACCAAGTGTCAGAGAATGTCCGAGAGTGTCCGACACATGTCAAAGTGTCCAACATGACACAAAGGCTTTCAAAGAGTGTCGGTGCTTCCTAGCCCGTAACTAATGGCCGAAAAAGGGAAAATTTTGGTAATCGACTTTAAATCAAGTCAGTGATTTTTAGGGAAAAATGGGTAAATTTAATGTGTTGTGACGAAACACATGCAAAAGTTGATAAAAGGAAAAGAAAAGTTGGAAAATTAAGTAAAGCTCGAATTGGAGTTGGTAAACCAGTACGGTTAGGGAAGAAATTTTGATGAATCGTACAAATTTAGAGTTGTAACATTTAAAAAGCATTAGTAAGGGGTTGCCAATCAAGGCAAATAAAGTTGACAACTCAATACAAAGTAGGTAAAGTAGAAAATGGTCATCACTAATTCAAAGTATCATTGGTAATCCAAAAACTAGTTTTTTTTTTTTTTTGATGACCCGGGAACCCCCTGTACAGCTGGCAGCCGATGGGGTACACCTAGGGCGAACTAGGCCGCCACCACAAACCCAACCTCAGGTGAGTCGTGCAATGGGGACGCAGGGTTTCGAACCCCTCCCTCCTCGGTGGGGGAGAAAGCTCTAACCATCGCGGCCACCTCGGGCGGGGGGTGGTAATCCAAAACTAGTTTTTTTTTTTTTTTGGTAAAAGGTAAGAAATATATTAACTTAAGCCAAAGAGAAGCAAGAAGCTATACAACAAGAACTTAGCACCAAGAACTTACACTCCCAAAAACAAGAATAGTCAAAGTGAGTGGAAGGGTGCCAAAGTAAAACAAGCCCACCTGCACAGGAGCAAAGGAATGCCAAAACAACAGCAAAAGCAAACCAAATGGCCTAAACAGGGAGCCAAAAGAACAAAGACCCCAACAACAACACAGGTATAGCAAGGAACCCGACGGTAGATCAGTCCGCCAAAATGGAAGGGTTTACAGACCAACAATGCAGTAATCTACAGTTCGTGGTGTTGGAAGGGACATGGTTAAAAGACAATGCTTTGTCTCTGACAACCTTCTCTAATTGCAACTTCATAGCTGGAAGGGATGGTGGTGTCCCCCGGAAGAGAACATTATTTCGCTCCTTCCAAATGATGTAGCAAACGGCTGCAAAAGCAAATCGGCCAAGGGTGGAACGGAAAGAATTCCCAGACAAATACTTGATCGCCCAGCGCAGGTTATCCACCCAAGATTTGTTCGTCCAAGCAAAATTGAATCTAGAAGCCCAAAAGGTTGCTACAGCGGCAGGAATGGAACATCCAAAAAACAGATGGTCGACCGAGTCTGGACGACAAGAACAAAAGGCACAATTCACAGCTAGGATACGGCCATACGTAAAAAGCAAAACCTGTGTTGGAAGCCTGTTTCTGGTGATCAACCAAAGTAGGAATTGATATCGGGGAATCAACGCTTTATTACAAATGAAAGGAGCCCATCGCAATTTCTGGCTTCTTGGCCGAATAGCCTCCCACGCCGAAGCAGCAGAGAAAGTGCCAGACGGGTTACCCAACCAAAGGAAACGATCACGTTCATAATTAAGCTCCGGGAGGGGGTCATCCCAAGCAGCAATATCATTCAACACCCCAGATGTATGCTCTGGGAATGCTAAAAAGTTAGCCATGGATGCTCCTTTAGCAAGTCGTGAACGGTAGATCTTAGTATTGGAGAACAACAAGTTAAGCGGCCCTTTGGGATGCCAATTATCAAACCAGAAGGAAACCGAGATAATCCAAAACTAGTTGATAAGCTTTTAATCTAAAACATTTGGTAAATTGCTATAATTTAGGTTTTTAAGTTCATATGAGAGAGAGAGAGAGAGAGAGGGAGAGAGAGAGAGAGAGAGAGAGAGAGAGAGAGAGAGAGAGAGAGAGAGAGAGAGAGAGAGAGAGAGTAAATTCAAAGCATTAATAGCTTATACAAATAAAAGTTGATAATTTAGCGCGCTAATTGGTAATGTCCATACTTTGGAAAATGTTCATAATGGACTCCAGATAAGCCATTGCCATTCAAGAATAGGTACTTGAGCCACGGCAGGCAAGCCACGGTGGGACCATTGGTGATGTGCTGTTTCAGGGCAAGAAGGGAGGCCTAGCCTATGGTGATGCTGGGTTGTTAAACATGGCGGGTCCAATGAGGCATTGGAGAGAGATGCCGTCCTCCATTTTCACTAGAACCAACGCGTCCACAGTGGGGTGGGTTACATTCTTTGATATAGTACAAAACTAAGAAGTCTCTTCTTCATCATTTATCTTATAACAAAATATAGATTTTTTGTCCCTCTTATCTCAAAAGCTCACTTTCTTGGTAAATGGTATATAATTGCATTTCTAAAATATATATCTCAAATTATTAATCTTTTTCCTATTATACTGATGAAATTCTTTTATACATAGCATTTAAGACATTGGAGGAATATATAGAAATACACTAAAAATTATACACAATGAGGTGGGACAGTCGATCTCTACACACTCGACCTCCACGTCCGAAGGAAGGCCATAAAAGATGCCCCATGTGACAGCAGGGAGCGGCATCTTTCTAATATGAAATACTGGTCCTCGAAGGGGTGAGTACAGCCAATCAGCAGGTAAAATATCTAATAAACCACTCAATGCATCACACAATACAATCATAACAATCATAGCATAATACATGTCATTCATGCTTCCAAGCATAACTTACCTTGAAGCTATGCATATGTCATCATACCACATGTACATACATATTCATGTGATCATCACCATCATCATGTCACATATGTACCATCATGCCATAGGTGCACATGCATCCATGCACTCACCATCATCATGTCACATATACCATCATGCCATAGGTGCACATACATCCATGCACTCACCATCATCATGTCACATATACCATCATGCCATAGGTGCACATACATCCATGCACTCATCATCATCATGCATTCATGCATACATGTCACCATATCATGCATAATTCAATTTCAATTTCCCAATTTTTATTATTTCATTTTGGGCCACCACATTTCTCTTTCCCGGGACCAATATTTGCATCCCACATTTATCATTCGCATCCAACCTGGCATCGCGAGGAAGCTCCGGCACAAACTTCTGGGCGTTCGGCACACACCTCCGGGCATCTCGTACCCCAACTGACATCACAAGGTATCCCCCGGCTCACACCTTCAGGCTTTCAACACCCCCACTCTCTGGGCATCTCGAAACTCCTGAGGACCCTCTGGCATTCAGCCATTTAAGGCCACCGAGCATCCGGCTTTTACACTCCCTAGCCAGGCATCCTGACACTCCCGAGGCATTATCGGCTCACACCTCCGATGGCCTTCTCATTTATCATAGTTCACATTTACAACATGGCATATAATATGATGGCAACAAGATCATTTTCAGCATTTGATTCTTATATGCATTCCCAATCATCATCATATGTGCAGTAAGATCCAATCACTTATGACAACACAATCCATGGGGTCCATACAACATAGAATAATCCATACATCATGACTTTTTTTTTTTGAATTTACCAAATTCCAGCTGGCACAATTTCGGAAAGCATATAAATTAAATATCTATATGGTCTTAAAAAATTATAAAATCTGAACATATGATAGTCAAGACACAAAGGTAGCAACTCCATGAAGAACACATGCCCAAAAGAACTTCACACAAAAAGATATAGCTCACACATTATAACTTGCAAAATTCGGACACATCAGATTGCGCGGTTCTTGAAATATTTCAATTTAAATACACGAATGACCTTAAAAAATTATGAAATTTTAACATATTATATTCGTGACCTAAGGTAGATTTTTCATGAAGACTTCAAGGCCATATTCGTCCTAGATAATTTACTATGGACGGTCGAAGCCCCCGGTTCCTAGTACCGAACCGTCCAGTTTAGCTGTCTCCGAAAAATCGAGGTTTCGCCTACTTATCTTCCTTCATTTCCTCTGAAATTTTGATATGTTTTGCCTCAAAAAATCCACTACAACTTTCATTAAGGAATCTAAGTGAGATTCGCGAAGGATAGTCACTTTCCAGTTCACAAAGTCGCTGGAGTCCAGTACAATACTTCCAGATCTATCGTCTTCAAAGGAACAATCGTTTCACTAGGCTACACTTGTTCAGTTTATTTCAAATTTTAGTATTTTGTACTTTGAGATGTTTTTTACAACTTTCATGAAGAAGTTAAAGTGAAATTCTCGGTAAAAAGTGACATGCAACACACAAAACCACCAAGCGGTCAACAAAACAGTTCCAGATCCAGCGTTTTCGTAGAGGGAGGGTTTTACCGCTCAAAACTTAACCATTTTATCTCAAATTTTAGTATGTTGTACTTTGAGATGTTTTCTACAACTTTTGTGCAGAAGTCAAAGCCAAAATCCAACTCAAACCACGCATGCAGGCCTCTACAATGTTCGGGGTCAGGCAGTAAACTCGAAAACAGATGCTATTTCAAAAACAACACACTCAAGCTTCGGTTTCTCATACCCTAAACGTCCGAGATTCATCACCATTCAAAAAAACACGCAAGATACAACATGCAAGAGCAGAATATGGATCCCAACTTGCCTTTGTACCAAGCAAACAACGGCACACAGACAGCTACGGACGCACGGACGGACGATCGATGGATGAGCTGACGGACGGACGCACGGCTTCTTCCTCCTCTCTCTCGGTTCCTCACTCTCTTGGCAGCTCTCTTTCTCTCTCTCTCTCTCTCTCTCTCTCTCTCTCTCTCTCTCTCTCGGCTTGGACAACAGCCCCCTAAACCGGCCATTCTTCCTTTTACTTCCCCCTTAAAACCATCATTAGCCATCATTAGAAGCCACCCACAATGGCCAATAGGTGAAGTCCCCTTTTTGCCACTTGGCAAAACCCATGCATGATGAGTTTAGAGGTGGGCCGGCCTCTCCCCTCTCTCCTTGTGGTCGACAGCAGCCTTTCATGGCTTCATGGGCCGGCCTTTTGGCCCATCATAGGTCCACACTCTTGGGCCTAAGACCCAAGCCTAATTAAATCAAATTTTAACCCCTTTTTTTAATACTAATTATATCTTTATTGAACCAAAGAACTATAGTGTAAAAATTAAATAACTATACACTTGATATCACAAATCCATAAATTCTAATCACAATACATATAGCCAAAGATAGGTCATCATTTTCCAAAATTTATCCACTAAAACTCGGCCATCGTCCTTAATACAAGATATTAATTTGAGCACCCCTAATGACTGGCAAAGAATTTCTTTTTTTTAGGATGCCACATAAATTTCCCAAGTGACGAAGATGATGATAAACTTGCACAATAAAAAAAAAAGCAAAGGGAATTTCTGAAAAAAAAAAAAAAAAAAAAAAAAAAAAAAAAAAAAAAAAAAAAACTAACTAACTAACTAACTTGCAGCTTTAGCAACAGTAAATAGGATTGGAGATCTAACTAAAGGTAATAGAAGTAAAGATGAAGAAAGCTGCGGCAATGAAGTTGTTGGTTCGGAAAATGAACTTAACAATAATGATGCAGAAGCTACTCGTCGAAGAAAAAGTAAGTACTTTTGCTATGATTCGACTGTTGATAAACCTGTTTTGTTGGTAAGCATGAGATTTGGCGATGCCAAATAGTTCAAGTTGTTGTAAAGAACTCCATTGGTGGAAAAAGGAATGTTAAATTCATTAGAAACACGAAGAAATTTGTGAGAGCTAAGTGCTCACAACCCAATTGTTCGTGGAAGCTCTATGGTGCACTGAGTAAGAATGGATCATTCCAGATTAGGTCATTCTAGGAGGAGCATACTTGTCCAATTATCTTTAACAATAAGGGTAACAAGTGTGTGGTTATCAAAGCATTTTTTTCAATACTATCAAAGTAATGCCCTAGATTAAGAGTCCTCAATTTCAACAATTAGTGAAGGAGCAAGACATAATCTCTTTTCATGTTTTCCTTTTTTAGGAGGATGTTGGATATTATATCATTGATGGTAGTTGCTACCTACATATTGCCATTGTTTTTTTTAAGAGGGTGCTGAACTTTCGATGATTGGAGAGTGAAGTTAGACATGTTTTTCTTTTCTTTTGTAAATAATCAATCAATGTTAATGGCAAGTACTAGAATGATTATTTTCTCTTGTATTGGTTTCAGCTAGAATGCTAGCAAGTCAGTTACGTTGTATATTTTATTTTTACTGTTGCTGCAATGTTGTTGTTGCTGCAATGTTGCTGTTGTTGGTTGAGGTTGTGATTGTAATGAATTTGTGGGGTTCTGGTTATATGTGCTGCTGCAAGAACATTTTGGATGCTAGTACATCTTGTTGCATCAATACTTGTATGGACTGGTGTAAGAAGATGCACTAGCAACCTAACTGGTGCAAGAATAAGGTGCAAGAACAAGATGCATTTGGAATGTGATGTTTGGCACTAACATGTTCTTTTTTAAAAAAACTTGTGCAACATAAATAATCACTTTATAATCGTGACTGGCAGTTAAATTATCACTTTTATAAAAACTTGGCACTCAAGCGATCACTATTTACAACTTATGGCACTGAAATAGTCAATCGTGAATTTGCCATCATCCTTTAATTTCGTCATGACTTGTAGTTGCAGCAAACTAGCAAATCAACAAACTAGCAAACCAACAAACCAGTAAACCAGCAAACCAGCAAACCATACCAAATAAAAAATGCAGCCAACCATTATCAAAAGCTTTCAATACAGCTAACTATTGCCAAATAAAAAATGTAGCAAACCATTTTATTTGAAGCAAAAACTAACCAAAACAAACATTGACAATACACAACTAAACAACAAAACTTTTAAATGCCCACAACTAAGGCATTCCAAGTCCAACCTTGCATTTATACCCATAAATTACAACAACAAAACCTTATGTTCCATACAAAAATTGCAGCAAACCAAAAACACATTTTACATATAAATAATCCAATATAAATGTATATTCCACGTCTTCGACTATGTTAGACATACAAACTTCTTCCCATTACTCACTTTACATTTGAATAAACTACCCACGAGAATAAGAACATAATCAACGCTCGATAAAAGTTTCTTTCAATTTTCAGCCTTGAAACCTCCCTCTTCAAATAGTCCACCAGAGATGTTAAACCCTTCATTTGAGCTTGCATTGAGATGACATCCTCCAACTTGTCCATTAACGTAGGGTGGAGGTTGATTTCGGTCTTCAAGTAACTCCAATATCACCTCTGTCGCTCGATCAGAGAATTTCCTATCAACCAATTTGAAATATTGACACTTCAACCCTTCTCTATATCCGCCGCACCCATGGAATCTTCTCTCGAGATTTAACCGAGTCCAAGATGTTTTTCTCGGACTCAATAACCCACAATAACAATAACACTCACCATCTAATTAACTTTTCTTATAGGAATGTGAGCCGTTGCTGAAGCTTATGTCCTCCATTTGTAAGAACGAGCTTATAACTTTGGGATAAAATCGAAGTATGCACTCGAAATGGTCAAATTGGGAATTTAGGATTTTCAACTTCCGGTTCTAGTCGAAATTGGGGATTTAGGGTTTTTTTTTTATTTGGGGGAAAACGGTAAACGACGTCGTTTTGTTTTTTGTATGCTAATTGTATTCTCCGTCAATCCACGTCGGCATCAAAAATTAATAAAAAAAACTACCACGTCAGATTTCCGGCCAACCAAATCGACAGTGGCACCAAAGTGATCGTTTTTCAAAATTTTTGGCACTTAAGGGCGCGCATGACAAAATTTCTATTTCTTGATTTCTCTGTTTCTCTGTTCCTCAAAACAGGTTTGGAACGGAAATCTGTTTGGTAACGCAATTTGATTTCTCTATTTCTAAAATAAATTTCTATTCCAAAAATAGAGAAATTGAATAAATCCAAAGCTAAAATTTTTAACTTTTCAATTTCTAAAATAGAAATTAGAAGCTGAAATCATACCATATAAAAGAACATTGTGCTTTCTTACTAACTTAATTCACTCATAACCACAAATTCACAAATTATTGCTAATTTTTATTTTCTTATTTTACTCGTTTTTTTTTCAAATTTTTTTTTTTGGATAACTTCCTCATTAGGATGAAAGGCAATCGAATGGGTCCCCAATTTTCAAAAACGACCAAAGTTCTTAAGTGCTTAAATAAAAACAATGGGGCTCTTTCCTCCTAGAAAGGGCACGCGTATGGCCAGTTTAAGAAAAAGTTCTTATGCAATAGATGAATAAAAAACGTGCATAGAAATTTAATTTTGTTTCTTTACGGATTCAAAATTCTTGCAAAATCAAAATAATTAGATTGTTACACAATCTTGAATTTTAATTCGAAGGCAAGAGATTCAAGAGAATTTCTCTCTTTGCTATGCAATGGCCATTAAAGGTTTATTGAGCAACAATAAAAAATTAGGGATGAGCAACTGGATTGATTTAATTCGAGAATCAAAATAAACCGACCTTCCCCCAATTGGTTCCTAACCATAAACGTTACTTCAAGGTAGAATTCTCATATATTCCTTTGCACCATCAATTTTTATTTTGTTGATAATCTTGTATAATACTAGTATTTCATAAAATGACAAGGTTATATAGGTGCTATTGAGGACACCCATATTCATGCTTCCGCAGTATTTGTCTGAACTTCCGCAGGATGAGCTTGCAAACGATACATTGACCAAAGAGGGAAACCAAATAAATACGCTTAGGAAAACCATTGCCAATAAAATGGTCAGGGATAATAATATGCCGGAAATTCCATGAAATTGTATTTTCAACTTTTGTAATGTATTAGTATTGTTTCGACTATTATTTTGTATTTGAAGATTTCTATGTTGTTTTAGTATTATTTCAACTATTATTTTGTATTTGAGGATTTCCTATGTTGTTATCTAATCAATTTTTATTCTTAGAAATAGAAATTACATTCTATTATCAAACAGATTTATATTCCATAAATAGAAATTTTGAGTCATTATCAAACGAGTTTCTTTGTTCAGAAATTTGTTCAGATAATAGAAATTGAGAAATCAATTTCTTGTCAGAAATCAATTTCTGAAATCGAAATTTTGTCATGCATGCCCTAAGTGATCTGACGGAAACTTTTGGCAACAAAGTGAGCGTCGTACACAACTCATGGCACCGATAGTGTACTTCTCTCGAGCAAGAAGGGAGGCCTGGCCTATGGTGATGCTGGGCTATTAAACATGACGAGTTCAATGAGGCATTAGAGAGAGATGCCATCCTCCATTTTCACTCGAACCAACACATCCACAGTGTGGTGAGTTACATTCTTTGATATAGTATAAAACTAAGAAGTCTCTTCTTCATCATTTATCTTATAACAGATTATCTATTTTTTGTCCCTCCTATCTCAAAAGCTCACCTTTTTAGTAAATTGCATATAAATTGTATTTCTAAAATATATATCTCAAATTATTAATCTTTTTCCTTATTATACGATGAAATGCTTTTATACATAGGGGTGAGCAACGGTCTAGGGTCTACCCTGGACCGACCCTGGACCGGCCCAACCCTGCCAGTCCTGGTCTAGTTCCTAAGGGGACTGGGTCGGTCCTTGGTCTTGAAATTCTAGGACCAACACTATGTGGGTTGACCTCGGTCCTAAGAGTTTTTGGTCAGTCCAAACCCGGACCAACCCTGTATATTATATTATATTATATTATTTATAATTCTTTTATATATTCAAACATAAGTAAAATCTCTGTTATATTATATTATATTGAGATGTTTTATTAATGGCACTAATAGTAATTTCAATTTAAAACTTTTGTTGAGTATTAATTATGTGTCGTTTGTTTTGCTTTCAGGTGTTTAGAAGTTCAAGTGAATTAACAAGATTTAAAATTATATATTCATGGTTTATATTAAGTATTTTGAACTTTTTATGGTTTAATTGTATTTTACTAATGAATTTCAGCTGCACTTTGCTTTTCAATTTGTGTCAAATGGTAGAAGTTTTTGAAGAGTAGAGTAGTATTGCAGTTACTATCGTGATTTGCTAGTCAAGTGGTGTGAAGCTCATTTTTTGGTTGAGTGGACTCTACATGATCAAAATGAGGAAAACGTTTTTGCATATGGTGTTATGAATATTAAAGATAGATGATTACAAGAACTTTCCATCTTGTTCCATATCTTGATGAGCGGTTAGCATGTATGAAATTTCTATTATTGTGTCATCTTAAATTTGTTAAATATGTATTGGTATTTATAGATTAGTTGCACAATGCCGCATTATCGATGGATGTGTAATTTGAATTTGTAGGTTTGCTTTTTTAGGGAGTATAAAAAATAAAACGAAAAAAATTATCGATCAGTCCTGGGTTGACCCTGGAACTGGACTGAACCCATTAGGTCGGTCTGGTTCTTAGTCCTAGGCTCAATATGGTCGATCCTCGGTCCTAAAAATTGAGAACCGACACTATACGAGTTGGTCCTAAGGTTGGGGGTGGCCCAGACCAACCCGGACCATGCTCACCCCTTTTTATACATAGCAATTAAGACATTAGAGGAATATAAAGAAATACACTAAAAATTATACACAATGAGGTATCTTGATATTTTTCTATAAATAGTTCGTAAATGATTTTAGTTTTTGTCAATAAAAAATAATGATATTTCACTACCAATTTCAGAAAAAAAAATCTTACTTTATGCAATGTTTTTATTTAATAAATTACTTTACTTAACAATTTATCCATAAATATGATTGACAATGTGGAAAAGAAATAGATTTCTTTGATATTTCTTGATATTTCTCTTTTTGACAAAACATATTAGTATGGAAGTAATATCTAACAATAGTAAAAACACAGTGCCTTTAATACATATGGAAAATTTGCTATAAACAAAAATTAAACATATGAAATTATTATTTATGGTAAATTAATCCTACATAAATGTAGAAATAAATTTAGGATTGTTAATTTAAATTGGAATTGAATAATAGAGGGCAATTTTCTCTTTTTGGTAAAATGGGTGGACTTAATCATATATTAAGTTCATTTATAATGATATGCCGTTTATATATATATATATATATATATATATAAATGTACATGATATGATGTAAACATATCAAACTTTAATATTGCAATTCACCAAATAATGAACAAGATATAAAAAAATCTCAAGATTCCATATCTTACCCTATCCAATCATATTCCAATTAGAAATCCGGACGACCAAACATAACCATAAGGATTGGAAATAGCACCACCCTAAAAAAAATACCCCGTCAATTTAAGCTATACACACTGGAAAATTTGAGTCTATCCAATTGATCGTTAGCTAGACCATCCACATCCGATTCGCTTTAAGTATGCATCTACAAACCCACAATTTTATTTCGAGTGGACATGTATAAACAATTTACAAGTGCAAAACATTCGGTTTTTAAACTAAACAGCAGCATTCATTTGGGAAAGAAAACGAAGAGGTCAAAAGCTAATCAGTGAAGGAAATGAATCTTGACTGGATCGATTGCAAAGTCCCATGATTAATCAAGTTGCTCATGAGGGTCTACAAATAGACATCGCTTGACATGTATAGACAATTCACAATCGTGTAACATTCACCTTTTTACCTAAACAGTAGCATTCATTTGGGAAAGAAAACGAAGAGAAAATGACTGGCCAGATTATTAGCAAAGTTTCATGATTTATTACCATGATCTTGAGGATATATAATTAACGTGGCTTGCTCATGTTTCTCTACATTGGCCCAAAGCACACTACCAAGCCATCAATCCATCGTTGATACGCTTCGGCGACAATGGCTCCATGGCTCGAGAGGCAAATCAAGGTCTACATCTTGATGGTATCGTTATGTGCAGGGGCTTGGACTTCGGCCATGACGCCCCCGAATTCCACATTGGTCGAGTTCGAGCAGTGGATGGCCCGCCACGGACGGATTTACAAGGATAATCTCGAGAAGGCGAAGCGGTACGGGATCTTCCTAGAGACCTTGCGCTTCATCGAAGACTTCAACAGCAAAGCGGCTAATCATAGCTACAAAGTGGGTCTGAACCAATTTTCGGATTTGACCACGGAAGAGTTTGTCCCGAGATACACCGGGTTTAGAGCGACGTCGAGGAGCTCGAATTCATCCGCGGCCACCACTTTCAAGTACAGTACGACTCAAGTCCCGGATAGTTTAAACTGGGTCGAGAAAGGAGTTGTTGGCAGCATAAAAAATCAGGGAGGATGCGGTGAGAGAGTAACAAAATCATATTATATTATTGTCCAACGGCACGCTATTTTCTGGTATTGTGACTTTTTTTTCTTTTTATTTCAAAGCAAGCGAAACAATATAATCCTCCGAGGTCCTTAACCCAATTTTTTCTTGTCTTGTGGTTTTGTTTGCTTACAATTTTTTCATATGAACCAATGAATATTCTCTGTAGCCCTCGAAAACAATCAATAGATGTGCTACCTAAGCTCAATAAAACATTTTTAACAATAATGATGTGTAATATATTATATATGGTGGATAAGAGACAATGGTTTTTTCACTACGTCAACACATTTCTCTCTGGGTGGCTCGGGAATGTTGGATTCAATGGATCTATTGGTAGAAAAATTATACCATTTCATAATTGGTTTAATTCAAACCACATAATTGGATCCATAAAACTAAATCATGTTCCAATTCAAAATAGGTCATCTAAAGTAGTTCGAACCACATAGTTGCATGCTGCCAATTGAATTACATTATTGCAGCACTAATCGCGAGTCGCATGTGAGAAATATTTCGGCATAACTTTAATTGTAGTGACTCCGAATCATACACTATCGAGCTAATTCCAGTGTTTATTCCATCTGCATACATACACTAGCCATAACTACCGTTGCGCTTCTCATTTTAATTCTTGAATAGGATCTTGCTGGGCATTCACAGCGACTGTAGCTGTGGAATCGATGCTAGCAATGAAGACTAGTAAACTAGTCGACTTGTCCGAGCAATAGCTTATTGACTGCTCCAAACAAAACCACGGATGCGGGTGGGGTTGGATGCACCTAGCCTATGAATACATTGCCCAAAACCATGGCATGACCTATGAAAGCAATTATGCTTACAGTGGCGTCGAGGGCACTTGCGGCAAGCGAGCCGCCTCCATTGCTGTAGCGCGGTTAAAAGGGTATGAGAACATCCCCATGAGTGAAGACCTGCTATTGCAGGCTGTGGCAAGGCCACCGGTCTCGATCGCCATTGAGGGTGCCAGCCATGGATTCAAGCAGTACAACGGGGGCGTCTTCAATGGCCCTTGTGGGGAGAACACTAACCACGCCGTCGCAATCGTCAGATATGGGAAGACCCCCAACGGTGTTGACTATTGGCTGCTCAAGAACTCATGGGGCGAGACTTGGGGCAAGAAAGGATACATGAGAATTTTGCGGAACTCGGGCATCCAAGGCGGTCTCTGTGGACTTGTTACGCAAGCTTCTCTACCAATTGCATATTAATAGTGCAGTTCAATGGTGCTATCCAGCTCGCTTTCATAATAAAAGTTCATGATTAAAAGAAAAATAAATTCAGTAAATGAATAAAACAAGAGTTGGTAACCCGTAATCTCAATAACACCGACATCGACACGCAACATGCGACATGACACGACACGACATGACATGCTGACACGACATGCCGACACGTCATTTCTCAAAAAATAGAGAATTCCGACGCGTTGGGACACATTGTATATTATATGTATATTTTATAGATAAATAAATTATTATTAATCTAATTCAAATTCACAAATAAATAGATAATAATAAAATTCTAAAATAAATTTACATTGAAAACATTAGTTCACCATTTATTAATATCCCTCCTTGTTCCAATTTGACAAATTCATCTCCATTTTAATAAATCCATAAAATTTGGAAAGAAAAAAAAAGTAACTGACTTTTAAGGGTTTGCATGGTCCAGGTAGGTGGTTCCCGACCTAGAACCGGGAACCGCTCGCTAAGGACCGGTTCCAAAAAATTGGAACCGGGATCTACCCATTTGTTGCATGGATCCACCCGGAACCAGACCGCCGATCCAGTCCGGTTCCCGGGTGAATCCATGGAACCGATCTTGATGCAAAACAATTTTGGTTTTCAATATAGAACGACTACGTGACATCAAAGTAAATCAAAGAAATAAAAACCAAATTTAAGTTTGTGGAGATGTGGACTGCAGGAGAAGTAAATGTAGCAAATTTATAAATACGATTTACACATGCAAAGCGCTATGTCAAGTGATGTCTACATACATGTATCTTCTTGAAATAATAGACTTAACGCAGATGAAGATTATTGCTTGGGAGTTGACTCAGAGGGGTCCTCAAGCTCCAAAATCAAGCATTTTGTAAACAAGCAATTCTCCGACTACGATTCCAACAAGAATCAAGCATTGCACATCATGGGTGGGGAGAAAAGAAAGAACTTTTGCAGCAAGCGAGAACCTGCAAAAAAGGGTTGGGGCGATCGCAGCAAAACCGCTCCACCTACAAAATCGCATTCTTGCCTTTGCTCTCACTCCAAACAGCACCCCGACACATCTCCTTCACCCAAAAAAAAAAGCCCATTTGAGAATTCGATCCAGGACGCAAGATAGAACCAAGGAAATTAGGCTTCTCTAGAGAGAGAGTACATGAATTAGTCGTAGGCATCGACGGTGAGGAAGTGGTCGTAAGCAGCGACCGGTTCGAGATCTGCTGGCGTTAGTTATTGTGGCTGTAGGGTTTGCAACGGTGTCGGATTGCTGGCGGAGGGGGCCCGAAGCGAGAGGGCGAACAGCAGTGAGGGGAAAGTAGTTGAAGGCACCAATGGTGAGGAAGTAGTCGTAGGCAGCGATGGAGGCACAATGACTAGTTCGAGATCTGTTAGCATTGGCTGTCATGGCTGTAGGGGCTGCAACAGAGGCGGAGGAGCGGCAGCGTCAACGCTAATCAAAATGGCGATAGGATTAGGAGGAATCGAGGAAGAGAGAGAGAGAGAGAGAACGGAAGACGAAGGGAGTGAGATGAGATCTAGGCTTTCTTTTAATAAATTTTTTTTTTTAATATTATAAAGGTTTTGGTCCGGTACGACTAAGCGGGCGGGTGGATTCGCCCATGGAACTGGGAACCGGACCAGTATCCACCGGGTTCTCATAAATTGGAACCAAGAACCGTACCGGTTCCCTCAAGAACCGCCAGTTCCGGGTGGTTCGGGTCCGGTTCCGGGCGGTCCAGGCGATTCCCGGGTATTTTGCACACCCCTACTCACATTCTAGACTTGCGTGTCAAACGTGTCAAAAGAAAAAGAAAAAAACTTGTGGGTAAATTGTATATCATGGAAAGTGAAAGTAAAAAAAGAAGAGAATAAAATGTTAGGTTTTCCCTTTTTCCTAATTTGTTATTTTTATTATTAATTTTTATTCTTTCACATATATATTTTGATCTTTCATTTATTGAAAATTTTAAAATTAACCTCGTATGTCAGAATCGTGTGTCGAAAACTTGCATGTTGAAATTCTGACTCAAGTGTCAAAAAGTGTCAAAAAAATTGACTATGAGTCAGATTTTCCAACACGTGATGATCGAGTGTCAGAGAATGCTCAAGAGTGTCAGACACGTGTCGAAGTATCCAACATGACACGAAGGCTTTTAGAGAATGTCGGTGCTTCCTAGCCCGTAACTAATGGCCGAAAAAGGGAAATTTTGGTAATCAACTTTAAATCAAGTTGGTGATTTTTAGGAAAAAAAACGGGTAAATTTAATGTGTTGTAAAAGGAAAAGAAAAGTTGGAAAATTAAGTAAAGCTCGAATTGGAGTTGGTAAACCAATACAATTATGGAAGAAATTTTGATGAATCGTACCAATTTAGATTTGTAACATTTAAAAAGCGTTAGTAAGAGGTTGCTAATCAAGGCAAATAAAGTTGACAACGCGATACAAAGTAGGTAAAGTAGATGTTGGAAATCAAGTCGGCAAAAGACGACTTAGATACACAAACAATAAATGACCCGAAATTATTGTTGAATTGTGGATGAATCACGAACAAAATACCTCACGTTGGTCTGAATGCGATCACGAGGAAAGCATCCGATTTCCACAGTGTAAATGCAAATTGTTCTTGTAAAGAAGAAATGGAACGCCTTGATGGAAAGGGGAGAGAAGGGAAGAAAACTTTCTCAACATACATATGTCCAACCAGTCCAATGGTTGTCTTCAGTGGTCTTTTATATGATCCCATCACATTCCTTCATCGTAGGATATCAAGGCGAAATGGTGCATGCCAATCGCACCCCATCATAGACATATTAATGAATAAAATACCACATCTCCCACTTGGACATGATGGGCTTGATAGCTCTCTTTCAAGAATATAAGGCGTTCAACACTCATCAACTTTACAAAACAATTCATACTAGCAAGTAAGCCATGCGACCAGTGAGTACATCTGCATTTGAGAGCTCAAATTATGCACTTGTTAGGGATGACATAATGGCTACAACCCCGAAAAGAAATAAATAATTGATGTCTCACAATGCCCCAGACATATTTTGTTACATCAGTCTAAGTATACCTATTCCTTAAAGGTTATACTTGACTATTCTCAAAAAACACAATGTATTTATAATTATATCCACAACCATATAAGGCAATATAATTGGTTGACCAGTAAATATACGTGATGAATGTAAAACAACAATAGTCTTCCTTCGCACTCATGCCTCTCTCTATTTCAGAACAACTGCTTTCCTAGACACGTCCCATAAGGCCATATCTATTCATGACCGTCGATAACATGCTAAAGTAGCAACATTCATCTTTTATTTCAAGAACATAATCAGAAGTAACATAGGGCACGAATGAGGTAAATTATAAATTATCTCAATGACTCACACGATAAGTAAATATGGATAATTTCACTCACCTTCCCTTGTCAATCATACAATGCACATGTATTATGAATTATATGCTATAGTGGATTTCTCTTTTGATAAGAGCGTATGTCATAATTTAAATATATCTACTATATGGATCTTAGCCTAAACATAGTCACGTGATTCTCACGTACTTATGTTTAGCTCGAGTGCTATATCAACTCGCTTTCTATAGCACCCAATTAAGTACTCACATCCGGCATCTTTTAGGCATACATGATTGTGGGACTATCATGTTCGGTGTTGTTATAAACAAATCACAGACCTCATCTTGACTTCAATCAATGCGACATATTATTTTATGTATCAAACTTGCTCTTTAGCATTTATTTGTACATAAAGTCTCATCTCAACATGCTATTAGCACTTGAGGCGATTGCTCGTGTAAGTGAGCCAATCATTGCCTGTTGACATACTTTCCAATAATGTCTGCTTGTACTAGTCTCATAATGGATTTGTACTTATTGAAAAAATATCAAGTCATCACTAAACAAACAGGTACAATACATATGTCCATATATACATAAACCAATGATCCTCTACAATAACACATATCATATTCTACGTAATCTTAGTGACATCATGTGGGTCAAGAATATATCTCTAGGAACAACCTTCGTAAATGGATCCTCAACTATTCTATCGGTTGAAATGTATAGTAGAATCACTTCTTTCTGCGCTATAATATTTCTGATGAAGTTGTTCTTTATGTTAATGTGCTTCGTCCTTCCATGATACTTGGGATCCTTCACATAGGCAATGGCTGCTTGACTATCGCAATAAACTATCACTGGTCTTGAACCTCCGTGACAGTGGCTAAATTTTCAAAGAAACGTTTTAGTCATACTACTTCTTGCACTGCGGCAGAGCATGCAATAAATTCAGCCTCCATCGTAGATAAGGCCGTGCATGTCTGTTTCTTGCTATTCAAAGAAATCTCACCTCCATTGAGCAAGAAAACGTATCTAGAAGCCGATTTACGCTCATCTAGGTCTCCACCCCAATCGCATCTAAATAGCCCAATAGGCGTAAATCATTCCCTTGGTAACAAAGTCGATAGTCCATGGTGCCCTTCAAGTATCTTAGGATTCTCTTCATTGCTTTCTAGTGTGCTTGATCGGGATTTGATTTATATCGGCTCACCAATCCTACGGCATAACATATGTTGGGTCAAGTACACACCATAGCATACATCAAACTTCCGATCGCACTAGTGTAAGGAACAATTTCCATCATTTTAATTTCTTCTAAAATCTTAGGACACATCTCAGTACTTAAGCCTTCACCTTGTATGACGAGGATATCAATGGGATTACAATGCTGCATATTGAAACGTTCAAAAATCTTCATAATATAAGACTCTTGTGATAAAGTAAGGAGTTTCCTTGATCGATCTCTTTTGATCTTAACTCCTAATATATAAGCAGTTTCTCTCATGTCCTTCATTTCAAAATTGGAGGACAACCATTATTTTATGGTAATAACCAAAATCTTGTCATTTCTAGCTAATAGAATATCATCCACATAAAGTGATAAAATCACAAATTTATTTCTAGACCACTTGACATATACACAGTGATCTTCTTCGATTATCATGAAACCAAAAGTGGTTATGGCTCGATGAAAACGAAGATACCACTGTCTAGATGATTGCTTAAGGCCATATATTGAGCGATGAAACTTGCAAACTTTAAGCTCTTGACCTTTAGCTATGAAACCTATTGGCTACTTCATATAGAATTTCTCATCTAATTCTCCATTGAAAAATGCCGTCTTTACATCCATTTGATGTAATTCAAGGTCCAAATGTACAACGATGGCTAGGATAAGGTGTATTGAGACAAACCTTATAACTGGTGAAAAGGTTTCCTCATAATCTATACCCTATTGTTGAGTATAGTCTTTCACCGCAAAGCAAGCCTTATACTTTTCAATCGATCCATCTGCCCTTCGCTTAATCTTAAAGACCCATTTGTTTCCAATGGCCTTGCGATTGGGTGGTAGATCAACCAAGTCCTAGACATGATTTGCCCTTATTAACTCCATTTCATCTTCCAAAACTTTTCTACATTCTTCCTTATCAGAGGATGAGAGAGCCTCTTGAACAGTCTTAGGCTCGGTATTGTCTTTTTGAGCAATCATAAATGCTTCCCTTTCAATCTCAAAACAACATGGGGAATAAAATCTTTGAATATCTAAGAATATCTTGCATCATCACGTAAAACAGATTTTCACTTTGCAAAATATGACTAAATCTGAGAGTATAAAATTAGACAAAATAATCTGAATTATCTCAAATGATCACACGTACTAAATCAAATCTCAACTCACAAATCACAAAAACAAATCATACGATTCTTTCTTCAATAAAGCAAATCAAAGAATATGATCATTATAAAATCTGAATCAACCAAGAATATATCAAATGTCAATCATAATGAGAATTTTTAAATTTATGTACTCAAATCAAATTGAGAATAAAAAATTCCTTACCAAATCCTCTTTCTTCTTTCTTATTTATATCCTGCAAAAATAACTCATCTTTTTTTTTATACCCATTTTTTCTTGGGTCCATGAGAGTTAGTAGAATATGTTGTTTTTACCCAATTTTTCTTAATAGGTCTCCAGACTTTAGGACAATCTTTCTCAAAGTGTTCCGAATCTCCACAATTTGAACACTTGACGTCATTTCCACCAACAGGTTTTACAAACACTTTTTGAAAAAGATTTTTGTAAAATGCCTTTGAAGGACTTTGTCTAAGCCTCTCCTTGACTTTAGGAAAATCTATTAGAGAATCATTTTCCTTAATGAAACCAAGTCGACTTTTTATAGTAAGGAACTTGTATAGAAAGAATATGCTCTAATGTTTTTGAATCATTTGAAAATCTTGTTGAAATATTTGAAAATTCTTTCTTCAAAGAATCATTTTCTTTAACAAGTAAATCTCGACTTTCTTTTGTTTGTAGAAAATCTTTTTGCAAAATTTCAAACTTTTCTTTTTGAGAAAGATCATATTGCTTAAGCCGAGAATTCTCCTTTTTTAAGTTCGAAGATCCTTTTAAGAGAAGATTTGAGATTTGAGCAAAGCTCATTTATATACTTTGAAACTTTGAGAGGAATTTTTGAATGACTTACCTCGATTTCCTCATCGGATTCTAAGTCTGTGTCTGAGTCAGACTCGAATTCTGAATGTGGCGTCAAGCATATATTTCCTTACTCATCATCTTCTTTCATTATTCTTTTCTGGCCATTCTGCTCGTATTGTCTTCTTTCACTAAACCACCTTCCTTTTCTGCTCAGCTTTTTGAATTTCTTGATCATAAAAGCAAATTATTCGTTGTCCATGTCATTTTCTGAGTCTATTTCATTAAAAACAGCATTAGATACTAAATCAATGGACTTCTTACCTTCAGGATCTTCATCGTTGATTTGTTCCTCTTCATAGGATTGAAGAGTGCCGATCAATTCTTCAACAGAGAGTGGCATAATCCTTTGAGTCTCCCGGATTGAGGACTTGACATGGTTCCAATCTTTTGAGAGACCTCACAAGAGTTTGTTGACCTTCATCGGGATAGAAATTTGTTGACCTTGATATGTTAAACCATTTACAATTTCTGTAAACCGGCTTAACATATCTCCAATTGACTCTCCTTGCTTCATCTTGAAGGATTCATATTTGCCGAGCAGGAAGTTTACTTTTGTTTCTTTTACACGATCGGTCCCTTCATATGTAACATGAAGTCTATCCCAAACTTCTTTTGCTGTGTCACATGAAGAGGTTCTGTTATATTCAGCAAGAGACAATGCACAATATAAAGAATAAATAGCTTTTGCATCAAGCGCTTCTCTTTTGGACATCTCCGTCCAAGACATAGGAGCGGGGAGTTTGGTTTCTTTGTCTTTGCCATTCTTATTTGATGTAGATGTAGCAGTGGGATTGATTCCTCTTTCCACAACATCCCATTGCAAGGGATCTCTGGATCTTAGGAATGCTTTCATTTTGTTCTTCCACACATCGTATTCATTTCCATCAAAATATGGTGGCCTTGTGTTGCTTTGCCCCTCCATAAGTCCCGGTGCCAAGATACTAGCCATAAAAGATCTTTAGCTCAAAAGTAAAAATACTTTTATAAACCAAGCACTTGGATCTGATACCAATTGAGAGTGCTAGAATGAACAACTAGAGGGGGTGAATAGGTGTTTATAATAAATCTTGGCAAATATATGCGGAAAAAAATAAACTTCAAGTAAAAAAAATGAGTTAGGGAAGAGAATAAGAACAAAAGATTTATAGTGGTTTGGCTTAATCCAAGCCTACGTCCACTCTCCCACGCTAACAGCCTTCTTGGCTGGATTCCACTATGCAATCAACAAGTTACAACTTCGAGTGCAAACACTTAGTAGATCACGCTAACTCACTAAGTCACTCTTTTGGTATTTCTCTCACGATCACAAACGTTTAAGCTCTTCAAAGACAAGTGTATGATCGAAGGTTGCTCAAACTTTGGAATTATAAATTCTACGCTCCGTCTCTTACTTGCTCATCGGTCCATGATCTCCTTAAATACTCCTCCACTTCCAAACTACCCGTTGGACAGTATCTTGAGGATCGTCTTCCAATCTACCCATTGGACAGCTCTATATCTAGAAGATTTAGTAGCCGTTGAGTGACAAAGATAGAATCCCAAATTGATTCCGATTGCCCATACAAACAGAATCTTGGTTTCCATAAGTAAAGCTCCTTCGTATAGAAAGTTCCTGTCTTCAAGATCCAATTGTCAATGAAATAAATTGAGTCAATTAAATCAATCTTGATGTGGAATCCAAACCAGATCACTAGCCGTTATATGATTGGGCTTGAGTTACGTTCTGTTGAATCTGGATGTAAAGTCTGAGAGCAATAGACTTTACAATCTGAGTCTGAATGCGATAGACTTTACAATCTGAGTCTGAACATATTCTGCTTCAGCATAGAGTCTGTCTTCTAGTTCAGCTTCAGTATAGAGTCTGTCTTCTGGTTCTTCCAAGTATAGACTTTGATAATATCTTTTACACGTTATATCATCTGCATAGTCTATTACTCAACCATCAAATACATTAGTAGCATTTGATTTATTTTGTCATCTTCAAAACATCATAAGGAATTTCCTTAACAATAACAACCTCAGTGAAGCTTTTAATGGCAAAATTTTAAAAGCCAGGTGCAAACCAATCATCAGCATGCTTGATGATATTCGAGTTATGGTTATGACTAGACTGCATAGGCGAGGCTACGAAATGGAATAGAGACTGTGGTCCTAGGATTGTGAAGAGATTGGATGCAAATATTGCTGCTAGTAGACTTTGCCATCCAGTTTGGAATGGAGATAATGGATATGAAATTATTCAAAATCAAAACAAGTATGTTGTCAACCTAGATAAAAGAATGTGTTCATGCCGAGCCTAGCAACTAAATGGAATTCCATGTGCTCATGCCATTTGTGCTATTCAGATGAAGCACAAAAGCCTAGATGATTACCTACATGATTGGTACAAAAAAAAGCTCATACCTTGCTTCATACCAATTCATCATGCAGTCTATCAAAAGCAGCAAATTTTGGGAGCCAACAAATCATTAAAGCCCTCTACCTTTACCGTTGAAAAAACAAATAGGAAGGCCAAAAAGAGATGAAGAATGCAGCAGGAAGAGGCATCAAGTAAAAAAATGAGTAGAATTTGGTTAAAGACGAAATGCTCCTATTGCCGCAAGGAAATTTATAATAAGAAAGTTTGTGATGAAAAAGCAACATCAACAGCAAGATGTAATACTTGATTCAGTGCTAAAGATAGGACCTACTGAAAATTTTCTTGTTGGGCCTATTGAAGGGAGGACAAAAGGCCTTACTGTAATGCCTATTGAAAGGCAAACAGAAAGCCATGCTGTAAGGTAAGTATTATCTTTGTCTCAGTAACTTTACAATTCTTATTCAATAGAATTTGATGGTTAACCATGTGTACTGACTTTTCTTGTGCATTTCCTCTATCATGCACTTGTAATTTGAGAAGTTTTCTCCATTTGTTTCCACCATGAAAATGAGTAGATGTCTAAATATTTGTTGTAGTTGGTCATAATCCTAATATAATACATTGTTGTAAGGCCTACTAAAGGGCTACAAAAATGCCCTATTGTAGGCTCAAGTGTAGGGACAGGGACTAGAATAGGCAGGACGGCAATAACAACAACTGAGTCCACTGTTGAGCAAACGAGAAAAAAATATCCTGTAAGTTGTACATCACTGTGTTTGGTCTTTTATGGGCTGAAATTTACATTTGTTATATGTTTCTCAAGTGAGAAGACAAGCAACTGCACAAGTTGTAGAGGTTGCTACAAAGATTGTTGCTGTTGAAAATGATGCACCACAGCAAGTAAAATGGACTTTTGGAAAAAGATTAAAGCAATATAGTTATGGGATTTACACAGATGAACGTACTGAAGTGACTATTTTGAATGTATGATTTATAGGCCTCATGTATTTAATTTGTTGTACTTCAATTCATTTGGTTAGTAATATCACTATGTTCTTGTAGTCTAGGAAAACTCCGGAGGTACTTCTCTCTCAAGGTGGGCCAACTCAAGAATCAAGAGCGCCGCCAAAGAATAGCGCTCCAAAGAAAAAGAAGAAAGCGGGTATAGCTGCGAAACAGCCATTCAAAAAGAACCCGACACCAATTCCATCTCAACCAACGATTGGGAGCAGTAGTGATGATATAGACCAACACGTGACAGTACTAGAACAAAAATAGACGCCGTCAAAAACAAGGAAAAGGAAAATAAGGTGACAGAAAGTCTAGATAAAGAACCTACACATCCAATTCGAAAGAGTGCTTGAATTATGAATCAATTCAAAGCTCCAAGAGGAAAAGGAGATCATGGTGTTGTCAATATTGACTGATGGGAGGGTGCTAGACATGGTCTATTTTTATGTGGTGCTAGCCATGGTCTCTTTTCATGTTTTCCTTTTTTAGGAGGGTTCCGAATATTATATCATTGATGGTAGTTGCTGCCTGCATATTGCCATTGTTTTTTTTTTTCTAAGAGGGTGCTGAACTTTCGATAATTGGAGAGTGAAGTCAGACATGCTTTTCTTTGCCTTTGTAAACAATCAATCAATGTTAATGACAAGTACTTGAATGATTATTTTCTCTTGTGTTGGTTTCGGCTAGAATGCAAGCAAGTCAGTTATGCTATTTTTTATTTTTCTTGTTGCTGCAATGTTGTTGTTGCTGTAATGTTGCCATTGCTAGTTGAAGTTGTGAATTGTAATGAATTTATGGGGTTTTGGTTATATGTGCTGCTGGAAGAACATTTTGGATGTTGGTACATCTTGTTGCATCAACACTTGAATGGACTAGTGTAAGAAGATGCACCAACAACCCAACTGGTGCGAGAACAAGGTACAAGAACAAGATGCATTTGGAATGTGACGTTTGGCATTAACATGTTCTTTTTTAAAAATTTGTGCAATATAAGTGATCATTTTATAATTGTGACTCGCACTTAAATGATCATTTTTATAAAAACTTAGCACTCAAGCAATCACTATTTACAACTTATGACACTAAAATGGTCAATTGTGAATTTGCCACCATCCTTTAATTTTGTCATGGTTTGTAGTTGCGGCAAACTAGCAAACCAGTAAACCAGCAAACCAGCAAACCATTACCAAGTAAAAAATATAGCCAACCATTACCAAAAGCTTTCAATGCAGCAAACTATTACCAAATAAAAAATGCAGCAAACCATTATATTTGAAGCAAAAACTAACCAAAACAAACATTGACAATACCCAACTAAACAACAAAACTTTTAAGTGTCCACAACTAATGCATTCCAAGTCCAACCTTGCATTTCTACCCATAAATTACAATAACAAAATCTTCTGCTCCATACAAAAATTGCAGCAAACCAAAAACACATTTTACTTATAAATAATCCAATACAAGTGCATATTCCACGTCTTCGACTATGGTAGACATGCAAACTTCTTCTCATTACTCACTTTTTATTTGAATAAACTACCCACGAGAATAAGAACATAATCAACACTCGATAAAAGTTTCTTTTAATTTTTAGCCTTGAAACCTCCCTCTCCAAATGGTCCACCAGAAATGTTAAACCCTTCCTTTGAGCTGCATTGAATCGACATCCTTCAACTTGTCCATTAACGTAGGTGGGGTTGATTTCAGCCTTCAAGTAACTCCAATATCACCTCTGTCGCTCGATCAGAGAATTTCCTATCAACTCATTTGAAATATTGGCACTTCAACCCTTCTTTATATCTGCCGCACTCATGAAATCTTCTCCCGGGATTCAACCGAGTCCCAGATGTTCTTCTCAGACTTGGTAACCCACAATAACAGTAACACTCACCATCTAATTCACTTTTCTTATAGGAATGTGAGCCACTGCTGAAGCTTCTGTCCTCCATTTGCAAGAGCGAGCTGATAACTTTGAGAGAAAATCAAAATATGCACTCAAAATGGTCGAATTGGGGATTTAGGGTTTTCAACTTTCGGTTCTAGTCAAAATTGGGGATTTAAAGTTTTTTATTTGGGGGAAAACAGTAAACAACGTTGTTTTGTTCTTTGTATGCTAATTGTATTCTCTAGTGATCCACGTCAGCGTCAAAAATTAATAAAAAAAACTACCACGGATTTTTGGCCAACCAAATCGACAGTGGCACCAAAGTGATCATTTTTCAAAATTTTTGGCACTTAAGAACATGCATGAGAAAATTTCTATTTCTCGATTTCTCTGTTTCTCTATTCCTCGGAACAGGTTTGGAACAAAAATCCGTTTGGTAACGCAATTTGATTTCTCTATTTTTGAAACAAATTTCTATTCTAGAAATAGAGAAATCGAAGAAATTAGAAGCTGGAATTTTTAACCTCTCAATTTCTGAAATAGAAATCAGAAGCTGAAATCAGACCATATAAAAGAACCTTGTGCTTTCTTGCTCACTTAATTCACTCATAGCCACAACTTCACAACTTATTGCTAATTTTCTTTTTCTTATTTTGCTCATGTTTTTTTTTTCAATTTTTTTTATAACTTCCTCATTCGAATGAAATGCAATCGTATGGGTCCCCAATTTTAAAAAATGGCCAAAGTTCTTAAGTGCTTAAAAACAATGGGGCTCTTTCCTTCTAGAAAGGGGATGTGTATGGCCAGTTGAAGAAAAAGTTCTTACTGGATAGATGAACAAAAAACTTGCCTAGAAATTTAACCTTATTTCTTTACGGATTCAAAATTCTTGCAAAGTCAAAAAAATTAGATTGTTACACAATCTTGAATTTTAATTCGGAGGCAAGAGATTCAAGACAATCTCTCTCTCTCTTTGCCATGCAAGGGCCATTAAAGGTTCATTGAGCAACAATAAAAAAATTAGGAATGAGCAACTGGACTGATTTAATTCGAGAATCAAAATAAACTGACCTTCCCCCAATTGGTTCCTAACCGTAAACGTTACTTCAAGGTAGAATTCTCATATATTCTTTTGCACCATCAATTTTATTTTGTTGATAATCTTGTATAATACTAGTCTTTGATAAAATGACAAGGCTATATAGGCACTATTGATGGCACGCATATTCATGCTTTCGCCGTACTTGTCTAAACTTATGCAGGATGAGTACATTGACTGAGGAAGGAAACTAAATAAACACACTTAGGAAAACCATTGCCAATAAAATGGCAAGGGATAATAATATGCCGAAAAATTCCATGAAATTGTATTTTCAACTTTTGTAATGTATTAGTATTATTTCGACTATTATTTTGTATTTGAGGATTTCCTATGTTGTTATCTAATCAATTTTTATTCCTAGGATTAGAAATTTTATTATGTTATCAAACGGATTTCTGTTCCAGAAATAAAAATTTTGAGTCGTTATCAAACGAGTTTCTTTGTTCAAAAACTTGTCTAGAGAATAGAAATTGAGAAATTAATTTTTGGCTAGAAATCAATTTCTGAAAAAGAAATTTTGTCATGCACGCCCTAAGTGATCTGAGAAAAACTTTTGGCATCAAAGTGAGCGTCCTACGCAACTTATGGCACCAATAATGTACTTTTCCCAGGCAATAAGGGAGGCTTGGCCTATGGTGATGCTAGGCTGTTAAACATGGCGGGTCCAATGAGGCATTGGAGAGAGATGCCATCCTCCATGTTCACCTGAACCTACGCGTCCACAGTGAGGTGGGTTACATTCTTTGATATAGTATAAAACTAAGAAATCTCTTCTTCATCATTTATCTTATAACAAATTATCTATTTTTTGTCCCTCTTATCTCAAAAGCTCACTTTCTTTGTGAATTGTATATAAATTGCTTTTCTAAAATATATATCTCAAATTATTAATCTTTTTACTTATTATACTGATGAAATGCTTTTATACATAGCATTTAAGACATTGGAGGAATATATAAAAATACACTAAAAATTATACACAATGAGATATCTTGATATTTTTCTATAAATAGTTCATAGATGATTTTAATTTTTGTCAACAAAAAATAATGATATTTCACTGCCAATTTCAAAAAAAAAAAATCTTACTTCATGCAATTTCTTATTTAATAAATTAATTTACTTAAAAATTTATCCATAAATATGATTGACAATGTCGAAAAGAAATAGATTTCTCTGATATTTCTTGATATTTCTCTTTTTGACAAAACATATTAGTATGGAAGTAATATCTAACAATAAAAAAAAAAAAAACATAGTGCCTTTAACAAATATGGAAAATTTGCTATAAACAAAAATTAAACATATGAAATTATTATTTACAGTAAATTAATCCTACATAGATGTAGAAATAAATTTAGGATCATTAATTTAAATTGGAATTGAATAATAGAGGGCAATTTTCTCTTTTTGGTAAAATGGGTGGACTTAATCATATATTAGGTTCATTTATAATGATATGCCATTTATATTATAAAAAAAAATTGTACATGATATGATGTAAACATATCTAACGTTAATATTGCAATTCACCAAACAGTGAACAAGATATAAAAAAATCCAAGAATTTCATATCTTATCCTATTTAGTCATATTCCAATTAGAAATCTGGACGACCAAACATAGCCATAGGAATTGGAAATAGCATCAACCTAAAAAAAATACCCCGTCAATTTAAGCTATACACACTGGGAAATTTGAGTCTATCCAGTTGATTGTTAGCTATACCATCCACATCCGATTCGCTTTAAGAATGCATCTACAAACCCGCAATTTTATTTCGAGTGGACATGTATAAACAATTTACATGTGCGAAACATTCGGTTGTGAATCTAAACAGCAGCATTCATTAGGGAAAGAAAACGAAGAGGTCAAAAGCTAATTAGTGAAGGAAATGAATCTTGACTGGATCGATTGCAAAGTTCCATGATTAATCAAGTTGCTCATGAGGGTCTACAACTAGACATGGCTTGACATGTATAGACAATTCACAATCGTCTAACATTCACTTTTTCACCTAAACAGTAGCATTCATTTGGGAAAGAAAACGAAGAGAAAATGACTGACCGGACTATTAGCAAAGTTCCATGATTTATTACCACGTTCTTGAGGATATATAATTAACGTGGCTTGCCCATGTTTCTCTACATTGGCCCAAAGCACACTACCAAGCCATCAATCCATCGTTGATACGCTTCGGCGACAATGGCTCCATGGCTCGAGAGGAAAATTAAGGTCTACATCTTGATGGTATCGTTATGTGCAGGGGCTTTGGACTTCGGCCGAGACGCCCCCAAATTCCACATTGGCCGAGTTCGAGCAGTGGATGGCCCGCCACGGACGGATTTACAAGGATAATCTCGAGAAGGCGAAGCGGTACGGGATCTTCCTAGAGACCTTGCGCTTCATCGAAGACTTCAACAGCAAAGCGGCTAATCAGAGCTACAAAGTGGGTCTGAACCAATTTTCGGATTTGACCACGGAAGAGTTTGTCCCGAGATACACCGGGTTTAGAGCGACGTCGAGGAGCTCGAATTCATCCGCGGCCACCACTTTCAAGTACAGTACGACTCAAGTCCCGGATAGTTTAAACTGGGTCGAGAAAGGAGTTGTTGGCAGCATAAAAAATCAGGGAGGATGCGGTAAGAGAGTAACAAAATCATATTATATTATTGTCCAAAGGCACGTTATTTTCTGGTCTTGTGATTTTTTTTCTCTTTATTTCAAAGCAAGCGAAACAATATAATCCTCCGAGGTCCTTAACCCAATTTTTTCTTGTCTTGTGCTTTTGTTTGCGTACAATTTTTTCATATGAACCAATGAATATTCTCTGTAGCCCTGGAAAACAATAAACAGATGTGCTACCTAAGCTCAATAAAACATTTTTCACTACGTCAACACATTTCTCTCTGGGTGGCTCGGGACTGTGGGATTCAATGGATCTATTGGTAGAAGAATTATACCATTTCATAATTGGTTTAATTCAAACCACATAATTGGATCCATAAAACTAAATCATGTTCCAATTCAAAATAGGTCATGTAAAGTAGTTTGAACCACATGATTGCATGCTGCCAATTGAATTACATTATTGCGACACTAACCGCGAGTAGCATGTGAGAAATATTTCGGCATAACTTTAATCCTAGTGACTCTGAATCATGGAATATCTAGCTAATTCTGGTGTTTATTCCATCTGCATACATACACTAGCCATAACCACCGTTGCATTTCTCATTTTAATTCTTGAATAGGATCTTGCTGGGCATTCGCAGTGACTGCAGCTGTGGAATCGATGCTAGCAATGAAGACCGGTAAACTAGTCGACTTGTCCGAGCAACAGCTTATTGACTACTCCAAACTAAACCACGGATGTGGGTGGGGTTGGATGTACCTAGCCTATGAATACATTCCCACAACCATGGCATGACCTATGAAAGCAATTACCCTTACAGTGACATCGAGGGCCCTTGCGGCGAGCGAACCGCCTCCATTGCTGTAGCGCGGTTAAAAGGGTTTGAGAAGATCCCCATGAGTGAAGACCTGCTATTGCAAGCTGTGGCGAGGCAACCGGTCTCGATCGCCATCAAGGGGACCAGCCCTTGATTCAGGCAGTATAGCGAGGGCGTCTTCAATGGCCCTTGTGGGGAGGGCACTAACCACGCCGTCGCAATTATCGGATACGGGAAGACCCTCGACGGTGTCGACTATTGGCTACTCAAGAACTCGTGGGGCGAGACTTGGGGCAAGAATGGATACATGGGAATTCTGCGGAACTCGAGCGTCCAAGGCGGTCTCTGTGGACTCGTTACCCAATCTTCTCTGCCAGTGGCATATTAATAGCGCAGTTCAATGGTGCTATTCAGCTTGCTTTCATAATAAAAGTTGATGATTAAAAGAAGAATAAATTCAGTAAATGAATCAAACAAGAGTTGGTGACCTGTAACCTTAGTAGAACCGACATTGACACGCAACATGCGACATGACACGACACAACATGCCAACACGTCGTTTCTAAAAAAATAGAGAATTCTGACACGTTGGGACATGTTATATATTATATGGATATTTTATATATTAATAAATGATTATTAATCTAATTCAAATTCATAAATAAATAGATAATAATAAAATTCTAAAATAAATTTACATTGAAAACATTAATTCACCATTTATTAATATCCTTCGTTGTTTCAATTTGACAAATTCATCTCCATTTCAATAAATCCATAAAATTTGAAAAAAAAAAAAAGGTAACTCACATTCTAGACTTGCGTGTCAGACGTGTCGAAAGAAAAAAAGGAAGAAAATAAAATGTTAGGTTTTTCTTCTTTCCTAATTTGTTACTTTTATTATTAATTTTTATTTTTCACATATATATTTTGATCTTTCATTTATTGAAAATTTTAAATTTGACCTCATATGTCGGAATCATGTGTCGAAAACTCGCTTGTTGAAATTCTGACTCAAGTGTCAAAGAGTGTCAGAAAAATTGACTAGGTGTCAAATTTTCTACCACGTGTTGACTGAGTGTCAGAGAATGTCCGAGAGTGTTGGACATGTGTCAAAGTACCCGACACAATACAAAGGCTTTCAAAGAGTATCGATGCTTCCTAGCCCGTAACTAATGGCTGGAAAAGGGAAAATTTTGGTAATCGACTTTACATCAAGTCAATGATTTTTAGGGAAAAAAGGGGTAAATTTAATGTGTTGTGATGAAACACATGCAAAAGTTGATAAAAGGAAAATAAAAGTTGGAAAACTAAGTAAAGCTCGAATTGTAGTTGGTAAACCAATACAGTTATGGAAGAAATTTTGATGAATCTTACCAATTTAGATTTGTAACATTTAAAAAGCGTTAGTAAGGGGTTGCTAATCAAGGCAAATAAAGTCGACAACTCAATACAAAGTAGGCAAGTAGAAAATGGTCATAACTAATTCAAAGCATCGTTGGTAATCCAAAACTAGTTGATAAGCTTTTAATCTAAAAAAATTGGTAAATTGTTATAACTTAGGTTTTTATGTTCATATAAGAGAGAGAGAGAGAGTAAATTCAAAGCGTTAATAGCTTATATAAATAAAAGTTGGTAATTTAGCACACTAATTGGTAATGTCCATACTATGGAAAATGTTGATAATGGACTCTAGATAAGCCATTGCCGTTCAAGAACAAGTACTTGAGCCGCGGCAGGCAAGCCACAATGGGATCATTGGTGATGTGCCATTTCAAGGCAAGAAGGGAGAAGTACACTATTGGTGCCATGAGTTGTGTACGGCACTCACTTTGATGCCAAAAGTTTCCGTTGGATCACTTAAGTACCAAATCGAAGAAGAAACGATCACTTTGGTGCCACTGGTGAAAAATTCCGGCCAAAATGATTACGTGGCTTTTATATTTAAAAAAAAAAAAATCGACGTTGCTTAAGATTGTCCACGATTGATGGCATAAAACGACGCCGTTTTCCTTTCTTCATAAGAAACAACATTGTTTCTTGCCATCCACTGTGGATTCACATAAAAAACGACGCCGCATTGCTCCATAGCAAAAAACAATGTCCCTGAAAAGGGAGTAAAATAAGGTTTGTATACGGTTCTCGACGCCGGCTGTAACTCGCTCACCCACCGTCATTCGCTCGCCCGCTATCACTCGCTGGCCATTGCTCGACCACCGCTGTAGTTGCGCCGTCATTCACAATCGTTCATTGGCTACGTCCCCAACTCTCACTCACTCATGTTTGTCATGTTCTCTACGTGGAATTTAGTGAAAATACTAGGGTTCCGACGGGCAAGTTAGGGCGCGGAAGGTAAATTGAGGGCTCGGCTCAAAGGGAAAGTAGTGGGGAAAGTGGTGGGGATGTCACTTTTATGGGGATTGACTATAAAAATTGATTCTTCCACCATTCGTTCGTTTTCTGTTGTGGGGACCAAATAAAAAAATAGGGCCCAGAGGGGCTTGACTCGGAGGGAAACAGTGGTGGGACCAAATTTGTTTGTTTAATTAATTGGACTGGGGGGACCGAATGTGAATGTGATTGAATTGAAAAATGGGTGGTGGGGACCTCACTTTGTTTATTTAATTCGGTTTCTTTTGTTTCTATAAATGCACTGAATTGAGGAGATTTTAGTCGCATTTGTTTCTTGACAACAAAATGACAATGACCTACATGTGAAGTTGTCGATTTTGTCATGTGTTCCCAACAAAACGACAATGACTCTTTTTCTTCTTTTTTTTCCTTGGGTACAGCATTGACATGGACGCGAATCAGATAGGCGTCATTGTTTGCTATGGTAAAGAGTTTGTTATTGGCACTGAAGATTGGGAATATAGTAGTGAAAATAAAGGTACTATTATGTCAATGTTTGGAAGCCATCATATATTGATTTTCTGAGAGATTTGGTATATTTTTTACGATGCAAAGTGCAAAAACTACATCACTGAGTTCCTAGGAAAGAATTGAAGGATGGGTTGAGATTTTTTAATGATGATAATGGTGTTAAGGATATCATTTACCATTATCTTCACGGTGAAGAAGCTAAGGTATATGTTGAATATTATAGTGAGGATGAGGATGAGGATAAGGATGAAGATGAGGATGGTGGAGATGAGGATGAGGATGGGAATGAGTAGACCACCACTGAAGGAGGAGAAGTGAGGGATCATGTTTAAGCGAATAATCAGGCCGGGGATAAGTTTAGGTTAGATGAAGGGCAAAATGAGAGGGAGAGAAGTCATATTGATAGAGATGAACAAAGAGGGAGATGTTCCGAAATCTTAGGTGAAGATTTGGATAAAGATGTGGGCGATGAAGACTTAAAGATGTGGGCGATGAAGACTTCATTGGATTAGAATGGGAAATTGCTTTATCTAGTGAATCGAAAGATGAATGTTTGGCTTTAGTAAATTTCCGAAGTGACGAAAATGATATTGAACTCGCACAGTCAAGAAAAAAACAAATGGGATTTTTGAGAAAAAAACTTGCAGCTTCAGCAAAGAGGCCCCAGCCAATAAATGGGGATGGAAATCTAGCTAAAGGTAATAGAAGTAAAGATCAAGAAGGCTGTGGCGATGAAGTTGCTGGTTCAGAAAATGAGCTTAACAATGGTGATGAAGAACCTGCTCATTGAAGAAAAAGTAAGTACCATTACTATGATCCGACTGTTGACAAACTTGTTTTGTCGGTGGGCATGTGATTTGATGATACCAAACAATTCAAGGAAGCTATTGTGAAGAACTCCATTAGTGAACAGAGAAGCGTTAAATTCATTAGAAACACGAAGGAATTTGTGAGAGTTAAGTACTCACAACCTAATTGTTCGTGGAAGCTCTATGGCACACTGAGTAAGAATGGGTCATTCTAGATTAGGTCCTTCTAAGATGAGCATACTTGTCCAATTATCTTTAACAATAAAAGGGTAACAAGTGTGTGGTTATCAAAATATTTTTTCAATACTATCAAAACAATGCCAAAAATCAAGAATCCTCAATTTCAACAGTTAGTGAAGGAGCAAGTGGGGGTTAATGTGTCGAGGAATCAATGTAAGAGAGCTAAGATGAGGATGATGAAGATATTGATAGGGGGTATAAGGAAGAATATGCACAGCTATGAGATTATGCTAATGAATGCATGTTTCAAAACCCATCTAGTAGGGTATATGTAGAGGTTGTGGAGAGGCCACTCCCTGATCTTGGGCCTAGATTTGATAGATTTTATGTCTGTTTTGATACATGCAAACGGGGCTTCTTAGTTGGTTGTAGAAGAGTTATAGGATTTGATTGATAGTTTCTAAAGGGTTTATGCAAGGGGGAGTTGTTAGCTGCTGTGAGGAGAGATGCCAATAATCAAATGTTCTCAATAGCTTGGGCAGTAGTGAAGATAGAAAACAAAGATATTTGGTCTTGGTTCCTAAAAAATTTAATGGCTGACCTTGAGATAACCGATGGGGGAGGATGGGCATTCATAAACGACTAACAGAAAGTAATTTTATTGTCAATTAATTCACTCCCTTTTAATATTAATCACTTGCAAATTTTTCCTGACTTGTATTTATTGGTTTGAATTTTTGTAGGGACTTATTCCTGCATTAGCTGAGTTGATGCCACATGCTGAGCATAGAATGTACGCGAGGCACATATATGCAAACTAGTCAAGGAACTTCAAAGGAGATAGACTACAGAAGCAATTCTTGCAGATAACAAAGAGTACGAACATGACTGATTTCATATTAGCCAAACAAAGATTGTTGCAGCTAACAAATGAAGGTTTTGATGTATTCTTCCTAACAGAAGCTAAGCAGTGGTGCCGGGCCTTCTTCAGCGAAGAGTTCAAATGCGATATCATTGATAACAATCTTAGTGAAGCTTTCAATGGCAGAATTTTAAAGGCCAAGTGCAAACCAATCATCAGCATGCTTGATGATATTTGAGTTATAGTTATGACTAGACTGCATAGGCAAAAAGATGAGGCTACGAAATTGAGTAGAAACTGTGGCCCTTAGATTGTGAAGAGATTTGATGCAAACATTGCTGCTAGTAGGTTTTGCCATCCAGTTTGGAATGGAGATAATGGGTATGAGATTATTCAAAATCAGGATAAGTATGTTGTCAATCTAGATAGAAGAAAGTGTTCATGCCAAACTTGACAACTAAATGGAATTCCCTGTGCCCATGTCATTTGTGCTATTCAGATGAAACAAGAAAACCCAGATGATTACCTGCATGATTTGTACAAAAAATGCTCATATCTTGCTTCATACCAATTCATAATGCAGCCTATCAAAAGCAGCAAATTTTGGGAGCCAACAAATCATGAAAGCCCTCTACTTTTACTGCTGAATAAGCAAATAGGAAGGCCAAAAAAGAGACAAAAATGCAGCAGGAAGAGGCATCAAGTCAGAGGATGAGTAGGACTGGGTCAAAGATGAAATGCTCCTATTGCCGCAACGAAAGGCACAATAAGAAAGATTGTGAGCTGACAAAACAGCATCAACAGCAAGATATAATTGTTGATTCAGTGCTAGGGACAGGACCTACTGAAGAGTTTCTTGTTGGGCCTATTGAAGGGAGGACAGAAGGCCTTGCTATAATGCCTACTAAAGAGCAAAAGAAAACCATGATGTAAGGTAAGTATCTTCTTTGTCTTAGTAACTTTACGGTTCTTATTCGATAGAGTTTGATGGTTGACCATGTGTACTAGTTTCTCTTGTGCTTTTCATCTATCATGCACTTATAATTTGAAAAGTTTTCTCCATTTGTTTCCACCATGAAAATGAGTAGATGTCTAATTATTCGTTGTATTTGGTCGCAATCCTAATACAGTACATTGTTGTAAGGCCTACTAAAGGGCTAGAAAAAGACCATGATGTAGGCTCAAGTGCAAGGATAGGGACTAGAATGGGCAGGACAGCAATAACAACAACAACCGAGTCCACTGTTGAACAAACAAAAAAAAAATCATGTAAGTTGTACATCGCTGTGTTTGGTCTTTTATGGGCTGAAATTTACATTTGTTATATCTTTCTCATGTGAGAAGACAAGCAACTGTACAAGTTGCAGAGGTTGCTATAAGAATTGTTGCTGTTAAAAAAGATGTACCACAGTGAACAAGAGGGGCTCTTGGAAAAAGATTAAGGCAATATGGTTATGGGATTTACATAGATGAACGTATTGGAATGATTATTTTGAATGTAAGATTTGTAGGCCTCATGCATTTAAATTTCTGTACTTCAATTCATTCGGTTGACAATATCACTATGTTCTTGTAGCGTTGGAGAACTTCTAAGATACTTCTTTCTCAAGGTGGGCTAACTCAAGAATAAAGGGCGCAGCCAAATAAGAGTGCTCCAAAGAAGAAGAAGATAGTAGGTATATCTGCGAAACAGCCATTCAAAAAGAACCTAGTACCAGTTCCATCTCAACCAATGATTGGGAGCAGTAGTGATGATATGGACCAACACATGACACGTGCTAGAACAAAAATAACCGTCGTCAAAAATAAGAAAAAGGAAAATAAGGTGACAGAAAGCCTAGTTAAAGCACCGTCATATCCAGTTCGAAAGAGTGCTCGGATTATGAATCAATTCAAAGCTCCAAGAGGAAAATGAGATCAGGGTGTCCGAGCAACTGTGGAATTGATTCTAGCGATGAAGACCGGTAAACTAGTGGACTTGTCCGAGCAACAGCTTATTGACTGCTCCAAACTAAACTACGGATGCAAGTGGGGTTGGATGTACCTAGCCTACGAATACATTGCCCAAAACCATGGCATGACCTATGAAAGCAATTACCCTTACAGTGGCGTCGAGGGCACTTGCGGCGAGCGAGCCGCCTCCATTGTTGTAACACGGTTAAAAAGGCATGAGTGAAGACCTGCTATTGCAAGCTGTGGCGAGGCAACCGGTCTCGATCGCCATCGAGGGTGCCAGCCCTGGATTCAAGTAGTACAGCGAGGGTGTCTTCAATGGCCCTTGTGGGGAGACCACTAACCACGCTGTCGTAATCGTCGGATACGAGAAGACCCCCGACAGTGTTGACTATTGGCTGCTCAAGAACTCGTGGGGCGAGAATTGGGGCGAGAAAGGATACATGAGAATGTTGCGAAACTCGAGCGTCCAAGGCGATCTCTGTGGACTCATTACGCAAGCTTCTCTGCCAATTGCATATTAATAGCGCAGTTCAATGGAGCTATTCAGCTTGCTTTCATAATAAAAGTTAATGATTAAAAGAAAAATTAATTCAGTAAATGAATCAAACAAGAGTTTGTTACCCATAACCTAAGTAGCACCGATACCGATACACAACACGCGACATGACTCGACACGACATGCCGACGCATCGTTTCTCAAAAAATAAAGAATTTCGATGTGTTGAGACACGTTGTATATTATATGTATATTTTATATATAAATAAATTATTATTAATCTTCTTCAAATTCATAAATAAATAGATAATAATAAAATTCTAAAATAAATTTACATTGAAAACATTAATTCACCATTCATTAATATCCTTCGTTGTTTCAATTTGACAAATTCATCTCCATTTTAATAAATCCATAAAATTTGGAAAAAAAAAAGTAATTCACATTCTAAACTTGCATATCAGACATGTCGAAAGAAAAAAGAAAAAACTAGAGGGTAAATTGTATATCATGGAAAGTGAAAGTAAAAGAAGATGAGAAGAAAATATTAGGTTTTTCTTCTTTCCTAATTTGTTATTTTTATTATTGATTTATTTTTCACATATATATTTTGATCTTTCATTTATTGAAAATTTTAAAATTGACCTCGTATGTAGGAATCGTGTGCTGGAAACTCACATGTCGAAATTCCGACTCAAGTGTCAAAGAGTGTCGAAAAAATTAACTAGGTGTCGGATTTTCCGACATGTGTTGACCTAGTATCAAAGAGTGTCCAAGAGTACCGGACACATGTTGAAATGTCCGACACAACACGAAGGCTTTCACAAAGTATCGGTGCTTCCTAGCCCGTAACTAATCGCCAAAAAGGGAAAATTTTGGTAATCGACTTTAAATCAAGTCGGTGATTTTTAGGAAAAAAAAAAGTAAATTTAATGTGTTGTGACGAAACACGTGCAAAAGTTGATAAAAGGAAAAGAAAAAGTTGGAAAATTAATTTAAGCTTGAATTGGAGTTGGAAAACCAGTACAGTTATGGAAGAAATTTTAATGATTCGTACCAATTTAGATTTGTAACATTTAAAAAGCGTTAGTAAGAGGTTGCTAATCAAGGCAAATAACGTTGACAACTCAATACAAAGTAGGTAAAGTAGAAAATGGTCATAACTAATTCAAAGTATCGTTGGTAATCCAAAACTAGTTGATAAGCTTTTAATCTAAAAAATTTGGTAAATTGCTATAATTTAGGTTTTGAGAGAGAGAGAGAGAGAGAGAGAGAACTTTTTTTTTTTGGTAAAAATTCAAAGTGTTAATAGCTTATACAAATAAAAGTTGATAATTTAGCACACTAATTGGTAATGTCCATACTATGGAAAATGTTGATAATGGACTCTAGATAAGCCATTGCCATTCAAGAACAGGTACTTGAGCTGTGGCAGGCAAGCCACGGTGGGATCATTGGTGATGTGTTGTTTCAGGGGAGAAGTACACTATCGGTGCCATAAGTTGTGTACGATGCTCACTTTGGTACCAAAAATTTCCGTCAGATCACTTAAGTGCCAAGTTGGAGGAAAAATGATCACTTTGGTGCCACCAGCAAGAAATTCTGGCCAAAATGATTACGTGGCTTTTATATTTAAAAAAAAAATTGACATGGCTTAAGATTGTCCACGGTGGATGGCATAAAACGACGCCGTTTTCCTTTCTTCATAAGAAACAACGTCATTTCATGCCATCCACCGTGGATTCACATAAAAAATGACGTCGCGTTGCTCCATAGCAAAAAATGATGTCGCTAAAGAGGGAGTAAAATAAGGTTCGTATAGGATTCTCGACACCAGCTGTAGCTCGCTCACCCACCATCGTTCACCCACCGTTGTTTGCTTGCCCGCCCTCGCTCGCCCGTCGTTACTCGGCTACCGCTGTAGTTGCGCCGTCATTCACAGTCGTTCTCTGGCTATGTCCCCAACTCTCGCTCACTCATGTTTGTCATTATCTCTACGTGGGTCAATTTAGCGAAAAATTTAGGGTTCCGATGGGCAAGTTAGGGCGTGGAAGGCAAATTGAGGGTACTACTTAGGGGGAAATTAGTGAGGAAAGTGGTGGGGATGTCATTTTTATGGAGACGTGTGGCACCCCGAACCACCTTAGGTCGCCACAGGCACCTATTGCTACACCTAATGAACACTAGTTACATCTCTTAGTAGAAGCGTCGTAGTTCATAGACATTTTTTTTTTCTTTTGAAAACGGTCCCAACGTGACTCATTAGCGGAAGCAAAATTTAATATCGCCATCTCTCCCTCCAACAATCATGATACAATGCACACCACTAAATACCATAGGAAAAGATAAAGCCATGCCACTTTTATTTACATATTTTCGTGATGGATTTTTGCGGGTCGATACAACAAAAGAAAGCCAAGATTTTCAGCTACACTTGGCCACATCCCAAAAAGATAATACGATCCCTAAAGTAATCACATGACGTCCTCCATCTAACAGCATCGGCTACTCCCAAAAAGAAACACCAGCTCTCTACCCCTCACGCAATCATCACACCCATCCTGGTGCGTCGGGCGGTGGTGGCGACAACATCCCCCTAAACACTCCATCTCGGCGGACATGAACTGACAGAAACTCCTGAATAATGAGGCCCTCAGCCAAGCCTACATCGTACATAACCAGCACTTGCACTCGCGCAAAAGTCAGTCCAGGGACGAGGATGCAGTCGATCTACGAATACTCTACATCTACATCCGATAGGAGGCCATAGAAGGCGCCTCACGTGACGGTTGGAAGTGGCATCTTTCTAATATGAAATGTTGGTCCCCGAAGGGGTGAGTACAACCACTCAATAGGTAAAGGACCAATAAACCACTCAATGCATCATGCAATACAATCATCACAATCATAGCATCACATGTCATTAAAGCATCCATGCACAATTTACCTTGATATCATGCACATGTCATCATGCCTCATGTACATACATCATCATATAGTCATCACCATCATGTCATACGCTTACCAATATCATGTCACATGTACCATCATGCCATAGGTGCACATACATCCATGCACTTACCATCATCATGCATCCATGCACTCATCATCATCATATCACATGTACCATCATCATTACCATGCATCCATGCACTCATCATCATCATATCACATGTACCATCATCATTACCATGCATCCATGCACATATCATCATCATAGCATGCATACACCATCATGCATAATTCAATTTCAATTTCTCAATTTCATCCTTTCATTTTGAATTGCCTCATTTCTCTTTCCCGGGACCAATGTTTGCACCCCACCTGGCATCGCGAGAACCATCCGGCACAATACCTGCCAGGCATCTCGTACCCCAACTGGCATCACGAGGCATCCCTCGACACAATACCTACCGAGCTTCCGACTCCCCACGCTCCGAGCATCTCGAAACTCCCGAGGACCCTCCGGCATTCAGCCATTCAAGGCCACCAAGCAACCGGCCGTACCCTTCTAGCCAGGCATCTCGACACTCCCGGGGCATCGTCGGTTCACACCTTCGACAGCCTTCTCACTTATCTCAATTCACATCTTCAATTATAGTTCAATTTTAACATGGCATGTGATGTGATGGCAATCAAGATCATTTTCATCCTTTGATTCATACATGCATCTCCAATCATCATCATACATGCAGCAAGACATAATCAGTCATAACAATACAATTCATGGAGTCCATACAATTTAGAATAGTCCATTTATCATGCCTTTTTGAAGTTTACTAAATTCCAGCTTGTACCATTTTAGAAAACATTTAAATTAAATATCCATATGATTCTCAAAAATTATGAAATGAGAACATGTGATAGACAAGACAATAAGATAACAATTTCATGAAGAACACATTCCCTAAAGAGTTTCAAACAAGAAGATATAATTCAATCAAATACAGCATGCAATTTCGGATAGAAACAGATTGCGTAGTTTTTGAAATAATTCGATTAAAATACCAGAATGACATCCAAAAATTATGAAATTTTACCAGGTTATATTTAAGACACTAACGTATATTTTTCATGCAGACATTTAGGCCAGATTTGTTTTAGATAATTTTCTATAGACGTTCGAAGCTCCTGATTCTAGCACCGAAACGTCCAGTATAGCTATCTCCGAAATATCGAGTTTTCACCACTTATTCTTCTTTGTTTCCTCTGAAATTTGGATATTTTTTTACTGAAGAGGTCCTATACAACTTTCATCAAGGGATATAAATGACATTTCCAAAGAATATCCACCATATGGGTCCAAGAATTCTCGGGTGTCCAGTACCGTGTTTTCAGATTTACCGTCTTCAAGAGAAAGTTGATTCACTAGGCTAAACTTGCTCATTTTACCTCAAATTTGAGTATGTTAGTCTTTAGGATGTTCTCTACAAGTTTCATGAAGAACTAGAAGGGAAATTCTCGGTAAAAAGCAACATGCAACCCACAAAACTACCAAAAGGTCAGCAAAGCAGTTCCAGATCTAGTGTCTTCGTAGGAAGAGGGTTTTTCCCCTTAAATCTCAACCATTTTGTCCCAAATTCTAGTATGTTATATTTTGAGATTTTTTCTACAACTTTTATGAAGGAGTTGAAGTCAAAATCTAACTCGAAACATGCATGCAAGCCTCCACAAGTTTCTAGGTCGGGCGATTTACATGAAATCAGCAAGCATATTTCAAGAACAAACCACATTAGCTTCGGTTCCTTACCTCTAAACACCCAAGAATTCAACCACACATGCAAGAAACACATGCAAGAGTAGAAATTGATCCTATGCCTCTAAAATCAAGCAGACGGCGGCACACGGACGGCACACACGGATGGCGAACGGGCGGCGACGGGCGGCGATGGGCGGACGGCTCCTTCTCTTGGCTTCCCCTTCTCTCTCGCCACTCTCTCTCTCTCTTTCTCTCTCTCTCTCTCTTTGAGTTGGCCAAATCCTCAACCGGCCACTCTCTCTCCCCCTTTTGTTTTCCCTAAACTCCATCATTAGCAATCATGATGTGCCTCCTCACAAGGCAATGCATGGAACCCTCTTTTTGCCACTTGGCAAGGCTCATGCAAGATGGGCTTGGGCTTGGGCTTGGAAGAAGTGGGCCGGCCACTCCTCCCCTCCTTGGTCAACGGTCACACTCCTTGGGCTTCAATGGGCCGGCCATTCGGCCCACCGAGAGTCCAAGCTATTGGGCCTAAGGCCCAACATAATTAAAATCAAATTTTAACCTTCTTTTTAAATACTAATTAAATCCTTATTGGACTAAAGTACTATAGGGTAAAATTAAATAACTAAACACTTAAAATCACAATTCCATAGATTCTAATTCACGATACATGTGGCCAAAGATAAGTCATCCTCTTCCAAGATTTATCCATTTAGACTCGGCCATAGATCTCAATACAAGACACCAATTGGAGCACCCCTAATGGCTGGCAAAGAATTTCAGGATGCCACAAGACGGAATAGAAAAATTGATTCTTCCATCGTTCGTTTGTTTTCTGTTGTGGGGACCGAATAGAAAAATAGGGCACGGAGGAGCTTGACTTAGAGGGAAATAGTGGTAGCACCGAATTTGTTTATTTAATTAATTAGACTGGGGGGACCGAATGTAAATGTGATTAAATTGAAAAATGGGTGGTAGGGACCTTACTTTGTTTATTTAATTCGGTTTCTTTTGTTTCTATAAATGCACTGAATTGAGGAGATTTTAGTCGCATTTGTTTCTAACAAGGACCTACATGTGAAGTTGTCGATTCTATCATGTGGTCCCAACCAAACGACAATGACTCTTTTTCTTTTTTTCTTTTTTCATTGGGTGCAACATCAACATGGACGTGAATCAGGAATCAGGTATGCGTCATTGTTTGCTACGATGGAGAGTTTGTTGTTGGCACTGAAGATTAGGAATATAGTGGTGAAAATAAAGGTACTATCTATGTCAATGTTTCAAAGCCATCATATATTGATTTTCTGAGGGATTTGTGTATTTTTTACGATGCAAAGTGCAAAAACTACATTACTACGTTCCTGTGAAGGATTTGAAGGATGGGTTGAGATTTTTTAATGATGATAATGGTATTAAGGATATCATTTATTATTATCTTCATGATAAAGAAGCTAAGGTATATGTTGAGTATTATAGTGAGGATGAGAATGAGGATGGGGATAAGGATGAGGATGGGAATGAGCAGAGCACCACTGAAGGAGGAGAAGTGAGGGATCCTGTTCAAGCGAGTAATCAGGTCGACGATGAGTTTAGGTTAGATGAAAGGTAAAATGAGAGGGAGAGAAGTCATATTGATAGAGATGAACAAAGAGAGAGATGTCCTGAAATCTTGGGTAAAGATGTAAGCGATGAAAACTTCATTGAATTAGAATGGAAAATTGCTTTATTCAGTGAATCAGAAGATGAATGTCTGGCATTAGTAAATTTCCCAAGTGACGACGAAGATGATGAACTCACACAGTCAAGAAAAAAGCAAAGGGAATTTTTGAGAAAAAAAACTTGCAGCTTTAGCAAAGAGGCCGAACCAGTAAATAAGGATGGAGATCTAGCTGAAGGTAATAGAAGTAAAGATGAAGAAAGCTGCGATGATCAAGTTGCTAGTTCATAAAATGAGCTTAACAATGATGATGAAGAACCTACTCATCGAAGAAAAAGTAAGTACATTTGCTATTATCCAACTGTTGATAAACCTGTTTTGTCAGTGGGCATGAGATTTGACGATGCCAAACAGTTCAAAAAAGTTGTTGTGAAGAACTCCATTGGTGAACAGAGGAGCGTTAAATTCATTAGAAACATGAAGAAATTTGTGAGAGTCAAGTGCTCACAACCCAATTGTTCGTGGAAGCTCTATGACGCGCTGAGTAAGAATGGGTCATTCCAAATTAGGTCCTTCCAGGAAGAGCATACTTGTCCAATTATCTTTAACAATAAAAGGGTAACAAGTGTGTGGTTATCAAAGTATTTTTTCAATACTATCATAGCAATGCCCGAGATCAAGAGTCCTTAATTTCAACAGTTAGTGAAGAAGCAAGTGGGGGTTAATGTGTCGAGGAATCAATGTAAGCAAGCTAAGATGGTGGTGATGAAGATATTGATGGGTGGGTATAAGGAAGAATATGTGCAGGTATGGGATTATGCTAGTAAATGCATGTTTCAAAACCCATCTAGTATGGTATATGTAGAGGTTGTGGAGAGGCCACTCCCTGATCTTGGGCCTAGATTTGATAGATTTTATATCTGTTTTGATGCATGCAAATAAGGCTTCTTGGCTAGCTGTAAAAGAGTTATAGGATTGGATGGAACCTTTCTAAAGGGTTTATGCAAGGAGAGTTGTTAGCTACTGTGGGGAGAGATGCCAATAATTAAATGTTCTTGATAGCTTGGGCGGTAGTGAAGATAAAGAAGAAGGATATTTGGTCTTGATTCCTAAGAAATTTAATGGCTGACCTTGAGATAACCGATGGGGGAGGATAGACATTCATGAGCGACCAACAGAAGGTAATTTCATTGTCAATTAATTCACTCCCTTTTAAAATTAATCACTTGCATATTTTTCCTAACTTGTATTTATTAGTTTGAATTTTTGTAGGGACTTATTCTTGCACTAGCTGAGTTAATGCCACATGTTGAGCATAGAAGCACATATATCCAAACTGGTCAAAGGAACTTCAAAAGAGATAGACTGCAAAAGTAGTTCTAGCATATAGCAAAGAGTACGAACGTGGTTGATTTCAGATTAGCCAAACAATGATTGTTTCAGCTGACAAATGAAGATTTTAATGCACTCTTCCAGACAGAAGCTAAGCACTAGTGTCGAGCCTTCTTCAGCGAAGAGTTGAAATGCGATACCATTGATAACAACCTCAGTGAAGTTTTCAATGGCAGAATTTTAGAGACTAGGTGCAAACCAATCATCGGCATGCTTGATGATATTCGAGTTATGGTTATGACTAAACTGCATAGGCAAAGAGATGAGGCTACGAAATGGAGTAGAGATTGTGGCCTTAGGATTGTGAAGAGATTGGATGCAAATATTGCTACTAGTAGATTTTGCCATCCAGTTTGGAATGGAGATAATGAATATGAGATTATTCAAAATCAGGATAAGTATGTTGTCAACCTGGATAGAAGAAAGTGTTCATGCCGAGCCTGGCAACTGAATGGAATTCTTTGTGCCCATGCCATTTGTGATATTCAGATGAAGCAAGAAAACCCAGATGATTACCTACATGATTAGTACAAAAATAGCTCATACCTTGCTTAATACCAATTCATGATGCAGCCTATTAAAAGCAGCAAATTTTTGGAACCAACAAATCATGAAAGCCCTCTACCTTTATCGCTAAAGAAGCAAATAGGAAGACCAAAAAAGAGACGAAGAATGCAACAAGAAGAGGCATCAAGTTAGAGGATGAGTAGAACTGGATCAAAGATAAAATGCTCCTATTGCCACAAGGAATGGCACAATAAAAAAAGGTTGTGATCAAAAAGCAGCATCAACAACAAGATGTAATAGCTGATTCAGTGCTAGGGACAAGACCTACTAAAGAGTTTCTTGTTTGGCCTATTGAAAGGGAGGACAGAAGGCCATGTTGTAATGCTTACTGAATGACAAACAGAAAGCCATGCTGTAAGGTAAGTATCTCTTTATCTCAGTAACTTTATCTCAGTAACTTTGCAATTCTTATTCAATAGAGTTTGATTGTTGACCATGTGTATTGTCTTCTCTTGTGCTTTTCCTCTGTCATGCACTGTAATTTGAGAAGTTTTCTCCATTTGTTTCCACCATGAAAATAAGTAGATGTCTAATTATTCGTTGTAGTTGCTCATAATCTTAATACAGTACATTGTTGTAAGGCCTACTAAAGGGCTAGAAAAAAGCCCTGTTGTAAGCTTAAGTGCAGGAATAGGGACTGGAATGGGCAGGACATCAACAATAACAACTGAGTCCACTATTAAGCAAACAAGAAAAAAATATCATGTAAGTTGTACATCACTGTGTTTGGTCTTTTATAAGCTAAAATTTACATTTGTTATATGTTTCTCAAGTGAGAAGACAAGCAACTGCACAAGTTGCAGAGGTTGCTACAAGGATTGTTGCTGCTGAATGTGATGCACCAGTGAGCAAAAAGGGCTCTTGGAAAAAGATTAAGGCAATATGGTTATGGGATTTACACAGATGAATGTACTGGAATAACTATTTTGAATGTAAGATTTATAAGCCTCATGCATTTAACTTGTTGTACTTCAATTCATTTGGTTCACAATATCACTATGTTCTTGTAGCCTTCGGGAACTTCGGAGGTACTTCTCTCTCAAGGTGGACCAACTCAAGAATCAATGGCGCAGCTAAAGAAGAGTGCTCCAAAGAAGAAGAACACAGCGAATATAGCTGCAAAACAGCCATCCAAAAAGAACCCGACACCAATTCCATCTCAACCAACGATTGGGAGTAGTAGTGATGATATGGACCAACACATGACACGTGCTAGAACAAAAATAGCCGCCCTCAAAAACAAGAAAAAGGAAAAATAAGGTGATAGAAAGCCCAGTTAAATAACCTACACATCCAGTTTGAAAGAGTGCTCGGATTATGAATCAATTCAAACCTCTAAGAGGAAAAATGAGATCATGGTGTTGTCAATATTGACTGATGGGAGGGTGTTGGACATGGTCTCTTTTTATGTGGTGCTAGACATGGTCACTTTTCATGTTTTTCTTTTTTAGGAGGGTGTTGGATATTATATCATTGTTGGTAGTTTTTGCCTACATATTACCATTGTTTTTTTTTTTTAAGAGGGTGCTGAACTTTCGGTGATTAGAGAGTGAAGTTAGACATGTTTTTCTTTTCCTTTGTAAACAATCAATCAATGTTAATGGCAAGTACTGAATGATTATTTTCTTTTGTGTTGGTTTCGGCTAGAATGCTAGCAAGTCAGCTATGCTGTATATTTTATTTTTGTTATTGCTGTAATGTTGCTGTTGTTGGTTGAAGTTGTGGATTATAATGAATTTGTGGGATTCTGGTTATATGTGCTACTGCAAGAACATTTTGGGTGCTAGTACATCTTATTGCATCAACACTTGTATGGACTGGTATAAGAAGATGCACCAGCAACCCAATTGATGCAAGAATAAGGTGCAAGAACAAGGTGCATTTGGAATGTGACATTTGGCACTAACATGTTCTTTTTTAAAAAACTTGTGCAACATAAGTGATCACTTTATAATCGTGACTGGCACTCAAGCGATCACTATTTACAACTTGTGGTATTGAAATGGTCAATCATGAATTTGGCACCATCCTTTAATTTCGTCATAGTTTGTAGTTGCAGCAAACCAACAAACTAGCAAACCAGCAAACTAATAAACCAGCAAACCAGTAAACCAACAAACCATTACCAAATAAAAAATACAGCCAACCATTACCAAAAGCTTTCAATGCAGCAAACTATTACCAAATAAAAAATGCAGCCAATCATTATATTTGAAGCAAAAACTAACCAAAACAAATATTGGCAATACACAACTAAACAACAAAACTTTTAAATGCCCACAACTAATACATTCCAAGTCCAACCTTGCATTTCTACCCATAAATTACAACAACATAACCTTCTGCTCCATACAAAAATTGCAGCAAACCAAAAACACATTTTACTTATAAATAATCTAATACAAGTGCATATTTCACGTCTTCGATTATAGTAGACATACAAACTTCTTCTCATTACTCACTTTGCATTTGAATAAACTACGCACGAGAATAAGAACATAATCAACGCTCGATAAAAGTTTCTCTCAATTTTCAACCTTGAAACCTCCCTCTTCAAATGGTCCACTAGAGATGCTAAACCCTTCATTTGAGCTTGCATTGAATCGACATCCTCCAACTCATCCATTAACATAGGTGGAGGTTGATTTCGGCCTTCAAGTAACTCCAATATCACCTATGTCGCTCGATCAAAAAATTTCTTATCAAACCATTTGAAATATTGTCACTTCAACCGTTCTCTATATCTGCCGCACCCATGGAATCTTCTCCCGAGATTCAACCAAGTCCAAGATGTTCTTCTTGGACTCGATAACCCACAAGAATTAGAGCCGCTGCTAAAGCTTCCGTCCTCCATTTGCAAGAGCGAGCTGATAACTTTGGGAGAAAATCGAAGTATGCACTTGAAATGGTCGAATTGTGGATTTAGGGTTTTCAACTTCTAGTTCTAGTCGAAATTGGGGATTTAGGGTTTTTTATTTAGGGGAAAACAGTAAACGGCATCGTTTTGTTCTTTATATGCTGATTGTATTCTCTGGCGATCCACGCCGACGTCAAAAATTAATAAAAAAAACTACCACGTAGGATTTCCTGCCAACAAATCGACAGGGGCACCAAAGTGATCGGTTTTCAAAATTTTTAGCACTTAAGAGCGAGCATGACAAAATTTCTATTTCTCGATTTCTCTACTTCTCTATTCCACGGAATAGGTTTGGAACAGAAATCCGTTTGGTAACGCAATTTGATTTTTCTATTTCCGAAACAAATTTCTATTCCAGAAATAGAAAAATCGAAGAAATCAGAAGCTAGAAGTTTTAACTTCTCAGTTTCTGAAATAGAAATCAGCAGCTAAAATTAGACCATATAAAAGAACATTGTGCTTTCTTACTAACTTAATTCATTCATAACCACAACTTCACAAATTATTGCTAATTTTCTTTTTCTTATTTTGCTCGTGTTTTTTTTTTCAATTTTTTTTGATAACTTCCTTCGTTTGGATGAAAGACAATCGAATGGGTCCCCAATTTTCAAAAACGACCAAAGTTTTTAAGTGCTTACTTAAAAACAATGGGGTTCTTTCCTCTTAGAAAGGGCATGCGTATGGCCAGTTGAAGAAAAAGTTCTTACGCAATAGATGAATAAAATACGTGCCTAGAAATTTAACCTGGTTTCTTTATGGTTTCAAAATTCTTGCAAAATCAAAATAATTAGATTGTTACACAATCTTGAATTTTAATTCGAATGCAAGAGATTCAAGAGAATCTCTCTCTTTGCTATGCGAGGGCCATTAAAGGTTCATTGAGCAACAATAAAAAAAAAAAAATTAAGGATGAGCAACTGGACTGATTTAATTCGAGAATCAAAATAAACCGTCCTTCCCCCGATTGGTTCCTAACCATAAATGTTACTTCAAGGTAGAATTCTCATATATTCCTTTGCACCATCAATTTTATTTTGTTGATAATCTTGTATAATACTAGTCTTTGATAACATAACAAGGCTATATAGGCCCTATTGATGGCACCCATATTCATGCTTCCGCAGTACTTGTCTGAACTTACGCAGGATGAGCTTGCAAATAATACATTGACCGAGGAGGGAAACCAAATAAATATGCTTATGAAAACCATTGCTAATAAAATGGCAAAGGATAATAATATGCCGGAAATTCCATGAAATTGTATTTTCAACTTTTGTAATGTATTAGTATTATTTTAACTATTATTTTGTATTTGAGGATTTCCTATGTTGTTTTAGTATTATTTCAACTATTATTTTGTATTTGAGGATTTACTATGTTGTTATCTAATCAATTTTTATTCCTAGAAATAAAAATTTTATTCTGTTATCAAACGGATTTCTGTTCCAGAAATATAAATTTTGAGTTGTTATCAAACGAGTTTCTTTGTTCAGAAACTTGTCCGGGGAATAGAAATTGAGAAATCAATTTCTGAAATAGAAATTTTGTCGTGCACGCCCTAAGTGATCCGACGGAAACTTTTGGCACCAAAGTGAGCGCTGGTCACAACTTATGGCGCCGATAGTGTACTTCTCCCGGCAAGAAGGGAGGCCTGGCCTATGGTGATGTTGGGCTGTTAAACATGGCGGGTCCAATGAGGCATTGGAGAGAGATGCCGTCCTCCATGTTCACCCGAACCAACGTGTCCACAATGGGGTGGGTCACATTCTTTGATATAGTATAAAACTAAGAAGTCTCTTCTCCATCATTTATCTTATAACAAATTATCTATTTTTTGGCCCTCTTATCTCAAAAGCTCACTTTCTTGGTAAATTGTTTATAAATTGCATTTCTAAAATATATATCTCAAATTATTAATATTTTTCCTTATTATACTGATGAATGCTTTTATACATAGCATTTAAGACATTGGAGGAATATATAGAAATACACTAAAAATTATACACAATGAGGTATCTTGATATTTTTCTATAAATAGTTCATAGATGATTTTAATTTTTGTCAACAAAATATAATGATATTTCACTACCAATTTCAGAAAAATAAAATCTTACTTTATGCAATTTTTTATTTAATAAATTAATTTGCTTAATAATTTATCCATAAATATGATTGACAATGTGGAAAAGAAATAGATTTAGGATCCTTAATTTAAATTGGAATTGAATAATAGAGGGCAATTTTCTCTTTTTGGTAAAATGGGTGGACTTAATCATTTATTAGGTTCATTTATAATGATATGCCGTTTATATAAAATAAAATAAAATAAATGTACATGATATGATGTAAACATATCCAACTTTAATATTGCGATTCACCGAACAATGAACATGATATAAAAAAATCCGAGGATTCCATATCTTATCATATCCAGTCATATTCAAATTAAAAACCCGGATGACCAAACATAGCCATAAGGATTGGAAATAGCGCCACCCTTAAAAAAAAATACCCCGTCAATTGAAGCTATACACACTGGGAAATTTGATTCTATCCAATTGATTGTTAGCTAGACCATCCACATCCGATTCGCTTTAAGTATGCATCTACAAACCTGCAATTTTATTTCGAGTGGACATGTATAAACAATTTACAATTGCAAAACATTCGGTTTTTAACCTAAACAGCAGCATTCATTTGGGAAAGAAAACGAAGAGGTCAAAAGCTAATCGGTGAAGGAAATGAATCTTGACTGGATCGATTGCAAAGTTCCATGATTAATCAAGTTGCTCATGAGGATCTACAAATAGACATGGCTTGACATGTATAGACAATTCACAATCGTGTAACATTCACATTTTTACCTAAACAGAAGCATTCATTTGGGACAGAAAAAGAAGAGAAAATGACTGACCATATTATTAGCAAAGTTCCATGATTTATTACCATAATCTTGAGGATATATAATTAACGTGGCTTGCTCATGTTTCTCTACATTGGCCCAAAGCACACTACCAAGCCATCAATCCATCGTTGATACGCTTCGGCATTCGACAATGGCTCCATGGCTCGAGAGGCAAATCAAGGTCTACATGTTGATGGTATCGTTATGTACAGGGGCTTGGACTTCGGCCGTGACGCCCCCAAATTCCACATTGGCCGAGTTCGAGCAATGGATGGCCCGCCACGGACGGACTTACAAGGATAATCTCGAGAAGGAGAAGCGGTACGGGATCTTCCTAGAGACCTTGCGCTTCATCGAAGACTTCAACACCAAAGCGGCTAATCAGAGCTACAAAGTGGGTCTGAACCAATTTTCGGATTTGACCACGGAAGAGTTTGTCCCGAGATACACCGGGTTTAGAGCGACGTCGAGGAGCTCGAATTCATCCGCGACCACCACTTTCAAGTACAGTACGACTCAAGTCCCGGATAGTTTAAACTAGGTCGAGAAAGGAATTGTTGGCAGCATAAAAGATCAGGGAGAATGCGGTAAGAGAGTAACAAAATCTTACTATATTATTGTCCAAAGGCACGTTATTTTCTGGTCTTGTGATTTTTTTCTTTTTATTTCAAAGCAAGCGAAACAATATAATCCTCCGAGGTCCTTAACCCAATATTTTCTTGTCTTGTGGCTTTGTTTGCGTACAATTTTTTCATATGAAACAATGAATATTCTCTGTAGCCCTCGAAAACAATCAACAGATGTGCTACCTAAGCTCAATAAAACATTTTTAACAATAATGATGTGTAATATATTATATATGGTGGATAAGAGACAATGGATTTTTCACTACGTTAACGCATTTCTCTCTGGGTGGCTCGGGACTATGGGATTCAATGGATCTATTGGCAGAAAAATTATACTATTCCATAATTGGTTTAATTCAAACCGCATAATTGAATTCATAAAACTAAATCATGTTCCAATTCAAAATAGGTCATCTAAGGTAATTCGAACCACATAGTTGCATGCTGCCAACTGAATTACATTATTGCGGCACTAACCACAAGTAGCACGTGAGAAATATTTCGGCATAACTTTAGTCCTAGTGACTCTGAATCATACACTATCAAGCTAATTCCGGTGTTTATTCCATCAGCATACATACACTAGCCATAACCACCGTTGCGCTTCTCATTTTAATTCTTGAATAGGATCTTACTGGGCATTCGCAGCGACTGCAACTGTGGAATCAATTCTAGCGATGAAGACCGGTAAACTAGTCGACTTGTCCGAGTAACAGCTTATTGACTGCTCCAAACTAAACTACGGATGCAAGTGGGGTTGGATGTACCTAGCCTACGAATACATTGCCCAAAACCATGGCATGACCTATGAAAGCAATTACCCTTACAGTGGCGTCGAGGGCACTTGCGGCGAGTGAGCCGCCTCCATTGCTGTAGCGCGGTTAAAAGGGTATGAGTGAAGACCTGCTATTGCAGGCTGTGGCAAGGCAACCGGTCTCAGTCGCCATCGAGGGTGCCAGCCCTGGATTCAAGCAGTACAGCGGGGGCGTCTTCAATGGCCCTTGTGGGGAGACCACTAACCACGCCGTCGCAATCGTCGGATACGGGAAGACCCCTGACAGTGTCGACTATTAGCTGCTCAAGAACTCGTGGAGCGATACTTGTGGCGAGAAAGGATACATGAGAATGCTGCTGAACTCGGGCATCCAAGGCAGTCTCTGTGGACTCGTTACGCAAGCTTCTCTGCTAGTTGCATATTAATAGCGCAGTTCAATGGAGCTATTCTGCTTGCTTTCATAATAAAAATTAATGATTAAAAGAAAATTAAATTCAGTAAATGAATCAAACAAGAGTTGATTACCCATAACCTAAGTAGCACCGATACTGACACACAACACGCGACATGACACGACACGACATGACATGCCGACGTGTCATTTCTAAAAAAATAGAGAATTCCGATGCATTGAGACACATTGTATATTATATGTATATTTTATATATAAATAAATTATTATTAATCTTATGCAAATAAAAGTTGATAATTTAGCACACTAATTGATAATGTCCATACTATGGAAAACGTTGATAATTTCATGAAAACGTTAGGAACTACCAACATGATACTTGGAAAAAAATTCACTGCTCACTCTTTTAACTAAAAGTTATGCAAGATCCCTTGGCATTCATCTGGCCGGTGGCACCTCCACGACGGCCACTAGCGCTTGTACCCCAAAATAGAGGAGACCCGTGGCCTCCGCGGATCGCCGTGACAGCGGTTGCGGGTCGGGTGGTGTTGGCTGCGCCGGGGGCACTAAAGGATCACTGGAACGCCTCAGCATAGGTGGAGCAACGTTCGGACGGCCCGACTCTGGCTCGGGATGACGAATCAAGAATCGGATCTCACTCAGGCATTTCGTCGAGCAGGTAGAGGGCGCTGCTTAAACAGAGGGGTCTCGGCTCCGCCAGGATACAAACCGAAGCCGAGGCCTTCACCGAACAACAACAACGCTACAACAGCCAAAGGAGGGAGAAAATGGGGAGGGAGTTCGCGCACCGACGGGCGATGGAGGCTTCGGCTGTCTGTCTTCGGCGCACCGACTGGCGACCCACCGGTCGTCCTATTCAATGCGGCTCTAGCTAGGGCGCCTACTCTACCGCCATTGAAGGCGCCCGCCCATCCGTCCGAGTCTCCCTCTGGTCTTTGCGCTGCTCCACACGCATCGCCCTCCTCTGCCCCTTTTCCCTCTTTCTAGGTTGCCCTACGTGCATGGTGCGCAACACGAGGAAGGCAGGAAGAAAAAGATGAAGGAGTGGGCCGGGCCGTGAGGGGGGAGCTGGGGCCAGATTGGCCTGGGCCTGCGCTAGTGGAAGGAGAAGAAGGAGGGGTGTTGGGCGCAAAGGCCCAGCCTAGGTGGGGCCCCCATTTTTTAAATATAATTAATTTATCCGGGGATATGGTAAAATAATAGAAATAAAACTTAGTAAAAGCAAATAAAAACTAAGACCTAGGTAATGCAAAAGTCATTTTTGTTAGGGCCAAACTAATCCCTAATTTTTTTATGCAATTTTTATCATAAATTTCTAGCCAAAATTTAATTGTTAACAGCACTCGATCTTTTTGGTCCTTTCAAGCATATTAGCAATTTCAATTCTATTAAGCTATTCATCTTCATGGCCCTTTCAAGCTTTACCAAACATCCTCATCTAGGCTTGTTCACCATTATCAAGTCCATCCAACTATTCACTTGATCTATGTACCTCCAAGCCATCACGAATATCCCCATTCTTCTCAGCTTGTTCATCCTCAATCAGGGATCTTCCAAAAGTTCAACTTATCTAAAGATCTTCCAGCTCGTAGACATCTTTATTGCCCAAAAGATACCTTATTCACCTCAAATATCAGCAAAGCACTTAAGACAATGGCAACGCACTCCTAATGTTAAAATCTGGTGCTATTTATGACAACATTTGCTTTTCAACCTAGCATAAATCACTTAATACCACTCAACCAATACACACGTTAGTAGCCTTTGATTATCTTTGTCATCTTTAGAACAACATAGGGATTTTCCCAACAATTGTGGCCAAATTAATTTTCTAAAACGGTTTTAAAGTTAATGAGCCAAATTAAATGTGATATGGGACTAGTAATAAAAGCCATTGAGATATAGGATCAAAAAATGATGGATGATATGATTAATCAAATAGTCACGCATGAGAACAATTGATAACACAATTGTCGTGGTAAGCTCTCTCAAATTTCTTTCTTTTGTTTGACACAAGTTGGTGGTATGTCTAAGTTAAAGGCCCGACATTTATGGGGCTAGAACTAAAGAACATTAGAACTGGAGTACGTCAGAACTTGCGTCACAAGGAGATCAAATACTCGTAGTTAGGATCTAAAGAATGTCAAAACCAATACTACAAAGATATTGGGCGTTTGCAATGTGGATCCGAGCACATTTGAAGAACGTCAGAATCAACGCTGTAAGGACATCAACTGTTCATAGACAGAATCTGAAGAACATAACCAAACCTTTTGAACAAGCATCAAGAGTAATGTGATTAGCCTCCTTATGATTCCTACATTCTTTTATTAAAATGTGCGAACAATATTTTGAAAGTACGTGTATGGGCATTTTTAATTTCGCTACAAATCATTTTGGTTCAAATTTACCTTACTTACCAAAACAAATCCCAATAGCAGCTGCTAGCACCTGGCAAAGCAATGGCACGATTATGACAGATGGCGGCTGATCATATGCGAGAAAGGACACAATAGGACTTTGTTGAGGCCGATCTTTTTGTTTTGGAACCTATTGAAGCTTTTATAGCATCTAATGCTGGAACTTGAAACAGAGAAGACACTCAAGAACTCATACGAAAAAATGTTCTCATCTCTTCAAATGGGAGAATTCGTTTTCCTAATTTTTTGAAGGGTATCTTTGACCTAAAATACTTTCCATTGATTACTCATTTTTGACCTCCGAAAAATCCGGAGGCAGTTATTGGGACGGTCAGCTACTATCCAAAAGGGCTAATGCATGAAGATCTACTCTTCAAAATGCCAAGGTTAGAATTCTTGGATCTCACGTTCAATTATATGTGAGAAGAATGGAGTATTTGGTTCAATTTTGAAAATGAACTTTGATACTTTAAAAATCCTTAACCAATTGCTAGGGTGTTTGGCAAAAAAAATTTGGACCAATTTAAACAAATGCCAACATTGGCAAAACTAAAAGCCCAAGGGCAGGTGACCTTTTAGCATTCTCGAAAGGCAAATTCAAAGTTTTAAGGACTTTTCCTCTCCCCATCTTGTGCTCACTAGCTTTCTCAAATTCCATCTTTGCCCTTGAGGGCCAAATTTGAGTGATGTGACATTGGCCGAGGAGTTCAAGGACACTGTATGAGGCCCCCCACGGCCAAATCTGAGGACACTTTGATTTGTTGGGAATTCAAGGAGGACGTCATGGACATTGGCCGAGGGTCAAGCAACGCCAGCCGATGCCTCGCGCATCTACATCTAAAGCCACTTTGAGCCCTACTCGAGCACGGCCGAGTTTGAGATGGAGAGATCTTGAGACGTAAAGGCGGGGTTTGAGAGGGCAACGGTATGGTAGGCTGATGGTGGGAACAGTTGGGCTATCCTTGGTGGGGTGGCCCGAGGTCGCCAGCTCTAATGATTCACAGTTGGATTGTTGGGTGCTCAAGATTTACTCTCTTTAAAAAATGTTATTTGCATTTGATAAAATCCTTTTACCCTAAAGTCTTTACATTTCCACAAAGAATTCTCCAAACGCGGAACAACACAAGGCTCCCTTTGCTTACTACAGCTCTAATCATGTCTTACCTTGCAAATGTGGAATGGTTTCCTACATTTTGAAAGCATAATTTATATTGTCAATATTTCTCTTTCGGGAGAAAATTTGACATCACTACGCGAATAATAACGTGACTTCATGTGTCGGGTCTACTGGTGTGGATCTTGAAAACATCATGCATTCATGATGCAACACATGTATGGATGACATGGCAGAGGATGTATATTACATGATAGGGAGAATTACCAAAAAAGTCCTAAACCTATTGTAATTGTGCCAATTCAGTCCTAAACTTTTTTTTTGGCCAATTTAGTCATAAACCTTTTACAGTTGTGTCAATTCAGTCCATCCGGCTAAAATTGGCCGGCTGGAGCTAACGTGGACCGGCGAACGCTGACGTGCCATTTTTAAATATTTTTTTATTTTTTTTCAAATTATTAATATTTTTTTGGAATTTTTTAATTCTTTTTTTTCAATCATCTTTTTCGCCTCCTGGCCGGCCAGCGCCGGCTGGAGGCGAGGGTCGGCGAGGTCAGCCTCGCCGGCCAATGGCGAGGCTCGCCCCCACCAGTCGAAGGCAAGGGCCGGCAAGGGCGAGGCCCCGCCAGATCTGGCGAGGTCAGCCTCGCCGGCCGCTGGCGAGGGTGAGGCCTCGCCAAATTCGGCGAGCTCAGCCCTCGCCAAGGCTGGGGCGGAGGCGGGGAGACGATCAACCGGGCGGGGAGAGGGAATCGGGGGGAGGCGAAGCCGAGCTGAGGAGACGATCGGACGCCTGATTTGAGGGCCGGTCCGAGGGACGTCGAAGCTCGCTGCATCGTTCGGTTGCAAGTGGACGCTGCCATTGACGCCGAGGTTCGGCTAATGGAATCTAAGAGCTTCGCGGCGGTCGGAATCAAGCCGAGTTGTTCGTTCCGGTGGGGCGAATCGTGGGGAATTCGGCGGAGAGACTCGTCTTCTTCGTTGCGGTGCGCGAGGGCGTCCGATCGTCTCCTCAAGTCGGCTCCGCCTCCCCCCGATTCCTTCTCCCCGCTCGGTCGACCGCCTCCCCCGCTCCGCCGCTTCTTCTCTTCCAAGTCTCTCTCTCCCTCCCCATCTCCACCCCAGCCTTGGCAAGGGCCGAGCTTGCCGGATCTGGTGGGGGCTCGCCCTCGCCAGCGGCCGGCGAGGCTGACCTCGCCAGATCTGGCGGGGCCTCGCCCTCGCCGGCCCTTGCCTCTGGCCGGCGTGGGCGAGCCTCGCCATTGGTTGGCGAGCCTGACCTCTGGCCGGCCCTCGCCTTCGGCCGGCACCGGCCAGCCAGGAGGTGAAGAAGATGATGGAAAAAAAAAGAAGAAAAAAAAATAATTAAAAAATTCCAAAAAATATTAAAAATTCAAAAAAAATAAAAAATATATATATTTAAAAATGCCACGTCAGCGCCAGCCGGCCAATTTTGGCCGGATGGACTGAATTGACACAATTGTAAAAGGTTTAGGACTATATTGGCTAAAAAAAAAAAAGTTTAGGACTGTATTGGCACAATTACAATAGGTTTATGACTTTTTTGGTAATTCTCCCTAACATGATATGTGTTATGATGTTGTATTGTAATGACACAAATAACTGCAGATGACATGGCAAAGATGCATGACGACAGGTCTTTAAGGGCATATGCATCATCATTAGCACTAGGACAAGAACAAAAGCATGATATCGTGGCATGATGATTTGGCAAAAATGCAAGATGGCATGGCGTGTGCTGTGACCTGATGCCATCAACTATGTACATATATATACATATATGTATTATGTATACATATATATACATATATGTATTATGTATACATATATATACATATATTATGTATACATGATTCTGAAAATTAAGTTGTTTTTACATATTTGGCGTTTCGAGATTTTGCAATATTTTTATGAAAGGACTTTTCCAAAAATGACAAGTATTAGGTTTCGGTTCACATAACCAAGTTAGACTTTCCAGGGCCTTTGGCTATCTATCCTCATCCACACTAGAGAGCTGCCGACTTTTTGAGTATTGATATCATCGGTATTACGAGCCAAGCATAGTCCGTTATTGCGCCGGGATTCTTTAATGTGAAACTAAAATGAGCATGAAATTGATTTTATATTTATTATTACGCGGGGATTATGAAATGAATTTCTAACCCTTCAATTCGGCATTATGCTGGCTAATATGGCAAACTTCTAGAATTCAAATTCAATTTAATTTGGATGATTTAGGAGCATGGCGAATCCAAACATCCAGTATAAAATTTTGGTGGTTTAGGAATTTAATTAGATAATGAATTTGGAATTATGACATTAAGATGGTCTAGGAATTTAGTTAGAGAATGAAGAGGAGAGTCTAAATCAATTTATGATAGTGAAAATATGTCAAGATCACGAGTCTTGTGATTATCCATCTTTTGGGCGCCATCCTCAAGAAAGCATATGTATTATTTAAAGTATTGGTACAATTATACGTATCAATGTCTCTACAATGTAATGGATTTTAAACGATCTGCACTTCCGAATACAAAATCAAACTCTGCAAGCAAAGGAATTTACTGAAACTTATAAATCGAAAGTGGAAACCACTCCAAACAAAGAAGTGTTTACTCAAATTCTCGGATAGGATTTCCTTTTCCTAATGAGTAGAGCTTATAAGGCATCTCCTCTCCTAATGTCCGCGCCATCCTTTTTATGGAGAAGAGCTTTAGTTTGAGGGTATCTCATGATGAATGATCTTGACTTAGTAAATTATACCTTCTAAAAGAAAAGGCGCTCATTCCTTGGTATCTCAAGATTTGTCAGCTTTGAGTAGTGTTTGTCCATTAGTAGGTTGCTTCTAAGGTCCCAATAATTTAGTTTAGATGGCAATGGGGGAGGAATCCTTCCAAAAGAAAAGAGAGGCGAATTCCAGAGGCTAAGGAGAACGCACAAGTCGCATTATCGTTGCCGTTGTCAATCATGACACGAAGACCAATGTGTGAATTTTGCTTTTCGATTGATGGAACCCAACAACGAACAGTGAGAATTGCCCCCACAATTGGTGCATTTTGGAGGAACCCCACATGCCCTTTTTTGAGGGCTGCTCGAAGATTACAAATCATAACGAATTTGGACCCACCATGCGTCACCAAAGGGTCATCGAGCACTAAGCTAATGATAAGCCTTATACGGGAAGACAGCATTCGTTCGAGTAGGCGTTACGCAAGGGCTTGAGTAAAAGCCCTTGTTTGGGGGGGAGCCAATACTCAAACAGATGTTCCCAGTTACCCATATGTGGAAATTGAAGAATAAAATATTTCTTTGTGAAAATGAGAGTTTGGCTTGGCAATAGTTCCGCGGATCGTCCATGTGGCATGAAAGGCAGAATCATGCCTCACTTAGTCTATCACCTTCATTTCAGATTTGGTTACGGTACAGCCGACATTTTCTTTAAAAACTACCGAAAAGTCATAAATTTATTTTACAGTAGCTAATTTAATCATAAATTTTTTACGTATGTCAATTTATCCTGAATCTTTTGACAATTTATCAATATAATATTTTTAACTAATTTTGATTAGGAATCACTGACATCAACGAAGGCCATCCTACATGATATAGTCAGTGCAGACATAAACAACTTTTGAAATTCTTTTATTTTCTTTTATTATCTTTCTTGTTTTCTTTTCTTTCATATTTTTTTTCCAATTATGAGCTGGCAAGGTCATTAGCTAAATTGGTATAACTAAAACATTTAGAATTGCATTAATCACCATATAATAGGTTCAATACTTTTTCGGTAATTTTTCCCATTTTCTTGTTAAAAAGTTTATCCTATGTTACTTGTTAAATAAGGGATGTGAGGCAAGAGAGAAATTCCGTATTTTTCACACCCCATTTAACCTCTCATTTGGTACGTAGTTCCTTCTTCAATTCGTTCTCGGCTTCTTTTATTTTGCAACTGCAGGAGAATTGTCGCGCCATTCTTCATTTCGACCTGGGAGATTCCAAAGTACACGCATGGCCCCCTGGATACACGAGATTGCAACGGGACTTATATCGCGCATCGTGTGGAGGAGAAAAGTCATGAAGAACAGTCACAAAGTTTCCTGAACGGTATCTTCAGCGATGAATCTAAGTAAGACAGTCTACCAACCACGAGGACAATACAAATCCTCCATAAAGAGGGAGGGCCTCTGGTTCTTGTCCTGGGGACCATATGGAGCTGATGGCCAAGGCAAAGAAGCCATTAAGGACTTAGCCTTCTCGCTCTGGGTACACTGTCTCAATCTCCGGTGCAATCATTCCATTAATGAAGTCCATATAAGACCAAGTCGAGCAACGTTATCCCTTAGCTGGAAGAGAAAGAACGACAGGAGAGATGATCAGAGTCCAGAGACGTGTTAAAAGTTTCAGAGGAAATGATGGAAGATAAGTAGGTGAAATTGTGATTTTTCGGAGACGGCTAAACCTGAAATGTTCGGTACTAGGAACAGGGGCTTCAACCATCCATAATTAATTATCTAGACAAATATGACTTTGATGTCTTCATGAAAAATCTACTTTAGGGTCTTGACTACCTTATATTTAAATTTCATAATTTTTAAGGTCGTTAGAGTATTTTTTAATCGGAAATATTTCAAAAACCGAGTAATCTGACGCGTTCGCATTTAGTCAGCTTCAATGCATGGGTCATTTCTTTTTGTATGAAGCTCTTTCGGCAAAGTGTTCTTCACGAAGTATCTTTCTGTATGTCTTCTCTGTAACATATTCAAATTTAATATTTTTTGAAGTTCAATTGCCTATTTAACCAAAAATGTTTCAAAAACTGTGCAAGCTGTATTGATAGAATAGAAATGCTGTGATGCGTGATCTATATCAAATCGTATGAGGATCTTTTGGTACAGTGTCCTCATGAAATATCTTCTATTATGTCTTGACTATCACATGTTATAATTTCATAATTTTTAAAGACCATTTGGGTATTTAATGGAAATATTTTCTAAAACTGTGCAAGCTGGATTGTGCGAATTTCAAATGCTGAAATTTATGATTATTCTGTTTCGGATGAGCCCTACTAATTATATTGGTTGAGGTGATTGAATCTTGCTGAGCATGTGATGATATTTGGCATTGCATATAGAATCAAATGCTGAATTTGACTTTGTTGTCATTACATCATGTGCCATGTTAATTGGGAGACATAAATTGGTGAGTATGAATTATGATGAATGAGGAAACTGTTGGAGGTGGGTCGATAATGCCCTGGGAGTATCAGGATGCCCGGGATAAGGGGTGCCGGATGCCCGGTTGTATTGTGATACATGCCCAGATATCCTTGGGAGTTTCGAGATGCCCGGAATGGTTGAGTGCCGGAAGCCTCAGAGGTTTGTGCCCGGGGAATGCCTCGTGATGCTAGTTAGGATGCGAGATGTCTGGAATGTGGGGGTGCCGGATGCCTAGTGGTGTGTGCCAGAGGTTTCTCGCGATGCCAGGTTGGGGTGCAAGTCATAAAAATGTGGGATGCAATTACTGGTCCCGGGAAAGAAAGATGTGGTGATCAAATTGAAAGATAAAAGTGGAAATTGAATCATGCACATATAATATGATGACATATGCATGGCTATATGATATGATGATGATGAGTGCATGGTTGTATGTGCACCTATGGTAAGATGGTATATGTATGATATGATGATGATGAGTGCATGGTTGTATCTGCACCTATGGCATAATGGTATATGTATGACATGATGATGATGATGAGTGCATGGTCGTGTCCACCTATGGCATGATGATACATGTATGACATGATGATGATGAGTGCATGGTTGTGCGTGCACCTATGGCATGGTATATGTATGACATGATGGTGATGAGTACACGAGGAGGTTTGTACATATGGTATGATGACATATGCATGGCCGCAAGATAAGTTATGCTTGGATGCATCAATGACATGTACTATGCTATGAATGTTATGATTGTATTGTGTGATGCATTGAGTGGTTTATTGGATATTTCATCTGCTGAGTAGCTGTACTCACCCCTTCGGGGACCAACATTTTAGATTAAAAAGATGCCGCTCCCTAATATCACGCGGGGTACCTTCTATGGCCTCCCATCTGACGTGGAGGTAGAGTGTTTGGAGATCAACTGCGTTACTATCCCCGGTTTGACGTTTATGCGAGTTCGAGTGCTGGTCATGTACGATATGGGCCTAGTTGGGGGCCGGTCATACAGGAGTTTCTGTCGGACCACGTCCGCCGAGATGGAGTGTTTAAGGGGATGTTGCCACCACCACCGCCCGACATGCCACGATGGGTGTGATGGCCGCGTGAGGGGTAGAGAGCTGATGTTTCTTTTTGGGGGGTAGCCGACATTGATAGATGGAGGATGACACGTGATCGTTATAGGGGTCGAGATATCCTTTTGGGATGTGGCCAAGTGTAGTTAAAAATCTTGGCTTTCTTTTGTTATATCGACCCGAGAAAATCCATCATGAAAATATGTAAATAAAAGTGGCTTGGCTTTATATTTTCCTATGGTGCTTAGTGGTGTGCATTGTATCATGATTGTTGGAGGGAGAGATTGTGATATTCAATTATGCTTCTACTAATAAGTTGAACTGGGACCATTTTCAAAAAAAAATAAAAAAATAAAATGCCTATGAACTACGACGCTTCTACAAGAGAAGTACTAGTGTTTATTAGGTGGAGCGATAGGTACCCGTGGCGTCCTCAGGTGTTTCGGGGTGCCACGGCTACCTTTTTTGGTATCAGAGCAATGGTTATAGATTGGAGTGATAAGGAGCCTCATTCTGAAATTGAGGAACATGATGACAATGCACACTATAGGATATTGACTAGAATAGTCGGGTAACTTTGAATAACGGCTGATGGGTATTCACTCGTAGACCCCTAGTAGTTATTACGAATTGCTTTTAGGTACCAATAACATGGTTATGTTACTTATTTTCCTTAGTGCTATTGTTTTTAATGAAGACATTGAGTCACAGATATTTCCTTAGGCAAATGCTTGGAAACTGCAAGAAAATCACAGTACAATATGGAAGTCATCATCCGCCTAGGGCTGAAGCCTCTGCTGCAAAGGCTAAACCCCGAATGGAAGATATCCTGCATGCATTGGCCAATATAGGAAATCTGATGGAAAGACAAGCGCAGAAATAACCCAGAGCAAAACGCCATACTCAAGGACTGGTGGAGTAATTTCTAAAGCTGAAACCACCTAAGTTCAGTGGAATGGGAAGTCCTGAGGAGGCGGAGCATTGGATTGATGGAATGGAACGAATTTTCCGATTGTTGGACTGCAATGATGTTGAGAAAATAACTTTCGCAGAGTACCAGCTAGAGGGAAATGCAAAGTTTTAGTGGAGAGCTTCGAAGGACATAATCTTTCCACCGAATACTGATGTTAATTGGGGAGAGTTTGTGAGAGCTTTTAATAGAAATCATTTTTCTGATTGTGCTAAGGACAAGAAAATTTCAGTATTTGTTCAGTTAGAACAAAAAGAGCTGATAGTAGACCAATATGAGGCTAGATTTTCTGAATTATCTAGATGTGCTCCTAGGCTGATTGAGGATCAGGAAGAAAAGACTAAGAGATTTCTGAAAGGGTTGAGAACTGATATCAGGAAACAACTAGTGCCTTTGAACATAAGGGATTACCATGAGATTTATGAAAGGGCACAATTAGTGAAGCAGGAGTAGATGAGAGAACAATCAAAGTTTAAGAAACAGCTGAACTTTAATGATGTGAGAAGGGGTAAGAGACCCTATCCTGGTCAAGGTCAGACTTGGAATGTGAAGAAAAAGAGCAATTTTGGAAATTTTGAGGGAGCAAGAAATGGCTTGAATATAGGGAAAGCATGATGTTTGTTAAAGGTGTAATGGGCGACATGGCCCAAGACCTTGCAATGGGCGACTGAGATGTTTTGATTGTGGACAAGTGGGCCACCTTAGGAGAAGTTGCCCACAAGAATGGTTACAAATGAGTGTTGGCTCGGTGCGACAAGGATAATAGAGTGCTATTAGATCAAACTTACCAAGGAATCCTCAGAGGCCACCATCATAAGGAAGGGTGTATGCGGTCACCCAAGAGGAAGCGAAAGCTTCCAAAAATGTTATCTTAGGTACGATCCTTATAAATGGTAAAAAGGCATATGCATTGTTCGATACGGGTGCTACAAATACGTTTGTGTATGAAAGATATAGGCATTTGAGTAAAATAGAAGTTACACCTCTTGAGACACCTATTTGTGTTTCCACGCCTTTAAAGAATATGGTATCGTCTACGCTGGTGTGTGAAAATTGTAAAATATCAATAGGAGTAAAAGATATGGAAATAGACTTGTTCGTAATGACTATATATGATTTTGATGTTATTATAGGAATGGATTGGCTTCGTAAGTATCGGGCCAAAATGGATTGTTATAGAAAAGTGATCCAATTTGTCTTACCTGATCAGTCTAGTTGTGAATTTTTGGGAGGTCAGAACAATCTACCTATAGCACTTATCTCAGGAATAGAAGCTCGTGCGTTACTTGACAAGGGATGTCAAGGGTACCTGGCTATGGTTAGAGATTATACTAGGGAAGAGCCTAAACTTAAGGAAGTTCGAGTGGTTAATGAATTTCAAGATGTATTTCGCGAGGAGTTGCCTGGATTAACACCAGAGCGGGAAGTTGAGTTTGAAATTGAATTAATGTCTGGAATAGGACCAATATCTAATGCCCCGTATAGGATAGCCTTAGTCGAGTTAAAGGAATTAAAGGTACAACTACAAGAGTTGCTTGACAAAGAATTCATTAGGCCAAGTGCTTCACCTTGGGGTGCACCAGTTTTGTTTGTGAAAAAGAAAGATGGGTCAATGCGCTTGTACATTGACTATAGGCAACTGAATCAAATAACCATTAAAAATAAATATCATTTGCCTAGAATTGATGACCTATTTGATCAACTCCAAGGAAGTTCGGTCTTCTCTAAGATTGACTTAAGGTCGGGTACCATCAGCTAAGAATTAAGAAAGAGAATATTCCTAAGATTGCATTTAAGACTCGTTATGGACATTATGAGTTCCTGGTGATGCCATTTGGATTGACAAATGCACCGGCTGTATTTATGGATCTAATGAATAGGGTATTTAATCTTATTTAGACCAGTTTGTGATTATTTTTATTAATGATATTCTGATATATTCAAGAGGGCCTAAAGAGCATGAATAGCATTTTAGCATAGTTTTGCAAACCTTGAGAAATCATAAGATGTATGCCAAATTTAGCAAGTGTGAATTATGGCTAGACCAGATAATATTTTTAGGGCATGCGGTATCAGGAGAAGGAATTGCAGTAGACCCAGCAAAAGTTGAAATGGTAACAAATTGGCCGAGACCGATGACACCTACTGAAATACGAAGTTTCTTAGGATTGGCTGACTACTATAGAAGGTTTATTGAAGGATTTTCACGATGGGCGGGTCCTTTAACAAAATTGACTCGAAAGAATGTAAAGTTTGAATGGAATGGGGAATGTGAAAGGAGTTTTTAGGAGCTTAAAAGAAAATTGACCTTAGCTCCAATCTTGACTATACCGACAGGATCGGATGGTTTTACATTGATTGTGATGCATCTCACAAAGGACTGGGATGTGTTTTGATGTAGCATGGCAAGGTCATAGCCTATTACCAAATAAAAAATGTAGCAAACCATTACCAAATAAAAAATGCAGCAAACAATTACTAAAAGCTTTCAATGCAGCAAATTATTACCAAATAAAAAATGCAGCAAACCATTATATTTGAAGCAAAAACTAACCAAAACAAACAATGACAATACACAACTATACAACAAAACTTTTAAGTGCTCACAACTAATGCATTCCAAGTCCAACCTTGCATTTCTACCCATAGATTACAACAACAAAACCTTCTGCTCCATACAAAAATTGCAGCAAACCAAAAACACGTTTTACTTATAAATAATCTAATACAAGTGCATATTCCACGTCTTCGACTATGGTAGACATACAAATTTCTTCTCATTACTCACTTTCATTTGAATAAACTACCCACGAGAATAAGAATATAACAAACGCTCGATAAAATTTTCCTTCAATTTTCAACCTTAAAACCTCCCTCTTCAAATGGTCCACAAGAGATGTTAAACCCTTCATTTGAGCTTGCATTGAGTCGACATCCTCCAACTCGTCTGTTAACGTAGTTGGAGGTTGATTTTGGCCTTCAAGTAACTCCAATATCACATTTATCGCTCGATCAGAGAATTTCCTATCAATCCATTTGAAATATTGGCACTTCAAGCCTTCTCTATATCTGCCGTATTCATGGAATCTTCTCCCGGGATTCAACCGAGTCCAGATGTTCTTCTCGGACTCGATAACCCACAATAACCATAACACTCACCATATAATTCGTTTTCTTATAGGAATGTGAGCCGTTGCTGAAACGTCTATCCTCCATTTGAAAGAGCGAGTGGATAACTTTGGGAGAAAATTGAAGCATGCACTTGAAATGGTTGAATTGGGAATTTAGGATTTTCAACTTCCAGTTCTAGTTGAAATTGGGGATTTAGGGTTTCTTATTTAGGGGAAAACGGTAAACGGTGTCGTTTTGTTTTTTGTATGCTGATTGTATTTTCCGACGATCCACATTGGCGTAAAAAAAAAAACTGCCATGTCGGATTTCCGACCAACCAAATCGTCGATGGCACCAAAGTGATCGTTTTTCAAAATATTTGGCACTTAAGTGATCCGACAGAAACTTTTGGCACCAAAGTGAGCGCCATACACAATTTATGACACCAATAGTGTACTTCTGCCAAGCAAGAAGGGAGGCCTGGCCTATGGTGATGCTGGGCTATTAACCATGGCGGGTCCAATGAGGCATTGGAGAGAGATGTCGTCCTCCATTTTCACCCGAACCAACACCTTTACAGTGGAGTGGGTTACATTCTTTGATATAGTATAAAAATAAGAAGTCTCTTCTTCATCATTTATCTTATAACAAATTATCTACTTTTTAGCCCTCTTATCTCAAAAGCTCACTTTCTTGGTAAATTGTATATAAATTGCATTTCTAAAATATATATCACAAATTATTAATCTTTTTCCTTATTATACTGATGAAATGCTTTTATACATGGCATTTAAGACATTGGAGGAATATATAGAAATACATTAAAAATTATACACAATGAGGTATCTTGATATTTTTCTATAAATAGTTCATAGATTATTTTAATTTTTGTCAATAAAAAATAATGATATTACACCACCAATTTCAGAAAAAAAATATTTACTTTATGCAATTTTTTATTTAATAAATTAATTTACTTAACAATTTATCCATAAATACAATTGACAATGTGGAAAAGAAATAGATTTCTTTGATATTTTTTGATATTTCTCTTTTTGACATAACATATTAGTATGGAAGTAATATCTAACAATAAATAATAATAATAAAAAGCATAGTGCCTTTAATACATATGGAAAATTTGCTATAAACAAAAATTAAACATATGAAATTATTATTTATGGTAAATTAATCCTACATAGATGTAGAAATAAATTTAGGATCATTAATTTAAATTGGAATTGAATAATAGACAGCAATTTTCTCTTTTTGGTAAAATGGGTGGACTTAATCATATATTAGGTTCATTTATAATGATATGCCGTTTATATATAAAAAAAAAAATGTACATGATATGATGTAAACATATCCAACTTTAATATTACGATTCACCAAACAATGAACATAATATAAAAAAATCCCAGGATTCCATATCTTATCATATCTAATCATGTTCCAATTAGAAATATGGATGACCAAACATTGCCATAAGGATTGGAAATAGCACCACCCTAAAAAAAAATACCCCATCAATTTAAGCTATACACACTGGGAAATTTGATTCTATCCAATTGATTGTTAGCTAGACCATCCACATCCGATTCGCTTTAAGCATGCATCTACAAACCCGCAATTTTATTTCGAGTGGACATGTATAAACAATTTATAATTGCGAAACATTCAGTTTTTAACCTAAACAGTAGCATTCATTTGGGAAAGAAATCGAAGATGTCAAAAGCTAATCAGTGAAGGAAATGAATCATGACTGGATCGATTGCAAAGTTCCATGATTAATCAAGTTGCTCATGAGGGTCTACAAATAGACACGGCTTGACATGTATAGACAATTCACAATCGTGTAACATTCACTTTTTCACCTAAACAGTAGCATTCATTTGGGAAAGAAAACGAAGAGGTCGAAAGCTAATCGATGAGAAAATGACTGACCGGATTATTAGCGAAGTTCCATGATTTATTACCATGATCTTGAGTATCTATAATTAACGTGGCCTGCTCATGTTTCTCTACATTGGCCCATAGCACACTACCAATCCATCAATCCATCGTTGATACGCTTCGGCATTCGACAATGGCTCCAAGGCCCGAGAGGCAAATCAAGGTCTACATGTTGATGGTATGGTTATGTGCAGCGGCTTGGACTTCGGCCGTGACGCCCCCGAATTCCACATTGGCCACTGCTCGGCCCCCGAATTCCACATTGGCCGAGTTCGAGCAGTGGATGGCCCGCCACGGACGAATTTACAAGGATAATCTCGAGAAGGCGAAGAGGTACGGGATCTTCCTAGAGACCTTGCGCTTCATCGAAGACTTCAACAGCAAAGCGGCTAGTCAGAACTACAAAGTGGGTCTGAACCAATTTTTGGATTTGACCACGGAAGAGTTTGTCCCGAGATACACCGGGTTTAGAGCGACGTCGAGGAGCTCAAATTCATCCGCGGCCACCACTTTCAAGTACAGTACGACTCAAGTCCCTGATAGTTTAAACTGGGTCGAGAAAGGAGTTGTTGGCAGCATAAAAGATCAGGGAGAATGGGGTAAGAGAGTAACAAAATCATACTATATTATTGTCCAAAGGCACGTTATTTTCTGGTCATGTGATTTTTTCTTTTTATTTCAAAGCAAGCGAAACAATATAATCCTCCGAGGTCCTTAACCCAATATTTTCTTGTCTTGTGGCTTTGTTTGCGTTAAAAAATTTCATATGAAACAATAAATATTCTCTGTAGCCCTCGAAAACAATCAACAGATGTGCTACCTAAGCTCAATAAAACATTTTTAACAACAATGATGTGTAATATATTATATATAGTGGATAAGAGACAATGGTTTTTTCACTACGTTAACGCATTTCTCTCTCGGTGGCTCGTGACTATGGGATTCAATGGATCTATTGGTAGACAAATTATACTATTTCATAATTGGTTTAATTCAAACCGCATAATTGGATCCATAAAACTAAATCACGTTCCAATTCAAAATAGGTCATCTAAAGTAATTCGAACCACATAGTTGCATGCTGCCAATTTTAATTACATTATTGCGGCACTAACTGCGAGTAGCATGTAAGAAACTTTAATCCTAGTGACTCCGAATCATACACTATTAAGCTAATTCCGGTGTTTATTCCATCTGCATACATACACTAGCCATAACCACCGTTGTGCTTCTCATTTTAATTCTTGAATAGGATCTTGCTGGGCATTCGCAGCGACTGTAGCTGTGGAATCGATGCTAGCGATGAAGACCGGTAAACTAGTCGACTTGTCCAAGCAACAGCTTATTGACTACTCCAAACAAAACCACGGATGCGGGTGGGGTTGGATGTACCTAGCCTACGAATACATTGCCCAAAACCATGGCATGACCTATGAAAGTGATTACCCTTACAGTGGCTTCCAAGGCACTTGCAACGAGCGAGCTGCCTCCATTACTGTAGCACGGTTAAAAGGGTATGAGAACATCCCCATGAGTGAAGACCTACTATTGCAGGCTGTGGCGAGGCAACCGGTCTCGATCGCCATCGAGGGTTTCAGCCCTTGATTCAAGCAATACAGCGGGGGCGTCTTCAATGGCCCTTGTGGGGAGACCACTAACCACGCCGTCGCAATCGTCGGATACGGGAAGACCCCCGACGGTGTCGACTATTGGCTGCTCAAGAACTCGTGGGGCGAGACTTGGGGTGAGACTTGGGGCGAGAAAGGATACATGAGAATTCTGTGGAACTTGGGCATCCAAGGCGGTTTCTGTGGACTCGTTACGCAAGCTACTCTGCCAGTTGCGGATTATTAGCGCAGTTCAATGGTGCTATTCAGCTTGCTTTCATAATAAAAGTTGATGATTAAAAGAAAAATAAATTCAGTAAATGAATCAAACAAGAGTTGGTGACCCGTAACCTAAGTAGCACGACACTGACACGCAACATGACAAGACACGACATGCCGACATGTCGATTCCAACACATTGGGACACGTTGTATATATGTATATTTTATAAATAAATAAATAAATTTATTATTATTATTATTATTATTATTATTATTATTTGAATCAAATTAATCTGATTCAAATTCACAAATTAAATTAAAAAATAATAAAAAAGAAGAGAATAATATGTTAGGTTTTTCTTCTTTCCTAATTTGTTATTTTTATTATTAATTGTTATTTTTTCACATATATATTTTAATCTTTCTTTTATTGAAAATTTTAAAATTGACCTCACATGTCGGAATCGTGTGCCAAAAACTTGCATGTTGAAATTCTGACTCAAGTGTCAAAGAGTGTCAAAAAAATTGACTAGGTGTCAGATTTTTCAATACGTGTTGACTGAGTGTCAGAGAATGTCCAAGAGTGTATGATACGTGTTGAAGTATCTGACACGACACGAAGGCTTTCAAAGAGTGTTAGTGCTTCCTAGCCCATAACTAATGGCCGAAAAAGGGAAAATTTTGGTAATCGACTTTAAATCAAGTCGGTGATTTTTAGTTAAAAAAACAGGTAAATTTAATGTGTTGTGACAAAAACACGTGCAAAAGTTGATAAAAGGAAAAGAAAAGTTGGAAAATTAAGTAAAGCTTGAATTGGAGCTGGTAAACCAGTACAGTTATGGAAGAAATTTTGATGAATCGTACTAATTTAGATTTGTAACATTTAAAAAGCGTCAGTAAGGGGTTGAAGTAGGTAAAGTAGAAAATGGTCATAACTAATTCAAAGTATCATTGGTAATCCAAAACTAGTTGATAAGCTTTAATCTAAAACATTTGGTAAATTGCTATAATTTAGGTTTTTAAATTCATATAAGAGAGAGAGAGAGACAGAGAGACAGAGAGACAGAGAGTGAGAGAGACAAAGAGCATAAATTCAAAGCGTTAATAGCTTATACAAATAAAAGTTGATAATTTAGCACACTAACCACTTAAGACCCCAAGCGACCGTGAGGTGATTCAAACTCCTCCTCTTCGTGAGGGGGAGAGAACCCAATTCATCGCGGCCACAAAGACAGCGGTTACATTATTTGATATAGTATAAAGCTAAGAAGTCTCTTCTTCATCATTTATCTTATAACAAATTATCTATTTTTTGTCCCTCTTATCTCAAAAGCACACTTTCTTGGTAAATTGTATATAAATTGCATTTCTAAAATATATATCTCAAATAATTAATCTTTTTCCTTATTATACTGATGAAATGCTTTTATACATAGCATTTAAGACATTGGAGGAATATATAGAAATACACTAAAAATTATACACAATGAGGTATCTTGATATTTTTCTATAAATAGTTCATAGATGATTTTAATTTTTGTCAACAAAATATAATGATATTTCACTACCAATTTCAGAAAAAAAAAATCTTACTTTATGCAATTTTTTATTTAATAAATTAATTTACTTAACAATTTATCCATAAATATGATTGACAATGTGGAAAAGAAATAGATTTCTTTGATATTTCTTGATATTTCTCTTTTTGACAAAACATATTAGTATTGAAGTAATATCTAACAATAAAAAAGAAAACATAGTGCCTTTAATACATATGGAAAATTTGCTATAAAAAAAATTAAACATATGAAATTATTATTTATGGTAAATTAATCCTACATAGATGTAGAAATAAATTTAGGATCATTAATTTAAATTGGAGATGAATAATAGATGGCAATTTTATCTTTTTTGGTAAAATGGGTGGACTTAATAATATATTAGGTTCATTTATAATGATATGCCGTTTATAAAAATAAAATAAAAAATGTACATGATATGATGTAAACATATCCAACTTTAATATTGCGATTCACCAAACAATGAACAGGATATAAAAAATCATAGAATTATATATCTTATCCTATCCAGTCATATTCCAATTAGAAATTCAGACGACCAAACATAGCCATAGGGATTGGAAATAGCACCGCCCTAAAAAAAAAAAATACCCCGTCAATTTAAGGTATACACACTGGCAAATTTGAGTCTATCCAGTTGATTGTTAGCTAGACCATCCACATCCGATTCGCTTTAAGTAAGCATCTACAAACCCGCAATTTTATTTCGAGTGGACATGTATAATCGGTTTAATTCAGACCACAAATTGGATCCATAAAACTAAATCATGTTCCAATTCAAAATAGGTCATCTAAAATAGTTCGAACCACATAGTTGCATGCTGCCAATTGAATTACATTATTGTGGCACTAACCACGAGTTGCATGTGAGAAATATTTTGGCATAACTTTAATCCTAGTGACTCCGAATCATACACTATCAAGCTAACTCCGGTGTTTATTCCATCTGCATACATACACTAGCCATAACCACCGTTGCGCTTCTCATTTTAATTCTTGAATAGGATCTTGCTGGGCATTCGCAGCAACTGCAACTGTGGAATCGATGCTAGCGATGAAGACCAGTAAACTAGTTGACTTGTCAGAGCAACAGCTTATTGACTGCTCCAAAAAAAACCACGGATGCGGGTGGGGTTGGATGTACCTAGCCTACGATTACATTGTCCAAAACCATGGCATGACCTATGAAAGCAATTACCCTTACAGTGGCATTGAGGGCACTTGCGGCGAGCGAGCTGCCTCCATTGCTGTAGCGCGGTTAAAAGGGTATGAGAACATCCCCATGAGTGAAGACCTCCCATTGCAGGCTGTGGCGAGGCAATCGGTCTCGATCGCCATGGAGGGGACTAGCCCCGGATTCAAGCAGTACAGCGGGGGCATCTTCAATGGCCTTTGTGGGGTGAACACTAACCACACCGTCGCAATCGTAGGATACCGGAAGACCCCCGACGGTGTCGACTATTGGCTGCTCAAGAACTCATGGGGCGAGACTTGGGGCGAGAAAGGATACATGAGAATTCTGCGGAACTCAGGCATCCAAGGCGGTCTCTGTGGACTCGTTACACAAGCTTCTTTGCCAATTGCATATTAATAGTGCAGTTCAATGGTGCTATTCAGCTTGCTTTCATGATAAAAGTTAATGATTAAAAGAAAAATAAATTCAGTAAATGAATCAAACAAGAGTTGGTAACCTGTAACCTAAGTAACATCGACATCGACACGCAATATGCGACATAACACGACGCAATATGCTGACACGTCGTTTCTCAAAAAATAGAGAATTCTGACGCATTGGGACACGTTATATATTATATGTATATTTTATATATCAATAAATTATTATTAATCTGATTCAAATTCACAAATAAATAGATAATAATAAAATTCTAAAATAAATTTACGTTGAAAACATTAATTCACCATTTATTAATATCCTCCGTTGTTTCAATTTGACAAATTCATCTCCATTTCAGTAAAACCATAAAATTTGAAAAAAAAAAAAAAGGTAACTCACATTGTAGACTTGCATGTCATACGTGTTGAAAGAAAAAAGAAAAAAACTTTTGGATAAATTGTATATCATGGCAAGTGAAAGTAAAAAAAGAAGAGAATAAAATGTTAGGTTTTTCTTCTTTCTTAATTTGTTATTTTTATTATTAATTTTTATTTTCACATATATATTTTGATGTTTCATTTGTTGAAAATTTTAAAATTGACCTCATATATCGGAATCATGTGTCAAAAACTCGCATGTCGAAATTCTAACTCAAGTGTCAAAGAGTATCAGAAAAGTTGACTAAGTGTTAAATTTTCCACCACGTGTTGACCGAGTGTCAGAGAATGTTCAAGAGTGTTGGACACGTGTCGAAGTGTCCGACACGACACGAAGGCTTTCAAAGTGTGTCGGTGCTTCCTAGCCCGTAACTAATGGCTGAAAAAGGGAAAATTTTGGTAATTGACTTTAAATCAAGTTGGTGATTTTTAGGGAAAAAATGGGTAAATTTAATGTGTTGTGACGAAACACGTGCAAAAGGAAAAGAAAAGTTGGAAAACTAAGTAAAGCTCGAATAGTAGTTGGTAAACTAGTATAGTTATGGAAGAAATTTTGATGAATCGTACCAATTTAGATTTGTAACATTTAAAAAATGTTAGTATGGGGTTACTAATCAAGGCAAATAAAGTTGACAACTCAATACAAAGTTGGTAAATTAGAAAATGATCATAACTAATTCTGTGGCATCCCAAAATCCAAATCATCCTCTAGAGAAATTAAAGCCTATAATTAGGTAATGAAATTACCTGTGGTCTATGTGTTAGCCATTAGTTTTCTTAAGGCTAGGTGTTATTGTGCTTGTGTTTATAAATTTTGAATTTAGGACTATAGGATAAATTAATAATTTATGCTTGGCCATGTACTTTATAAATTAAATTTCAATGAACAAAATGTCCCAAGACTTTGGCCAAGATGAAAATGGAAGTTTAAAATATTTATAAAAGAAATTCCAAAAACAAAGAGAAAAAGGGGATTAATTTTCGAATGGGCCTTAAGCCCATTTGGCCTAAGTTTGATGGGCCAAGCTAGTCAGCCCAAAAGGTGGATTTTAATGGGCCAAGTTGGCCGGCCCATTGAAGCCCACAAGGGGGGGATTTGACCGGCCCATTAAGGCCCAAAGGAAGAGGTGGCCGGCCCATCTTGCATGAAGGAGGCCATGTGTTTCCTCCGAGTTGCCAAGTGGCGTGGAGGCTGTGCAAGGTGTGGCTGCCCCCATTGGCCATCTTGGGCGGCCACATGCAATATAAAAGCCACTAAAAAGAAAGAGAGAGAGAGAGAAAGAGAGGGAGAGGGAGTGGCTGTCGTTCAAGAGAGTTGCGAGAGAGAAGAGAGTGTGGCCGAGAGAGGAGAAGCCGAGAGGGAGAGGAAGGAATCGCCGCCGTCCGCTCGTGCTGTTCGTGAGGTCTAGAGGCAAGTTGGGAATCCACTTTCTACTCTTGCACCAATGTTTTCGCATGAACTGTTTGGAGTCAGAAATTTGTTTGAGCTTGCATGTGTGTTTAGAGTCCGATTTTGGCTTCGGTTTCTTCATCAAAGTTGTAGATAACATCTTGAACTATAACATACTGAAATTTCGTCGAAAATGATGGAGATTTTATGGGTCAAACTCTCATCCTACGGAGATGCTAGATCTGGAATATTTTCGTGTGAACTGTTGGAGTCAGAATGTTGTGAGAGCTTGCATGCATGTTTAGAGTTCGATTTTGGCTGTGATGTCTTCATGAAAGTTGAATCTAACAACTTGTACTATGACATACTAAAAAATTTATAGAAAACGATGGAGATTTGAGGGGTCAAAAGTTCTATTATACGGAGACTTAGATCTGCGAAATTTTCACTGACCTCTTGTCGATTTCTTGTTTGCATGCTGATTTATGTTCGAGATCTCACTTTGTTGTCTTCTTGAAAGTTGTAGGAAACACATTAACCTACAACATACTCAAATTTGAAGAGAAATTAATGAGTTTAGCCTAGTAAATCGGCTAGATCTTGGAGATGGTTGATTCTGGTGAGGTGTACCGAGATGCCCGAGACTTTATGGACTAAAATGGTGACCATAATCTGGTTATTTGACCTAGATCCCTTCATGAAACTTGTAAAGGAAACCTTGTTACATAACATACTCAAATTTCAGAAGAAACGAAAGAGAATTGGCTTAGAGATGAGTGTTCTGGACGTCGCGGTCGTGGTTCCAGAAGCTTCGTAGGGTTGTAAAAATAAATCAAGAAATAATTTGGCTTAGAGTCCTTAATGAAAAAGGTACGAAAATGTGTTGGCTATCACCCTGTAAAATTTCGTAATTTTTAAAGGCCATATGAGTATTTTAATCGAATTTATTTGGAAACTGTGCAAGTCTGGCCATTATCCGAATATAAGGTGCTATTTCGTGGAAATGGTGGAGTTATGAGAAATTCGATTTGGCCATGAATTTTGTATGAAATTGTGATCCTAATGATTTGTTTAGTGATTGTTTAAATATTATGATTTTGGGAAAATCATAGATATTAAATTTAATATTTATTTATGGAAATAAATAAATATAATATAATAATAAATAAAAAAAATAGATGTTTATTTGGCCATGGATTCAACTTAATTTGTGTGGTACTTGTGTGATGAGGTTTTTGTACATGTATTAAGTTGAAATGCATATGTGATAAAGCTTTGGTATGTGTATGACATGTGAATTGAAATGCAAGTGTGATTTGTTTGATGCCATGCCAATTGCCATATTAAATTGATATAAAAGGGTAAATGTGGATGAGGAAGAGGTTGTGGTGGAGGATGATGTCTGGTGACCGAGTGGCATAATTCCAGAGATTCCCCGGGAGTGTCGGGATGCCCGGTGGTATACGGTACGTAATTCCAGGGGAGGCCTGGTGGTATGTCGGTACATAATTCCGAAAGCCTCGTCGGAGGTTTCTGCCCGAAGGGAATGCCTCGCGATGCCGAGATTTGGGTGCGAGATGCCTGGCTAGAAGGGTAAAGGCCGGAAGCCCTGTCGGAGGTCTCTGCCCGAAGGGAATGCCTCGTGATGCTAGTTGGGATGCGAGATGCCCGGAATGTGGGGGGCCGGAAGCCCGGTGGCCATGGGATAGCTGAGTTTGCCAGGAACCCTGTCGGAGGTTTCTGACCAAAGGGTTGATGATGAGATTGATGATTTGAGAAATGGGTGATGTGGTGATCAAAATTGAAAGATAAAGATGATAATTAACTCATGACATGATGATGCATGATGATGATGGCATGTGATGTGATATGATGATCACCCATGATAATATGATATGCATGATGATGATAATGACGATGATATGATATGCATGATGATATGCATGATGATGGTAATGACATGTGATGTGATGTGATGATCACCCATGATAATATGATATGCATGATTATATGCATGATGATGATAATGATGATGATATGATATGCATGATGATATGCATGATGATGGTAATGATATGTGATGTGAAATAACGATGATCACCCATGATAATATGATATGCATGATGATATGCATGATGATGATAATGACGATGATATGATATGCATGATGATATGCATGATGATGATATGACATGCATGATGATATGCATGGTGATGATAATGATGATGATATATGATATGACATGTGTAATGTGATGATGTCATGATGATGATGACATGTATGATACGATGATGATACACATGTATGTGTTATAAACTGTTATGATGACGCATGATAGTATTACGCATGGCTGCAAGGTAAGTTATGCCTGCAATGCATGTATGATTTGTATGATGCATTGAGTAGTTATTGGATTCCTTTACCTGTTGAGTGGTTGTACTCACCCCTTTTGGGGACCAACATTTCAGATTAGTAGATGGTTTGAGCGGTTGGATATGACCGCGGGAAGAAGGATAGCAAAGGAGGGAACCTTTGGACGCCGACACTGGTTGATGGACCTTAAGCATACGATTGTGGGAGGAGATGTCGGTCATCTTTTAAAGTATAGCCAAGTATAGAAAGACTATGGCATTTTGATGTACCGATGAATGATGTCCATCTGCCTTATGTAAATAAACTTGTCCGGCTTTAACTTATATAAGATGTTTAGTAGGTGTGCATCGATTTCTGAATGTAGGGAAGGGAATTGTTAGATATGCTTCCGTTATGTAAATTGCGCAAGGGACCGTTAATAAAAGATGTAAACCCCCATGGTTGTATGGACCCGCTGCAACTAAAAATGGTATCAGAGTGACTTGTTATTTGGGAAAGAAAAAAGGAAAAGCGAACTGTGGTGACTCTAGCAGATCGGGGGCCGTCGAAGGGTGCCACAGCCTGTGTTGGTATCAGAGCTATGGTTTATTTGGAGTGATAAAGAGCCTCAGATGGAAATGAGGATAGAATGATGCACACCATAGGATATAAAACGGAATAATTGAATAACAGGTGATGAGTATTCACTCGTAGATCCCTAGTAGTTGGCTTTGAGTTGACTTTAGGTACCAGTAACATGTATATGTTACTTATGTAGTAGTTGTAGTAGTAATTGCTTTGAATGGAGATAGTGAGTCTCAGATTATTCCTGAGGCAATGCTTGGGAATTTCAGGAAAGTCATGGTGCGAGTTGGAAGTGCTCATCCATCGAGGGCTGAAGCCTCTGCTGCAAGGGCTGAACCCCGAATGGAAGATATCCTGCAGGCATTGGCCAATATTGGAAATTTGATGGAAAGGCAAGTGCAGCAAGAACCCGGAGTGGATCATCGCCCTCAGGGAATGGTGGAACAATTTCTAAAGTTGAAACCACTTAAGTTTAGTGGAATGGGGAGTCCTGAGGAGGCGGAACATTGGATTGATGGAATGGAACGGATTTTCCGGTTGTTGGACTGTAGTGATGCTGAGAAAATAGTTTTGGCAGAGTACCAGCTGGAGGGAAATGCAAAGTTTTGGTGGAGAGCTTCGAGGGATACGATCTTTCCACCAGGTACTAAGATAAACTGGGATGAGTTTGTTAAGGCTTTTAATAGGAAACATTTCTCTGATTGTGCCAAGGATAAGAAGATCACTGAATTTGTTCAGTTAGAACAAATGGAGCTGACAGTAGACCAGTATGAGGCAAAATTTTCTGAATTGTCTAGGTATGCTCCTAGGTTGGTTGAGGATCGAGAGGAAAAAGCTAAGAGATTCCTGAAAGGATTAAGGACTGATATTAGGAAACAACTGGTGCCTTTGAATATAAGGGATTATAATGAGATTTATGAGAGGGCACAGTTGGTGGAGCAAGAGTTAGTAAGAGAGCAATCCGAATCTAAGGGGCAGATGACCTTTAATGATGTTCGAAGAGGTAAGAGACCCTATCCTGGTCAAGGTCAGACCTAGGAATCTAAGAAAAAGAGTAACTTTAGAAATTTTAGAAGAGCTTGGAATGGCCTGATTTTAGGAAGAGCACCCTACCAGGGTAATTTTTGCCAAAGATGTGGTAGAAAACACGGGCCATGACCTTGTAATAGCCAACTGAGATGTAATGGATGTGGGTAAATAGGACACTTTAAGAAAGATTGTCCACATAAGAGGTTGCAGCCGAATGTTAGCTCGGTGCGACAGGTACGACAAAGTAATATTGAACCAAATCCACTAAGGAACCCACAGAGGCCATCACCACAAGGAAGGGTGTATGCAATCACTCAAGAGGAAGCGGGGGCTTCCAAAAGTGTTATCTCAGGTATGATTTCGATAGAGGGATAAAAAGGTATATGCGTTATTTGATATAAGTGGCATGCATTCATTTGTGTCCGAAAAATATAGATGATTGTGAGGAGTAGGAACAAATCTCTAGATATGCCTCTTCGTGTTTCTACATCGCTGAAAGATATGTTGTTATGTCCGTTGGCATGTGAGACGAGTGAGATAACCCTAGGGGAATGAGATCTGGAAATGGACTTGATTGTGATAGTTATGTATGACTTTGATGTCATCGTATGAATGAACTAGCTCCGTAAGCAATGGACTAGGATGAATGATCTCCTGAGATAGTACTTGCCCATGTGCTAAGGATAAAATCGTGAGGCTAAGAATGGGATAAGCCAAAGCGGATAATATCTCTATAAGTTAATCTCTATTGAAACAAGACCCTTCAGTAGATGTGTAGTTTGAGTTCGAACCAGGCGAAAGCTGGTGTACCTGTAACGTCCCGGTTTGATGAGAGCGAGGAGTGGACGCCGAGGTCAGAGGACCTGAACAAGGAGCAGCTCCTGGCAGGCTTCTAGAATGACAAAAGGGGGCAGGAGTGAACCGAACTATGATCTGATCTGGAAATGTAGTGTTTCTGGGATAAGTCTATTAGAGTGGCGTAGCAGAAGCATGGTTAAGCTTGTAGAACTCTTGTTGTGAGAAAGAAGGATGGTTGATGCAGTTGTGCTTTGATAATAGGCAATTGAATTATGTAATTGATGATGTATTCGACCAACTGCAAGGAAGTTTGGTTTTTAATTGACTTGAGATCAGGATATCGATTAAGGATTAAGAAGGAAGACATTTCTAAGATTGCATTTAGGACTCGCTATGGATACTATGAGTTCCTAGTTATGCTATTTGGATTGACGAATGCCTTAGCTGCATTGATGGGTTTAATGAATAGGATACTTAAGCCTTATTTGATTTAAATTGTGCTTGTTTTCGTTTGATGATATCCTGATATATTCTAAAGGACTTGAAGATTATGCGTAGCATCTAAGCGTAGTGCTGCAAGCAAGGCTTAAGAAGTGGATTATAAAAAGTGAGCTATGAATTTGAGGATTAAGTCATGATCATTTGAGCTAAGTAGTGACTTCCTATTTGAGGATTTCATTGGAAGTCTTGATGCATTACATGGAGGTATTTAGTATGTATAGATTGATATTGGAAGTCATGAGTTTGAGTGGTCATATGAGACATGAAATTATTTGAGGTTTATATGTCGGAATAATAGGTTTAATTGATGATGGTCAACTTTTAATTTTTTTAGGTGATGATCTCAGTTTGAAAAAGGTTTGGTGGAATTAGTGAACATGATCATTTGTGGTTATAGTCTTTCCAAGGTGAAATGGTGGAAGTTCAAATTGTGGATTTGATGAATGGTTAGTCTAAGTGATGATTCTTTAGGATGAGATCTGAGATATATTCGGTGGAAACTAGACAAATATTATTTTGGTGGATTGTCGATCTTTGAATTAAATAAGTCTTGGTGGACTATAGATAATTGAATCGAAGGAACGATGCTATATTTTAGGCTTGAATCTATGTTGCGGTGAATGCATAGTGAATGTCTTCGTTGGACTGAACCAAATGAGTTATTGGTGGTGTCGATTTTGATGGTTCTAGGCTTGAATTGGTGGTGACGAAGGTATAGGAATTATGCCAACAGTTTTGGTGGAATAGCATGAAGGCGGACTTAGCTAAACATGTCTCCTAGTGTTTAACATGCCAGCAAGTGAAAGTCTACTAACCTATATAATGCATTGCCATTGTTGTTTGATGTAGTGCAGTTAGATTGGAAATACTTGAGTTTGGATGTTTTCAAAGCTCTAAGATTTTGCATGTAAACTACTTTGAAAATCTTAAGGTCGGAACTGAGTTTGATGACTCACCAATGCGTTGATTTCGGTATTTCAAGAAAGGCTTAGGATTTTGGTATTTCAAAGTTTTTAGTTTCAAAAATCTTTACGATGGGACCAATATTATCGACTTGCTGAACTATGATTTTCAATACTTCAAGAAATGCTTATGGATTTTGGAGAAAAATGATCACCTGTACATTCCAAGTTTTGAACTTCAATCGAAAAGCAGATTTTGATTGTGAACTGTTTTAGAAAATCTCTTGAATTTCATCAAAATTTGTGAGTACTGTGACACCATACAAAGAATTCTGAACTTTTTATAGAAAACGTTCCAACCCATCGGAGTTGGGATTGAGATTGGAATTTGCCAACGTACCGATTTAAAATTTTACTAAGGGTTTTGATAAAGTATTTTATTTCGTGCCGTGATGCAAGTACGACTCAAGGCTTTACATGTGGATCCCGAAAAACCTTTGAAATTTAAACGTGATCATGGATTTTATGGATTTGGTATCATGCTTTGATTTTGGTGAATTGTTTCAACAATATGAGATTTACCTATTCTCAAATACTATCATTGTTATATTGTTGTGTCTTTGAAATCCCTATTTTACATTATTTGATATCATGAGGTGGAATTTTTGAGAACTCAAAGGATTTTCCACATTGGTGATTTGAAAACGTTTTGACATGAAAATGACATATGATTTCAAAGCTTGCTGTTGTCGTTGAATGCTTTTGAAAACCCCAGTTTGTATTGTTTGATTTCATGAAGGAAGATTCTCAAGCATTCAAAAGAAATTTCAGATGTGGGTATTGTTTTAAAAATGTTTATGATGTTGGGATAAATTTAGATATGTTAAGAGCTTGCATCCTTAACTTTAGAGGAAGTATCAGCCTGATCTAGGACACATACTCGATCATGAAGCCATCAAAATAGATGAGAAAGTGAGGTACATTGAAGAGCCTATGCAAGTACTGGATTGAAAGGAAAAAATTCTCAGGACCAAGAGAATTCCTTTGGTTAAGATACTATGGCGATATCATGATGTGGAGGAAGCCACATGGGAGAGTGTAGATGAGATGAGAGAAAGGTACTCTCACTTATTTCAAGAGACATAGAAAATGTCTAATTTCGAGGACGAAATTCTCTAAGGAGGGCAGAATTGTGGCATCCCAAAATCCAAATCATCCTCTAGAGAAATTAAAGCCCATAATTAGGTAATGAAATTACCTATGGTCTATGTGTTAGCCATTAGTTTTCTTAAGGCTAGGTGTTATTGTGCTTGTGTTTATAAATTTTGAATTTAGGACTATAGGATAAATTAATAATTTATGCTTGGCCATGTACTTTATAAATTAAATTTCAATGAACAAAATGTCCCAAGACTTTGGCCAAGATGAAAATGGAAGTTTAAAATATTTATAAAAGAAATTCAAAAAAAAAAAAGAAGAAGAGAAAAAGGGGATTAATTTTTGAATGGGCCTTAAGCCCATTTGGCCTAAGTTTGATGGGCCAAGCTAGTCAGCCCAAAAGGTGGATTTTAATGGGCCAAGTTGGCCGGCCCATTGAAGCCCACAAGGGGGGGATTCGACCGGCCCATTAAGGCCCAAAGGAAGAGGTGGCCGGCCCATCTTGCATGAAGGAGGCCATGTGTTTCCTCCGAGTTGCCAAGTGGCGTGGAGGCTGTGCAAGGTGTGGCTGCCCCCATTGGCCATCTTGGGCGGCCACATGCAATATAAAAGCCACTAAAAAGAAAGAGAGAGAGAGAGAAAGAGAGGGAGAGGGAGTGGCTGTCGTTCAAGAGAGTTGCGAGAGAGAAGAGAGTGTGGCCGAGAGAGGAGAAGCCGAGAGGGAGAGGAAGGAATCGCCGCCGTCCGCTCGTGCTGTTCGTGAGGTCTAGAGGCAAGTTGGGAATCCACTTTCTACTCTTGCACCAATGTTTTCGCATGAACTGTTTGGAGTCAGAAATTTGTTTGAGCTTGCATGTGTGTTTAGAGTCCGATTTTGGCTTCGGTTTCTTCATCAAAGTTGTAGATAACATCTTGAACTATAACATACTGAAATTTCGTCGAAAATGATGGAGATTTTATGGGTCAAACTCTCATCCTACGGAGATGCTAGATCTGGAATATTTTCGTGTGAACTGTTGGAGTCAGAATGTTGTGAGAGCTTGCATGCATGTTTAGAGTTCGATTTTGGCTGTGATGTCTTCATGAAAGTTGAAGCTAACGTCTTGTACTATGACATACTAAAAAATTCGTAGAAAACGATGGAGATTTGAGGGGTCAAAAGTTCTATTATACGGAGACTTAGATCTGCGAAATTTTCACTGACCTCTTGTTGATTTCTTGTTTGCATGCTGATTTATGTTGGAGATCTCACTTTGTTGTCTTCTTGAAAGTTGTAGGAAACACATTAACCTACAACATACTCAAATTTGAAGAGAAATTAATGAGTTTAGCCTAGTAAATCGGCTAGATCTTGGAGAGGTGTACCGAGACGCCCGAGACTTTATGGACTAAAATGGTGACCATAATCTGGTTATTTGACCTAGATCCCTTCATGAAACTTGTAAAGGAAACCTTGTTACATAACATACTCAAATTTCAGAAGAAACGAAAGAGAATTGGCTTAGAGATGAGTGTTCTGGACGTCGCGGTCGTGGTTCCAGAAGCTTCGTAGGGTTGTAAAAATAAATCAAGAAATAATTTGGCTTAGAGTCCTTAATGAAAAAGGTACGAAAATGTGTTGGCTATCACCCTGTAAAATTTCGTAATTTTTAAAGGCCATATGAGTATTTTAATCGAATTTATTTGGAAACTGTGCAAGTCTGGCCATTATCCGAATATAAGGTGCTATTTCGTGGAAATGGTGGAGTTATGAGAAATTCGATTTGGCCATGAATTTTGTATGAAATTGTGATCCTAATGATTTGTTTAGTGATTGTTTAAATATTATGATTTTGGGAAAATCATAGATATTAAATTTAATATTTATTTATGGAAATAAATAAATATAATATAATAATAAATAAAAAAAATAGATGTTTATTTGGCCATGGATTCAACTTAATTTGTGTGGTACTTGTGTGATGAGGTTTTTGTACATGTATTAAGTTGAAATGCATATGTGATAAAGCTTTGGTATGTGTATGACATGTGAATTGAAATGCAAGTGTGATTTGTTTGATGCCATGCCAATTGCCATATTAAATTGATATAAAAGGGTAAATGTGGATGAGGAAGAGGTTGTGGTGGAGGATGATGTCTGGTGACCGAGTGGCATAATTCCAGAGATTCCCCGGGAGTGTCGGGATGCCCGGTGGTATACGGTACGTAATTCCAGGGGAGGCCTGGTGGTATGTCGGTACATAATTCCGAAAGCCTCGTCGGAGGTTTCTGCCCGAAGGGAATGCCTCGCGATGCCGAGATTTGGGTGCGAGATGCCTGGCTAGAAGGGTAAAGGCCGGAAGCCCTGTCGGAGGTCTCTGCCCGAAGGGAATGCCTCGTGATGCTAGTTGGGATGCGAGATGCCCGGAATGTGGGGGGCCGGAAGCCCGGTGGCCATGGGATGGCTGAGTTTGCCAGGAACCCTGTCGGAGGTTTCTGACCAAAGGGTTGATGATGAGATTGATGATTTGAGAAATGGGTGATGTGGTGATCAAAATTGAAAGATAAAGATGATAATTAACTCATGACATGATGATGCATGATGATGATGGCATGTGATGTGATATGATGATCACCCATGATAATATGATATGCATGATGATGATAATGACGATGATATGATATGCATGATGATATGCATGATGATGGTAATGACATGTGATGTGATATGATGATCACCCATGATAATATGATATGCATGATTATATGCATGATGATGATAATGATGATGATATGATATGCATGATGATATGCATGATGATGGTAATGATATGTGATGTGAAATAACGATGATCACCCATGATAATATGATATGCATGATGATATGCATGATGATGATAATGACGATGATATGATATGCATGATGATATGCATGATGATATGCATGATGATGATAATGATGATGATATGACATGCATGATGATATGCATGGTGATGATAATGATGATGATATATGATATGACATGTGTAATGTGATGATGTCATGATGATAATGACATGTATGATACGATGATGATACACATGTATGTGTTATAAACTGTTATGATGACGCATGATAGTATTACGCATGGCTGCAAGGTAAGTTACACCTGCAATGCATGTATGATTTGTATGATGCATTGAGTGGTTATTGGATTCCTTTACCTGTTGAGTGGTTGTGCTCACCCCTTTTGGGGACCAACATTTCAGAGTAGTAGATGGTTTGAGCGATTGGATATGACCACGAGAAGAAGGATAGCAAAGGAGGGAACCTTTGGACGCCGACACTGGTTGATGGACCTTAAGCATACGATTGTGGGAGCAGATGTCGGTCATCTTTTAAAGTATAGCCAAGTATAGGAAGACTATGGCATTTTGATGTACCGATGAATGATGTCTATCTGCCTTATGTAAATAAACGTGTCCGGCTTTAACTTATATAAGATGTTTAGTAGGTGTGCATCGATTTCTGAATGTAGGGAAGGGAATTGTTAGATATGCTTCCGTTATGTAAATTGCGCAAGGGACCGTTAATAAAAGATGTAAACCCCCATGGTTGTATGGACCCGCTGCAACTAAAAATGGTATCAGAGTGACTTGTTATTTAGGAAAGAAAAAAGGAAAAGCGAACTGTGGTGACTCTAGCAGATCGGGGGCCGTCGAGGGGTGCCACAAATTCAAAGTATCGTTGGTAATCCAAAACTCATTGATAAGCTTTTAATCTAAAAAATTTGGGAAATTGCTATAATTTAGGTTTTTAAGTTAATATAAGAGAGAGAGAGAGAGAGAGAGAGAGAGAGAGAGAGTAAATTCAAAGCGTTAATAGCTTATACAAATAAAAGTTGATAATTTAGCACACTAATTGGTAATGTCCATACTATGGAAAATATTGATAATGGACTCCTGATAAGCCATTGCCATTCAAGAACAGGTACTTGAGCCGCGGCAGGCAAGCCATAGTGGGATCATTGGTGATGTGCCGTTTCAGGGCAATAAGGGGAGAAGTACACTGTTGGTGCCATAAGTTGTGTACTGCACTCACTTTGGTGCCAAATGTTTCCGTCGGATCACTTAAGTACCAAATCGAAGGAAAAATGATCACTTTGGTGCCACCAGCGAGAAATTTTGGCTAAAATGATTACGTGGTTTTTATATTTAAAAAAAAAAATCGACGTGTCTTAAGATTGTCCACAGTGAATGGCATAAAACGACGCCGTTTTCCTTTCTTCGTACGGAACAACGTCTTTTATTGCCATCCACCCTGGATTCACATAAAAAAACCGACACCACGTTGCTCCATAACAAAAAATTATGTCACTTAAGAGGGAGTAAAATAAGGTTCGTATATGGTTCTTGACGCCGGCCGTAGCTCACTCACCCACCGTCGTTCACCTACCGTCGTTCGCTCGCCCGTCATCTCTCGCTTGCCATTGCTTGGCCACCGCTATAGTTGTGCCGTCATTCACAATCGTTCGCTGGCTACGTCCCCAACTCTCGCTCACTAATGGTTGTCATGTTCTCTACATGAATCAATTTACCGAAAATTTTAAGGTTCCGACAAGCAAGTTAGGGCGCGAAAGGCAAATTGAGAGTTTGGCTCAGAGGGAAAGTAGTGGGGAAAGTGATGGGGATGTCACTTTTATGGGGACGGAATAGAAAATTGATTCTTCCATCATTCATTCGCTTTATGTTGTGGGGACCAAATAGAAAAATAGGGCGTGGAGGGGCTTGACTTGGAGGGAAACAGTGGTGAGAGCGAATTTGTTTTTTTTAATTAATTGGACTGGGGGGACCGAATGTGAATGTGATTGAATTGAAAAATGAGTGACGGGGATCTCACTTTATTTATTTAATTCGGTTTCTTTTGTTTCTGTAAATGCACCGAATTGAGGAGATTTTAGTCGTATTTGTTTCTTGACAACAAAACGACAAGGACATGCATGTAAAGTTGTCGATTCTGTCATGTGGTCCCAACAAAACGACAATGACTCTTTTTCTTCTTTTTTTCCATTGGGTGCAGCATCGACATGGACGCGAATCAGGTAGGCGTCATTGTTTGCTATGGTGGAGAGTTTGTTTTTGGCACTGAAGATTGGGAATATAGTGGTGGAAATAAAGATACTATCATCAATGTTTGGGAGCCATCATATATTGATTTTCTGAGGGATTTGGTGTATTTTTTAAGATACAAAATGCAAAAACTACATTATTGTGTTCCTGGGAAGGAATTGAAGAATATGTTGAAATTTTTTAATGACGATAATGGCATTAAGGATATCATTTACCATTATCTTCACAGTGAAGAAGTTAATGTATATGTTAAGTATTATAGTGAGGATGAGGATGAGGATGAGGATGGTGGGGATGAGGATGAAGATGGGAATGAGCAGACCACCACTGAAGGAGGAGAAGTGAGGGATCTTGTTCAAGCGAGTAATCAAGTCAGGAATGAGTTTAGGTTAGATGAATGGCAAAATGAGAGGGAAATAAGTCATATTGATAGAGATGAACAAAGAGGGAGATGTCCTGAAATATTGGGTGAAGATTTGGGTAAAGATATGGGCGATGAAGACTTCATTGGATTAGAATGGGAAATTATTTTATCCGATCAATCAGAAGATGAATGTTTGGCTTTAGTAAATTTCCTAAGTGACGAAAATGATGATGAACTCGCACAGTGAAGAAAAAGGCAAAGGGAATTTCTGAGAAAAACTTGCAGCTTTAGCAAAGATGCACGAGCCAGTAAATAGGGATGGAGATCTAGCTTAAGGTAATAGAAGTAAAGATGAAGAAAGCTGCAGCGATGAAGTTGCTGGTTCGGAAAATAAGCTTGACAATGATGGTGAAAAACCTGCTTGTCGAAGAAAAAGTAAGTACCCTTGCTATGATCCAACTGTTGATAAACTATTTTGCGATGGGCATGAAATTTGACGATGCCAAACAATTCTAGGAAGCTGTTGTGAAGAACTCCATTGGTGAATAGAGGAGCGTTAAATTTATTAGAAACACGAAGGAATTTGTGCGAGCTAAATGCTCACAACCCAATTGTTTGTGGAAGCTCTATGGCACGCTGAGTAAGAAGGGGTCATTCCAGATTAGGTCCTTCCAAGATGAGCATACTTGTCCAATTATCTTTAACAATAAAATGGTAACAAGTGTGTGGTTATCAAAGTATTTTTTTCAATACTATCAAAGCAATACCCGAAATCAAGAATCCTCAATTTCAACAGTTAGTGGATGAGCAAGTGGGAGTTAATGTGTCAAGGAATCAATGTAAAACATCTAAGATGAGGGTGATGAAGATATTGATGGGTGGGTCTAAGGAAGAATATGCGCAGGTATAGGATTATGCTAGCAAATGCATGTTTCAAAACCCATCTAGTAGGGTATATGTAAAGGTTGTGAAGAGGCCACTCCCTGATCTTGAGCCTAGATTTGATAAATTTTATGTCTGTTTTGATGCATGCAAACGAGGCTTCTTGGCTGGTTGTAGAAGAGTTATAGGATTGGATGGATGCTTTCTAATGGGTTTATGCAAGGGGGAGTTGTTGGCTACTGTGGGGAGAGATGCCAATAATCAATGTTCTCGATAGCTTGGGCGGTGGTGAAGATAGAGAACAAGGATATTTGGTCCTGGTTCCTAAAAAATTTAATGGCCGATCTTGAGATAACTGATGGAGGAGGATGGGCATTCATGAGCGACCAACAAAAAGTAATTTCATTGTCAATTAATTCACTCCCTTTTAATATTAATCATTTACATATTTTTCCTAACTTGTATTTATTGATTTGAATTTTTGTAGGGATTATTCTTGTATTAGCTGAGTTGATGCCACATGCTGAGCATAGAATGTGCACGAGACACATATATGCAAAATGGTTAAGGAGCTTCAAAGGAGATAGGCTGTAGAAGCAGTTTTGGCAGATAGCGAAGAGTCCGAACATGGCTAATTTCATATTAGCCAAATAAAGATTGTTGCAGCTGACAAATGAAAGTTTTGATGCACTCTTCTAGACAGAAGCTTGTCGCGACCAATTTTTTTCCGGGTGTGGACCACCTAGGTTTTTGGCTAATGGATTGTTAAGCCTAGACTTAACTCAAGCTCTCCCAAGCTCATACCAATTCGCGACTTAGGTTTGAATTGTTAACATGCAATTGAATTTTAACTAGGAGTCGCCACTAATCTATTTTTGGTGGGTCGATTAGAAACCCTAGTAAAGTAATGGGAGATTTACTTTACTCATACGAACCAGAGACTATGGGTACAGGGATTTGATTACGCTAGAATTCTCTAATGCCCTTTCGGTACCTTTCTTTTTATTTTGAAAAATGTTTAGCAAGCAATTTGGATTGATCTTAAATCTATTTCCCTAACATGTGCGGTGTTCATGCAGGTGTGTAAACCACCAATTTAACACCCAAGAAAACAATTAATTGATGCAGGACTTACCTCAAAGCAACGAAAGCATCTGCAGTGTTAAATTAAAATCCACATCAACAATCCTAGATATGGTTTTTAATTAACAAGCAATTACTCAATTTTTGTTTTCTCCTTTTCAACGAAAATATAGTTCATATGCAATGCAATGCTTCTAATCTAATATGAAATGATATGACATGATAACATGTCCTAAACTATATGAATAATTTTTTTTTTTGATTTCTTAATGAACATGCAATTATTAAATATGCAATGACTTAATTCTAATGACGTGTGATGCAATGCAATGACGTACAAGATTATTTTAACTAAAATGACATGCGACATACAATTTAATATGCGAGCTATATGTCACGCGACATTTATTAAATGACCTAATCTAATGGCGGACAATTTCATGAACCTAAATCTATATGACATGAGCATTTTTATTTTCCTAACAAAACATGCAATTTATCTAGGAGAGATTATCTACCTATAATTGATAAACATGCAACCCTAACATGCAATGACGTGCAAATGATTTTTTCTATTCTGAAAAAATGCAATCTATCCTAGAAATTACAATTAATTTATCCTAAGACAAATTTTATTTTTTATGAAATGCAAAACATAACTATCTAGATTAAAACTCTATCTAGCTTATATTAGGGATTGTGTCAGACTAAATCCTAATTTAAACTAAGATACTGTCTTAACCTAGCATACTCTAACCTAAAATGCATAAATCAATCTAAACTTAATATGCAATTTTATTCTAATATGTCATGACATGCCAAGGATGCCCTAATTCTACATGACATATGCGTGATGATTTTTTTTTTTTTGGTTTTTCTTTAAGAAATTCGAAATTAAAACTAACACATAATTAAACATGCAATTCAAATAAGAAACTAACAACCTAAATGAATGTACTTTCTTTTTTTTGGATTTTTTATTTAAAAATTCGTAATAAGATTGTAATCCTAAATATGCAAGATAACAACAAACCAAATCCTAATTAAGATTTTTTTTGGATTTTTTCTTTTACGAAAATAAAATTGATTTAAACACCACGACATCAAATCAAGCAAGATAAGATTGATATCCAAAAATTGACGAACCATATCTCGCGTATGAGATCGGGTTGGCCAATTTTAATAAAAATCGCGAATCGAATCTTAAGCGTGAGATCGGATTGGCAATTTTTCAAGCGATTGTGATTGTGAGTCGAATTTCGGGCATGAAAATCGGACTGTCAATCTTAAATTTTAGAGACAATTTCATATCGGGAGCTTCAATCTTACATTAAGGAACAATTATGCTAAAAACAAGAAAGTAAAATAAGAACAAAAAAAAAAAAAAGATAAAAGCAAAAACTACCTAAATTGATTTTGCTTTTTTTTTTTCTCGCTTTTTCACCCACGACTTGATAGCTCCGGTGGGTCGCCAGGGGTTGGCTCACTGGCGTTCGAAGCTCCGGTGAGGACCGGTGACGGGTGAATCAGCGGCAACTGCAACCAGCGGCAAAGCAGACCAGCGGTGGGCTCCAATGGCGTCAGGCAGCAGTAGGAGGCGATAACTGCAGGTGCGTCTGGTCACAGCTGCTGAGGCAAAGGTCGACGGCTGAGCAGCAACGTTGGTGCGATAGCTCGGGTGACGACAATGGCGGAGATGCGGTGCAGAGGGTCGTCAGGTGCTAGCTTGAGCAAAGGCAGTAGGTGATGACGTCGGGCACTAGGTCGAGCAAAGGCCGAAGGCGCAGCCCGGAGAAGATCTGCTAGTGGAGCGACGGTGGAGCAGCGCGGGGGCGATAGAGTCGAGCTATGGATCTCAAGTTGTCGGATGAAGTGGTGACCGGCTCGAGCTCGATTCTGCAAGGTCGAGGCGGAGGGCGCTGCAACAAGGGAGGTTGAGCGGCGGTGACGCAACAGGCGATGTTGGGCACTGGACTGAGTAGGAGCAGATCTTCGACGAAGGTAGGAACTACCTTGGGCGCCGATCGGAGCAGCAGGGCGCAGCGGCGGTGCTAGCGTCGGTCACTCAAGCGCAAGAGCGGAAACCAGCAGAGGGCGAGCTGCTGCGAGACCGGCTGCATGAGTGACGGGGGGCGTTCGCAGGATGCGGGGGCATTGCGGAGGCGGTCTGCTGGCATCAGTGACGGACGTGGCCAGCAAAGGGATCGAGTAGCAAGGGACGCTAGCGAAAGAATTCTCTGAAGAAGACGGACGGCTGTTTCTCCTTTTCTTTTCCTTCTTCTTTTTCTTCTTTTTTTTTTCTTTCTGCGCGTGTCTGCTGGTCAAACGTCTCCTTCGTCTATCCCTATTCTCTCTGCGCTCTCTGCTCTTCTGCTACCTTTTGGCCTTTTCTTTACTTCTATTCCTCCCGTATCAAAGGGGAAATTTCTTTTCTTCAATTTTCTGACTTCACCCTCAAGACAAGAACCCACCCAAACCCCTCGCATGCACGGCCTTTTATAGGCAAGGGAATTGGATTTTCAAATTCTTCCTCGAATCAACCTTCGCAAATCTAATTGTGGCACCCCTCGACGGCCCCCGATCCGATTTGGGTCGCCACAGTTCGCTTACCTTTCACTTTCCTTATTAACATATCACTCTGATACCGTTTCAATTGCAGCGGGTCCATACAACCTGGGGGTTTACATCTTTTAGATCGGTCCCTTGCGCAATTTAAATACGGAAGCACCTCCAACAATTCTCTTCCCTACATTCAAAAATCGATGCATACCTACTAAACATTTATAAGTAAAAGCCGTACACTTTTATTCACTTAACCCAGATGGACATCATTCATCGATACATCAAATTGCCATAGTCTTTCTATACTTGGCTATATTTCAAAAGATGACCGATGTCGCTTCCAATAGTCGTCTACTTTAGAGTCCATCGATTAGTGTCGGCGCCCAAAAGCTCCTTCCCTTGCTATCCTCCTCCTCACGGTCACATCCAACCGTTCAAACCATCTACTAATCTGAAATGTTGGTCCCCAAAAGGGGTGAGTACAACCACTCAACAAGTAAAGGAATCCAATAACAACTCAATGCATCATACAAATCATACATGCATTGCAGGCGTAACTTACCTTGCAGCCATGCGCAATACTATCATGCATCATCATGCCTTATCATCATGCATATCATATCATTATATGTCACCATCATAATCATCATCATGGCATCATTATATCATACATGTCATCCTTATCATGACATCATCACATCACATATCATCATCATCATCATCATCATGCATATCATCATCATATCATACCATGGGTGATCATCATATCATATCACATATCATCATCATCATCATGCATATCATCATGCATATCATATCATGGGTGATCATCATATCATATCACATATCATCATCATCATCATGCATATCATCATGCATATCATACCATGGGTAATCATCATATCATATCACATCACATATCATCATCATCATCATCATGCATATCATCATGGGTGATCATCACATCATATCACATATCATCACCATCATCATGCATATCATCATGCATATCATCTTTATCTTTAAATTTGATCACCACATCACCCTTCCTCGATTCATCAATTTCATCTCATATTTTACACTCGCATCCCATGCGAGAAAAAAAAACCTCCGGGCATGTATCCAAGATACAACCGGGCATCCGGCCCCCCACATTCCGGGCATCTCGCATCCCAACTAGCATCACGAGGAACCTCCGGGCATGTATCCAAGATACAACCGGACTTCTGGCCTTTACCCTTCTAGCCAGGCATCCCGCACCCAAATCCTGGTGTCGCGAGGAACCTCCGGGCATGTATCCGAGATACAACCGGACTTCCGGCCCCCCACATTCCGGGCATCCTGAAACTCCCAGGGAATCTCTGGAATTACGCCACCAGGCCACCAGACAACATCCTCCACCACAACCTCATTCTCATCCACATTTATCTTTTATCTCAATTTAACATGGCAAATTTGGCATGGCATCAAACATATCACACTTGCATCTCAATTCACATGTCATGCACATGTCATAGCTTAATCACATAAGCATTTCAATTCAATACATGTACAAGGACCATGTCATAGGCATATCAAGACTTTATCACATATACATCTCAATCAAATACATGTGCAAAGACCTCATCACAAATATGCTACCCAAATACAATTGAATCCATGGCCAAATAAAAATCCATTTTATTTTATTATTATTTTATTATTATTTTATTATTTTATTATTTTATTATTTTATTATTTTATTATTTAATATCAATAATTTCCCAAAAATCCAAGAAGTATTTAACAAACCCATAGGATGATATTTTCTTGCAAAATTCGTGGCCAATTTAAATTTTTACCAAATTCCACAATTTCCCCAAAACATCCTATAATTCTCGGATTTAAACCAAATGCACAGTTTCCGAATAAATTTAATTAAAATATCTATTCGCCCTCCAAAAATTACGAAATTTTACAGGGTGATAGACAACACATTTTCGTGCATTTTTTATGAATAACACTAAGCCAAATTATTTTTAGATTAATTTATACAACTCCACGAAGCTTCTGGAACCTCTACCGTTTCGTCCAGAGTACATATCACCGAAAAACTTAGGTTTGACCCATCTATCCCTTTCGTTTCTTCTGAAATTCGAGTATGTTATGTATCAATGTGTCCTTTACAAGTTTCATGAAGAGATCTAGGTTAAATAACCAAAGTATGATCCTCTTTTAAGTCCTTGAAGTCTCGGGTGTCTCGGTATACTTCAACAGAACCAAACGTCTCAAAGATCTAGCCGATTAACTAGGCTACACTCCTTCATTTCTCTTAAAATTTGAGTATGTTGTAGTTTAAGATGTTACCTACAACTTTCAAGAAGACAACGAAGTCAGATTTGCATCACAAACCAACATGCAACCAAGAATCCAACAAGAGGTCAGTGAAAACATCACAGATCTGGGGTCTCCGTAAGATGAAGCTTTAGCCCCCTAAATCTCAATCATTTTCCACGAAATTTCAGTATGTTATATTTCAAGATGTTATCTACAACTTCCATGAAGACATCGAAGCAAAAATCGAACTCCAAACATGCATGCAAGCTCACACAACATTCTGACTCGAGCGGATTCATGCGAAAACATTCCAGATCTGACATCTCCGTAAGATGAGAGTTTGACCCCTCAAATCTCCATCATTTTCCACGAAATTTCAGTATGTTATATTTCAAGATGTTAGCTACAACTTTCATGAAGACATCAAAGCCAAAATAGGACTCTAAACACACATGCAAGCTCAAACAAGATTCTGACTCCAAACAGTTCATGCGAAAACAATGGTGCAAGAGTAGAAAGTGGATTCCCAACTTGCCTCTAGACCTCACGAACGGCAGCACACCGGCGACGGACGAGCTCCTCCTCTCTCGGCCACTCTCCCTCTCTCTCGCACAATTCTCTCTCTCTCTCCCTCACTTGGCCGAATACTCTCTCTCTCTCTCTCCCTCTCTCTCTCTCTTTTTGGTTATATATATTTGCATGCCATCTCATTTTGCATGGGGGACAAGTGGCAAAAATGAGAAAACAAGTGGCAAGGTTGAAGACAAGTGTTGGAGGACATGCAAGGTGGGCTTGGGCCGGCCACTCTTGGGCCTCCTCTTGGGCTGGTCGACAGCCCCCTTTTGTGGGCCTAATTGGGTCGACTTGCTTGGCCCACTAAGGCTTTGGCCAATGGGCCTAAGGCCCAACCTAAAAATTGATATTTTCCCCTTTTTTTTTTGAATTTCTTTTATAAATATTTTAAACTTTAAATTCTCCACATGGCCAAAGTCTTATGACATTTCATTTATTGAAATTTAATTTATAAAGTGCATGGCCAAGCATAGATTATTAATTTACCCTATAGTCCTAAATTCAAAATTCATAAACACAAGCACAATAACACCTAGCCTTAAGAAACTAATGGCTAACACATAGACCATAGGTAATTTCATTACCTAATTATAGGCTTTAATTTCTCTAGAGGATGTCTTGAATTTTGGGATGCCACACTTTTTTACAAAATTCACCCCATATTGATAAGGATTCGAGATCAAGATGAAATTTTTCTAAATCCAAATCTTTTAAAGACAAATCACAATATTTTTTTTACCCATCCGCCCTATCTAAAAAAAGATTCATATCTCGGAAAATTTTTAAAATATTATATTCCCACGAGATAATTTTTAATTATTAAAAAACACGAGCTTTGGCCAACCTACTCGCTTATTGGGCATGGTCCATCTAATTCGAACTCATCTGCCATCGGTCCAAATAAAATGCAAAAGATGCAAATAACAAAATAAATGCAATCTAAATCTATATACTATGCAATTAATAAAATTAACCCCTAATTTCCTATGCAATAAATAAATTAATTAAATCATCAAAATTTAGGTGTCAACAAAGCTAAATACTGGTGTCGGGCCTTCTTCAGTGAAGAGTTTAAATGCGATATCATTAATAACAACCTCAGTGAAGCTTTCAATTGCATAATTTTAGAAGCCAGATGCAAACCAATCATCGGCGTGCTTGATAATATTCGAGTTATGGTTATGACTAGACTACATAGACAAAGAGATGAGGCTATGAAATGGAGTAGAGACTGTGGCCCTAAGATTGTGAAAAGATTCGATGCAAACATTGCTGCTAGTAGGTTTTGCCATCCAGTTTGGAATGGAATAATGGATATGAGATTATTCAAAATCAGGATAAGTATGTTGTCAACCTGGATAGAAGAAAGTATTCATGCCGAGCCTGGCAACTGAATGGAATTCCCTGTGCCCATGCCATTTGTGCTATTCAGATGAAGCAAGAAAACCCAGATGACTACTTACATGATTGGTACAAAAAAAAAAAACGCATACCTTGCTTCATACCAATTCATAATACAGCCTATCAAAAGCAGCAAATTTTGGGAGCCAATAAATCATGAAAGCCCTCTATCTTTACCGTTGAAGAAGCAAATAGGAAGGCCCAAAAAGAGACGAAGAATGCAAAAGGAAGAGGCATCAAGTCGGAGGATGAGTAAGACTGGGTCAAAGATGAAATGCTCTTATTGCCGCAAGGAATGGCACAATAAAAAAGGTTGTGAGTTCAAAAAAGCAACATCAACAACAAGATGTAATGGCTGATTCAGTGCTAGAGACAGAACCTACTGAAGAATTTCTTGTTAAGCCTATTGAAGGGAGGACAGAAGGCCCTGCTATAATGCCTACTGAAGGGCAAACAGAAAGCCATGCTGTAAGGTAAGTATCATCTTTGTCTTACTAACTTTATTGTTCTTATTCGATAGAGTTTGATAGTTGACCATGTGTACTGGCTTCTCTTGTGCTTTTCCTCTATCATGCACTTGTAATTTGAGAAGCTTTCTCCATTTGTTTCCACCATGAAAATGAGTATATGTCTAATTATTTATTATAGTTGATCATAATCATAACATAGTACATTGTTGTAAGGCCTACTAAAGGGCCACAAAAAGGCCATGATGTAGACTCAAATGCAAGGATAGGGACTGGAATGGGCAAGACAACAACAACAACAACTGAGTCCACTGTTGAGCAAACAAGAAAAAAATATCATGTAAGTTATACATCACTATGTTTGGTCTTTTATGGGCTGAAATTTACATTTGTTATATGTTTCTCAGGTGAGAAGACAAGCAACTGCACAAGTTGCAGAGGTTGCTACAAGGATTGTTGCTACTGAAAATGATGCACCACAACAAACAAGAGAGGCTCTTGGAAAAATATTAAGGCAATATGGTTATGGAATTTACACAGATGAACATACTCGAATGACTATTTTGAATGTAAGATTTATAGGCCTCATGCATTTAATTTGTTATACTTCAATCCATTTGATTGACAATATTACTATGTTCTTATAGGCTGAGAGAATTTCGAAGGTACTTCTCTCTCAAGGTGGGCCAACTCAAGAATCAAGGGTGCAGCCAAAGAAGAGTGCTCCAAAGAAGAAGAAGACAGCGGGTATAGCTGCAAACAGCCATCCAAAAAGAACCAAGCACTAGTTCCATCTCAACCAACGATTGGGAGCAGTAGTGATGATATGGACCAACACATGACACGTGCTAGAACAAAAATAACCTCCGTCAAAAGTAAGGAAAAGAAAATTGAAGTGACAGAAAGCCCAATTAAAAAAATTGCACATCCAGTTCGAAGGAGTGCTCGGATTATGAATCAATTTAAAGCTTCAAGAGGAAAATGAGATTAAGGTGTTGTCAATATTGACTGATAGGAGGGTGCTCAACATGGTCTCTTTTTATGTGGTGCTATACATGGTATCTTTTCATGTTTTCCTTTTTTAGGAGGGTGTTGGATATTATATCATTGACGGTAGTTGCTACATGCATATTGCCATTGTTTTTTTTTTTTTTAAGAGGGTGCTGAACTTTTGGTGATTGGGGAGTAAAGTTAGACATGCTTTTCTTTTCTTTTGTAAATAATCAATAAATGTTAATGGCAAGTACTGGAATAATTATTTTCTCTTGTGTTGGTTTTTGCTTGAATGCTAGCAAGTCAGTTATGCTGTATATTTTATTTTTGCTGTTGCTGTAATGTTGTTGTTGTTGCTAGTTGAAGTTATGGATTATAATGAATTTGTGGGGTTCTAGTTATATGTGCTGCTGCAAGAACATTTTGGATACTGGTATATCTTGTTACATCAATACTTGTATGGGCTAGTGTAAGAAGATGCACCAGCAATCCAACTGGTGCAAGAACAATGTGCATTGGAATGTGACATTTGGCACTAACATGTTCTTTTTTAAAAAAACTTGTGCAACATAAGTGATCACTTTGTAATTGCAAATAGCATTTAAATGATCACTTTTATAAAAATTTGGCACTCAAGCAATCACTATTTACAACTTATGGCACTAAAATGGTCAATCGTGAATTTGCCACCATCCTTTAATTTCACCATGATTTGTAGTTGCAGCAAACCAGCAAACTAGCAAACCAGCAAACCAGTAAATCATTACCAAATAAAAAGGGCAACAAACTTCTTCTCATTACTCATTTTACATTTGAATAAACTACCCACGAGAATAAGAACATAATCAACGCTCGATAAAAGTTTCTTTCAATTTTCAACCTTGAAACCTCCCTCTTCAAATGGTACTAGAGATGTTAAACGCTTCATTTGAGCTTGTATTGAGTCGACATCCTCCAACTCGTCCATTAACGTAGGTGGAGGTTGATTTCGGCCTTCAAGTAACTCCAATATCACCTTTGTCGCTCGATCAAAGAATTTCCTATCAACCCATTTGAAATATTGGCACTTCGAACCTTCTCTATATCTGCCGCACCCATGGAATTTGCTTCTGGGATTCAACCGAGTCCAAAATGTTCTTCTCGAACTCGATAACCCACAATAATAGTAATACTCACCATCTAATTCGATTTTCTTAGAGGAATGTGAGCCGCTACTGAAGCTTCTGTCCTTCATTTACAAGAGCGAGCGGATAACTTTGGGAGAAAATCGAAATATGCACTCAAAATGGTCGAATTGAGGATTTAGTGTTTTCAACTTCCGGTTCTAGTTGAAATTGGGGATTTAGGGTTTCTTATTTGGGGGAAGACGGTAAACGGCGCCGTTTTGTTATTTGTATGCTGATTGTATTCTCAGATACACATCGGCATCAAAAATTAATAAAAAAAAACTGTCACGTCGTATTTCTGGCCAACCAAATCGACGATGGCACCAAAGTGATCGTTTTTAAAAAAACTTTGGCACTTAAGTGATTCGACGGAAACTTCTGGCACCAAAGTGAGCGTCGTATACAACTTATAGCACCAATAGTATACATCTCCCGGGCAAGAAGGGAGACCTGGCCTATGGTGATGCTAGGCAGGTCCAATGAGGCATTGGAGAGAGATGCCATCCTTCATTTTCACCCGAACCAACGTATCCATAGTGGGGTGGGTTACATTCTTTGATATAGTATAAAGCTAAGAAGTCTCTTCTTCTTCATTTATCTTATAACAAATTATCTATTTTTTGGCCCTCTTATCTCAAAAGCTCACTTTCTTAGTAAATTATTAATCTTTTTCCTTATTATACTGATGAAATGCTTTTCTACATAGCATTTAAGACATTTGAGGAATATATAGAAAGACACTAAAAATTATACACAATAAGGTATCTTTATATTTTTCTATAAATAGTTCATAGATGATTTTAATTTTTGTCAATAAAAATAATGATATTTCACTACCAATTTCAGAAGAAAAAAATCTTACTTTATGCAATTTTTTATTTAATAAATTAATTTACTTAACAATTTATCCATAAATATGATTGACAATGAGGAAAAGAAATAGATTTCTTTGATATTTCTTGATATTTCTCTTTTTGACAAAACATATTAGTATGGAAGTAATATCTAACAATAAAAAATAAAAATAAAAACACAATGCCTTTAATACATATGGAAAATTTGCTATAAACAAAAATTAAACAAATCAAATCATTATTCATGGTAAATTAATCCTACATAGATGTAGAAATAAATTTAGGATCGTTAATTTAAATTGGAATTGAACAATAGAGGGCAATTTTCTCTTTTTGGTAAAATGGGTGGACTTAATCATATATTAGGTTCATTTATAATGATATGACGTTTATATAAATAAACAAAAAAAGTACATGATATGATGTAAACTTATCCAACTTTAATATTGCGATTCACCAAACAATGAACATGATATAAAAAATTCCCAAGATTCCATATCTTATCCTATCCAATTATATTCCAATTAGAAATTCGGATAACCAAACCTAGCCATAAGGATTGGAAATAGCACCACCCTGAAAAAAATACCTCATCAATTTAAGCTATAAACATTGGGAAATTTTATTCTATCTAGTTGATTGTTAGCTAGACCATCCACATCCGATTCGCTTTAAGTATGCATCTACAAACTCGCAACTTTATTTCGAGTGGACATGTATAAAAAATTTACAATTGCGAAACATTCGGTTTTTAACCTAAACGGCAGCATTCATTTGGGAAAGAAAACGAAGAGGTCAAAAGCTAATCAGTGAAGGAAACGAATCTTGACTGGATCGATTGCAAAGTTCCATGATTAATCAAGTTTCTCATGAGGGTCTACAAATAGACATGGCTTGACATGTATAGACAATTCACAATCGTGTAACATTCACATTTTTACCTAAACGGTAACATTCATTTGGGAAAGAAAAAAAGAGAAAATGACTGACCAGATTATTAGCAAAGTTCCATGATTTATTACCATAATCTTGAGGGTATATAATTAACGTGGCTTGCTCATGTTTCTCTACATTGGCCCAAAGCACACTACCAAGCCATCAATCCATCGTTGATACGCTTCGGCATTCGACAATGGCTCCATGGCTCGAGAGGCAAATCAAGGTCTACATGTTGATGGTATCGTTATGTGCAGGGGCTTGGACTTCGGCCGTGACGCCCCCAAATTCCACATTGGCCGAGTTCGAGCAGTGGATGGCCCGCCACGGACGGATTTACAAGGATAATCTCGAGAAGGAGAAGCGGTACGGGATCTTCCTAGAGACCTTGCGCTTCATCGAAGACTTCAACAGCAAAGCGGCTAATCAGAGCTACAAAGTGGGTCTGAACCAATTTTCGGATTTGACCACGGAAGAGTTTGTCCCGAGATACACTGGGTTTAGAGCGACGTCGAGGAGCTCGAATTCATCCGCGGCCACCACTTTCAAGTACAGTACGACTCAAGTCCCGGATAGTTTAAACTGGGTCGAGAAAGGAGTCGTCGGCAGCATAAAAAATCAGGGAGGATGCGGTAAGAGAGTAACAAAATCATATTATATTATTGTCCAACGGCACGTTATTTTCTGGTCTTGTGATTTTTTTCTTTTTATTTCAAAGCAAGCGAAACAATATAATCCTCCGAGGTCCTTAACCCAATATTTTCTTGTCTTGTGGCTTTGTTTGCGTACAATTTTTTCATATGAAACAATGAATATTCTCTGTAGCCCTCGAAAACAATCAATAGATGTGCTACATAAGCTCAATAAAACATTTTTAACAATAATGATGTGTAATATATTATATATAGTGGATAAGAGACAATGGTTTTTTTCACTACGTTAACGCATTTCTCTCTGGGTGGCTTGGGACTATAGGATTCAATGGATCTATTGGTAGAAAAATTAAACTATTTCATAATTGGTTTAATTCAAACCGCATAATTGAATCCATAAAACTAAATCATGTTCCAATTCAAAATGGGTCATCTAAAGTAATTCGAACCACATAGTTATAGTTGCATGCTGCCAATTGAATTACATTATTGCGGCACTAACCACGAGTAGCATGTGAGAAGTATTTCAGCATAACTTTAATCCTAGTGACTCCGAATCATACACTATCAAGCTAATTCCGGTGTTTATTGCATCTGCATACATACACTAGCCATAACCACCATTGCGCTTCTCATTTTATTTCTTGAATAGAATCTTGCTGGGCATTCGCAGCGACTGCAACCGTGGAATCGATTCTAGCGATAAAGACCGGTAAACTAGTTGACTTGTCCGAGCAACAGCTTATTGACTGCTCCAAACTAAACTACGGATGCAAGTTGGGTTGGATGTACCTAGCCTACGAATACATTGCCCAAAACCATGGCATGACCTATGAAAGCAATTACCCTTACAGTGGCGTCGAGGGCACTTGCGGCGTGTGAGCCGCCTCCATTGCTGTAGCACGGTTCAAAGGGTATGAGAAGATCCCCGTGAGTGAAGACCTACTATTGCAGGCTATGGCGAGGCAACTGGTCTCGGTCGCCATCGAGGGTTTCAGCCCTTGATTCAAGCAATACAGTGAGGGCGTCTTCAATGGCCCTTGTGGGGGGACCACTAACCACGCCGTCATAATCGTCGAATACGGGAAGACCCCCAACGGTGTCAACTATTGGCTGCTCAAGAACTCGTGGGGCGAGACTTGGGGCGAGAAAGGATACATGAGAATGCTGTGGAACTCGGGCGTCCAAGGCGGTCTCTGTGGACTCCTTACGCAAGCTACACTGCCAATTTCGGATTAATAGCGCAGTTCAATGGAGCTATTCAACTTGCTTTCATAATAAAAGTTAATGATTAAAAGAAAAAAAATCAGTAAATGAATCAAACAAGAGTTGGTAACCCGTAACCTAAGTAGCATTGATACTGACACACAACACGCGACATGACACGACACGACCTGCCAACGCGTCATTTCCTAAAAAATAGAGAATTCTAATGCGTTGGGACACGTTATATATTATATGTATATTTTATATATAAATAAATTATTATTAATCTTATTCAAAATTCACAAATAAATAGATAATAATAAAATTCTAAATAAATATACAATGAAAGCATTAATTCACCATTTATTAATATCCTTCGTTATTTCAATTTGACAAATTCATCTCCATTTTAATAAATCCATAAAATTTGGGAAAAAAAAAAGTAATTCACATTCTATACTTGCATATCAGACATGTCGAAAGAAAAAAGAAAAAACTTGAGGGTAAATTGTATACCATGGAAAGTAAAAGTAAAAAAAGATTAGAAGAAAATATTAGGCTTTTCTTCTTTCCTAATTTGTTGTTTTTATTATTGATTTTTATTTTTTCATATGTATATTTTGATCTTTCATTTATTAAAAAATTTAAAATTAACCTCATATGTCGGAATCGTGTATCGGAAACTCACATGTCAAAATTCCGAGTCAAGTGTCAAAGAGTGTCGAAAAAATTGACTAGGTGTCCAATTTTTCGACATGTGTTGACTGAGTATCAAAGAGTGCCCAAGAGTGTCGGACACATGTCAAAATGTCCGACATGACACGAAGGCTTTCAAAAAGTATCGGTGCTTCCTAACCCATAACTAATGGCCAAAAAGGGAAAATTTTGGTAATCAACTTTAAATCAAGTCAATGATTTTTAGGAAAAAAATGGGTAAATTGAATGTGTTGTGACGAAACACGTGCAAAAGTTGATAAAAGGAAAAGAAAAGTTGGAAAATTAAGCAAAGCTCGAAGTGGAGTTGGTAAACCAGTATAGTTATGAAAGAAATTTTAATGAATTGTACCAAATTAGATTTGTAACATTTAAAAAGCGTTAGTAAGGGGTTGCTAATCAAGGCAAATAAAGTTGACAACTCAGTACAAAGTAGGTAAAGCAGAAAATGGTCATAACTAATTCAAAATATCCTTGGTAATCCAAAACTAGTTGATAAGCTTTTAATCTTGAAAAATTGGTAAATTGCTATAATTTACTATAATTTAGGTTTTTAAGTACATATAAGAGAGAGAGTAAGTTCAAAGCGTTAATAGCTTATGCAAATAAAAGTTGATAATTTAGCACACTAATTAGTAATGTCCATATTATGGAAAATGTTGATAATTTCATGAAAATGTTAGTAACTACCAACTTGATACTTGGAAAAAAATTCATTGCTCACTCTTTTAACTAAAAGTTATGCAAGATCCCTTGGCATTCATCTGGCCAGCGGCGCCTCCACGACGGCCGCTGGCGCTTGTACCCCAAAACAGAGGAGACCCGTGGCCTCCATGGATCGCCGTGACGGCGGTTGCGGGTCGGGTGGTGTCGGTTGCGCCCGAGGCACTAAAGGATCACCGGAATGCCTCAGCATAGGTAGAGCAACGTTCGGACGGCCCAACTCCGGCTCCGACTCGGGATGACGAATCGAGAATCGGATCTCACTCAGGCATTTCGTCGAGCAGGTAGAGGGCGCTGCTTAAACTGAGGCCTTCACTGAACAACAAAAACGCGACAGCAGCCAGAGGAGGGAGAAAACGAGGCCGGAGTTCGCGCACCGACCGACGATGAAGGCTTCGACCGTCGGTCTTCGGCACACCGACCGGCGACCCACCGCTCATCCTATTCAAGGTGGCTCTAGCTAGGGCGCCTACTCTACCGCCGTTGAAGGCGCCCGCCCATCCGTTCGGGTCTCCCTCTGGTCTTCGCGCTGCTCCACACACATCGCCCTCCTCTGCCCCTTTTCCCTCTTTCTAGGTTGCCTTACGCGCATGGTGCACAACGCAAGGAAGGCAGGAGGAAGAAGATCAAGGAGTGGGCCGGGCCGTGAGGGGGGAGCTGGGGCCAGATTGGCCCGGGCCCGCGCTAGTGGAAGGAGAAGAAGGAGGGGTACTAGGCACAAAGGCCCAGCCCAGGTGGGGCCCCCATTTTTAAATATAATTAATTTATCCGGGGATATGGTAAAATAATAGAAATAAAACTTAGTAAAAGCAAATAAAAACTAAGACCTAGGTAATGCAAAAGTCATTTTTGTTAGGGCCAAACTAATCCCTAATTCTTTTATGCAATTTTTATCATAAATTTCTAGCCAAAATTTAATTATTAACAGCACCTGATCTTTTTGGTCCTTTCAAGCATATTAGCAATTTTGATTCTATTAAGCTGTTCATCTTCATGGCCCTTTCAAGCTTTACCAAACATCCTCATTCTAGGCTTGTTCACCATTATCAAGTCCATCCAACTATTCACTTGATCTATGTACCTCTAAGCCATCATGAATATCCCCATTCTTCTTAGCTTGTTCACCCTCAATCAAGGATCTTCCGGAAGTTCAACTCATCTAAAGATCTTCCAGCTCGTAGACATCTTTATTGCCCAATACCTTATTCACCTCAAATATCAGCAAAGCACTTAAGACAATGGCAACACACTCCTAATGTTAAAATCTTCGGGTGCTATTTATGACAACATTTGCGTTTCAACCTAGGCATAAATCACTAAATACCACTCAACCAATACACACATTAGTAGCCTTTGATTATCTTTGTCATCTTTAGAACAACATAGGGATTTTCCCAACAATTGTGGCCAAATTAATTTTCTAAAACGGTTTTAAAGTTAATGAGCCAAATTAAATGTGATATGGGACTAGTAATAAAAGCCATTGAGAGATAGGATATAAAAATTATGGATGATATGATTAATCAAATAGTTACGCATGAGAACAATTGATAACACAATTGTCGTGCTAAGCTCTCTCAAATTTCTCTCTATTGCTTGACACAAGTTGGTGGTATGTCTAATAAAGACCCAACATTTATGGGGCTAGAACTAAAGAACATTAGAACTGGAGTACGTCAGAACTTGCGTCACAAGGAGATCAAACGCTCGTAGTTAGGATCTAAAGAATGTCAAAACCAATACTACAAAGATATTAGGCGTTTGCAATGTGGACCTGAGCATATTTGAAGAACGTCAAAATCAATGCTGTAAGGACATCAAATGTTTATAGACAGAATCTGAAGAACATAACCAAACTTTTTGAACAAGCATCAAAGGTAATGTGATTAGCCTCCTTCTAATTTCTACATTCTTTTATTAAAATGCACGAACAATATTTTGGAAATACATGTATGAGCATTTTTAATTCCGCTACAAATCATTTTGGTTCAAATTTACCTTACTTACCGAAACAAATCCCAATAGCAGCTGCTAGCACCTGGCAAAGCAATGGCACGATTATGACAGATGGCGGCTGATCATATCCGAGAAAGGACACAATAGGACTTTGTTGAAGCTGATCTTTTTGTTTTGGAACCTATTGAAGCTTTTATAGCATTTAATGCTGGAACTTGAAACAGAGAAGACACTCAAGAGCTCATACGAAAAAAATGTTCTCATATCTTCAAATGGGAGAATTCGTTTTCCTCATTATTTGAAGGGTATCTTTGACCTAAAATACCTTCCTTTTGATTACTCATTTTTGGCCTCCGAAAAATCTGGAGGCAGTTATTGGGACGGTCAACTACTATCCAAAAGTCTGTAAAAAAAAAAACTACTATCCAAAAGTGCTAATGCATGAAGAGCTACTCTTCAAAATGGAAAGGTTAGAGTTCTTGGATCTCACGTTCAATTATGTGTGTGAAGAATGGAGTGTTTGGTTCAACTTTAAAAATGGACTTTAATACTTTAAAAATCCTTAACCAATTGCTAGGGTGTTTGGCAAAAAAATATTGGACCAATTTAAACAAATGCCAACATTGGTAAAACTAAAAGCCCAAGGGCAGGTGACCTTTTAGCCTATGTAGCACCGACACGCGACACGATACGAGTGTCTGACACGACACGTGATTTCTAAAAAAATAGAAAATTTCGACACGTTGTATATTAAATGAATATTTTTATTTTTAATTAATTTGATTCAATTTTATAAATAATTAATTAATTAAAAAAGAGCCTATAATAAATTTGTACTAATAATATTAACAAATCAATTCATTTGAAATTTTAAAAGATATATTCATAATTAATGCGAAACATTTTTTTAATTTTAACAAAAGTTATCGATGAAACTAAAAATTAATAAAAAAAATTAGAATCAATTTATTTAAATAAATCCATGATTTTCTACGATAATCAAAATTTATCATTATTCAAAATTTAATATTTTTATATTTTCAAATCATTTTTTAATTTCAAATATTTAATTTTCCAGTTAAAAAAACAATCCCCAAAATCCACCCCTTCTTTCGTTCGTCCTTTTCCTTCCACCCCCACGTTTATTTTACTTTTTTCCCTCCCCCCACTTGACAGTGACCCCCCACCCCCCTCCTCTCTCTCACGCCATCAGACCTCCTTTCTTATTTTTTATTGGATTTCTTTATGAAAAACCCTAGCGAGCCGCCGAGTCCTCCTTTTCCTATCCTCCTTGCCGCGCTGCACGACCCCCTTCCCTCCTCTCCTCTTCCTCTCGTTGCCGATCCATCGCAACAGTGGCGGCCCTCACCTCTCTCTGGCCGTCTCTCGCCGTCGCGGTGGTTCGTTTGTGGCTTCGTCTCGCTGGTGGGAGTTTGCCTTCTCTCTTCTTTCTCTCTATTCGGCTCTTTCTCTAGCCGTCTCTCGCCGTCGTGGTGGTCCGTTCGTGGCTTCGTCTCACCGGCACTCGCGCCCTCTGCTCCGTCTCGCCGGCGCTCGCAACCTCTGCTTCCTCGCCCTCCCTCGCCTAACCCTCCATCAGTCTTCCGGACACGCATGTCTGACCGTGTCCGAACGTGTCGACGTGTCCGACACGACGTGTCTGACACGCTCCGACACGTGTCGGACACGACACGGAAGCACGGAGCTTTTAGCATTTTCAAAAGGCAAATTCCAGAATTTAAGGACTTTTCCTCTTCCCATCTTGTACTCACTAGCTTTCTCAAATTCCATCTTTGCCCTTGAGGGCCAAATTTGAGTGATGTGACATTGGCCGAGGAGGAGTTCAAGGACACTGTATGAGGCCCCCCACGGCCAAATCTGAGGACACTTTGATTTGTTGGGAATTCAAGGAGGACGTCATGGATGTTGGCCGAGAGTCAAGCAACGCCAGCCGATGCCTCGCACAGCTAGATCTAAAGCCACTTTGAGCCCTAGTCGAGCACGGCCGAGTTTGAGAGGGTAACGGTATGGTGGGCTGATGGTGGGAACAATTGGGCTATCCTTGGTGGGGTGGCCCGAGATCGCCGGCTCTGATGATTCACAGTTGGATTGTTGGGTACTCAAGATTTTCTCTCTTTAAAAAAATGTTATTTGCGTTTGATAAAAATCTTTTACCCTAAAGTCTTTACATTTCCACAAAGAATTCTCCAAACGCGGAATAACACAAGGCTCCCTTTGCTTACCACAGCTCTAATCATGTCTTACCTTGCAAATGTGGAATGGTTTCCTACATTTTGAAAGCACAATTTGTATTGTCGATATTTCTCTTTCTGGAGAAAATTTGACATTACTACCCAAATAATAACGTGACTTCATGTGTCGGGTCTACTGGTATGGATCTTGAAAACATCATGTATTCATGATGCAACACATGTATGGATGACATGGCAGAGGATGTATATAACATGATGTGTTATGATGTTGTATTGTAACGACACAAATAACTGCAGATAACATGGCAAAGATGCATGAAGACGGGTCTTAAAGGGCATATGCATGATCATTAGCACTAGGACAAGAACAAAAGCATGATATCGTGGCATGATGATATGGCAAAAATGCAAGATGGCATGGTGTCTGCTGTGACCTGATGCCATCAACTATATATATTATGTATACAGGATTCTGAAAATTAAGTTGTTTTTACATATTTGGCATTTCGAGATTTTACAATATTTTTATGAAAGAACATTTCCAAAAATGACACCACCATCTACGGTGGCCTGGCTGAATAAGAGCTCCCATGATGTCTACCCAAGACGGAGGAGTTCGAATCTCGCGGGATGCACGGGTTCCCTGGGTATCAAAAAAAATTCCAAAAATGACAAGTATTAAAGTTAGACTTTCCGCAGCCTTTGGCTATCTATCCTTATCCACACTAGAGAGCTGCCGACTTTTTGAGTATTGATATCATCGATATTATGAGCCAAGCATAGTCCGTTATTACACCGGGATTCTTTAATGTAAAAGTAAAATGAGCATGAAATTGATTTTTTATTCATTATTACGCGTGGATTATCAAATGAATTTCTAACCCTTCAATTCGGCATTATGCTGGCTAATATGGCAAACTTCTAGAATTCAAATTCAATTTAATTTGGATGATTTAGGAGCATGCGAATCCAAATATCCAGTATAAAATTTTGGTGGTTAGGAATTTAATTGGATAACGAATTTGGAATTATGACATTAAGATGGTCTAGGAATTTAGTTAGAGAATGAAGAGGAGAGTCTAACTCAATTTATGATTGTGAAAATATGTCAAGATCACGAGTCTCGTGATTTTCCATCTTTTGGGCGCCTACCTCGAGAAAGCATATTTATTAGTTAAAGTATTTGTACAATTCTACGTATCAATGTCTCTACAGTGTTATGGATTTTAAACGATCTGCACTTCCGAATACAAAATCAAACTCTGCAAGCAAAGGAATTTAAGGAAACTTATAAATCGAAAGTGGAAACCACTCCAAACAAAGAAGTGTTTACTCGAATTCTCAGATAGGATTTCCTTTTCCTAACGAGTAGAGCTTATAAGGCATCTCCTCTCCTAATGTCCGCGCCATCCTTTTTATGGAGAAGAGCTTTAGTTTGAGGGTATCTCGTGATGAATGATCTTGACTTAGTAAATTATACCTTCTAAAAGAAAAGGCGTTCATTCCATGCTATCTCAAGATTTATCAGCTTTTGAGTGGTGTTTGTCCATTAGTAGGTTGCTTCTAAGGTCCCAATAATTTAGTTTAGATGGCAATGGGGGAGGAATCCTTCCAAAAGGAAAGAGAGGCGAATTCCAGAGGCCGCATTATCGTTGCCGTTGTCAATCATGACAGGAAGACCAATGTTTGAACTTTGTTTTTCGATTGATGGAACCCAACAACGAACAGTGAGAATTGCCCCCACAATTGGTGCATTTTGGAGGAAGCCCACATGCCCTTTTTTGAGGGCTGCTCGAAGATTACAAATCATAACGAATTTGGACCCACCATGCGTCATCAAAGGGTCATCGAGCACTAAGCTAATGATAAGCCTTATACGGGAAGACAGCATTCGTTCGAGTAGGCGTTACGCAAGGGCTTGAGTAAAAGCCCTTGTTTTGGGGGGGGGGGGGGGGGGGGGGGGGTTTGGGGGGGTGGGGGGGCGGGGGAGCCAATACTCAAACAGGTGTTCCCAGTTACCCATATGTGGAAATTGAAGAATAAAATATTTCTTTGTGAAAATGAGAGTTTGGCTTGGCAATAGTTCCGCGGATCGTCCATGTGGCATGAAAGGCAGAATCATGCGTCACTTAGTCTATCACCTTCATTTCAGATTTGGTTACGGTACAGCCGACATCTTCTTGAAAAACTACCGAAAAGTCATAAATTTATTTTACAGTGGCTAATTTAATCATAATTTTTTTACGTATGTCAATTTATCCCGAATCTTTTGACAATTTACCAATATAATATTTTTAACCAATTTTGATTAGGAATCACTGACATCAACGAAGGCCATCCTACATGATATAGTCAGTGTAGACATAAACAACTTTTGTATTTTTTTATTTTCTTTTATTATCTTTCTTGTTTTCTTTTCTTTCGTATTTTTTTTTCCAATTATGGGCTGGCAAGGTCATTAGCTAAATTGGTATAACTAAACATTTAGAATTGCATTAATCACCATATAATAGGTTCAATACTTTTTCAGTAATTTTTCCCATTTTCTTGTTAAAAAGTTTATCCTATGTTACTTGTTAAATAAGGTATGTGAGGCAAGAGAGAAATTCCGTATTCTTCACACTCCATTTAACCTCTCATTTGGTACGTAGTTCCTTCTTCAATTCGTTCTCGGCTTCTTTTCTTTTGCAACTGCAGGAGAATTGTCGCGCCATTCTTCATTTCGACCTGGGAGATTCCAAAGTACACGCATGGCCCCCTGGATACACGAGATTGCAACGGGACTTATATCGCGCATCGTGTGGAGCAGAAAAGTCATGAAGAACAGTAACAAAGTTTCCTGAACGGTATCTTCAGCGATGAATCTAAGTAAGACAGTTTACCAACCACGAGGACAAAACAAATCCTCCATAAAGAGGGAGGGCCTCTGGTTCTTGTCCTGGGGACAATATGGAGCTGATGGCCAAGGCAAAGAAGCCATTAAGGACTTAGCCTTCTCGCTCTGGGTACACTGTCTCAATCTCCGGTGCAATCATTCCATTAATGAAGTCCATATAAGACCAAGTCGAGCAACGTTATCCCTTAGCTGGAAGAGAAAGAACGACAGGAGAGATGATCAGAGTCCAGAGACGTGTTAAAAGTTTCAGAGGAAAAGATGGAAAATAAGTAGATGAAATTGTGATTTTTCGGAGACGGCTAAACCTGAAATGTTCGGTACTAGGAACAGGGGCTTCAACCATCCAAAATTAATTATCTAGGACAAATCTGACTTTGATGTCTTCATGAAAAATCTACTTTAGGGTCTTGACTATCACATATTTAAATTTCATAATTTTTTAAGGTCGTTAGAGAATTTTTAATCGGAAATATTTCAAAAACCGAGTAATCTGACGCGTTCGCATTTAGTCAGCTTCAATGCATGGGTCATATCTTTTTTTATGAAGCTCTTTCAGCAAAGTGTTCTTCACGAAGTATCTTTCTGTATGTCTTCTCTGTAACATATTCAAATTTCATGTTTTTTCAAGTTCAATTACCTGTTTAACCAAAAATGTTTCAAAAACTGTGCAAGCTGTATTGATAGAATAGAAATGCTGTGATGGGTGATCTATATCGAATTGTATGAGGATCTTTTGGTACAGTGTCCTTCATGAAATATCTTCCATTATGTCTTAGCTATCACATGTTCGAATTTCATAATTTTTAAAGACCATTTGGGTATTTAATGGAAATATTTTCTAAAACTGTGCAAGCTGGATTGTGCGAATTTCAAATGCTGAAATTTATGATTATTCTGTTTCGGATGAGCCCTATTAATTATATTGGTTGAGGTGATTGAATCTTGCTGAGCATGTGATGATATTTGGCATTGCATATAGAATCAAATGCTGAATTTGACTTTGTTGTCATTACATCATGTGCCATGTTGATTGTGAGACATAAATTGGTGAGTATGAATTATGATGAATGAGGAAACTGTTGGAGGTGGGTTGATAATGCCTTGGGAGTATCAAGATGCCCGGGATGGGGCGTGCTGGATGCCCGGTTGTATTGTGATACATGCCCAGATGTCATTGGGAGTTTCGAGATGCCCGGAATGGTTGAGTGCCGGAAGCCTCAGAGGTTTGTGCCCGGGGAATGCCTCGTGATGCCAGTTAGAATGCGAGATGCCCAGAATATGGGGGTGCCGGATGCCCGGTGGTGTGTGCCGAAGGTTTCTCGCGATGCCAGGTTGGGGTGCAAGTGATAAAAATGTGGGATGCAATTACTAGTCCCGGGAAAGAAAGATGTGGTGATCAAATTGAAAGATAAAAGTGGAAATTGAATCATGCACATATGATATGATGACATATGTATGGCTATATGATATGATGATGATGAGTACATGGTTGTATGTGCACCTATGGCATGATGATATATGTATGACATGATGATGATGAGTGCATGGTTGTGTGTCCATCTATGGCATGATGATACATGTATGACATGATGATGATGAGTGCATGGTTGTGCGTGCACCTATGGCATGGTATATGTATGACATGATGGTGATGAGTACATGAGGAGGTATGTACATATGGTATGATGACATATGCATGGCCGCAAGGTAAGTTATGCTTGGATGCATTAATGACTTGTACTATGCTATGAATGTTATGATTGTATTGTGTGATACATTTAGTGGTTTATTGGATCTTTTATCTGCTGAGTAGCTGTACTCACCCCTTTGGGGACCAACATTTTATATTAAAAAGATGCCGCTCCCTACTATAACGCGAGGTACCTTCTATGGCCTCCCATCTAACGTGGAGGTAGAGTGTTCGGAGATCGACTGCATTACTATCCCCGATCTAACGTTTGTGCGAGTTCGAGTACTGGTCATGTACGATATGGGCCTAGCTGGGGGCCGGTCATACAAGAGTTTCTATCAATCCATGTCTGTCGAGATGGAGTGTTTAAGGGGATGTTGCCACCACCACTGCCCAACGCGCTAGGATAGGTGTGATGGCCACGTGAGGGGTAGAGAGCTGACGTTTCTTTTTGGGGGGTAGCCGACACTGATAGATGGAGGATGACACGTGATCGTTATAGGGGTCGAGATATCCTTTTGGGATGTGGCCAAGTGTAGTTAAAAATCTTGGCTTTCTTTTGTTATATCGACCCGAGAAAATCCATCATGAAAATATGTAAATAAAAGTGGCTTGGCTTTAGCTTTTCCTATGGTGCTTAGTGGTGTGCATTGTATCATGATTGTTGGAGGGAGAGATTGTAATATTCAATTATGCTTCTGTTAATAAGTTGCGCTGGGACCATTTTCAAAAAAAAAAAAATGCCTATGAACTACGACGCTTCTACTAAGAGATGTACTAGTGTTTATTAGGTGAAGCGATAAGTACCTGTGGTGTCCTTAGGTGTTTCGGGGTGCCACGGCTACCCTTTTTGGTATCGGAGCAATGGTTATAGATTGGAGTGATAAGGAGCCTCATTCGGAAATTGAGGAACATGATGACAATGCACACCATAGGATATTGACTAGAATAGAGTAACTTTGAATAACGGGTGATGGGTATTCACTTGTAGATCCCTAGTAGTTATTATGAATTGCTTTTAGGTACCAGTAACATGGTTATGTTACTTATTTTCCTTAGTGATGTTGTTTTTAATGAAGACATTGAGTCACAGATATTTCCTGAGGCAAATGCTTGGAAACTGCAAGAAAATCACGGTACGATATGGAAGTCATCATCCGCTTAGGCTGAAGCCTCTGCTGCAAAGGCTGAACCTCGGATGGAAGATATCTTGCAGGCATTCGCCAATATAGGAGATCTAATAGAAAGACAAGCGCATAAATAACCTAGAGCAGAAGGTCGTACTCAAGGACTGGTGGAGTAATTTCTGAAGCTGAAACCACCTAAGTTAAGTGGAATGGGAAGTCCTGAGGAGGCGAAGCATTGGATTGATGGAATGGAACGAATTTTCCGGTTGTTGGACTGCAATGATGTTGAGAAAATAACTTTGGCAGAGTACTAGCTAGAGGGAAATGCAAAGTTTTGGTGGAGAGCTTCGAAGGACATAACCTTTCCACCAGGTACTGATGTTAATTGGGGAGAGTTTGTGAGAGCTTTTAATAGAAAGCATTTTTCTAATTGTGCTAAGGACAAGAAAATTTCAAAATTTGTTCAGTTAGAACAAAAAGAGCTGACAGTAGATCAATATGAGGCTAGATTTTCTGAATTATCTAGATATGCTCCTAGGTTGATTGAGGATCAGGAAGAAAAGACTAAGAGATTTCTGAAAGAGTTGAGAACTGATATCAGGAAACAACTAGTGCCTTTGAACATAAGGGATTACCATGAGATTTATGAAAGGGCACAATTAGTGGAGCATGAGTAGATAAGAGAACGATCAAAGTTTAAGAAACAGCTGAACTTTAATGATGTGAGAATGGGTAAGAGACCCTATCCTGATCAAGGTTAGGACTTGGAATGTGAAGAAAAAGAGCAATTTTGGAAATTTTGAGGGAGCAAGAAATGGCCTGAATATAGGGAAAGCACCTTATCAACTTGACGTTTGTCAAAGGTGTAATGGGCGAAATGGCCCAAGACCTTGCAATGGACGACTGAGATGTTTTGGTTGTGGACAAATGGGCCACCTTAGGAGAAGTTGCCCACAAGAAAGGTCACAAATGAGTGTTGGCTCGGTGCGACAGGGATAACAAAGTGCTGTTAAATCAAACTTACCAAGGAATCCTCAAAGGCCACCAGCACAAGGAAGGGTGTATGCGGTCACCCAAGAGGAAGCGGAAGCTTCCAAAAACGTTATCTTAGGTACAATCCTTATAAATGGTAAAAATACATATGCATTGTTCGATACGGGTGCTACGGATACGTTTGTGTATGAAAGATATAGGCATTTGAGTAAAATAGAAGTTACACCCCTTGAGACGCCTCTTTGTGTTTCCACACCTTTAGAGAATATGGTATTGTCTACGCTGGTGTGTGAAAATTGTAAAATATCAATGGGAGGAAAAGATATGGAAATAGACTTGTTCGTAATGGCTATGTATGATTTTGATGTTATTATAGGAATGGATTGGCTTCGTAAGTATCGGGCCAAAATGAATTGTTATAGAAAAGTGATCCAATTTGTCTTACCTGATCAGTCTAGTTGTGAATTTTTGGGAGGTCAGACCAATCTACCTATAGCACTTATCTCAAGAATAGAAGCTCATGTGTTACTTGACAAGGGATGTCAATGGTACCTGGCTATGGTTAGAGATTATACTAGGGAAGAGCCTAAACTTAAGGAAGTTCGAGTGGTTAATGAATTTCAAGATGTATTTCTTGAGGAGATGCCTGGATTACCACCAAAGCGGGAAGTTGAGTTTGAAATTGAATTAATGTCTAGAATAGGACCAATATCTAAAGCCCCGTATAGGATGTGGCATCCCAAATTTAATGACAAGCCATAAGGTGAGTTGAAGTTCCTAATTAGGTGATAGATTTTCTTTTGGCTTATGCCTTAGCCAATTTGTCTTTTAATTTGATGATTTGTGTATTTAAATTTATAGATTAATAATTGGCCATGAGATTTTAAATTTAAATCTTAATAAACAAAGTGTCCCAAGACTTTGGCCAAGATGAAATTTGAATTTGGAAATATTTATAGAAAGGAATTCAAAAAAAAAAAAGAGGAAAAGGAGGGTTATTTTTGGAATGGGCCTTGGGCCCATTAGCCTAAAGCTTGGTGGGCCAAGCTAGTCGGCCCATTAGTGGCCCAAGAAGGAGAATTCGACCAGCCCAAGGGAGTGGCCGGATGGGCCTAAGCCCAAGCCCACCCAAATTCAAAAATAAAAAAATGACAAGTGGCAAATGGCAAGAGCATGCATTGGTTAATCTTTAGGCAAAGCAATGATTGCTAATGATGGGATTAAGGAGATATAAAAAGGATGAGGAGAGAGAGATGGCCGGTTCTTTGCTTCATTTCATCCAAAGAGAGAGGTGTGCGAGAGAGAGAGAGCTCGAGCGAAAGGGAGAAACCGAGAGGAGAGGAGGCGGAGCCGGAGGGGTGTGCCGTTCGTTCGCCGTCCGATCGCCGTGTCCCGTCGCCGCTCGTCATCGCTTGCTCATCCTAGAGGCAAGTGGAGTCCGTAACTTCTCTTGCATGTTTTTTGTGGAGTTTGCATGTTAGATTTTAGGTATGATTCGTGCGAAAGACCGAGGTAAGAGTTGGTTATTTGTAAACCGTGTGACTGTTCTTGTTCGTTTTGTGGAAGTCAGTAGTTTGTTTGAGTTTGCATGTGTGTTTGAAGTTCGATTTTGGCTTCGGTGTCTTCATGAAAGTTGAAGCTAACATCTTGTACTATGACATACTAAAAATTCGTAGAAAACGATGGATATTTGAGGGGTCAAAAGTTCTATTGTACGGAGACTTTAGATCTGCGAAATTTTCACTGACCTCTTGTTGATTTCTTGGTTGCATGTTGATTTCTGTTGGAGATATCACTTTGTTGTCTTCTTGAAAGTTGAAGGTAACACCTTAAGCTACAACATACTCAAATTTGAAGCATAAATAACAAGTATAGCTCGGTGAATCGGTTAGATCTTGAAAAATGATGGTTCTGGTGAAGTATTTCGAGACACCCGAGACTTCATGGACTTAAATGGTGACCATACCTTGGTTATTTGACCTAGATCTCTGCATGAAACTTGTAAAGGACACATGGGTACATAACATATTCAAATTTCAGAGGAAACGAAAGATATTTGATGGGTGAGATCTAAAAATTTCGGAGGAGTGTGTTCTGGACGTCACGGTAGTGGTTCCAGAAGTTTCGTGGGGTTGTATAAATTAATCTAAAAATAATTTGGCTTAGAGTTCTGCATGAAAAGTGCACGAAAATGTGTTGGCTATCACCCTGTAAAATTTTGTAATTTTTGAAGGCCATATGAGTATTTTAATCGAATTTATTTGGAAACTGTGCAAGTCTGGCCATTATCCGAATATAAGGTGCTGTTTTGTGGAAATTGTGAAATTATGAGAAATTCAATTTGGCCCTGAATTTTGTATGAAATTGTGATCCTATTGATTTTTTTAGTGATTGTTTGAATATTATGATTTTGGGAAAATCATAGATATTAAATTTAATAGTTATTTATGAAAATAAATAAATATAATAATATAATAAAATAATAAGGGATTATTTTATTGGCCATGAATTTCATTGAATTTATCATGCATTGTTGTATGACATTGGTGTACGTATGATCATGAATTGTGATGCATGTGTGAATCATATGCCATGTAATAATAAGATTAAAAAGGATGGCGAAAGTGGAAAACGATATGTGAGTAAGAGGTTGTGGTGGAGGATGATGTCTGGTGGCCGAGTGGCATAATTCCAGAGATTCCCTAGGAGATTCAGGATGCCCGGAATGTGGGGGGCCGGAAGCCTTGTCGGAGGTCTTTGCCCGAAGGGAATGCCTCGCGATGCCAGGATTTGGGTGCAGGATGCCTGGCTAGAAGGGTAAAGGCCGGAAGCCCTGTCGGAGGTTTTTGCCCGAAGGAAATGCCTTGTGATGCTAGTTGAGATGCGAGATGCCCGGAATGTAGGGGGCCGGAAGCCCGATGGCCATGGGATGGCTGAGTTTGCCGGGAGCCCTGTCGGAGGTTTTTGCCCGAAGGGTTGATGATGGCGCCCTGTCGGAGGTTTCTGCCCGAAGGGTTGATGATGAAAATTGATGATGAGATTGATGAATGGGTGATGTGGTGATCAAAATTGAATGATAAAGATGAAATTTAAACCATGACATGATGATATGCATGATGATATGCATGATGATGATGATGATGATGATGATGATGATGATATGTGATGTGATATGATGATCACCCATGATATAATATGCATGATGATATGCATGATGATATACATGATGATGATGATGATGATGATGATGATGATGATGATATGTGATGTGATATGATGATCACCCATGATATAATATGCATGATGATATGCATGATGATGATGATGATGATGATGATGATGATGATGATGATATGTGATGTGATATGATGATCACCGATGATATAATATGCATGATTATGATGATGATGATGATGATGATGATGATGATGATGATGATGATGATGATGATGATGATGATATGTGATGTGATATGATGATCACCCATGATATGATATGCATGATGATGATGATGATGATGATGATGATGATGATATATATGATGTGATGATGCATGATACGCATGATTACAAGGTAAGTGATACTTGCATCATGTGATGTTATGCATGATGCATTGGGATGTTATTGGATTTCCCTATCTGCTGAGTGGTTGTACTCACCCCTTTTGGGGATAACATTTCAGATTAGCCAGTATGCCGCTTCCTGCCGTCACGCGGGGTACATTTTACGGGATCCCATCTAATGTAGAGGTCGAGTGTGTTGAGATAGACTGTCCTTCTGTTCCCGGACTGACTTTTATCCGAGTACGTTGTCTAGTGATGTATGACGTGGGCCTGGCTGGGGGTCCTGTTATTCAGGAGTTTATATCCGTGCACGTTCGTCGGGATGGAGCTATGCGAGGGATGTTGCCGCCGCCACCGCCTGATGCACCGGGTTGGGTGTGAGACTTGCACGTGACGAGTAGGAGCTGGATCTCTTTTTGATATAGATAGTCAACGCTTTCGATGGGAGGGTTTTGCGCACATATGATGTTAGGGGTCGAGGTTTCTTTTTGAGATTTTAGGTAGGACATGGCAGAGTTCTAACCTTTCTTGTTTGTACCGACCCAAAGGAAATCCCATCTTGCCATATATATATGTAAGCAAAGCGTCGAAGTTGTTTATAAAATCCTGATGTTTAGCTGGTGCGTATTGATATCATGGATTGGTAGGGGGATAGATGGTGATGTTTAATTTGCTTCCGCTATGAGTTGCGCTGGGACTGCTTTAAAAAAAATGTTTGTGATTAACGGCGTTTGTTTTTAAGTACAAAATGGAAAAGGTAATAAAGTGTAACATCGGCGCTGGTGACGACCTGCGAAGGGTTCGGGGTGTCACATAGGATGGCCTTAGTCAAGTTAAAGGAATTAAAGGTACAACTACAAGAGTTGCTTGACAAAGGATTCATTAGGCCAAGTGCTTCACCTTGGGGTGCACCAGTTTTGTTTGTGAAAAAAAAAAGATGGGTCGATGTGCTTGCGCATTGACTATAGGCAACTGAATCAAATAACCATTAAAAATAAATATCCTTTGCCTAGAATTGATGACCTATTTGATCAACTCCAAGGAAGTTTGGTCTTCTCTAAGATTGACTTAAGGTCGAGATACCATCAGCTAAGAATTAAGAAAGAGGATATTCCTAAGACTGCATTAAGGACTCGTTATGGACATTATGAGTTCCTGGTGATGCCATTTGGATTGACAAATGCACCGGCTGCATTTATGGATCTAATAAATTAGGTATTTAAGTCTTATTTAGACTAGTTTGTGATTATTTTTATTAATGATATTCTGATATATTCAAGAGGGCCTAAAGAGCATGAATAGCATTTGAGAATAGTTTTGCAAACCTTGAGAGATCATAAGCTGTATGCCAAATTTAGCAAGTGTGAATTATGGTTAGACCAGATAATATTTTTAGGGCATGTGGTATTAGGCGAAGGAATTGCAGTAGACCGAGCAAAAGTTGAAATGGTAACAAATTGGCCGAGACCGATGACACCTACTGAAATACGGAGTTTCTTAGGATTGACTGGCTACTATAGAAGGTTTATTGAAGGATTTTTACGACTGGCGGGTCTTTTAACAAAATTGACTCGAAAGAACGTAAAGTTTGAATGGAATGGGGAATGTGAAAAGGAGTTTTCAGGAGCTTAAAAGAAAATTGACCTTAGCTCCAATCTTGACTATACCGACATGATCTGATGGTTTTACAGTGTATTGTGATGCATCTCACAAAGGACTAAGATGTGTTTTGATGCAGCATGGCAAGGTCATAGCCTATTACCAAATAAAAAATGTAGCAAACCATTACCAAATAAAAAATGCAGCAAACAATTACTAAAAGCTTTCAATGTAGCAAACTATTATCAAATAAAAAATGCAGCAAACCATTATATTTGAAGCAAAAACTAACTAAAACAAACAATGACAATACACAACTAAACAACAAAACTTTTAAGTGCTCACAACTAATGCATTCCAAGTCCAACCTTGCATTTCTACCCATAGATTACAACAACAAAACCTTTTGCTCCATACAAAAATTGCAGCAAACCAAAAACACATTTTACTTATAAATAATCTAATACAAGTGCATATTCCTCGTCTTCGACTATGGTAGACATACAAATTTCTTCTCATTACTCACTTTACATTTGAATAAAGTACCCACGAGAATAAGAATATAACAAACGCTCGATAAAATTTTCCTTCAATTTTCAACCTTAAAACCTCCCTCTTCAAATGGTCCACAAGAGATGTTAAACCCTTCATTTGAGCTTGCATTGAGTCGACATCCTCCAACTCGTCTGTTAATGTAGGTGGAGGTTGATTTTGGCCTTCAAGTAACTCCAATATCACCTTTATCGCTCGATCAGAGAATTTCCTATCAACCCATTTGAAATATTGGCACTTCAAGACTTCTCTATATCTGTTGTATTCATGGAATCTTCTCCCGGGATTCAACCGAGTCCAAATGTTCTTCTCAAACTCGATAACCCACAATAACAATAACACTCACCATATAATTCGTTTTCTTATAGGAATGTGAGCCATTGCTGAAACTTCTATCCTCCATTTGCAAGAGCGAGCGGATAACTTTGGGAGAAAATTGAAGTATGCACTTGAAATGGTTGAATTGGGAATTTAGGATTTTCAACTTTTGATTCTAGTTGAAATTGGAGATTTATGGTTTCTTATTTAGGGGAAAACGGTAAACGGTGTCGTTTTGTTTTTTGTATGCTGATTGTATTTTCCGGTGATCCACGTTGGCGTAAAAAAAAAACTACCATGTCGGATTTCCGACCAACCAAATCGTCGATGGCATCAAAGTGATCGTTTTTCAAAATATTTGGCACTTAAGTGATCCGACAGAAACTTTTGGCACCAAAGTGAGCGTCGTACACAATTTATGACACCAATAGTGTACTTCTCCCAAGCAAGAAGGGAGGCTTGGCCTTTGGTGATGTTGGGCTATTAAACATGGCGGCTCCAATGAGGCATTGGAGAGAGATGCCATCCTCCATTTTCACCTGAACCAACACCTCCACAGTGGAGTGGGTTACATTCTTTGATATAGTATAAAACTAAGAAGTCTGTTTTTCATCATTTATCTTATAACAAATTATCTACTTTTTAGCCCTCTTATCTCAAAAGCTCACTTTCTTGGTAAATTGTATATAAATTGCATTTCTAAAATATATATCTCAAATTATTAATCTTTTTCCTTATTATACTGATGAAATGCTTTTATACATGGCATTTAAGACATTGGAGGAATATATAGAAATACACTTAAAATTATACACAATGAGGTATCTTGATATTTTTCTATAAATAGTTCATAGATGATTTTAATTTTTGTCAATAAAAAATAATGATATTACACTACCAATTTCAGAAAAAAAAAATCTTACTTTATGCAATTTTTTATTTAATAAATTAATTTACTTAACAATTTATCCATAAATACGATTGACAATGTGTAAAAGAAATAGATTTCTTTGATATTTCTTGATATTTCTCTTTTTGACATAACATATTAGTATGGAAGTAATATCTAACAATAAATAATAATAAAAAAAACACAGTGCCTTTAATACATATGGAAAATTTGCTATAAACAAAAATTAAACATATGAAATTATTATTTATGGTAAATTAATCCTACATAGATGTAGAAATAAATTAGGATCATTAATTTAAATTGGAATTGAATAATAGACGGCAATTTTCTCTTTTTGGTAAAATGGGTGCACTTAATCATATATTAGGTTCATTTATAAGGATATGCCGTTTATATATATATATATATATATATATATATATATATATATAATGTACATGATATGATGTAAACATATCTAACTTCAATATTGTGATTGACCAAACAATGAACATAATATAAAAAAAATCCCAGGATTTCATATCTTATCATATCTAATCATATTCCAATTAGAAATATGGATGACCAAACATAGCCATAAGGATTGGAAATAGCACCACGCTAAAAAAAATACCCCGTCAATTTAAGCTATACACACTGGGAAATTTGATTCTATCCAATTGATTGTTAGCTAGACCATCCACATCCGATTCGCTTTAAGAATGCATCTACAAACCCGCAATTTTATTTTGAGTGGACATGTATAAACAATTTATAATTGCGAAACATTCAGTTTTTAACCTAAACAGTAGCATTCATTTGGGAAAGAAATCGAAGATGTCAAAAGCTATTCAGTGAAAGAAATGAATCTTGACTAGATCGATTGCAAAGTTCCATGATTAATCAAGTTGCTCGTGAGGGTCTACAAATAGACACGGCTTGACATGTATAGACAATTCACAATTGTGTAACATTCACTTTTTCACCTAAACAGTAGCATTCATTTGGGAAAGAAAACGAAGAGGTCGAAAGCTAATCGATGAGAAAATGACTGACTGGATTATTAGCGAAGTTCCATGATTTATTACCATGATCTTGAGGATCTATAATTAACGTGGCCTGCTCATGTTTCTCTACATTGGCCCATAGCACACTACCAATCCATCAATCCATCGTTGATACGCTTCGGCATTCGACAATGGCTCCAAGGCCCGAGAGGCAAATCAAGGTCTACATGTTGATGGTATGGTTATGTGCAGTGGCTTGGACTTCGGCCATGACGCCCCCGAATTCCACATTGGCCGAGTTCGAGCAGTGGATGGCCCGCCACGAACGGAGTTACAAGGATAATCTCGAGAAGGCGAAGCGGTACGGGATCTTCCTAGCGACCTTGCGCTTCATCGAAGACTTCAACAGCAAAGCGGCTAGTCAGAACTACAAAGTGGGTCTGAACCAATTTTCGGATTTGACCACGAAAGAGTTTGTCCTGAGATACACCGTGTTTAGAGCAACGTCGAGGAGCCTGAATTCATCCGCGGCCACCACTTTCAAGTACAGTACGACTCAAGTCCCGGATAGTTTAAACTGGGTCAAGAAAGGAGTTGTCGGCAGCATAAAAAATCAGGGAGGATGCGGTAAGAGAGTAACAAAATCATATTTTATTATTGTTGTTGGGAATGATTGATCCCCGAAAACTGGATTCGACACTAAATCAAACCCCTAAATCAGTGCGGAAGATGAGCCCGGGAAAAACAACATGCATCCCCGATCCTAAAGCACACCACGAATTCAAGCGTACCTTTTAGCCACAGATTAAACATCGACGTCGTTAGAGGAAGAAAAACTTGATCCTGTTCGATCCGAGGAGGCAAAATCCTTCGAGCATCTCACTGGTTTCGCTTTGAAGAACAACGAGAGAGAGGGAGAGCATTGAGAGAAGAATGTACGTCTTTTCTTTAAACAAAACGGTGTGTTTTTCTCTCTCTCTCCTCCCTTTTATACCTATCTCCTTCCACGGGCCTTATTCCCGTGGGCCGGGCTTTCTCGGCCCAACTTGGGCGAACGGGCCTTAAGCCCAATACTAATAAAGCCTTCATCTCCCACTCGCACATGGTGGGCCGAACATAATTCTCTTTACCTCTTTTCAACATTCATACCGGTGAATAATCCGTGCGACCAGCATACTTTGAGAGCTCGTTGCTATACATCTATTAGGAATATATAGCAGCTCATAATAGGCGTCACACTCCGAGTAGACTTAGTATGCAGTACCCTAGATCGATCGATCACATTTTATATCTCTCTTAATCTCTTTCAAACATGATATATATATATATATATATATATATATATATATTGTATTCACAATTATAGTTATCACAAAGACAATCATAATTGGTCGACCAGTGAATACAAAAACTACAATGTGATTCTCCAAAATCGATCTTCCTCTTTCCTTCAAACTCTCAATTTCAGTTCAGCTTACTTTTCTAGAAATGTCCCATTAGATCGAATCAACTCATGACCATTGGCAACATCCTAAGATAGCAAACATTAAATAGAAACCTTGAGAATAAGTAAAAGTCATTAGGGCACTAAAATTGAGGAACTCTTTTCCTCAAGAGTCTCACACGTCATAAAAGTTGAGATCAAACTTTTTGTCACTCTTATTGGTCAGCTCATGCATACGTAGTATGAAATACGTATTACGGTATTAACTCATTTCCCATGGAGCGTATGTCTACACCTTTCAATACCGTACAGATAATAGTTCAGACATACCCAATGTCTAACTTGAGCTCATGTATCTACTCTTTTACAAAATTCATCAGAACTCACATCTGGCATCTTAGACAGATAAAGTAAAATATGTGGGGTATTTTACTTTGGGACATAGTAAGTATTATATCCTCATCTTAACACTCAGTTAAGGCGATATATGTATTTTAAGCTTGAGCTCTCGATTATCACTAGATAATAAGCTTAAAAACAGTCTCATCTCTATTTATCACACAGTAAATAAAGGCGATTACCCGTGTGAGTGGGCTAATCTTTTATCTGTCCGACATACTTCCTCAACTTAAAATAATACACTGAGTATTAAGATGCATAAAGATCAAACAAAGATTCATAGGCATTAATAATGAAACAACACTAGTTCATAAATGTGAACAACTCAGGGAAATTACAATCCAGTACATCAGACTCTACGCAACCCTAGAGATTTTACATTATCACAAAACACATATCTAGGTATTGGCTTTGTCATAGGATCTGCTACCATTCTATGCGTAGATATGTACTGTAAGTTCACATCCTTTCGTGCAACCATATCTTTTACAAAGTTATACTTGGTATCTATATGTTTGGTCTTGTCATGATATTTTGGATCTTTGATGTACGCTATAACTGCTTGGCTATCACAGTTAACCAATAATGGATTTGTAGCTTTCTCAATAACACCTAAATGATCCAAAAATCTCTTAAGCCAAACTACTTCTTGTACTGCTGTTGATAACGCCACGAACTCAGCTTCCATCGTGGATAAGGCTATACACGTTTGCTTCTTACTACTCCATGATATGGCGCCATTGCTCAGTAAGAAAGCAAATCCTGAGGTAGATTTCCTTTCATCTAAATCTCCTCCCCAATCAGCATCTGAATAGCCTTTAAGTCGCAGATCCTTTCCTTGATAATTCAACTTGTAATCAGCAGTTCCCTTCAAATACCTTAGTATTCTCTTAACGGCTTTCCAATGTGCTGGACCTGCATTAGATTGGTATCTACTCACCATTCCAACTGCAAAACATATGTTGGGTCTTGTACACATCATAGCGTACATCAAGCTCCCAACAGCACTTGCATAAGGAACATGTTTCATTTGTTCCTTCTCTTGTGGAGTCCTTAGACACAGTCTATGGCTCAATCCTTCACCTTTTGCAATAGGAGTGTCTATGGGTTTACAATCTTGCATACGAAACCGTTCAAGAACTTTGTTTATATAAGTTTCTTGCGAAAGAGACAACTATCTCTTCGAACGATCTCTTGAAATCTTAACTCCAAGAATGTATGCAGCCTCACCCATATCCTTCATTTCAAAGTTGGAAGACAACCAACTCTTGACAGTATGAACAAACTCCATATTACTTCCGGCAATTAGTATATCATAAACATATAATGATATGATCACAAATTGATCATCGGATCTTTTGATATATACACAATGATCCTCATCAATCATCGTAAAATCATATGCCATTATGGCATTATGAAAACGTATATACCATTGCTTTGATGACTGCTTAAGACCATATATCGACCTCAAAAGTCGACATACTTTTTCTTCTTTGTCTTTCACTATGAAACCAGCAGGTTGTTCCATATATATTTCTTCCTCTAATTCTCCATTGAGGAAAGCAGTCTTTACATCCATTTGATGTAACTCAAGATCCAGACTAGCCACTATTACCAGAATAATGCGAATCGAGGTAAATCTCACTACAAGAGTAAACGTATCTTCATAATCAATTCCTTCCTGTTGATTATACCCCTTCGCCACAAGGCGAGCCTTATGACTTTCAATCGAGCCATCAGCCTTTCGCTTTATTTTGAGAACCCATTTGTTCCCAATAGCTCTGCGTCCTTTTGGCAGATCAACCAGTTCCCAGACTTGGTTTGATTTCATTGACTCCATTTCCTCTTTCATTGCATTAATCCATTTTTCCTTACTAGGGCAATTTAGAACCTCATTTATATTTCTTGGCTCATCCTCATCTTGTGGAGCAAACATAAAAGTTTCCCCTTCAATGTCAAAACGTCGACGGGGAATACTTTGGCGACTTGTTCGCCGTATGGGAGATTGTACACTTAGCACATCATCCCCCATCATGCTCCCACTTGGATTAGGTAATGATGATGTCGTCTCATCATGTGGTTGCAATTGAGAATTAGTTGAATTCAATTCATCACTTCTCATATTACTCCCACTTGGACGAACTCCACTAACATCATTATCCTGATCCAAGGTCTCAAATAGGGAACAATCTTTCCCTATTTTGCCCTTCTTAGGAAATTCATCTTCTAAGAATGTGACATCTCTTGATTCAAACTCAGTTATACTTCCACTTTCTTGCTCACCTATGAACACATATCCTTTCGAGTGTTCAGAGTACCTTATGAAAACACTATTCTTTCCTCTAGGACCCAATTTCCCAAATTTGTGAGAGGACTCATATGTATAGGCGGCACAACCCCATGGCTTAAGAAAACTTAAGTCTAGTTTTCTACCTGTCCATAACTCATATGGAGTGGAAGTAACTGATTTGGAAGGCACACGGTTAAGTATATAGGCAGCAGTTAACAACGCATCACTCCAAAAGGTAATAAGTAAGTTAGCATGTGCCATCATGGACCTAACCATTTCCAGTAGGGTTCTGTTTCTTCTCTCCGCAACACCATTTTCTTGAGGAGTATATGAAATAGACAACTGTCTTTCTATTCCTTTTTCATCACCTAATTTTTTGAACTCATCAGATAAATATTCTCGACCTCGATCGGATCTCAATGCTTTTATTTTCTTTTCTAATTGATTCTCTACCAGGTTCATAAACCTTTTAAAACAACTTATTGCTTCAGATTTATGAGAAATCAAATAGACATATTCGAATCGAGTATAATCATCGATAAAAGTGATGAAATAAACAGCCCCATGCCTTCCTTTCACATTCATTGGACCACAGACATCAGAATGGATTAAATGCAGAGGAAATTCAGCTCTTTTTCCCTTTCCAAATGGTTTCCTTGTCGTTTTCCCTTCTAGGCAATGCTTCCATGTGGACAAATCGACTTTTTCAATATTGTCCAACAAGCCTCTTTGGCTAGTCTATTCATACGTTGTTGGCCAATGTGACCAAGTCTAGCATGCCACACATTCACATCATTATCATATGTATTAGGAGACGTGAGAAGGGAATAACAAACATTAGCATTAACATAATCAATATCTAATACAATAAAACCATCCAGAAAATAACCACAACCATAGTAATTTGTATCCAAAAACAAATTCACACATCTACTATAGAAGTTCATATTAAAACCTAATTTAACCAACATTAATACAGACACTAAATTCCGACGAATCTCCGGAACATACAACACATCATGAAGTAACAAAGTGCGTCCACCACGCATATTCATTTGCCATGTGCCAATTCCTTTCACTTCAGCTCTGGAGTTGTTTCCCACATAGATCCACTTAGTTCCAGTTGGTACTCATCGGAATTCCACGAAGGATCCTCTATCCTTCGCTACATGGTCCGCCGCTCCTGAATCCACAGTCCACAAAGGATTAGACTCAGTTAAGAACACATAACTCGACACAAAAGTAAAGTTCTGAAAAATACAAGGGGTGCATACCTTCTTTGGCTCACGACAGTCGCGAGCATAGTGACCCTTCTTGTCACAGTTGTAGCATTTCACCATTGCAAGCTTTTTCATGCGGGGACGCTTCCCTCTTTCATGTTGGTTAAACTTGGGTTTCTTTCCCGAAGGACCTGCTTCTTCCTTGCCTTTTCCCTTATCAAACCAGTTAGGGCACTTGCGCTTGGAGCTCAAAGCTCCATTTGAGCTAGAACTAGCATGATAGAGTTCAAGATCCGGCTTAGTCGCCAACAAGCGATCCTCTTCCAGCTCAAGATGACGCATTACATCCTCAAAGGTTTTGATATTTTCATTGTGAGTCAGGTGCACCTTCATGTGCTCCCAACTCTGAGGCAAGGAACGAATCACTGCTTGCACCTGCTACTCATCTGCGAGGACATGGCCAGTATCTTTCAGCTCATTTATCATGTTTAACATCTTTCTAAGATGTTGCTTCATGGTCTGACCACGAGGCTTCTTATAGGAGTCAAACCTAATAGTGAGCTGTCTCAGTCTGGTCACCGAAGTATGACCAAATCTAGCTGCCAATGCCTCCCACATTTCCTTGGCATTGTCAAAATGCCTAAACTCTCGCATGACGTCATTTTCCATGCTGCTCGGCAACGTGATGCGAGCTAGAGAGTTCTTTCTTTTCCACGCAGAAAAAGCTTCCTTGTCTCTTTTGTGCTGTGCAGTGGTTCCATCTTCAGGTTCTACCATGGTTAGGTTAAGAGCCTCAAGTGCTTCTTGCTCTTTCAGCACATACTGGATTTTCATCTGCCAAATTTCATAGTTGTCACCATTGAGCTTTTCACCTTTATTTAGCTCGACAACTATGCTCTTTGTGGCTGAAGCCATTGATCAGAACAAATCAGACAAATATGCACGAATTATTAATGCCTATCATTTATGCATCCCTATTTACATAGACCCATCATATTAATGAATAATTTCAAGTAAGGCTTCAGAATCATAAGGTCACTATGTTTCCAATCATCCTCCAAAAATCCTAACTTAAAACTATCATTAATATGATTGGCTCATGCAAAATCAATTCTATGAAGCTATAAAAACTTCTAAAACTACACACAGCTAATTACCCACAGCAACCAGCAATAATAGAAAGCAACATATAATAGACATCCAATAAAAAACAATAATGCTTTCAATTAACACAATTCGGTAGTAAACAATACATAAGATGTCCACAAAGTACACTTAACTAAGAAAACAACCAATACATCTAACACAAAGTCAGCACACGAACTGGGAAAGATCCTCTTTTGTTCAATTTCTTGATCTTTTCCCTTGTAACAATGCAGTAATATTCATTTACAAAATCCATCACAATTTTCTTATATGAAGCAGCTCCGTTGACATCCCATATGCGATTCAACACATCTTGCCATTCAGGTGGAAGAGTGTTTATGAAAAATCGCACCATCTCTGACTGTGACATAGGACGACCATTTCACATCACCTGTTGAATTTTCCCGTTGACTTCAAGGACGTGATCAATTAAGTCACCTCTCTCTCATCGATGATCAGTCAGCTCAGCTATCAACTTAGACAGCCTATCCTTTTGTTCATCGATAATTGCGCGAATAGGTGTGCGCAATCTCAGAGGGGGCATTGTTCTTGCAACAAATGCAGAACAAATAAGGGATCACATTATAATCCACATAGACTTAATTGAAAAAAGAAACACATTCTTTTCCTTCTTCTTCTTTTTTTGTCAACGGTTAACGGTCGTCGGTCAACGGTCAACGATGGTCAACGGTCAACGGTCGTCGGTCGCCGGATCGGTCGAGCCGGTCAGACCGGTCGAGTCGGTGGGGCCAGCTTGAGTGAACCGACGGCACGTGCCGTGCATGTGCGCGGGCTGATGTCACGCAGACGTCATCCGGCACGTGCGCAGCACGTGCCGGGTCTCGCGCGGGTCGGGTCGCCGACCGGTGACCGCCCGGCGAAACGTTGTCGTGCTGACGTCATCGATGACGTCACCTTAGCGGTTATTGACCGTTGGGTGACGTCAGCATGCGTCAGTCCGCAGACCGGCGCGTGCCGGCTCGCCGGCCGGCAGTGCGCACGCGCCGATTCGCTAACCGGCGCGTGTGCCGCACGTGCTAGGAGAGGCAGCGCTTTCGGGCGCGTCGCGCCCATGCGTAGCAACTTCTGGCCGCGCGTGTGGGCGCGTGCGGTGTTGCCCGGTGGCGCACGATGCATTGCCAGACTTGTCTCGACGTCGCCTTTCTCCCCATGTATTCAGAAAACGGTTTCGACTTACGTAAACTCAGTAAAATGGCTGAAGAACGCTCGGGTGTCGGGATTTCTCGCCCCAATCCGTACGGCCGAATTGTTTTTGCGAAAAATCAATCAAAAATCGTCAAACAAGTTAGGAAAACGTGAACTAGGGCTCTGATACCAATGTTGGGAATGATCGATCCCCGAAAACTGGATTCGACACTAAATCGAACCCCTAAATCAATGCGGAAGATGAGCCCGGGAAAAACAACATGCATCACCGATCCTAAAGCACACCACGGATTCGAGCGTACCTTTTAGCCACAGATTAAACACCGACGCCATTAGAAGAAGAAAAACTTGATCCGAGGAGGCAAAATCCTTCAAGCGTCTCACTGGTTTCGCTTTGAAGAACAACAAGAGAGAGGGAGAGCGTTGAGAGAAGAACGTACGTCTTTTCTTTAGAAAAAACGGTGTGTTTTTCTCTCTCTCTCCTCCCTTTTATACCTATCTCCTTCCACGGGCCTTATTCCCGTGGGCCGGGCTTTCTCAGCCCAACTTGGGCGGACGGGCCTTAAGCCCAATACTAATAAAGCCTTCAATTGTCCAACGGAATGTTATTTTCTGGTATTGTGATTTTTTTCTTTTTATTTCAAAGCAAGCTAAACAATATAATCCTCCGAGGTCCTTAACCCAATATTTTCTTGTCTTGTGGTTTTGTTTGCGTACAATTTTTTCATATGAACCAATGAATATTCTCTGTAGCCCTCGAAAACAATCAACAGATGTTCTACCTAAGCTCAATAAAACATTTTTAACAATAATGATGTGTAATATATTATATATGGTGGATAAGAGACAATGGTTTTTTTTTTCACTACGTCAACACATTTCTCTCTGGGTGGCTCGGGACTATGGGATTCAATGGATCTATTGGTAGAAAAATTATACCATTTCATAATCGGTTTAATTCAGACCACAAATTGGATCCATAAAACTAAATCATGTTCCAATTCAAAATAGGTCATCTAAAATAGTTCGAACCACATAGTTGCATGCTGCCAATTGAATTACATTATTGCGGCACTAACCACGAGTCGCATGTGAGATATATTTCGGCATAACTTTAATCCTAGTGACTCCGAATCATACACTATCAAGCTAACTCCGGTGTTTATTCCATCTACATACATACACTAGCCATAACCACCGTTGCGCTTCTCATTTTAATTCTTGAATAGGATCTTGCTGGGCATTCGCAGCAACTGCAACTGTGGAATTGATGCTAGCGATGAAGACCAGTAAACTAGTCGACTTGTCTGAGCAACAGCTTATTGACTGCTCCAAACAAAACCACGGATGCGGGTGGGGTTGGATGTACCTAGCCTACGAATACATTGTCCAAAACCATGGCATGACCTATGAAAGCAATTACCCTTACAGTGGCGTCGAGGGCATTTGCGGCGAGCGAGCCGCCTCCATTGCTGTAGCACGGTTAAAAGGGTATGAGAACATCCTCGTGAATGAAGACCTGCTATTGCAGGCTGTGGCGAGGCAACCGGTCTCGATCGCCATCGAGGGTTTCAGCCCTGGATTCAAGCAATACTACGGGGGCGTCTTCAATGGCCCTTGTGGGGAGACCACTAACCACGCCGTCGCAATCGTCGGATATGGGAAGACCCCTGACGGTGTCAACTATTGGCTGCTCAAGAACTCATGGGGCGAGACTTGGGGTGAGAAAGGATACATGAGAATTATGCGGAACTCGGGCGTCCAAGGCGGTCTCTGTGGACTCGTTACGCAAGCTTCTTTGCCACTTGCATATTAATAGTGCGGTTCAATGGTGCTATTCAGCTTGCTTTCATAATAAAAGTTAATGACTAAAAGAAAAATAAATTCAGTAAATGAATCAAACAAGAGTTGGTCACCTGTAACCTAAGTAACATCGACATCGACACGCAATATTCGACATAACACGACACGATATGCTGACACGTCGTTTCTCAAAAAATAGAGAATTCTGACGCATTGGGACACGTTATATATTATATGTATATTTTATATATTAATAAATTATTATTAATCTAATTCAAATTCACAAATAAATAGATAATAATAAAATTCTAAAATAAATTTACATTGAAAACATTAATTCACCATTTATTAATATCCTTCGTTGTTTCAGTTTGACAAATTCATCTCCATTTCAATAAAACCATAAAATTTGAAAAAAAAAAAAAGGTAACTCACATTCTAGACTTGCGTGTCAGACGTGTTGAAAGAAAAAAGAAAAAACTTGTGGGTAAATTGTATATCATGGAAAGTGAAAGTAAAAAAAGAAGAGAATAAAATGTTAGGTTTTTCTTCTTTCCTAATTTGTTATTTTTATTATTAATTTTTATTTTTCACATATATATTTTGATCTTTCATTTATTGAAATTTTTAAAATTGACCTTGTATATCGGAATCATGTGTCGAAAACTCGCATGTCAAAATTCTGACTCAAGTGTCAAAGAGTATCAGAAAAGTTGACTAAGTGTTAAATTTTCCGCCACATGTTGACCGAGTGTCAGAGAATGTTCAATAGTGTCGGACACATGTCGAAGTGTTCCGACACGACACGAAGGCTTTCAGAGTGTGTCGTTACTTCCTAGCCCGTAACTAATGGCTGAAAAAGGGAAAATTTTGGTAATTGACTTTAAATCAAGTTGGTGATTTTTAGGGAAAAAAATGGGTAAATTTAATGTGTTGTGACGAAACACGTGCAAAAGGAAAAGAAAAGTTGGAAAACTAAGTAAAGCTCGAATTGTAGTTGGTAAACTAGTATAGTTATGGAAGAAATTTTGATGAATCGTACAAATTTAGATTTGTAACATTTAAAAAGCGTTAGTAAGGGGTTACTAATCAAGGCAAATAAAGTTGACAACACGATACAAAGTTGGTAAATTAGAAAATGATCATAACTAATTCAAAGTATCGTTGGTAATCCAAAACTCATTGATAAGCTTTTAATCTAAAAAATTTGGTAAATTGCTATAATTTAGGTTTTTAAGTTCATATAAGAGAGAGAGAGAGTAAATTCAAAGCGTTAATAGCTTATACAAATAAAATTTGATAATTTAGCACACTAATTGGTAATGTCCATACTATGGAAAATATTGATAATGGACTCCTGATAAGCCATTGCCATTCAAGAACAGGTACTTGAGTTGCGGCAGGCAAGCCATAGTGGGATCATTGGTGATGTGCCGTTTCAGGGCAAGAAGGGGAGAAGTACACTATTGATGCCATAAGTTGTGTACGGCACTCACTTTGGTGCCAAATGTTTCCGTCGGATCACTTAAGTACCAAATCGAAGGAAAAATGATCACTTTGGTGCCACGAGCGAGAAATTCCGGCTAAAATGATTACGTTGTTTTTTATATTTAAAAAAAAAATCGACGTGTCTTAAGATTGTCCACAGTGAATGGCACAAAACGACACCATTTTCCTTTCTTCATATGAAACAATGTCTTTTCTTGCCATCCACCCTGGATTCACATAAAAAAACCGACATCGCGTTGCTCCATAATAAAAAACGATGTCGCTTAAGAGGGAGTAAAATAAGGTTCGTATACGGTTCTTGACGCCGGCCGTAGCTCACTCACACACCGTCGTTCACCTACCGTCATTCGCTCGCCTGTCATCTCTTGCTTGCCATTGCTTGGCCACCACTGTAGTTGCGCCGTCATTCACAATCGTTCCCTGGCTATGTCCCCAACTCTCGCTCACTCATGTTTGTCATGTTCTCTACATGGGTCAATTTACCGAAAATTTTAGGGTTTAGACGAGCAAGTTAGGGCGCGAAAGGCAAATTGAGAGTTTGGCTCAGGGGGAAAGTAGTGGGGAAAGTGATGGGGATGTCACTTTTATGGGGACGGAATAGAAAAATTGATTCTTCCATCATTCATTCGCTTTCTGTTGTGGGGACCAAATAGAAAAATAGGGCGCGGAGGGGCTTGACTTGGAGGGAAACAATGATGAGAGCGAATTTGTTTATTTAATTAATTGGACTTGGGGGATCGAATGTGAATGTGATTGAATTGAAAAATGGGTGATGTGGTGCGACATCCCAAAATTCATAATGATCTCTAGTTATATTAAAGTCTATGAATAGGTGATGGAAGTACCATCAAGTTATGGCCATTTAATCCATAATTTGTAATAAGATTTATGACCAAGCTTTTGATGGATAATTATTTGGTAGGAAAGAAAATCCTATCATTGGCCATGTGTTTTATAAATTGGGAATTATGGATTTGTGACTATAAGTTTAATGGCCTTATTATTTATACAATTAGATATTATTTAAATGATGATTAAGATATATTATAAATAAAATAGAATAAAATAAACTTGGGCCATTTAAGTTTGGGCCTTAGGCCCAAGTGAGATGGGCCTAAAGTGGGCCATAAGCCAGACCCATTGTCGCATGGAGGGGTAGCCGCATGGCTTCCAAGTGTCTTCAACCAAGGAGACACTTGTCTCCTTCTTAGGGACAAGTGTCCCCCATGCAAAGAGGGGGTGCATGCAAATATATAAGCATCCAAAAAGAGAGAGATAGGGAGAGAGAGAGAGTGGCTGGTGGAGGATTCGGCCAAAGGGAGAGAGGAGATTGCGAGAGAGAGAGTGAAGCCGAGAGAGGAGGAGCTCACCGGTCGCCGCCCGCACGTCATTCGTCCGTCGCCGGTGTGGCGCCGTTCGTGTGGTCTAGAGGCAAGTGGGAGTCCTCTAGCTTCTCTTGCATATTTGTATGTTGCTTGCATGTTGAATCTTTGGGTGTTTAGGTGAGAAAAACCGAAGCATAGATGATTTATGTTTGAATGGCATGGCTGTTCTTGCTCGAACAGTGTGAGTCAGAATGTTGTTTGAGCTTGCATGTGTGTTTAGAGTCCGAATTTGGCTTCAATTTCTTCACGAAAGTTGTAGCTAACATCCTGTACTACAACATACTAAACTTTCGTGGAAAATAATGGAGATTTGAGGGGTAAAAATCTCATCTTACCGAGATGTTGGATCTGGAATGTTTTCGCATGAATCCGCTCGAGTCAGAATGTTGTGAGAGCTTGCATGCATGTTTAGAGTTCGATTTTGGCTTTGGTTTCTTCATGAAAGTTGTTGCTGACATCTTCAAATATAACATACTAAAATTTTGTGGAAAATTATGGATACTAAACTGGCTAAAGTCTCATCCTACGGAGACCCCAGATCTGGAAATATTTTACTGATCTCCTGTTGGATTTGTGGTTGCATGTTGGTTTGTGTTGAGAATCTCTCTTCGATTTCTTCATGAAAGTTGTAGCGGAAATTTTAAAATATAACATACTCAAATTTGAAGTGATATGAAAAAGTATAACCTAGTAAATCGACTAGATCTTGAAGATGGTGATTCTGGTGGTGTGTTTCGAGACACCCGAGACTTCATGGACCTAAATGACGACTATACTCTGGTTATTTGACTTAGATATCTTCATTAAACTTGTAGAGAACATCTTAGTGTATAACATATCCAAATTTCAGAGAAAACGAAAGACAATAGGTAGGTGAAATCTCAGTATTTCGGAGAAGCATGCACTGGACGATGCGGTAATGGATCCAGAAGCTTAGTGAGACTGTATAAAATAATCTAAAAATAATCTGGCTTGGAGTTCTGCATGAAAGTTGTACGAAAATGTCATGGCTACAACCCAGTAAAATTTCATAATTTTTGGAGTCCGTATGGATATTTTAATCGAATTTCTTTGGAAACTGTGCATTATGGTTTCATCCGAGAATCATAGGATCTTTGTGAAAATTGTGAGATTGTGTAAAATCCTATTTGGCCATGAATTTTTGCATGTAATTATCATCCTATTGGCTTGTTGATAGTTGCTTTAATTTTTATAATTTTGGGAATTTATAGATATTAAATTTAAATAAAATAATAATAGTAAATAAATAAATAAAAATAGAATATTTTATTGGCCATAAATTCCATTAAATAAATTTATCATGTTGCATGTGTGATAAAGTCTTGGTATATGTATGACACTGATTTGAGATACATTTGTGAGTTCCATGCCAAGTATGACTTGTTTGATGTCACGTCATATGCCATGTTAAATTAAGACCAAAAATGGTAAATGTGGATAATGATAAGTAAGGAGGTGGTTGTGGTGGAGGATAATGCCTAAAATGTATAGAGATGCATTGTCGGATGGCCCTAGGATTTGCACGATGCCCGGTGGTATACGGTACGTAATTCCAGGGGAGGCCTGGTGGTATGTTGGTACATAATTCCAGAAGCCCTGTCGGAGGTTTTTACCCGAATGGAATGCCTCGCGATACCAGGATTTGGGGTGCGGGATGCCTGACCAGGGAGTGTAAATGCCGGAAGCCCTGTCGGAGGTTTTTGCCCAAAGGGAATGCCTCATGATGCCAGTTAGGATGTGAGATGCCCGGAATGTGGGGGGGCCGGATGCCCGGTTGCCTGGGATGGCTGAATGCCGGAAGCCTCGGAGGTCTTTGCCCGAGGGGATGATGAAATTGATGATTTGAGGAATGGATGATGTGGTGATCAAATTGAAAGCTAAAAGTGGAAATTAAACCATGGCATGATGTGCATGATGATATGCATGATGATGATATGTGACGTGATATAATGATGATCACCCATGGCATGACATGCATGATATGCATGATGATGATGACATGTGTAATGTGATGATGTCATGATGATGATGACATGTATGATATAATGATGTCATGATGATGATGATGACATGTGTGATGTGATGATGACATGTATGATATGATGATGCCATGATGATGATGATATGTATGATATGATGATGCATGATAGTATGCGCATGGCTTCAAGGTAAGTAATGCCTGCAATGCATGTATGACTTGTATGATGCATTGAGTGGTTATTGGATTCCTTTACCTCCTGAGTGGTTGTACTCACTCCTTTTGGGGACCAACATTTCAGATTAGTAGATGGTTTGAGCGGTTGGATATGACCGCGAGGAGAAGGATAGCAAAAGAGGGAACCTTTGGACGCCGACACTGGTTGATGGACCTTAAGCATACGATTGTGGGAGGAGATGTCGATCATCTTTTGAAGTATAGCCGAGTGTAGAAACATTGGCATTTCGATGTACTGACTAAATATGACACCCCTCGACGGCCCCTGATCTGATTTGGGTCGCCACAGTTTGCTTACCATTTACTTTCCTAATAACATGTCACTCTAATACCATTTCAATTGCAGCGGATCCATACAACATAGGGGGTTTAAGCTTTTTTTCTTTTTTTGATAGGTCCCTTGCGCAATTCACATACAGAAGCACATCTAACAAACTCCCTTCCCTACATTCAAAAAACGATGCACACCTACTAAATATCTTATATAAGTTAAAACCGAACACGTTTATTTACATAAAGCAAATGGACATCTTTAGTCGGTACATCAAAATGCCGTAGTTTTCTATACTCGGCTACACTTCAAAAGATAACCGACATCTCCTCCCACAATCGTATGCTTAAGGTCCATCAACCAGTGTCGGCATCCAAAGGTTCCCTCATTTGCTATCATTCTCCTTGCGGTCATATCCAACTGCTCAAACCATCTACTAATCTGAAATGTTATTCCCCGAAAGGGGTGAGCACAACCACTCAACAAGAAAATAATCCAATAACAACTCAATGCATCATGCAAATCATACATGCATTGCAGGCGTTACTTACCTTGAAGCCATGCGCATACTATCATGCATCATCATATCAATTTATAACACATACATGTGTATTATCATCGTATCATACATGTCATCATCATCATGACATCATTACATTACACATGTCATATCATATATCATTATCATAATCATCACCATACATATCGTCATGCATATCATATCATGGATGATCATCATTATTTCACATCACATATCATCATCATCATCATCATCATCATCATCATCTTCATCATGCATATCATATCATGGGTGATCATCATTATTTCACATCACATATCATCATCATCATCATCATCATCATCATCATCATCATGCATATCATATCATGGGTGATCATCATTATTTCACATCACATATCATCATCATTATTTCACATCACATATCATCATCATCATCATCACCATGCATATCATCATGCATATCATGCCATGGTTTAATTTCCACTTTTAGCTTTCAATTTGATCACCACATCACCCATTCCTCAAATCATCAATTTCATCATCCCCTCGGGCAAAGACCTCAGAGGCTTCTAGCATTCAGCCTCCCAGGCCACCGGGCATCCGGCCCCCCACATTCCGGGCATCTCGCATCTCAACTAGCATCACGAGGCATTCCTTTCGGGCAGAAACCTCCGACAGGGCTTCCGACATTTACACTCCATGGCCGGGCATCCCGCACCCCAATCCTGGCATCGCGAGGCATTCCCTTTGGGCAAAAACCTTCGACAGGACTTTCGAAATTATGTACCAACATACCACCAGGCCTCCCTTGGAATTACGTACCATATACCACCAGGCATCCCGACACTCCAGGGGAATCTTCAGAATTACGCCACTAGGCCACCGAGCATCATCATCCACCAGAATCACTTCCTCACTTATCATTATCCACATTTACCATTATTTTGATCTCAATTTAACATGACATATGGCGTGACATCAAACAAGTCATACTTGGCATAAAATTCACACATGCATCACAATTCAATGTCATACATACACCAATATCTCATTATACATGCAACAATGCATAATTATTTATTAATAATTCAATGGAATTTATGGCCAATAAAATAATCCATTTTATATTTATTTTATTATTTATTATTTATTTATTTATTTTTAATAAATAAATATTAAATTCAATTTCCATAAAATCCCAAAATTATAAAAATTCAAGCAATCATTAAAAAAACCAATAGGATGACAATTTCATGCAAAATTCATGGCCAAATTGAATTTCACACAATTTCACAATTTTCACAAAACAACACATAATATTCGGATAAAACCAGCACGCACAGTTTCCGAAGAAATTCGATTAAAATATCCATACGGTCTCTAAAAATTATGAAATTTTACAGAGTGATAGCCAAGACATTTATGAAGAACTCTAAGCCAGATTCGTTTTATATTATTTTATACAACCTCACAAAGATTCTGGATCCATTACCACATCGTCCAGTGCACATATCACAGAAATATTGAGATTTAACCTACCTATTGTCTTTATTTTTCTCTGAACTTTGGATATGTTATACATAAAGGTGTTCTATACAAGTTTCATGAAGAGATCCAAGTCAAATAACCAGATTAGAGTCATCATTTAGGTCCTTGAAGTCTCGGGTATCTCGGAATACATCACCAGAATCATCTTCTTCAAGATCTAGTCGATTTACTAGGCTATCTTGTTCATTTCACTTCAAATTTGAGTATGTTGTATTTTAAGATGTCTCCTACAACGTTCATGAAGAAACCGAAGTGAGATTCTCAACAAAAACCAACATGCAACCACGAATCCAACCAAAGGTCAGTAAAATCTTTCCAGATCTGGGGTCTCCGTAGGATGAGACTTTAACCCCTTGAATCTCCATAATTTTCCACCAAATTTTATTATGTTATATTTTAAGATGTTAGATACAACTTTCATGAATAAACCAAAGCCAAAATCTAACTCTAAACATGCATGCCATCTCTCAGAACATTCTGACTCGAGCAGATTCATGCGAAAACATTCCAGATCTGACATCTCCGTAAGATGAGAGTTTGACCCCACAAATCTCTATCATTTTCCACGAAATTTTAGTATGTTGTAGTAAAATATGTTAGCTACAACTTTCATGAATAAATCAAAGCCAAATTCGCACTCTAAACACACATGCAAGCTCAAATAACATTCTGACTCACACTGTTCGAGCAAGAACAGCCATGCCATCCAAACATAAATCATCTATGCTTCGGTTTTTCTCACCTAAACACCAAAGATTCAACATGCAAGCAACATACAAACATGCAAGAGAAGCTAGAGGACTCCCACTTGCCTCTAGACCACACGAACAGCGGCACACGGCGGCGATCACGATGGACGGACGGCGATGGCTCCTTCCTCTCTCGGCCTCCCTCTCTCGCGCAACTCTCTCTCTCCCTTTGGCTTGGACCGAAACCCCTCACCAGCCACTCTCTCTCTCCCTTTTATTCCCCCTAAACTTAATCATTTCAGCTGCATGTGGCCACCCAAGATGGCCAATGGGGGCAGCCACACCTTACACAGCTTCCACGCCACTTGGCAGCTCGGAGGAAACACATGGCCTCCTTCATGCAAGATGGGCCTCCACCTTCGGCTGGGCTTGGGCCAGCAATGGGCCGGCAATCCCTCCTCCTCCTTTGGGCTTCCCAACTAAGCCCAAATGGCAGAGAATGGGGTGAGATCATGGGCTGGTTTTAAGCTAATACTTTGGCCCATATCTCATTCTAATAATCCTCCTCAAACCTAAATTTTATAAACATCTAATTGAAATTTATAAATCACAAAACTTTGTGACCTATATTAATAAATTCCAATCCATAATCTCACATGGCCAAAACTAGAATTTTTCTATCAAATAATTATTTGCTAATAGCTTGGCCAAAGTCTAAATGCAAGACCTTAATTTGAGCACCCCTAATGACTGGCAAGGAATTCTAGGATGCCACACTAAAGATGTCCATCTGCTTTATGTAAATAAACGTGTTCGGCTTTAACTTATATAAGATGTTTAGTAGGTGTGCATCGTTTTTTGAATATAAGGAAGGGAGTTTGTTAGATGTGCTTCCGTATATGAATTGCACAAGGGACCTATCATATATATATATATATATATATATATAAACCCCCATGGTTGTATGAACCCGCTGCAATTGAAATGGTATCAGAGTAACATATTATTAGGAGAAGTGAATGGTAAGTGAACTGTGGCGACCCTAATCGGATCGGGGGACGTCGATGGGTGCCACATGGGGATCTTAGTTTATTTATTTAATTCGGTTTCTTTTGTTTCTGTGAATGCACCGAATTGAGGAGATTTTAGTCGCATTTGTTTCTTGACAACAAAACGACAAGGACATGCATGTAAAGTTGTCGATTTTGTCATGTGGTTCCAACAAAATGACAATGACTCTTTTTCTTCTTTTTTTTCATTGAGTGCAACATCGACATAGACGCGATTCAGGTAGGCGTCATTGTTTGCTATGGTGGAGAGTTTGTTTTTGGCACTAAAGATTTGGAATATAGTGGTGGAAATAAAGATACTATCTATATCAATGTTTGGAAGCCATCATATATTGATTTTCTAAGGGATTTGGTGTATTTTTTACAATACAAAGTGCAAAAACTACATTAATGTGTTCCTGGGAAGGAATTGAAGAATGGGTTGAGATTTTTTAATGACGATAATGGCATTAAGGATATCATTTACCATTATCTTCATGGTGAAGAAGTTAAGGTATATGTTAAGTATTATAGTGAGGATAAGGATGAGGATGAGGATGAGGATGGTGGGGATGAGGATGAAGATGGGAATGAGTAGACCACCACTGAAGGAGAAGTGAGGGATCCTGTTCAAGCGAGTAATCAAGTCAGGGATGAGTTTAGGTTAGATGAATGGTAAAATGAGAGGGAAATAAGTCATATTGATAAAGATGAACAAAGAGGGAGATGCCCTGAAATATTGGGTGAAGATGTGGGCAATGAAGACTTCATTGGATTAAAATGGGAAATTATTTTATCCGGTCAATCAGAAGATGAATGTTTGGCTTTAGTAAATCTCCCAAGTGATGAAGATGATGATGAACTCGCACAGTGAAGAAAAAGGCAAAGGGAATTTCTGAGAAAAACTTGCAGCTTTAGCAAAGAGGCACGAGCCAGTAAATAGGGATGGAGATCTAGCTGAAGGTAATAGAAGTAAAGATGAAGAAAGCTGTGGCGATGAAGTTGCTGGTTCAGAAAATAAGCTTGACAATGATGATGAAAAACCTGCTCATCGAAGAAAAAGTAAGTACCCTTACTATGATCCAACTGTTGATAAACCTATTTTGCGATGGGCATGAAATTTGACGATGCCAAACAGTTCTAGGAAGCTGTTGTGAAGAACTCCATTGGTGAATAGAGGAGCGTTAAATTCATTAGAAACACGAAGGAATTTGTGGGAGGTAAATGCTCATAACCCAATTGTTTGTGGAAGCTCTATGGCACGCTGAGTAAGAAGGGGTCATTCCATACTAGGTCCTTCCAAGAGGAGCATATTTGTCCAATTATCTTTAACAATAAAATGGTAACAAATGTGTGGTTATCAAAGTATTTTTTTCAATACTATCAAAGCAATGCCCAAAATCAAGAATCCTCAATTTCAACAGTTAGTAGATGAGCAAGTCGGGGTTAATTTGTCAAGGAATCAATGTAAAAAGGCTAAGATGATGGTGATGAAGATATTGATGGGTGGGTCTAAGGAAGAATATGCGCAGGTATAGGATTATGCTAGCAAATGCATGTTTCAAAACCCATCTAGTAAGGTATATGTAGAGGTTGTGAAGAGGCCACTCCCTGATCTTGAGCCTAGATTTGATAGATTTTATGTATGTTTTGATGCATGCAAACGAGGGTTCTTGGCTGGTTGTAGAAGAGTTATAGGATTGGATGGATGCTTCCTAATGGGTTTATGCAAGGGGGAGTTGTTGGCTACTGTGGGGAGAGATGCCAATAATCAATGTTCTCGATAGATTGGGCGGTGGTGAAGATAGAGAACAAGGATATTTGGTCCTGGTTCCTAAAAAATTTAATGGCCGACCTTGAGATAATTGATGAAGGAGGATGGGCATTCATGAGCGACCAACAAAAGGTAATTTCATTGTCAATTAGTTCACTCCCTTTTAATATTAATCATTTACATATTTTTCCTGACTTGTATTTATTGGTTTGAATTTTTGTAGGGATTATTCTTGTATTAGTTGAGTTGATGCCACATGCTGAGCATAGAATGTGCACGAGACACATATATGCAAACTAGTCAAGGAACTTCGAAGGAGATAGGCTGCAGAAGTAGTTTTGGCAGATAGCAAAGAGTCCTAACATGGCTAATTTCATATTAGCCAAATAAAGATTGTTGTAGCTGACAAATGAAGGTTTTGATGCACTCTTCTAGACAGAAGCTAAACATTGGTGTCGGGCCTTCTTCAGTGAAGATTTTAAATGTGATATCATTAATAACAACCTCAGTGAAGCTTTCAATTGCATAATTTTAGAAGCCAGATGCAAACCAATCATTGGCGTGCTTTATAATATTCGAGTTATGGTTATGACTAGACTGCATAGGCAAAGAGATGAGGCTACGAAATGGAGTAGAGACCGTGGCCCTAGGATTGTGAAAAGATTTGATGCAAACATTGCTACTAGTAGGTTTTGCCATCCAGTTTGGAATGGAATAATGGATATGAGATTATTCAAAATCAGGATAAGCATGTTGTCAATCTGGATAGAATAAAGTATTCATGCCGAGCCTGGCAACTGAATGGAATTCCCTGTGCCCATGCCATTTGTGCTATTCAGATGAAGCAAGAAAACCCAGATGATTACTTAATGATTGGTACAAAAAAAATGCATACCTTGCTTCATACTAATTCATAATACAGCCTATCAAAAGCAGCAAATTTTGGGAGTTAATAAATCATGAAAGCCCTCTATCTTTACCACTAAAGAAGCAAATAGGAAGGCCTAAAAAGAGATGAAGAATGCAGCAAGAAGAGGCATCAAGTCAGAGGATGAGTAGGACTGGGTCGAAGATGAAATACTATTATTGCTTCAAGGAATGACACAATAAAAAATGTTGTGAGTTAAAAAAGCAACATCAACAACAAGATGTAATGGCTGATTCAGTGCTAGAGACATAACCTATTGAAGAATTTCTTGTTAAGCCTATTGAAGGGAGGATAGAAGGCCCTGCTATAATGCCTACTAAAGGGCAAATAGAAAGCCATGCTGTAAGGTAAGTATCATCTTTGTCTCACTAACTTTATTGTTCTTATTCGATAGAGTTTGATAGTTGACCATGTGTACTGGCTTCTCTTGTGCTTTTCCTCTATCATGCACTTGTAATTTGAGAAGTTTTCTCCATTTGTTTCCACCATGAAATTGAGAAGATGTCTAATTATTTATTATAGTTGATCATAATCCTAATACAATACATTGTTGTAAGGCCTACTAAAGGGCCACAAAAATGCCATGATGTAGGCTCAAATGCAAGGACAGGGACTGGAATGGGCAGGACAACAACAACAACAACTGAGTCCACTGTTGAGCAAACAAGAAAAAAATATCATGTAAGTTAAACATCACTATGTTTGGTCTTTTATGGGCTGAAATTTACATTTGTTATATGTTTCTCAGGTGAGAAGACAAGCAACTACACAAGTTGCATAGGTTGCTACAAGGATTGTTGCTACTGAAAATGATGCACCACAACAAACAAGAGAGGCTCTTAGAAAAAGATTAAGGCAATATGGTTATGGAATTTACACAGATGAACATACTGGAATGACTATTTTGAATGTAAGATTTATAGGCCTCATGCATTTAATTTGTTATACTTCAATTCATTTGGTTGACAATATCACTATGTTCTTATAGCCTGAGAGAATTTCGGAGGTACTTCTCTCTCAAGATGGGCCAACTCAAGAATCAAGGGTGCAGCCAAAGAAGAGTGCTTCAAAGAAGAAGAATATAACAGGTATAGTAGTGATGATATGGACCAACACATGACACGTGCTAGAACAAAAATAACCGCCGTCAAAAACAATGAAAAGAAAATTGAGGTGACAGAAAGCCCAATTAAAAAAATTGCACATCCAGTTCGAAAAAGTGCTCAGATTATGAATCAATTCAAAGCTTCAAGAGGAAAATGAGATTAAGGTGTTGTCAATATTGACTGATAGGAGGGTGCTGAACATGATCTCTTTTTATGTGGTGCTATACATGGTCTCTTTTCATGTTTTCCTTTTTTAGGAGGGTGCTAGATATTATATCATTGACGGTAGTTGCTACATGCATATTGCTATTGTTTTTTTTTTTTTTAAGAGGGTGCTGAACTTTCGGTGATTGGGGAGTAAAGTTAGACATGTTTTTCTTTTCTTTTTTAAACAATCAATAAATGTTAATGGCAAGTACTGGAATAATTATTTTCTCTTGTGTTGGTTTCTGCTAGAATGCTAGCAAGTCAGTTATGTTGTATATTTTATTTTTGTTGTTGATGTAATGTTGTTGTTGTTGCAATGTTGTTGTTGCTAGTTGAAGTTGTGGATTATAATGAACTTGTGGGGTTCTAGTTATATGTGCTGCTGCAAGAACATTTTGGATGCTGATATATCTTGTTACATCAACACTTGTATGGGCTGGTGTAAGAAGATGCACCAGCAATCCAACTGGTGCAAGAACAAGGTGCATGGGAATGTGACATTTGGCACTAACATGTTCTTTTTTAAAAAACTTGTGCAACATAAGTGATCACTTTGTAATCGCGAATAGCACTTAAATGATCACTTTTATAAAAATTTGGCACTCAAGTGATCACTATTTACAACTTATGGCACTAAAATGGTCAATCGTGGATTTGCCACCATCCTTTAATTTCACCATGATTTGTAGTTCCAGCAAACCAGCAAACTAGCAAACCAGCAAACCAGCAAATCATTACCAAATAAAAAATGCAACAAACTTCTTCTCATTACTCATTTTACATTTGAATAAACTACCCACGAGAATAAGAACATAATCAACGCTCGATAAAAGTTTCTTTCAATTTTCAACCTTGAAACCTCCCTCTTCAAATGGTCCACTAGAAATGTTAAACACTTCATTTGAGCTTGTATTGAGTCGACATCCTCCAACTCGTCCATTAACGTAGGTGGAGGTTGATTTCGGCCTTCAAGTAACTCTAATATCACCTCTGTCGCTCGATCAGAGAATTTCCTATCAACCCATTTGAAATATTGGCACTTCGAGCCTTCTCTATATCTGCCACACCCATGGAATTTTCTTCCGAAATTCAACATAGTCCAAGATGTTCTTCTCGAACTCGATAACGCACAATAATAGTAATACTCACCATCTAATTCGCTTTTCTTAGAGGAATGTGAGCCGCTGCTGAAGCTTATGTCCTTCATTTTCAAGAGCGAGCGGATAACTTTAGGAGAAAATCGAAGTATGCACTCAAAATGGTCGAATTGAGGATTTAGGGTTTTCAACTTCCGGTTCTAGTCAAAATTGGCGATTTAGGGTTTCTTATTTGGGGGAAGACGGTAAACGGTGCCATTTTGTTATTTGTATGCTGATTATATTCTCCGGCGATACACGTCGGCATCAAAAATTAATAAAAAAACTGCCACGTCAGATTTCCGACCAACCAAATCGACGATGGCACCAAAGTGATCGTTTTTAAAAAAACTTTGGCACTTAAGTGATCAGATGGAAACTTCTAACACCAAAGTGAGCGTCGTATACAACTTATAGCACCAATAGTATACTTCTCCCGGGCAAGAAGGGAGGCCTGGCCTATGGTGATGCTAGGCTATTAAACATGGCAGGTCCAATGAGGCATTGGAGAGAGATGCCATCCTTCATTTTCACCCGAACCAACGTATCCACAATGGGGTGGGTTACATTCTTTGATATAGTATAAAGCTAAGAAATCTCTTCTTCGTCATTTATCTTATAACAATTATCTATTTTTTGGCCCTCTTATCTCAAAAGCTCACTTTCTTAGTAAATTATTAATCTTTTTCCTTATTATACTGATGAAATGCTTTTCTACATAGCATTTAAGACATTTGAGGAATATATAGAAATACACTAAAAATTATACACAATAAGGTATCTTTATATATTTCTATAAATAGTTCATAGATGATTTTAATTTTTGTCAATAAAAATAATGATATTTCACTACCAATTTCAGAAGAAAAAAAAATTTACTTGATGCAATTTTTTATTTAATAAATTAATTTACTTAACAATTTATCCATAAAAATGATTAACAATATGGCTTGCTCATGTTTCTCTACATTAGCCCAAAGCACGCTACCAAGCCATCAATCCATCATTGATATGCTTCGGCATTCGACAATGGCTCCGTGGCTCGAGAGGCAAATCAAAGTCTACATGTTGATGGTATTGTTATGTGCAGGGGCTTGGACTTCGGCCGTGACGCCTGCGAATTCCACATTGGCCGAGTTCGAGCAGTGGATGGCCCGCCACGGACGGATTTACAAGGATAATCTCGAGAAGGCGAAGCGGTACGGGATCTTCCTAGAGACCTTGCGCTTCATCGAAGACTTCAACAGCAAAGCGGCTAATCATAGCTACAAAGTGGGTCTGAACCAATTTTCGGATTTGACCACGGAAGAGTTTGTCCCGAGATACACCGGGTTTAGAGCGACGTCAAGGAGCTCGAATTCATCCGCGGCCACCACTTTCAAGTACAGTACGACTCAAGTCCCGGATAGTTTAAACTGGGTCGAGAAAGAAGTTGTTGGCAGCATAAAAAATCAGGGAGGATGCGGTGAGAGAGTAACAAAATCATATTATATTATTGTCCAACGGCACGTTATTTTCTGGTATTGTGATTTGTTTCTTTTTATTTCAAAGCAAGCGAAACAATATAATCCTCTGAGGTCCTTAACCCAATTTTTTCTTGTCTTGTGGTTTTGTTTGCTTACAATTTTTTCATATGAACCAATGAATATTCTCTGTAGCCCTCGAAAACAATCAACAGACGTGCTACTTAAGCTCAATAAAACATTTTTAACAATAATAATGTGTAATATATTATATATGGTGGATAAGAGGCAATGATTTTTTCACTACGTCAACACATTTCTCTCTAGGTGGCTCGGGAATGTTCGATTCAATGGATCTATTGGTAGAAAAATTATACCATTTCATAATTGGTTTAATTCAAACCACATAATTGGATCCATAAAACTAAATCATGTTCCAATTCAAAATAGGTCATCTAAAGTAGTTCGAACCACATAGTTGCATGCTGCCAATTGAATTACATTATTGTGGCACTAACCACCAGTCGCATGTGAGAAATATTTCGGCATAACTTTAATCCTAGTGACTCCGAATCATACACTATCAAGCTAATTCCAGTGTTTATTCCATCTGCATACATACACTAGCCATAACCACCGTTGCGCTTCTCATTTTAATTCTTGAATAGGATCTTGATGGGCATTCGCAGTGACTGCAGCTGTGGAATCGATGCTAGCGATGAAGACTAGTAAACTAGTCGACTTGTCCGAGCAACAGCTTATTGACTACTCCAAACTAAACTACGGATGAAAGTGGGGTTGGATGTACCTAACCTACGAATACATTGCCCAAAACCATGGCATGACCTATGAAAGCAATTACCCTTACAGTGGTGTCGAGGGCACTTGCGGCGAGCGAGCCGCCTCCATTGCTATAGTGCGGTTAAAAGGGTATGAGAACATCCCCATGAGTGAAGACCTGATATTGCAGGCTATGGCGAGGCAACCGGTCTCGATCGCCATCGAGGGTGCCTGCCTTGGATTCAAGCAGTATAGCGGAGGCGTCTCCAATGGCCCTTGTGGGGAGAACACTAACCACGCCGTCGCAATCGTCGGATATGGGAAGACCCCCAACGGTGTCGACTATTGGCAGCTCAAGAACTCGTGGGGCGAGACTTGGGGTGAGAAAGGATACATGAGAATTTTGCGGAACTTGGGCGTCAAAGGCGGTCTCTGTGGACTCGTTACGCAAGCTTCTTTGCCAATTGCATATTAATAGCGCAGTTCAATGGTGCTATTCAGCTTGCTTTCATAATAAAAGTTAATGATTAAAAGAAAAATAAATTCAGTAAATGAATCAAACAAGAGTTGGTAACCCGTAATCTCAATAACACTGACATCGACACGCAATATGCGACATGACACGACACGACATGCCGACACGTCATTTCTCAAAAAATAGAGAATTCCGACACGTTGGGACATGACACGACATGCCGACCGCTCGCTAAGGACCGGTTGCAAAAAATTGGAACCGGGATCTACCCGTTTGTTGCATGGATCCACCCGAGAACCAGACCGCCGGTCCAATCTGGTTCCCGGGTGAATCCATGGAACCGATCTTGACGCGAAACAATTTTGGTTTTCAATATAGAACGACTACGTGACATCAAAGCAAATCAAAGAAAGAAAAACCAAATTTAAGTTGGAGATGTGGACTGCGAGAGAAGTAAATGCAGCGAATTTACAAATACAATTTACACATGCAAAGCGCTATGTCAAGTGATGTCTACATACATGTATCTTCTTGAAATAATAGACTTAACGCATATGAAGATTACTGCTTGGGAGTTGACTCAGAGGGGTCCTCGAGCTCCAAAATCAAGCATTTCGGAAACAAGCAATTCCCTTACTACGATTCCAAAAAGAATCAAGAATTGCACATCATGGGGGGGGGGGGGGGGGAGAAAAGAAAGAACTTTCGCAGCAAGTGAGAACCTGCAAAATAGGGTTGGGGCGATCGCAGCAAAACCGCTCCACCCCCAAAATCGCATTCTTGCCTCTGCTCTCACTCCAAATAGCACCCCGACACATCTCCTTCACCCAAAAAAAAAAAAAAAGCCCATTTGAGAATTCGGTCCAGGACGCAAGATAGAACCAAGAAAATTAGGCTTCTCGAGAGAGAGAGAGAGAGAGAGAGAGAGAGAGAGAGAGAGAGAGAGAGAGTACATGAATTAGTCATAGGCGTCGACGTGAGGAAGTGGTCGTAAGCAGCGACCGGTTCGGGATCTACTGGCGTTAGTCGTCGTGGTTGTAGGGTTTGCAACGGTGTCGGATTGCTGGCGGAGGGGGCTCGAAGCGAGAGGGCGAACAATAGTGAGGGGAAAGTAGTCGAAGGCACTAATGGTGAGGAAGTAGTCGTAGGCAGCGATGGAGGCACAGCGACTGGTTCGAGATTTGTTAGCGTCGGCTGTCGCGGCTGTAGGGGTTGCAACGGCATTGGATTGCTAGTAGAGGGGTCCCGAAGTGAGGGGGCAGACAACAGAGGCGGAGGAGCGACAGCGTCAACGCTAATCGAAATGGCGATAGGATTAGGAGGAATCGATGAAGAGAGAGAGAGAGAGAGAGAGAGAGAGAACGGAAGATGAAGGGAGTGAGATGAGATCTAGGGTTTCTTTTAATAATTTTTTTTAATATTATAAAGGTTTTGGTCCGGTCCGACTAAGCGGGCGGGTGGATCCGCCCATGGAAATGGGAACCGGACCAGTACCCACCGGTTCTCATAAATTGGAACCAAGAACCGTACCTGTTCCGGGTGGTTCCGGTCTGGTTCCGGGCGGTCCAGGTTAATTCCCGGGTATTTTGCACACCCCTACTCACATTCTAGACTTGCATGTCAAACGTGTCAAAAGAAAAAGAAAAAAACTTGTGGGTAAATTGTATATCATGGAAAGTGAAAGTAAAAAAAGAAGAGAATAAAATGTTAGGTTTTCCTTTTTTCCTAATTTGTTATTTTTATTATTAATTTTTATTCTTTCACATATATATTTTGATCTTTCATTTATTGAAAATTTTAAAATTAACCTCGTATGTCAGAATCGTGTGTCGAAAACTTGCATGTTGACATTCTGACTCAAGTGTCAAAGAGTTTCAAAAAAATTGACTATGTGTCAGATTTTCCAACACGTGATGACCGAGTGTCAGAAAATGTTCGAGAGTGTCAGACACGTGTCGAAGTATCCGACATGACACGAAGGCTTTCAGAGAATGTCGGTGCTTCCTAGCCCATAACTAATGGCCGAAAAAGGGAAAATTTTGGTAATCAACTTTAAATCAAGTTGGTGATTTTTAGGAAAAAAAAAAGGGTAAATTTAATGTGTTTTAAAAGGGAAAGAAAAGTTGGAAAATTAAGTAAAGCTCGAATTGGAGTTGGTAAACCAATACAGTTATGGAAGAAATTTTGATGAATCGTACCAATTTAGATTTGTAACATTTAAAAAGCATTAGTAAGAGGTTGCTAATCAAGGCAAATAAAGTTGACAACTCAATACAAAGTAGGTAAAGTAGATGTTGGAAATCAAGTTGGCAGAAGACGACTTACCTTTATCCGATACGCAAACAATAAATGACCCGAAATGATTGTTGAATTGTGGATGAATCACGAACAAAATACCTCACGTTGGTCCGAATGCGATCACGAGGAAAGCATCTGATTTCCACGGCGTAAATGCAAACTATTCTCGTTAAGAAGAAATGGAACGCCTTGATGGAAAGGGAGAGAAGGGAAGAAAACTTTCTCAATGTACATACGTCCAACCAATCCAATGGTTGTCTTCAGTGGTCTTTTATATGATCCCATCACATTCCTTCATCGTAGCATATCAATGCGAAAGGGTGCATGTCAATCGCACCCCATCATAGACGTATTAATTAATAAAATACTACATCTCCCACTTGGACATGATGGGCTTGATAGCTCTCTTTCAAGAATATAAGGCGTTCAATATTCATCAACTTTACAAAACAATTAATACTAGCAAGTAAGCCATGCGACCAGTGAGTACATATGCATTTGAGAGCTCAAATTATGCACCTGTTAGGGATGACATAATGGCTACAACCCCGAAAAGAAATAAACAATCGATGTCTCACAATGCCCCAGACATATTTTGTTACATCAGTCTAAATATACCTATTCCTTAAAGGTTATACTTGACTATTCTCAAAAAACACAATGTATTTATAATTATATCCACAACCATATAAGGCGATATAATTGGTTGACCAGTAAATATACGTGATGGATGTAAAACAACAATAGTCTTCCTTCGCACTCATGCCTCTCTCTATTTCAGAACAACTACTTTCCTAGACATGTCCCATAAGGCCATATTTATTCATGACCGCCGATAACATGCTAAAGTAGCAACATTGATCTTTCATTTCGAGAACATAATCAGAAGTAACATAGGGCACGAAATGAGGTAAATTATAAATTACCTCAATGACTCACACGATAAGTAAATATGGATAATTTCACTCACCTTCCCTTGTCGGTCGTACAATGCACATGTATTATGAATTATATGAATTATATCTACTATACAGATCTTAGCCTAAACATAGTCACGTGATTCTCACGCACTCATGTTTAGCTCGAGTGCTATATCAACTTGCTTCCTATGGCGCCCAATTAAGTACTCACATCCGGCATCTTTCAAGCATACATGATTGTGGGACTATCATGTTCGGTGTTGTTATAAACAAATCACAGACCTCAACTTGACTTCAATCAATGCGATATATTATTTTATGTATCAAACTTGCTCTTCAGCGTTTATTTGTACATAATATCTCATCTCAACGTGCTATTAGCACTTGAGGCGATTGCTCGTGTAAGTGAGCCAATCATTGCCTGCTGACATACTTTCCAATAATATATATGTGCTTGTGCTAGTCTCATAATGGATTTGTACTTATTGAAAAAATATCAAGTCATCACTAAACAAACAGGTACAATACATATGTCTATATATACATAAACCAATGATCCTCTACAATAACACATATCATATTCTACGTAATCTTAGTGACATCCTGTGGGTTAAGAATATATCTCTAGGAACAACCTTCATAAATGGATCCTCAACTATTCTATCGGTTGAAATGTATTGTAGAATCACTTCTTTCTACGCTATAATATCTCTGATGAAGTTGTTCTTTATGTCAATGTGCTTCGTCCTTCCATGATACTTGGGATCCTTCACATAGGCAATGGCTGCTTGACTATCGCAATAAACTATCACTGGTCTTGAACCTCCGTGATAGTGGCTAAATTTTCAAAGAAACGTTTTAGTCATACTACTTCTTGCACTGCGGCAAAGCATGCAATAAATTCAGCCTCCATCGTAGATAAGGCCGTGCATGTCTGTTTCTTGCTATTCAAAGAAATCTCACCTCCATTGAGCAAGAAAATGTATCCGGAAGCCAATTTACACTCATCTAGGTCTCCACCCCAATCGCATCTTAATAGCCCAATAGGCGTAAATCATTCCCTTGGTAACAAAGTCGATAGTCCATGGTGCCCTTCAAGTATCTTAGGATTCTCTTCACTGCTTTCCAGTGTGCTTGATCGAGATTTGATTTATATCGGCTCACCAATCCCACGGCATAACATATGTCGGGTCGAGTACACATCATAGCATACATCAAACTTCCGATCGCACTAGTGTAAGGGACAATTTCCATCACTTTAATTTCTTCTAAAATCTTAGGACACATCTCAGTACTTAAGCCTTCACCTTGCATGACAAGGATATCAATGGGATTACAATGCTGCATATTGAAACGTTCAAAAATCTTCATAATATAAGTCTCTTGTGATAAAGTAAGGAGTTTCCTTGATCGATCTCTTTTGATCTTAACTCCTAATATATAAGCAGTTTCTCTCATGTCCTTCATTTCAAAATTGGAGGACAACCATTCTTTTATGGTGATAACCAAAATCTTATCATTTCCAGCTAATAAAATATCGTCCACATAAAGTGATAAAATCACAAATTTATTTTCGGACCGCTTGACATATACACAGTGATCTTCTTCGATTATCATGAAACCAAAAGTGGTTATGGCTCGATGAAAACGAAGATACCACTGTCTAGATGATTGCTTAAGGCCATATATTGAGCGATGAAACTTGCAAACTTTATACTCTTGACCTTTAGCTATGAAACCTATTGGCTGCTTCATATAGAATTTCTAATCTAGTTCTCCATTCAAAAATGCCGTCTTTACATCCATTTGATGTAATTCAAGGTCCAAATGTACAACGATGGCTAGGATAAGGTGTGTTGAGGCAAACCTTATAACTGCTGAAAAGGTTTCCTCATAATCTATACCCTCTTGTTGAGTATAATCTTTCACCACAAAGCAAGCCTTATACTTTTCAATTGATCCATCCGCCCATCGCTTAATCTGAAAGGCCCATTTGTTTCCAACGGCCTTGCGATTGGGTGGTAGATCAACCAAGTCCTAGACATGATTTGCCCTTATTAACTCCATTTCATCTTCCAAAACTTTTCTACATTCTTCCTTATCAGAGGATGAGAAAGCCTCTTGAACAGTCTTAGGCTCGGTATTTTCTTTTTGAGCAATCATAAATGCTTCCCCTTCAGTCTCAAAACAACGATGGGGAATAATTTTACGATTACTTTTACGCAATTGAATTTCTCCTAAATTTAATTCGTCAAGTGATACAACACTCCCACTAGATCTTGTGTGTTGAGGTAAATCTTCATTTCCCTCTATAACATTAGTGGGTGTGTTATTAAGATCTTCCATCTCATATGATTTGAAGTCCTTATCAATCTCACTTCTACTAGAAAAATCATTCTCCAAGAACGTGACATCTCATTACTCCATTTCGGTCACACTTCCATCAGCTTGTTCACCTATGAACACGTACCCTTTGGAGTGTTCAGAATATATTATAAAGATACATTTCTTCCCTCTATGACCTAATTTGTCATATTTATAGGAAGAATCATGAACATAAGCTACACATCTCCATGGACATAGACTACTTAAGTTTGGTTTCCTACCAGTCCATAATTTATAAGGGGTGGAAGTGATCGATTTTGAGGGCACTCAGTTAAATATATAAGCAGCAATCAATAACGCATCTCCCAAATAGAAGATAGGTAAATTTGCTTGCGCCATCATAGACCTAACAATTTTCAACAGGGTCCTATTCCTTCTCTCAGCTATCCCATTTTGTTGTGGAGTATTATGAATAGTCAATTGTCATACAATTCCCTTTTCATCACAAAGAGCCTTGAATTGCTTCGATAGATATTCACATCCGCAATCGGTTCTCAATGCATTTATTGTTTTATTCAATTGATTCTCTACCATCGATATATATCGCCTAAAGCAGTATAATGCTTCTGACTTATGGGAGATCAAAAAGACATAATCGAAACGCATGAAGTCATCTATGAAAGTGATGAAATATGAGGCTCCATGCCTCTCCCTCACATTCAAAGGACTACAAATGTCGGAATGTATGAGTTGTAATGGAGATTTGGCTCTAGTTCCTTTACCGAATGGTTTTCAAGTTACTTTTCCTGCTAGACAATGTTCACATACGAGCATATCAACATTAGTGAGTGATCCTAAAAGACATTTTCTAACTAATCTTTGCATTCTTTGCAACCCAATGTGACCTAATATAGCATGACATGTACTTGCATTAATATCAACATTACTCGAAGATGCAATTAAAGAAAAACAACCATCAACATTAATATTGTAATGATCATAGTTAATGTCTAACACCATAAAACCATTCGATACATGACCTGAACCATAATAAACTGTTTCATACAAAATGTCAACACAATCACCATGAAAATCTAATACATAACCTAAGCTAAGAAGAACAACTATGGAGACCAAGTTTCGTTGAATATCTGGAGAATAAAGGATATCATATAGGAATAGATTTCGACCATCACGTAAAATTAATTTACATATGCCGATACCATTTACTTCAATTCTTGAGTTACTCCCAACATATATACATCTTCTTCCAGGTTGAATCCGACGATACTCCACAAATGCTTCTCGGTCTCTAGCTACTTGGTCTATTGCTCCTAAGTCTACAGTCTACATTAGATGAGATTTAGCAAGCATTACAGTACTAGAAACAAAATTATTACTTAAAGTAATGGAGTAATAGTGTACCTCTTTTGACCTAGTGCATTCTAGAGTAAAGTGACCCATTTTGCCACAATTGTAACACTTCATCTTGGCCTTTTCCTTCTTCCCACCATGCTTCTTGCATTGGAAGGTCTTAGCCCTCTTAGGTGCCTGATCAGTCATCTTCCCTTTGTTGTTGAATTGATGATTCTTTTTGCGCTTGAAACCTGAAGTTTTGCACGAACTTGATTCAGCAACATAAGCATGGGTAAAGGATCTCGCAGCCTCTAGGCACTCATCCTCTAATTCCAAATAATGCGCTATATCATCAAAAGTGACAATATTCTCATATGTGTCATATTGATCTTCATATGCTCCCAATTATGGGGAATAGACTTTATAACAGCCTGAACTTGCTGTTCATCAGTAAGGGAGTGACCTGTCGACTTTAGCTCACAAATTATGTTTGACATTTCCTAAAAATGCTGCCTCATCGTTATATTTAGGTGCTTTCGGTATGTGTCAAATTTGATGGTGAGTCTCCTTAGCTTAGTGGTAGATGTACTCCCAAACTTATCTTTTAAGGCAACCCACATAGCTTGAGTCTTATCATAACTTTCAAACTCATACATGAGATCATCTTACATACAGCTCAGCAACATGATGTGAGTAATGCTATTTTTCTTTTTTCCAAGCTTGATAAGCTTCTAGATCTTTCTTGTGTTGAGTTGAAGTTTCATGCTCAGGTTCATCCATGGTGTGGTTGAGGGTTTCCAAAACCTCTTGCTCCTCAAGGATATATTGAACCTTTCCGTGCCAAATATCATAATTGTCACCGTTCAGCTTCTCACCCTTATTGAGGTCAGCCACAATGGTCTTGAATGCCAAAACCATAATCAATTGCTATAACACATTAACATAATAAACGCAGAATCAATACTAGCACACTTTTCAAGGTAACACACATTTAATTTGCAACAAAGACAAACTAAATTGATGATAATTTAACAAAAGACATAGAAACAAAAGTTCACTATATTCCTAATTAGCTTCTACGTACGATTGTTCTATTATCATTAATTAGTTTAATTTGCGCAAATTTTAAGTTATACGTAAAAAATCCTTTGAATCCTACCAACCTACGAACACCTACTAGGAAAAATAATTGCATGAACTTATGTAATTTCTATATTTTTCCATTAACAAAAAAATATAGCATGATTTGAACTGACATACAAAAACAATCATGCTACAACTACAATCAAGACCATAATTCAACATGATGGAAAACAAGAATTTCCTACCATTGTTTGAATTCTCTTAAAACTAGAAAACCCTAAGTATATTACACTATATACATGCTATCATTGAACCAAAGCTCTACTCAGCATATTTGATATCATTTTCGTACAGGCCAGCTACTGTATTTCCTAAAACTTAAGAAAATATAAGCAAAAATAAATAACCTATGCATCGAGCCCCCAAAATACGTGTGCTTAGGGTTTCCTACACATTTTTATACATTTTTAAAACTCAAAATAAATCACAGTGTGGAGCACATCCATACAAACCAAACGCTACCAACCACGGTCTAATCAGAGCTTCCATGCGCCCACACACACCGCCTGAGTGCGCCTCGCGAGTGGCACACACGCAAGTGAGCCAAACGGCTCATGGCCAGTCCAACCGGTCCGACCGGTGACTAATCAATGGTCGGGTCGGGTCAGGTCAACCTCGGGTCGAGTCACAGCTCAGTCGCCAACTGGTGACTAGGGGGACCAAATGTGAATGTGATTGAATTGAAAAATGGGTGGTGGGGACCTCACTTTGTTTATTTACTTCGATTTCTTTTGTTTCTATAAATGCACCGAATTAAGGAGATTTTAGTCACATTTGTTTCTTGACAACAAAACGACAAGGACCTACATGTGAAGTTGTCGATTCTGTCATGTGGTCCCAACAAAACAACAATGACTCTTTTTCTTCTTTTTTTCATTGGGTGCATTATCAACATTGTCACGCCCCGATCCTCGGACGCGCGCACATCCTTCTACTTGGTCGATTTTATAATGCGATATCCCAGGACTATGTATCGCCGACCCTTTCTTTTTATTAAGCACATGCGGAAGCAGTTATAAATCCCCAGACAATAAAACAATGGGATAGGAAAGTAGGCCATATTTTTCATATTGAAATTCACAACCACACTTTCATTAACATCACCACTCATAGTATATTTACAATACTATTTACAGCATAAAAGTCTCACACCTATCTATACCAAGACAGGGTTCACAAAAAGGGACGAGATCTCAATCCACATCCGGGTTATATTTAAGATCCCTCTCTGGATCATCTTCTTCCTCAAAAGTCTTTCTCCTCTTCAAGTTCCTCCTCCTTAGATTCTCCTCAGGGTCCTGAAATGGTTATTCAATAACCAATGAGACCACGTCTCAGCGAGTCCTACCCCCTACGACTCGATTAGTAAACTAATACGCCATACGGTTGCCTAAGCACAACACGAGTCAGAGGACTTACCTTGGCCTCAGTTCCAACCTGCAATTCAAGGTTAAACATAAATATTCAAACAATTCACGACATCCGATCAAGCATTGATCAATCGACTAAGTCGATTACATGTCAGCCAGACCCTTTCTAGGTCATTCCCACTCATACCACGATTCCCCAGTGGTGTACTCATTCACCAAATCACATGTGTTTCTCGGGCGTCGTTTTCGCCAATGACATACCGATCACCGACACCGTGCGCTCTTTAAGGCGCCGTTTTCACCAGTGATAACCTTGATCACCGAACCACGTGTCCTTTCAAGGGCGCCGTTTTCACCAAGGTGACATCGGCTATAGACAACATCGTGCGCTCTTTAAGGCGCCGTTTTCACCAGTGATATTCCCATAATCACCGAACCACGTTTGTCTATAAGTCATTCACGTGCGTTCTTTAAGGCGCCGTTTTCGCCAGTGATACTTCCAATCATCGAACCACGTATGTCCAATAATATCCTACCTGATTGGTCTCACCATTCTCCCTACTATATAGCCCATCAACGTACTGGCGCTATATACCCATGCTTGGCCATTACCAATCAAATATTCAATAACAAACAATTTAGGACAATTCCTAAAATTCCACAATAAATTCAATTCCACACAACGTAGAGCTCAAATAAATAAACGGTCTGCACCACGACAATCGACACGAAATTCCGGTCACCGGCCATCCCGGTTGAATTTCCGGAAAAATAATTAATTAAATAAATAAATTTCGAAAATAAATAAATAAACATTAAAAATCCAATTTAGGCCTATATTGCCTTATTGGAGCCCGAAACGGGTCGGGAAAAATCCCGAGATGCATTCAATAACTAACCAAACATTTGTACTTGCTAATAGCTAGGTCTAACCACCTAACATGCATCATTAAGTCACTAAATTAATTGTTCTAACCTAATCTAACCACCTAAGTACATGTAATTAAATCTAACCAACCCTAAGACATAATTAGCAAACTAATAAAGCTTTAGTGAGTAAAACTCACTTGATCAAAAGCGAAGACCGAATCACCACAACGGCGACGCGACGGCGGCCGAAATCGGACTTTCGACGACACCGGCGGACTTGGACCGGGCCTTGGACTTGGCCCCAACAAATCTCAGCCCAACTGAGATTTGTTTCTTGCTTTTGGGCCAGACCCAAATTGGGTTGGGCCTGCTGAAATTTCTAGACTGACTTCACTTGGGCTTCAAATTTCTTTGCTGGAAATTGGGCCTCCAATTTCAGTTGATGGGCTGCTGAACTGGCTTGACTAATTACTTCACTTGGATTGGACTGGGCTTGAAGACTGCAGGAGATGGGCCTCAGTAAAAATTCTACTGAATTGGGCCTCAAATTACTGGGCTGCAACTTGAATTAAATTGGCTGAAGAACTGCTGGACTGATGGGCTTCGGAGCTGAATCTGCTGGGCCCGAATTGCTGAAAGTGCTGGACTTAGACTTTGCAGGCTTCATCTGGGCTGAGCTGCTGGAGGAGATGGATTGCTGGGCCTAATTTACTGCGAAGGAGATGGTCCGAAGACTGCTGAAGATTTCGCTGGATTGGAAATCCCGTAGACTGGTTTCTCGGTGGATTTGTTGGCCGCATATGGAGTTGCGGAGGCAGGCGTGTGGACTGCAAGGGCGTGGAAACTTCGGTCAACAAACGGTGGAGGAGAGGGCACCGTTGACTGGTGTGCTGGCGTGGAGCTGAGGGCACGCACTGGGGAAGACGGAAGATGGGAGTTGGCGTGGAGATTTCATCTTCGGTGGATGATGGAGCTGCGCGCGAAGGAGACACGAGCTGGCAGCAAAATTCTTGGGTCTTCGGTGGCCGCGACTTCAAGTGGTCAACGAAGGAGCTCCTGTGAGCTTGCTGTTGACCAGGGAGACACGCAGCTTTGAGGAATTCTCGGTGGGGTTTGATTCGTGGCAAAAGAGAGAGGAACGATGGTGGGATTTCGATGGACGGTGGCTTCGCTGGACGCACGGAGCAGCTGCTGGCGGGGAGATCTCATTCGGTGGGAGCTGCACGCGGTCCCCGCTGCTGAATGGTTGACCGAAGACGGCAGTTCGTGGACGCGCGGCTTGAGCAGAGTGACTAACGGGCGGACGAAGGAATTTTTTTTTTTGAGAAAGCAGCTTGGTCTTCTTCAGTTGCTGTTGGAAGTGTCGCACGCCAGAGAAAAAAATGGAAAGGAGTGAGAGAGGTAGTTCACGGCAGCAAGATGGAGAGGATGAGGAAGAGGTGGGCCTTAGCTTGATATTTTGCAAAGATATCTCCATGAATCACTCTTAGCCAAGTAAAAACACTTGGCCTTCATTAAGCCATCCAAATGACTTCCATAACCTCTCAAGTAGTCCAATATTGCTAGGGTGAGGGGATGATACGAATTTCACCATTTGAACTTCAATTTCTCCAATAAATTCCCAAATTGAGGTCCAATTTCGACGTAGAAAAATCCCAAATGATTTTCTATAAATCCCCGACACACCACGGCTCAACCCGAAAGTCAAATTTCCCATTAATTTAGCCAATCTGAACTTCGGCCAAACTTCCACGACGTCCGAACCCAATTTCCGTAAAAATCTCGGGACCTCCGAAAAATCTTCTGAGACTGAGTTGACGTTCCTAAAATAGCTCGTGACATCACTGAACTTTCGATTTCTGAAATCTGACTCAAATCGACGGTTAATTTCACTCCGACGTGCTTTTAGTGTGACCTAGACTACCGGGTAGTTTTCAGAACGTTTTAGGGCAATTGACTCGTGGTCGATTTTCTTCGAGCCACAATGAACCCACTCGACACATTGGCGACTCTCAATTGTCGTGAAAATCTCGAGGGCTCGACTACCAACACAGGGTACCAAAACGACAGAAAATCAAATTAGTGCCGGTCGACGAGAATTTTCCAATTTAGTGGAGTCACCCACGATCGGCCACACATCTCAGTCGAACCGACCTATCTCTGATCTCAATTCGATCTTTAACTGTGCAGTAATGACCTCTAAAGATGAACACGGTCGAGAAGCCGCTTCCTGGTCGAATTCTCAAGTCTATTGCCTTAATATTCTTTAATGGCTTACCCAGCTAGTCTAGTTATCTCGAGAGTGATCAGCTCTGAGAACAACCCTATAGACACGTCAATGAAATGCCCGATTAATTTAATAGAAAACAATACTGAAAATTCTGGATGTCACAAACATGGACACGAATAAAGTAGGCATCATTGTTTGCTATGGTGGAGAGTTTGTTATTAGCACTGAAGATTGAGAATATAGTGGTGGAAATAAATGTACTATCTATATCAATGTTTGGAAGCCATCATATAATGATTTTCTGAAGGATTTTGTGTATTTTTTACGATGTAAAGTGCAAAAACTATATTATTGTGTTCCTGGGAATGAATTCAAGGATGGGTTGAGATTTTTTACTGACAATAATGGTATTAAGGATATTATTTTCCATTATCTTCATGGTGAAGAAGCTAAGGTATATGTTGAGTATTATAGTGTGAATGAAGATGAGGATGAGGATGGGAATGAGCAGACCACCACTGAAGAGAGAGAAGTGAGGGATCCTGTTCAAGTGAGTAATCAAGTCAGGAATGAGTTTAGGTTAGATGAAGGACAAAATGAGAGGGAGGGAAGTCATATTGATAGAGATGAACAAAGAGGGAGATGTCCTGAAATCTTGGGTGAAGATTTGGGTGAAGATGTGGGCAATGAAGACTTCATTGGATTAGAATGGGAAATTGCTTTTCCAATCAATTAGAAGATGAATGTTTAGCTTTAGTAAATTTCTTAAGTGACGAAGATCATGATGAACTCGCACAGTCAAGAAAAAAGCAAAAGGAATTTCTGAGAAAAAAACTTGCAGCTTCAGCAAAGAGGACCGAGCTAGTAAATAAGAATGGAGATCTAGCTGAAGGTAATAGAAGTAAAGATGAAAAAAAGCCACGGCAATGAAGTTGCTAGTTCGAAAAGGGAGCTTGACAATGACGATGAAGAACATGCTCGTCGAACAAAAAGTAAGTACCCTTGCTACAATCCGACTATTGATAAACCTATTTTGTCGGTGAGCATGAGATTTGACAAGGCCAAACAGTTCAAGGAAGCTGTTGAACTCCATAGGTGAACAAAGGAGCGTTAAATTCATTAGAAACACGAAAGAATTTGTGAGAGCTAAGTGCTCACAAACCAACTGTTCGTAGAAGCTTTATGGCGCGCTGAGTAAGAATGGATCATTCCAGATTAGGTCCTTCCGGAAGGAGCATACTTGTCCAATTATCTTTAACAATAAAAGGGTAACAAGTGTGTGGTTCTCAAAGTATTTTTTTCAATACTATCAAAGCAATGCCTGAGATCAAGAGTTCTCAATTTCAACAGTTAGTGGAGAAGCAAGTAGGGATTAATGTGTCGAGGAATCAATGTAGAGAGCTAAGATGAAGGTGATGAAGATATTGATGGATGGGTATAAGGAAGAATATGCGCAGGTATAGGATTATGCTAGCAAATGCATGTTTCAAAACCCATCTAATATGGTATATGTAGAGGTTGTGGAGAGGCCATTCCCTGATCTTGAGCCTAGATTTGATAGATTTTATGTCTATTTTGATGCATGCAAACGGGGCTTCTTGGCTGGTTGTAGAAAAGTTATAGGATTGGATGGATGCTTTCTAAAGGGTTTATGCAAGGGGGAGTTGTTGGCTGCTGTGGAGAGAGATACCAATAATCAATGTTCTCAATAGCTTAGGCGGTGGTGAAGATAGAGAACAATGATATTTGGTCTTGATTCCTAAAAAAATTAATGGCTGATCTTGAGATAATTGATGAGGGAGGATGGGCATTTGTGAGCGACCAACAAAAGGTAATTTCATTGTCAGTTAATTCACTCCCTTTTGATATTAATCACTTGCATATTTTTCCTGACTTGTATTTATTGGTTTGAATTTTTGTAGGGACTTATTCCTGCATTAGCTGAGTTGATGCCACATGTTGAGCATAGAATGTGCTCGAGGCACATATATGCAAACTGGTCAAGGAACTTCAAAGGAGATAGGCTGCAAAAGCAATTCTGGCAGATAGCAAAGAGTACGAACATCGCTAATTTCATATTAGCCAAATAAGGATTGTTGTAGCTGACAAATGAAGGTTTTGATGCACTCTTCCAGATAGAAGCTAAGCACTAGTGTCAGGCCTTCTTCAGTGAAAAGTTCAAATGCGATATCATTGATAACAACCTTAGTAAAGCTTTCAATGGCAGAATTTTAGAGGCCAAGTGCAAACCAATCATCGGCATGCTTGATCATATTCGAGTTATGGTTATGACTAGATTGCATAGACAAAAAGATGAGGCTACGAAATGGAGTAGAGACTGTGGCCCTAGGATTGTGAAGAGATTAGATGCAAACATTGTTGTTAGTAGGTTTTGCCATCCAGTTTGGAATGGAGTTAATGGATATGAGATTATTCAAAATCGGAATAAGTATGTTGTCAACCTGGATAGAAGAAAGTGTTCATGCCAAGCCTGGCAATTGAACAAAATTCCCTATGCCCATGCCATTTGTGTTATTCATATGAAGCAAGAAAACCCAGATGATTACTTACATGATTGGTACAAAAAAAACTCATATCTTGCTTCATACCAATTCATGATGTAATCTATCAAAAGCAGCAAATTTTGGGAGCCAACAAATCATGAAAGCCCTCTACCTTTATCGCTAAAGAAGCAAATAGGAAGGCCTAAAAAGAGATGAAGAACGCAGTAGGAAGAGGCTTCAAGTCAAAGGATGAGTAAGACTTGGTCAAAGATGAAATGCTCCTATTGCTGCAAGGAATGGCACAATAAGAAAGGTTGTGAGCTAAAAAAACAGCATCAACAGCAAGATGTAATGGTTGATTCAGTGCTAAAGATAGGACCTATTGAAGAGTTTCTTGTTAAGCCTATTGAAGGGAGGACAAAAGGCCTTGCTGTAATGCCTACTGAAGAGCAAACAGAAAGCCATACATACTTATTCGAGAACTTCATTGTTCTCTTTGTCTCAAATTACAAGTAAGATAAGTATCCTCTTTGTCTCAGTAACTTTATAGTTCTTATTCGATAGATTTTGATAGTTGACCATGTGTACTGGCTTCTCTTGTACTTTTCCTCTATCATGCACTTGTAATTTGAAAAATTTTCTCCATTTGTTTTCATCATAAAAATGAGTAGATGTCTAATTATTCATTGTAGTTTGTCATAATCCTAATACAGTACATTGTTGTAAGGCCTACCAAAGGGCCAGAAAAATGCCTTGCTGTAGGCTCAAGTGTAGGGACAGGGACTGGAATGGGCAGGATAGTAGCAACAACAATTGAGTCCACTATTGAGCAAACGAGAAAAAAAAAATCCTGTAAGTTGTACATCACTGTGTTTGGTCTTTTATGGGCTAAAATTTACATTTGTTATATGTTTCTCAATTAAGAAGACAAGCAACTGCACAAGTTGCAAAGGTTTCTACAAGGATTGTTGCTACAGAAAATGATGCACCACAGCGAGCAAAATGGGCTTTTGGAAAAAGATTAATGTAATATGGTTACGGGATTTACACAGATGAATATACTGAAATGACTACTTTGAATGTAAGATTTATAGTCCTCATGCATTTAATTTGTTGTACTTCAATTCATTTGGTTAACAATATTACTATGTTCTTGTAGTATAGGAGAACTTCGGAGGTACTTCTCTCTCAAGGTAGGCCAACTCAAGAATCAAGAGCAAAGCCAAAGAATAATGCTCCAAAGAAGAAGAAGATAGTGGGTATAGCTGCAAAACAGCCATCCAAAAAGAACCCGACACCAGTTCCATCTCAACCAACGATTGGGAGCAGCGGTGATGATATGGACGAACACATGACAGTGCTAGAACAAAAATAGCCGTTGTCAAAAACAAGGAAAAGGAAAATAAGGTGACAGAAAGCCTTGTTAAAGAACCTACACATCCAGTTCGAAAGAGTGCTCGAATTATGAATCAATTCAAAACTCCAAGAGGAAAAGGAGATCCTGATGTTGTCAATATTGACTGATGGGAGGGTGTTAGACATGGTCTATTTTTATGTGGTGCTAGACATGGTCTCTTTTCATGTTTTCCTTTTTTAGGAGGGTGTTGAATATTATATCATTGATGGTAGTTGCTGCCTGCATAGTCCCATTTTTTTTTAAGAGGGTGCTGAACTTTCGGTAATTAGAGAGTGAAGTTAAACATGTTTTTCTTTTATTTTGTAAACAGTTAATCAATGTTAATGACAAATACAGGAATGATTATTTTCTCTTGTATTGGTTTCAACTAGAATGCTAGCAAGTCAATTATGTTGTATATTTTTTTTTTTCGTTGCTGCAATGTTGTTATTGCTGGTTGAAGTTGTGGATTGTAATGAATTGGCGGGGTTCTGGTTATATGTGCTGCTGCAAGAATATTTTGGATGTTGGTACATCTTGTTACATCAACACTTGTATGGACTAGTGTAAAAAGATGCACCGGCAACCCAACTAGTGTAAGAACAAAGTGCAAGAACAAGATGCATTTGGAATGTGACGTTTGGCACTAACATGTTTTTTTTTTTTAAACTTGTGCAACATAAGTGATCACATTATAATCGTGACTGGCACTTAAATGATCACTTTTATAAAAACTTGGCACTCAAGCGATCACTATTTACAACTTATGACACTAAAATGGTCAATCGTGAATTTGCCACCATCCTTTAATTTCATCATGGTTTGTAATTGCAACAAACCAGCAAACCAGCAAACCAGTAAACCAGCAAACCATTACCAAATAAAAAATATAGCCAACCATTACCACAAGCTTTCAACGCAGCAAACTATTACCAAATAAAAAATGCAGCAAACCAACATATTTGAAGCAAAAACTAACCAAAACAAACATTGACAATACGCAACTAAACAACAAAGCTTTTAAGTGTTTACAACTAATGCATTCCAAGTCCAACCTTACATTTCTACCCATAAATTACAATAACAAAATCTTCTACTCCATACAAAAATTGCAGTAAACCAAAAACACATTTTACTTATAAATAATCCCATACAAGTGCATATTCCATGTCTTCGGCTATGGTAGACATACAAACTTCTTCTCATTACTCACTTTATATTTGAATAAACTACCCACGAGAATAAGAACATAATCAATGCTCGATAAAAGTTTCTTTCAATTTTTAGCCTTGAAACCTCCCTCTTCAAATGGTCCACCAAAAATCTTAAACCCTTCCTTTGAGCTGCATTGAATCGACATCCTCCAACTCGTCCATTAACATAGGTGGGGTTCATTTCGGCCTTCAAGTAACTCCAATATCACCTATGTCGCTCAATTAGAGAATTTCCTATCAACTCATTTGAAATATTGGCACTTTGACCCTTCTCTATATCTGCCGCACCCATGAAATCTTCTCTCGGGATTCAACCGAGTTCAAGATGTTCTTCTCAAACTCGGTAACCCACAATAACAATAACACTCACCATCTAATTTGCTTTTCTTATAGGAATGTGAGCTGCTGTTGAAGCTTCTGTCCTCCATTTGCAAGAGCGAGCCAATAACTTTAAGAGAAAATCGAAGTATGCACTCGAAATGGTCGAATTGGGGATTTAAGGTTTTCAACTTCCGGTTCTAGTCGAAATTGGGGATTTAGGGTTTTTTATTTGGGGGAAAATGGTAAACAACGTTGTTTTGTTCTTTGTATGCTAATTGTATTCTCTAGCAATCCACGTCGACGTCAACAATTAATAAAAAACTGCCACTTCGGATTTCTGGCCAACCAAATCGACATTGGCACCAAAGTGATCATTTTTCAAAATTTTTGGCACTTAAGGACGTGCATGAAAAAATTTCTATTTCTCAATTTCTCTGTTTCTCTGTTCCCCGTAACAGGTTTAAAACAAAAATCCATTTGGTAACGCAATTTGATTTCTCTATTTCTGAAATAGAAATCAGAAGCTGAAATCATAACATATAAAAGAACATTATGCTTTGTTGCTAACTTAATTCACTCATAACCACAACTTCACAAATTATTGCTAATTTTCTTTTGCTTATTTTGCTCGTGTTTTTTTTTTCAATTTTTTTTTGATAACTTCCTCATTCAAATGAAAGGCAATCGAATGGGTCCCCAATTTTAAAAAACGGCCAAAGTTCTTAAGTGCTTACTTAAAAACAATGGGGCTCTTTCCTCCTAGAAAGGGCACGCGTATGGCCAGTTGAAGAAAAAGTTCTTACTCGATAGATGAATAAAAAACGTGCCTAGAAATTTAACATTATTTCTTTACGGATTCAAAATTCTTGCAAAATCAAAATAATAGGTCGTTACACAATCTTGAATTTTAATTCGAAGGCAAGGGATTCAAGAGAATCTCTCTCTTTGCCATGCAAGGGTCATTAAAGGTTCATTGAGCAACAATAGAAAAATTAGGAATGAGCAACTGGACTGATTTAATTCGAGAATCAAAATAAACCGACCTTCCCCCAATTGGTTCCTAACCATAAACATTACTTCAAGGTAGAATTCTCATATATTCCTTTGCACCGTCAATTTTATTTTGTTGATAATCTTGTATAATACTAGTCTTTGATAAAATGACAAGGCTATATAGGCACTACTGATGGCACCCATATTCATGCTTCTGCAGTACTTGTTTGAACTTACGCAAGATGAGTACATTGACCGAAGAATGAAACCAAACAAATACGCTTAGGAAAACCATTGCCAATAAAATGGCAAGAGATAATAATATGCCAAAAATTCCATGAAATTGTATTTTCAACTTTTGTAATATGTTAGTATTACTTCGACTATTATTTTGTATTTGAGAATTTCCTATGTTGTCATCTAATCAATTTTTCTTCCTAGAAATAGAAATTTTATTATGTTATCAAACGGATTTCTGTTCCAGAAATAGAAAGTTTGAGTCGTTATCAAACGAGTTTCTTTGTTTAGAAACTTGTCCGGGGAATAGAAATTGAGAAATTAATTTCTGGCCAGAAATCACTTTCTGAAATAGAAATTTTGTTATACACGCCCTAAGTGATCTGACGGAAACTTTTGGCACCAAAGTGAGCGTCGTATACAACTTATGGCACAAATAGTGTACTTCTCCCTGACAAGAAGGGAGGCCTGGCCTATGGTGATGCTGGGCTGTTAAACATGGCGGGTCCAATGAGGCATTGGAGAGAGATGCCATCCTCCATGTTCACCTAAACCAACATGTCCACAGTCAGGTGGGTTACATTCTTTGATATAGTATAAAACTAAGAAGTCTCTTCTTCATCTTTTATCTTATAACAAATTATCTATTTTTTGTCCCTCTTATCTCAAAAGCTCACTTTCTTTGTAAATTGTATATAAATTGCATTTATAATATATATATATATATATATATCTCAAATTATTAATCTTTTTTCCTTATTATACTGATGAAATGCTTTTATAAATAGCATTTAAGACATTGGAGGAATATAGAAAAATACAATAAAAATTATACACAATGAGGTATCTTGATATTTTTCTATAAATAGTTCATAGATCATTTTAATTTTTGTCAATAAAAAATAATGATATTTCACTACCAATTTCAAAAGGAAAAAAATCTTACTTTATGCAATTTTTTTATTTAATAAATTACTTTACTTAACAATTTATCCATAAATATAATTGACAATGTGGAAAAGAAATAGATTTCTTTGATATTTCTTGATATTTCTCTTTTTGACAAAACATATTAGTATGGAAGTAATATCTAACAATAATAAAACATAGTGCCTTTAATACATATGGAAAATTTGCTATAAACAAAAATTAAACATATGAAATTATTTATGGTAAATTAATCCTACATAGATGTAGTAATAAATTTAGGATCATTAATTTAAATTGAAATTGAATAATAGAGGGCAATTTTCTCTTTTAGGTAAAATGGGTGGACTTAATCATATATTAGGTTTATTTTTAATGATATGCCATGTATATATTTAAAAAAATGTACATAATATGATGTAAACATATCAAACTTTAATATTGCGATTCACCAAATAATGAATAGGATATAAAAAATTCCCAAGATTCCATATCTTATCCTATCCAGTCATATTCCAATTAAAAAATCCAGACGATCAAACATAGCCATAAAGATTGGAAATAGCACCACCCTAAAAAAAATACCCCGTCAATTTAAGCTATACACACTGGGAAAAAAAATTTAAGCTATACACACTGGGAAATTTGAGTCTATCCAGTTGATTGTTAACTAGACCATCCACATCCAATTCGCTTTAAGTACGCATCTACAAACCCGCAACTTTATTTCGAGTGGACATGTATAAACAATTTACAAGTGCGAAACATTCGGTTTTTAACCTAAACAGCAGCATTCATTTGGGAAAGAAAACGAAGAGGTCAAAAGCTAATCAGTGAAGGAAATGAATCTTGACTGGATCGATTGCAAAGTTCCATGATTAATCAAGTTGCTCATGAGGGTCTACAAATAGACATGGCTTGACATGTATAGACAATTCACAACCGTGTAACATTCACTTTTTTACCTAAACGGTAGAATTCATTTGGGAAAGAAATCGAAGAGGTCGAAAGCTAATCAATGAGAAAATGACTCACCGGATTATTAGGAAAGTTCCATGATTTATTACCATGTTCTTCAGGATCTATAATTAACGTGGCTTGCTCATGTTTCTCTACATTGGCCCAAACCACACTACCAATCCATCAATCCATCGTTGATACGCTTCGGCATTCGACAATGGCTCCATGGCTCGAGAGGCAAATCAAGGTCTACATGTTGATGGTATTGTTATGTGCAGGGGCTTGGACTTCGGCCGTGACGCCCGCGAATTCCACATTGGCCGAGTTCGAACAGTGGATGGCCCGCCACGGACGGATTTACAAGGATAATCTCGAGAAGCCGAAGCGGTACGGGATCTTCCTAGAGACCTTGCGCTTCATCGAGGACTTCAACAGCAAAGCGACTAACCAGACCTACAAAGTGGGTCTGAACCAATTTTCGGATTTGACCACGGAAGAGTTTGTCTCGAGATACACCGGGTTTAGAGCGACATCGAGGAGCTCGAATTCATCCACGGCCACCACTTTCAAGTACAGTACGACTCAAGTCCCAGATAGTTTAAACTGGGTCGAGAAAGGAGTTGTTGGCAGCATAAAAGATCAGGGAGAATGCGGTAAGGGAGTAACAACATCATACTATATTATTGTCCAAAGGCACGTTATTTTCTCGACTTGTGATTTTTTTCTTTTTATTTCAAAGCACACGAAACAATATAATCCTCCGAGGTCCTTAACCCAATATTTTCTTGTCTTGTGGTTGTGTTTGCGTACAATTTTTTCATATGAACCAATGAATATTCTCTGTAGCCCTCGCAAACAATCAACAGATGTGCTACCTAAGCTCAATAAAACATTTTTAACAATAATGATGTGTAATATATTACATATGGTGGATAAGAGACAATGGTTTTTTCACTACGTTAACGCATTTCTCTCTGGGTGGCTCGGGACTATGGGATTCATTGTATCTATTGGTAGAAAAATGATACCATTTCATAATTGGTTTAATACAAACCGCATAATTGAATCCATAAAACAAAATCATGTTCCAATTCAAAATAGGTCATCTAAAGTAATTCGAACCACATAGTTGCATGCTGCCAATTGAATTACATTATTGTGGCACTAACTGCGAATAGCATGTGAGAAATATTTCAGCATAACTTTAATCCTAGTGACTCCAAATCATACACTATCAAGCTAATTCCGGTGTTTATTCCATCTGCATACATACACTAGCCATAACCACCGTTGCGCTTCTCATTTTAATTCTTGAATAGGATCTTGCTGGGCATTCGCAGCGACTGCAACTGTGGAATCGATGCTAGCGATGAAGACCGGTAAACTAGTCGACTTGTCCGAGCAACAGCTTATTGACTGCTCCAAACAAAACGTCGGATGCAAGTGGGGTTGGACATACCGAGCCTACGAATACATTGCCCAAAACCATGGCATGACCTATGAAAGCAATTACCCTTACAGTGGCATCGAGGGCCCTTGCAACGAGCAAGCCGCCTCCATTGCTGTTGCGCGGTTAAAAGGGTATGAGAAGATCCCCATGAGTGAAGACCTGGTATTGCAGGCTGTGGCGAGGCAACCGGTCTCGGTCGCCATCGAGGGTGCCAGCCCTGGATTCAAGCAGTACAGCGGGGGCGTCTTCAATGGCCCTTGTGGGGAGACCAGTAACCACATCGTCGTAATCGTCGGATACGGGAAGACCCCCGACGGTGTCGACTATTGGCTGCTCAAGAACTCGTGGGGCGAGACTTGGGGCGAGAAAGGATACATGAGAATGCTGCGGAACTCAGGCGTCCAAGGCGGTCTCTGTGGACTCGTTACGCATGCTACTCTGCCAGTTTCGGATTAATAGCGCAATTCAATGGTGCTATTCAACTTGCTTTCATAATAAAAGTTGATGATTAAAAGAAAAATAAATTCAGTAAATGAATCAAACAAGCGTTGGTGGCCTGTAACCTTAGTAGCACTGACACACAACAGGCGACATGACACAACACACGACATGACACAACACGACATGCCGACACATCATTTCTCAAAAAATAGAGAATTCTAACGCATTGGAATACGTTGTATATTATATGTATATTTTATATATTAATAAATTATTATTAATTTAATTCAAATTTACAAATAAATTCATAATAATAAAATTCGAAAATAAATTTACATTGAAAACATTAATTCACCATTTATTAATATCCTTCGTTGTTTCAATTTGACAAATTCATCTCCATTTCAATAAATCCATAAAATTTGGAAAAAAGGAAAAGTAATTCACATTCTAAACTTGCATATAAGCCGTGTCGAAAGAAAAAAGAAACAACTTGAGAATAAATTGTATATCACGGAAAGTGAAAGTAAAAAAAGAAGAGAAGAAAATATTAGGTTTTTCTTCTTTCCTAATTTGTTATTTTTATTATTGATTTTCATTTTTTCACATATATATTTTGATCTTTCATTTATTGAAAATTTTAAAATTGACCTTGTATATCGTAATCATGTGCCAGAAACTCACATGTTGAAATTCTAACTCAAGTGTCAAAGAGTGTCGAAAAATTAACTAGGTGTCGGATTTTCCGACATGTGTTGACCTAGTGTCAAAGAGTGTCCAAGAGTATCGGACATGTGTCGAAATGTCTGACACAACACGAAGGCTTTCACAGAGTATTGGTGCTTCCTAGCCCGTAACTAATGGCCAAACAGGGAAAATTTTGGAAATCAACTTTAAATCAAGTCGGTGATTTTTAGGGAAAAAAACGGGTAAATTTAATGTGTTGTGAGGAAACACGTGCAAAAGTTGATAAAACGAAAAGAAAAGTTGGAAAATTAAGTAAAGCTCAAATTGGAGTTGGTAAACCAATACAGTTATGGAAGAAATTTTAATGAATCGTACCAATTTAGATTTGTAACATTTAAAAAGCGTGAGTAAGGGGTTGCCAATAAAGGCAAATAAAGTTGACAACTCAATACAAAGTAGGTAAAGTAGAAAATGGTCATAACTAATTCAAAGTATCATTGGTAATCCAAAACTAGTTGATAAGCTTTTAATCTAAAAAATTTGGTAAATTGCTATAATTTAGGTTTTTAAGTTCATATGAGAGAGAGAGAGAGAGAGAAGAGAGAGAGAGAGAGAGAGATAGTAAATTCAAAGCATTAATAGCTTATACAAATAAAAGTTGATAATTTAGCACACTAATTGGTAATGTCCATACTATAGAAAATGTTGATAATGGACTCCAGATAAGCCATTGCCGTTCAAGAGCAGGTACTTGAGCCGCGGCAGGCAAGCCACAGTTAGATCATTGGTGATGTGCTGTTTCAGGGCAAGAAGGGGAGAAGTACACTATTGGTGCAATAAATTGTGTACGACGCTCACTTTGATGCCAAAAATTTCCATCGGATCACTTAAGTGCCAAGTCGGAGGAAAAACGATCACTTTGGTGCCACCAGCAAGAAATTCCAGCCAAAATGATTACGTGGCTTTTATATTTAAAAAAACAAAAACAAAAAATCGACGTGGCTTAAGATTGTCCACGGTGGATAGCATAAAACGACAACGTTTTCCTTTCTTCATAAGAAACAACGTCGTTTCCTGCCATCCACCATGGATTCACATAAAAAATGACGCGTCGTTGCTCCATAGCAAAAAATCATGTCACTGAAGAGGGAGTAAAATAGGGTTTGTATACAGTTCTCGACGCCGACTGTAGCTCGCTCACCCACCATCGTTCACCCATCGTTGTTCACTCGCCCGCCATCGCTCACTCGCCGTTGCTCAACCACCGCTGTAGTAGTGCCGTCGTTCACAGTCGTTCGCTGGCTACATCCCCAACTCTCGCTCGCTCATGTTTGTCATTATCTCTATGTGGGTCAATTTAACGAAAAATTTAGGGTTCCGACGGGCAAGTTAGGACATGGAAGGAAAATTGAGGGTTCGGCTCAGGGGAAAGTAGTGGGGAAAGTGGTGGGAATGTCATTTTAATGGGGACGGAATAGAAAATTTGATTCTTCCATCGTTCGTTTGTTTTCTGTTGTGAGGACCGAATAGAAAAATAGGGCGTGGAGGGGCTTGACTCGGAGGGAAACGGTGGTGGCACCGAATTTGTTTGTTTAATTAATTGGACTGGGGGTATCAAATGTGAATGTGATTGAATTGAAAAATGGGTGGTAGGGACCTCACTTTGTTTAATAATTTGGTTTCTTTTGTTTCTATAAATGCATTGAATTGATGAAATTTTAGTTGCATTTGTTTCTTGATGTTGACACCTAAATTTTGACTAATCATTTAGTAATTAATTGCATAAAAAAATTAGGGATTAATCTTTAACCCCTAAAAAAAATAGTAAAATTGCATTTCATGTAGTTGCATTTGCATCGATACCAAAAGGCAACAAGAAGCAGGGGCTCGCGGTCGATTACATGCACAAAAAGGATGGTCTTTCTCCACTAGTCTGAACACGCAAAAGAGTGAAAAAAAAAAAAAGGAAGGAAGGAAGTTCTTGCACGTCCATTGTCTCTCCCTCATTGATGCATGCGCATGCATGCACAAATTCGGCAAAGCAAAATGAGCCCATGATATATTATATAATATGCTCTATCAAGTGTGGGTTATCAGTCTTGGTGAAGTAGCGAGAAATTTGCTGAAGAAAGAAGCAGTAACAAGCAAGAAAAGTCAAAAGTTGCGGCAATCCTATAGAAGGGAGGGACAAGTAGCCACAAGTATGAAGCAAAGAAAAAAGAATCCATGAGCGTCCACTTTTTCTCTCCCTCATTAATGCATGCACATGCATGCACAAAATGGGGAAGACGTGAGAAGATACGCAAGAGAAAGGGGTCACAATTTTATAATGTTTTATAGTGTGTTGTTGCAAGGAAATCTCTCCTTCCTGGAGAGCAAATCGGCTGGAGAAGAAAGTCAAAAGAAGGGGCACACATTATAATATATTATAGCAGCTAGTGGAGTCTTCAAGAAACAGGGAAGCAAAGTTCAACTTGCTAACTTGTACGTGGACATGAAGAAAAAGTTGCGGCTGTTCTCAATTCACACTGAAGTCGGCAACATGAGGCGGTGAAGTCTGAGCCTATAAATAAGGCTTGGGAGTGCAAACGCGAGGGGAGGCCAGAAGAGTTAAGAAAAAATCTATGAAAAGGCCCGCAGAGAGACATACGGACGAGTGAAAAAAAAAAACAAAAAACAAAAAAGAAGAGATTAAGAGAGATTGAGAGTCTCGTTAGAGAGAAACCGAAGGTGAATTCAGGGAGAGAGCAGAACGAAAAAAGTTCACGGGAGGGGCTTCTGGTTCAGTTAAAAAGAGAAGAATAGATTAAGAGAGACTTTTGTCAGAAAGAAACAAAGAAAGGGGGTACTTAGAGTGTAGCAGAAAAGGAAAGTCTGCTGAAAAGACGAGAGAGGAGAGAGTGGATGTAAAGGAGAAAGAAAAGAAAAAGGAAAAAAATAAAAACGAACTGTTCATCTTCCTCGCATCTTCGCTTGCCGCTCGAGCCGCCGGCTCGCCACGCCGTTCGCGCTACCCCCTCACCGGAGAGCCTGCGCCACTGCCGCCGCAGAAGCAACTCAAGCCGGTCGCCGCACCCCTACTGCTCGCTGCCGCCTTGCGTGCCGCCGTGCGCCTACCCACGAGTCGCCGGTGACCTAGCGCCCAACGCCGCCCCGCAACAGCTGAGCTCTCGCCCTGCTGCACCTTCACCTGCTGGTCACCGCATATGCTCCACCTCACCCGCAAGCCCGCATCGTCCACTGCGCCTGCAACCCCCTGCGACACCTGCTCTCTATGCCATCTCCACCCGTCAGTCGCACCGCCTCAGCCGCGAGCCCGCGCCGCTATCCTCGAGTTCCAGACGCTGCCGTTTGCCTGTGCTTCCGTCTGTCCGCCACCGCTGCGATCCCGCGCCCTCGCCGTGCAGCAAGCAACCAGCCTCACCGCGCCACATCCGTGACCTGCAACCCACCCGCTGCTGCTGCATCACTGCATCTCTACCCGGCGCCAGCATCTCCTTCCAGCAAGCTCCGAGCGCGCCACCGTCTTCACCTGAGCACTAGCAGACCAGCAACCAGCAGCCACCTCTGCTCGTCGCCACCACCGCAACAACCGTTGCAGCAGCCCACCTGAACGCCGTCGCTGCTGCTGCCCGCACAGCTACCTCTCAGTCCGCGACACCTGCAGCACCTTCGCCCGACGCCTGCACCCATAGCCATGCCTCTGCTCGCCCGTCACAGCTCCTGCCTCCGCCGTTGCCCGTGTCCTACACCGGCAACACCACCCGCCTGCTCTGCCCTGACGTCAAGTTCCAGCTCTACAAGCCATCCGTGAAATCCCCAGCAATAACGGCGAGCTGCTGTCCAAGCTCGAGCCTGACCATTCTAAACTGCGAAGTTGTAGTACCGGCGAATCACCGTTCTTCTGAAGTCCACCGACGTAGAGAAAAGGGGGCACATAAAGAGCAAATAAAAAGGAACAAAAAGACCACTTTCTCTTTCTTTGCAGGACATTCACATTGACTAGTGAAGTCTGGCAGCTAGGCTTTCAACGAGGACTTTCCTTCCTCGTGAATTTTGTGTTGCAGGTTATCCCTTGTCTTTTAAAGAAAGACGTGAGAAGCCTTTCCTAAGTATTGACACCCTCGCCGCATGACCAGCCGAGTTGCACTTAACCCGCATCTGTTACCACGCTGCCCCTCCAGTCCGAGCTTGCCTTCGTCGCGAGCTGCAGGGTGATTCTTCAACAGTTTCTTTTAAATGTTTTTCATGCAGGTTGAGCATTCACGAGGGGATAACATAATTCAAATAGTTGAGCAGTGAAGAGAAGAGAGACACGTGGAGCAACACCTGGTGGGATATGTTGTTTTTGGTAGAGGCCAAACGAAAGTCACCCTGACCATTGACTTCAGCTTGCGTCCTCTGCCAACGTCCGCGAGCTCCATCTCCGCAAGTTCGCCCACACCGTGAGCCGTGTAGTCGCTGCCGTTCGTGAGTCCTTTGCAGCCAGGAATAATCTAAACTAGGTAGTTTTCTTGAACAAATTAGATAGATTTATTTTGTTTTGTTTTTTTATTTGAAATATTTCTTGATGCATGATAAAAAATCCCCGACGTATCACCTAATTCTCAACCGCACAATAATTTTTTATTTCACCTATAACGCTTTAGATGGAATAACTAATCACGCGGAAATAAAATTGATATCTTGGTCTTTAAGGCTTAAGATCAATTTTTTGATTTTATTAGCGAAACAACTATGGAGGATTTGGTGTTTTTTTAATTGTTTTATTTATCCCAAAATTACCGAAAGAATTCCATTTGCATTTCATGTAGATTAGAATTGATTTTCCTAGATAAAATTACATTATAAAATAGATAGTAAAAATGCATGTTTAGATGGCATCTAGGTTAGATAAAATCTTTTGAATTAAATTGCATGATGAGATAATTTTCTAAGTTGAGATAGGAGTTAGATTAGTCTAATCCTAACTTAAAATAGATAATGTCTAGCTGTAGTTAGATTTTTTATATTTTAGCAATTTTAATTACGAATTTTCATTAAAAAAATCATGCGCATGTCACCTAGAATTAGGTTCATGAAATGCACGTCATTTAGTAATTATCACTAGGTTCATTTAATTAGAAATTTCTCGTCATTAGAATTAGGCCATTTGGTTAATTTAGATTGCACATTTAATTATTGGACAATTTTCATTTCAAATTTCATGAAAAATACCAAAAAGAATTGTCTTAGAATTAATTTTATTCTCTAGGATATATTGCATGCTTATTAAGAAAACACAAAAACATCGCATTTGCATCATATAGTTTAGGCCATATTATCATGTCATATTATTCCATGTAGATTAGTAGCATGCATTGCATATTGCATGATTTTTATTAAATAAGTGAAAACAAAAAGAAAAAAATTACGTATTAATTAGAAACTATATCTAGATCTGTTGATGTGAATTCTGATTTAACAATGCAGATGCTTTCGTTGTTACGAGGTAAGTCCCTACATTTTTATTTATTTGCTTTCCTTGGGTGTTAAATTAGTGGATTGCGCACCTGCATGATCACATTACATGTTAAGGAAATAGATTTAAAATCAATCCAAAACTGCCTGCAAAAACACATTTTTGAAAATAAAAGAATGGTACCGAAAGGGCATTAGAGCAATCTAGTGTAACCAAGTCCCCGAACTCACAATCTCTGGTTCGTAAGAGTGAAGTAATTCTCTCATTACTTTACTTGGGTTTCTAATTGACCTATCAAAAATAGATTAGTGGTGACTCCATGATAAACATTATTAAGAACTTGCACCTAAGTCGCGAATTGGTATGGGCTTGGGAGAGCCCGAGTTAAGTCTAGGCTTAGCAATCCATTAACCGAACCCTTAGGTGGTCCAACCCGCTTCGGGGAGGTCGCGACATTTGACTACAAAACAACAAGGACCTACATGTGAAGTTGCCAATTCTGTCATGTAGTCCCAACAAAACGACAATGACTCTTTTCCTTTTTTTTCATTGGGTGCAACATCAACATGGACGCGAATCAGGTAGGCGTCATTGTTTGATATGGTGGAAAGTTTGTTATTGGCACTGAAGATTGGAAATATAGTAGTGGAAATAAAGGTACTATCTATATTAATGTTTGGAAGCCATCATATATTGATTTCTAAGGGATTTGATGTATTTTTTACGATGCAAAGTGTAAAAACTACATTACTGTGTTCCTGGGAAGGATTTGAAGGATGGGTTGAGATTTTTTAATAACAATAATCGTATTAAGAATATCGTTTACCATTATCTTCACGGTGAAGAAGCTAAGGTATATGTTGAGTATTATAGTGAGAATGAGAATGAGAATGAGAATGAGGATGAGAATGAGGATGAGGATGAGGATGAGGATGGGAATGAACAAACCACCACTGATGGAGGAGAAGTGAGGGATCTTGTTCAAGCGAGTAATCAGGTCGGGGATGAATTTAGGTTAGATGAAGGGAAAAATGAGAGGGAGAGAAGTCATATTGATAGAGATGAACGAAAATTTGGGTGAAGATGTGGGCGATGAAGACTTCATTGGATTAGAATGAGAAATTGTTTTATTTAGTGAATCAGAAGATGAATGTTTGGCTTTAGTAAATTTCCCAAGTGATGAAGATAATGAACTCGCACCGTAAAGAAAAAAAGCAAAGGGAATTTTTGAGAAAAAAAACTTGTAACTTCAGCAAAGAGGCCCGAACTAGTAAATAGGGATAGAGATCTAGCTGAAGGTAATAGAAGTAAAGATGAAGAAAGCTGCGACGATGAAGTTGCTGGTTCAGAAAATAAGCTTCACAATGATGATGAAGAACCTACTCATCGAAGAAAAAGTAAGTACATTTGCTATGATCCAACTGTTGATAAACCTATTTTGTCGGTGGGCATGAGATTTGACGATGCCAAACAGTTCAAGGAAGTTGTTGTGAAGAACTCCATTGGTGAACAGAGGAGTGTTAAATTCCTTAGAAATATGAAGGAATTTGTGAGAGCTAAGTGCTCACAACCCAATTGTTCGTGGAAGCTCTATGGCGCGTTGAGTAAGAATGGGTTATTCCAAATTAGGTCCTTCCAGGAGGAGCATACTTGTCAAATTATCTTTAACAATAAAAGGGTAACAAGTATGTGGTTATCAAAGCATTTTTTCAATACTATCAAAGCAATGCCTGAGATCAAGAGTTCTCAATTTCAACAGTTAGTGAATGAGCAAGTGGGGGTTAATATGTCGAGGAATCAATGTAAGAGAGCTAAGATGATGGTGATGAAGATATTGATAGGTGGATATAAAGAAGAATATGCGCAGGTATGGGATTACGCTGACGAATACATGTTTCAAAACCCATCTAGAACGATATATGTAGAGGTTTTGGAGAGGCCACTCTCTGATCTTGGGCCTAGATTTGATAGATTTTATGTTTGTTTTGATACATGCAAAAATGGCTTCTTGGCTGGTTATAGAAGAGTTATAGGATTAGATGGATGCTTTCGAAAGGATTTATGTAAGGAAGAGTTGTTAGCTGCTGTGGAGAGAGATGACAATAATCAAATATTCTCGATAGGTTAAGCATAGAATGTACGCGGGGCACATATATGCAAATTGGTCAATGAACTTCAAATGAGATAGACTGTAAAAGTAGTTCTGCCATATAGCAAAGAGTACGAACATGGCTGATTTCATATTAACCAAACAAGGGTTGTTGTGACTAACAAATGAAAGTTTTGATGCACTCTTCCAGACAGAAGCTAAGCACTGGTGTCGGACCTTTTTCAGTGAAGAGTTCTAATGCGATATCATTGATAACTGAGAGTGCTAGAATGAACACCTAGAGGGGGTGAATAGGTGTTTATAATAAATCTTGGCAAATTATATGCGAAATAAAATAAATTTCAAGTAAAACAAATGAGTTAGGGAAGAGAATAAGAACACAAGATTTATAGTCGTTTGGCTTAATTCAAGCCTACGTCCACTCTCCCACGCTAATAGCCTTCTTGGCTGGATTCCACTATGCAATCAACAAGAGATTACAACTTCGAGTGCAAACACTTAGTAGATCACACTATCTCACTAAGTCACTCTTTTGGTATTTCTCTCACGATCACAAATGTTTAAGCTCTCCAAAGACAAGTGTATGATCAAAGGTTGCTCAGACTTTGGAATTATAAATTCTACGCTCTATCTCTTACTTACTCATCGGTCCATGATCTCATTAAATACTCCTCCACTTCCAAACTACCCGTTAGACAGTATCTTGAGGATCGTCTTCCAATCTACCCATTGAACAGCTCTGTATCTAGAAGATTTAGTAGCCGTTGAGTGACAAAGATAGAATCCCAAATTGATTCCAATCGCCCATACAAATAGAATCTTGGTTTCCATAAGTAAAGCTGGTTCTTGTCTTCAAAATCCAATTGTCAATCAAATAGATTGAGTCAATTAAATCAATCTTGATGTAGAATCCCAACCAGATCACTAGCCGTTATATGATTGGGCTTGAGTTACGTTCTATCAAATCTGGATGTAAAGTCTGAGAGTAATAGACTTTACAATCTAAGTTTGAATGCGATAGACTTTACAATCTGAGTCTGAACATATTCTGCTTCAACATAGAGTCTGTCTTCTTGTTCTTCCAAGTATAGGCTTTGATAATATCTTTTACATGTTATATCTTCTGCATACTCTATTACTCAACCATCAAATACATTAGTAGCCTTTGATTTATTTTGTCATCTTCAAAACATCATAAGAGATTTTCCTAACAATCTCCCCATTTTTCATGATGACAAAATAATCTCTGAATATGCAGATTTGTAAACATACTTTTAAAGATATTAATTTAAATCAAATGATATCAAAAGATAGCAGATAGATTGAGCATAACAATATATAGAAAAATAATCGCAGCTCAATATTATGCAATAAATAATATCAACCAATCAACAAATATGCATATTCATATCTTCTCCCCCTTTTTGTCATAATCAAAAAGCGATAATAATGGAAAAGGTATCACATAGAGAATGATAATAAATATCTTGCATGAATCACAATTTCCAAAAATCAGCTTTTATAAAGTAAATCGAATATTAAAGATATGCAATATAGCTCACTTCGATCATATTAGCAAATATCCAATAAAAATCACGGATGCATCATAAAATTCACGTACCTTTTTTGTCATAATAAAATGATAATATTAATAAGAGATTTGTTAATGACAAAAGGTAATAAAAGATGTACTAGCCGGATTTTTTAAAACAAATTCTAACACATTTACCTTTCCTTCCATTCATAATAAGATCACGATCAATCCAAAAAGATTTTTCCATAATTGATCAAAGCTCTCCCTCAATTTGTTGCCTTTTTGAGATGATCACGATTCTTTCCTTTTTCTTGGATTTATTTTCTCCCCCTGTCATCATGACAATATTTGCAAATAGAAATAATTGTTGCTTGTGCACATTGAACAGAATATTTTTCCAATATTTCCTTTGTAGCAACAACATCCGCAACGATCACTTGCATTTTGAAATTCGAGGCAAAAATTTATTTTCTTTAACCAAGCTCATCTCGAATTCAACCTGCATAAACTTAAAAAACTTTTTCCACAAATAAGCTGTAATAATATCCACATAATATATAATGCCCTTTCTTCAAATAAATAATTGAATAGCATATATGAAATTATCAATTATTAAAACTCAGAACTACTCAACCCTTTGTTCGATGCATAAGGGATTTCCTCAATAAGCAAAAATTTTGCACAAGGAATATAATTTTTGAACTTCCAAAAGATAATATAGAATCTCCATAATTTTCTGATTGAGTTTTCAAAAATCCATATGGAAGATTCTTTTGTGACTTGCAAATTCTTATATAACAAATAATAATCTTTGCAAAAATGTCACGTAATATCTTCTTTTGATTTGCGGATCAAACTTGCTAGATATGATATATCTTCTAAGAATATAGCAAGAATATTCATGAATATGCAGTAATATCTTTCGAGATCAAAGAGATTTCCTTGAGCATAAATTTTAGATATGCATTTTGCAAAAGGAAAATAGATATTTATGTCACGTGCCAAAATTGCGATATCTTATATTTATGACAAAATATATTCGCAATATAATAAACAATCATACAAAATCATAATAAATGCACGTGGAAATTTGCAAGGCGGGATCATAAAAATATTCTCTTACCCATGGTATATGTTTCAAATATACCATTGATTAAAAAAAATCATTACCAATCTTCGCCTGCGATTCTTTTCTTGTTGCACCAAAATCTAAGCAGATTTGTAATCATTCTTGCCTTATTGAATTTCCTGCAATCAACTCATTTTCTTTTTGGTATCCATCAATTTGGATCATTCCATGACATTAGAGCAACATATAAAATCTCCTTAAACAAATATTCTTTCTTAATTTATCATAACAAAGTATTCAAAGAAAGAATATTATGCATGATGATATTTTGAAAAATAAATTCTCACTTAGTCATAGTACGATAAAAACAGAGAGAATAAAATCTTTGAATATCTAAGAATATCTTGCATCATCACGTACAGATTTTCACTTTGCAAAATATAACTAAATCTGAGAGTATAAAATTAGACAAAATAATCTGAATTATCCCAAATAATCACACGTACTAAATCAAATCTCAACTCACAAATCATAAAAACAAATCATACGATTCTTTCTTCAATAAAGCAAATCAAAGAATATGATCATTATAAAATCTGACTCAACCAAGAATATATCAAATGTCAATCATAATGAGAATTTTTAAATTTATGTACTCAAATCAAATTGAGAATAAAAAATTCCTTACCAAATCCTCTTTCTTCTTTCTTCTTTATATCCTGCAAAAATAACTCATCTTTTCTTTGATACCCATTTTTTCTTGGGTCCATGAGAGTTAGTAGAATATGTTGTTTTTACCCAATTTTTCTTAATAGGTCTCCAGACTTTAGGACAATCTTTCTCAAAGTGTTCCGAATCTCCACAATTTGAACACTTGACGTCATTTCCACCAACAGGTTTTACAAACACTTTTTGAAAATGATTTTTGTAAAATGCCTTTGAAGGTCTTTGTCTAAGTCTCTCCATGAATTTAGGAAAATCTATTAGAGAATCATTTTCCTTAATGAAACAAAGTCCCGACTTTTTATACTAAGGAACTTGTATAGAAAGAATATGCTATAATGTTTTTGAACCATTTTAAAATCTTGTCGAAATATTTGAAAATTTTTTCTTCAAAGAATCATTTTCTTTAACAAGTAAATCTCGACTTTCTTTTGTTTGTAGAAAATATTTTTGCAAAATTTCAAACTTTTCTTTTTGAGAAAGATCATGTTGCTTAAGCCGAGAATTCTCCTTTTTAAGTTCGAAGATCCTTTTAAGAGAAGATTTGAGACTTGAGCAAAGCTCATTTACATATTTTGAAACTTTGAGAGGAATTTTTGAATGACTTACCTCGATTTCCTCATCGGATTCTAAGTCTGTGTCTAAGTCAGACTCAGATTCTGAATGTGCCGTCAAGCATATATTTCCTCGCTCATCATCTTCTTTCATTATTCTTTTATGGCCATTATGCTTGTATTGTCTTCTTTCACTAAACCACCTTCCTTTTTCTACTCAGCTTTTTGAATTTCTCGATCATATGGGCAAATTCTTCGTTGTCCATGTCATTTTCTGAGTCTGTTTCATTAAAAACAGCGTTATATACTAAAGCAATGGACTTCTTACCTTCAGGATCTTCATCATTGATTTGTTCCTCTTCATAGGATTGAAGAGTGCCGATCAATTCATCAACAGAGAGTGGCATAATCCTTTGAGTCTCCCGGATAGAGGTCTTGTCATGGTTCCAATCTTTTGAGAGACCTCACAAGAGTTTGTTGACCTTCATCGAGGTAGAAATTTGTTGACCTTGATATGCTAAACCATTTACAATTTCTGTAAAACGGCTGAACATATCTCCAATTGACTCTCCTTGCTTCATCTTGAAGGATTCATATTTGCCGAGCAGGAAGTTTACTTTTGTTTCTTTTACACGATCGATCCCTTCATATGTAACATGAAGTCTATCCCAAACTTCTTTTATTGTTTCACATGAAGAGATTCTGTTATATTCAGCAAGCGACAATGCACAATATAAAGAGTAAATAGCTTTTGCATCAAGCGCTTCTCTTTTGGACATCTCCGTCCGAGACATAGAAGCGGGGAGTTTGGTTTATTTGTCTTTGCCATTCTTATTTGATGTAGACGCAGCAGTGGGATTGATTCCTCTTTCCACAACATCCCATTGCAAGGGATCTCTAGATCTTAGGAATGTTTTCATTTTGTTCTTCCACACGTCGTATTCATTTCCATCAAAATATGGTGGCCTTGTGTTGCTTTGCCCCTCCATAAGTCCCGGTGCCAAGATACTAGCCATAAAGATCTTTAGCTCAAAAGTAAAAATACTTTTATAAACCAAGCACTTGGCTTTGATACCAATTGAGAGTGCTAAAATAAATAACTAGAGGGGGTGAATAGGTGTTTATAATAATATTGGCAAATATATGTAGAATAAAATAAACTTCAAGTAAAACAAATGAGTTAGGGAAGAGAATAAGAACACAAGATTTCTAGTGGTTCAGCTTAATCTAAGCCTACGTCCACTCTCCCACACTAACAGCATTCTTGGCTGGATTCCACAATGCAATCAACAAGAGATTGCAACTTCGAGTGCAAACACTTAGTAGATCACGCTATCTCACTAAGTCACTCTTTTGGTATTTCTCTCATGATCACAAACGTTTAAGCTCTCCAAAGACAAGTGTATGATTGAAAGTCGCTAAGAATTTGGAATTATAAATTCTACGCTCCATCTCTTACTTGCTCATCGGTCCATGATCTCCTTAAATACTCCTCCACTTCCAAACTACCCGTTGGACAGTATCTTGAGGATCGTCTTCCAATCTACCCATTGGACAGCTCTGGATCTAGAAGATTTAGTAGCCGTTGAGTGATAAAGATAGAATCCCAAATTGATTCCGATCGCCCATACAAACAGAATCTTGGTTTCCATAAGTAAAGCTCCTTCGTATAGAAAGTTCTTGTCTTTAAGATCCAATTGTCAATCAAATAGATTGAGTCAATTAAATCAATCTTGATGTGAAATCCAAACCAGATCACTAGTCGTTATATGATTGGTCTTAGTTACGTTCTGTCGAATCTGGATGTAAAGTTTGAGAGCAATAGACTTTACAATTTGAGTCTGAATGCGATAGACTTTACAATTTGAGTCTGAACATATTCTGCTTCAGCATAGAGTCTGTCTTCTAGTTCAGCTTCAGTATAGAGTCTGTCTTCTAGCTCTTCCAAGTATAGACTTTGATAATATATTTTACACATTATATCATCTGCATAGTCTATTACTCAACCATCAAATACATTAGTAGCCTTTGATTTATTTTGTCATCTTCAAAACATCATAAGGAATTTCCCTAACAATAGCAATCTCGGTGAAGCTTTTAATGGCAAAATTTTAAAGGCCAGGTGCAAACCAATCATCAGCATGCTTGATGATATTCGAGTTATGGTTATGACTAGACTGCATAGGCAAAGAAATGAGGCTAAGAAATGGAATAGAGACTGTGGCCCTAGGATTGTGAAGAGATTGGATGCAAATATTGCTGCTAGTAAACTTTGCCATCCAGTTTGGAATGGAGATAATGGATATGAAATTATTCAAAATCAAAATAAGTATGTTGTCAACCTAGATAAAAGAATGTGTTCATGCCGAGCCTGGCAACTAAATGAAATTCCATGTGCTCATGCCATTTGTGCTATTCAGATGAAGCACAAAAACCCAGATGATTACCTACATGATTGGTACAAAAAAAGCTCATACCTTGCTTCATACCAATTCATCATGCAGCCTATCAAAAATAGCAAATTTTGGGAGCCAACAAATCATTAAAGCCTTCTACCTTTACCATTGAAAAAGCAAATATGAAGGCCAAAAAAGACACGAAGAATGCAGCAGGAAGATGCATCAAGTCAAAGAATGAGTAGAATTTGGTTAAAGACGAAATGCTCCTATTTCCGCAAGGAAATTTACAATAAGAAAGTTTGTGATGAAAAAGCAACATCAACAGCAAGATGTAATACCTGATTCAGTGCTAAAGACAGGACCTACTGAAAAGTTTCTTGTTGGGCCTATTGAAGGGAGGACAAAAGGCCTTACTGTAATGCCTACTGAAAGGCAAATAGAAAGCCATGCTGTAAGGTAAGTATCATCTTTGTTTCAGTAACTTTACAATTCTTATTTAATAGAATTGATGGTTAACCATGTGTATTGACTTTTCTTGTGCTCTTCCTCTATCATGTACTTGTAATTTGAGAAGTTTTCTCCATTTGTTTCCACCATGAAAATGAGTAGATGTCTAATTATTTGTTGTAGTTGGTCATAATCCTAATACAGCACATTGTTGTAAGGCCTACTAAAGGGCCAGAAAAATGCCCTATTGTAGGCTTAAGTGTAGGGATAGGGACTGGAATAGGCAGGACAGCAATAACAACAACTGAGTCCACTGTTGAGCAAACGAGAAAAAAATATCCTGTAAGTTGTACATCACTGTGTTTGGTCTTTTATGGGCTGAAATTTACATTTGTTATATGTTTCTAAAGTGAGAAGACAAGCAACTGCACAAGTTGTAGAGGTTGCTACAAGGATTGTTGCTGCTGAAAATGATGCACCACAGCGAGTAAAATGGGCTTTTGGAAAAAGATTAAAGCAATATAGCTATTGGATTTACACAAACGAACGTACTGACTTGACTATTTTGAATGTATGATTTATAGGCCTCATGTATTTAATTTGTTGTACTTCAATTCATTTGGTTAGTAATATCACTATGTTCTTGTAGTCTAGGAAAACTCCGGAGGTACTTCTCTCTCAAGGTGGGCCAACTCAAGAATCAAGAGCGCAGCCAAAGAATAGCGCTAAAAAAAAAAGAAGAAAGCGGGTATAGCTACGAAACAGCCATCCAAAAAGAACCCGACACCAGTTCCATCTCAACCAACGATTAGGAGCAGCAGTGATGATATGGACCAACACATGACAGTACTAGAACAAAAATAGACGCCGTCAAAAACAAGTAAAAGGAAAATAATGTGACAGAAAGCCTAGATAAAGAACCTACACATCCAGTTCGAAAGAATGCTTGAATTATGAATCAATTCAAAGCTCCAAGAAGAAAAGGAGATCATGGTGTTGTCAATATTGACTGATGGGAGGGTGCTAGACATGGTCTATTTTTATGTGGTGCTAGCCATGGTCTCTTTTCATGTTTTCCTTTTTTTAGGAGGGTTCTGAATATTATATCATTGATGGTAGTTGCTGCCTGCATATTGCCATTGTTTTTTTTTTAAGAGGGTGCTGAACTTTCGGTGATTGGAGAGTGAAGTCAGACATGCTTTTCTTTGCTTTTGTAAACAATCAATCAATGTTAATGACAATTACTTGAATGATTATTTTCTCTTGTGTTGGTTTCGGCTAGAATGCAAGCAAGTCAATTATGCTATATATATTTTTTTTCTTGTTGCTGCAATGTTGTTGTTGCTGTAATGTTGCCGTTGCTAGTTGAAGTTGTGGATTGTAATGAATTTGTGGGGTTCTGGTTTTATGTGCTGCTGCAATAACATTTTGGATGTTGGTACATCTTGTTGCATCAACACTTGTATGGACTAGTGTAAGAAGATGCACTAGCAACCCAACTGGTGCAAGAACAAGGTGCAAGAACAAGATGCATTTGGAATGTGACGTTTGGCACTAACATGTTCTTTTTTAAAAAAAAATTGTGCAACATAAGTGATCATTTTATAATCGTGACTGGCACTTAAATGATCATTTTTATAAAAACTTGGCACTCAAGCGATCACTATTTACAACTTATGACACTAAAATGGTCAATTGTGAATTTGCCACCATCTTTTAATTTTGTCATGGTTTGTAGTTGCAGCAAACTAGCAAACCAGTAAACCAACAAACCAATAAACCAGCAAACCATTACCAAATAAAAAATATAGCCAACCATTACCAAAAGCTTTCAATGCAGCAAACTATTACCAAATAAAAAATGCAGCAAACCATTATATTTGAAGCAAAAACTAACCAAAACAAACATTGACAATACCCAACTAAAGAAAACCTTATTTCTTTACGGATTCAAAATTCTTGCAAAGTCAAAATAATTAAATTGTTACACAATCTTGAATTTTAATTCGAAGGCGAGAGATTCAAGAGAATCTCTCTCTCTCTCTCTCTCTCTCTCTCTCTCTCTTTGCCATGCAAGGGCCATTAAAGGTTCATTGAGCAACAATAAAAAAAATTAGGAATGAGCAACTGGACTGATTTAATTTGAGAATCAAAATAAACCGACCTTTTTCGCAATTTGTTCCTAACCATAAACGTTACTTTAAGGTAGAATTCTCATATATTCTTTTGCACCATCAATTTTATTTTGTTGATAATCTTGTATAATACTAGTCTTTGATAAAATGACAAGGCTATATAGGCACTATTGATGGCACACATATTCATGCTTGCGCAGTACTTGTCTAAACTTATGCAGGATGAGTACATTGACCGAGGAAGGAAACCAAATAAATACGCTTAGGAAAACCATTGCCAATAAAATGGCAAGGGATAATAATATGCCGAAAAATTCCATGAAATTGTATTTTCAACTTTTGTAATGTATTAGTATTATTTCGACTATTATCTTGTATTTGAGGATTTCTTATGTTGTTATCTAGTCAATTTTTATTCCTAGGAATAGAAATTTTATTATGTTATCAAACGGATATTTGTTCTAGAAATAAAAATTTTGAGTCATTATCAAACGAGTTTCTTTGTTCAAAAACTTGTCCGGAGAATAGAAATTGAGAAATTAATTTTTGGCCAGAAATCAATTTCTGAAAAAGAAATTTTGTCATGCATGGCCTAAGTGATCTGACAGAAACTTTTGGCATCAAAGTGAGCGCCGTACATAACTTATGGCACCAATAGTGTACTTTTCCCAAGCAATAAGGGAGGCTTGGCCTATGGTGATGCTGGGCTATTAAACATGGCGGGTCCGATGAGGCATTGGAGAGAGATGCCATCCTCCATGTTCACCTGATCAACGCGTCCACAGTGAGGTGGGTTACATTCTTTGATATAGTATAAAACTAAGAAATCTCTTCTTTATCATTTATCTTATAACAAATTATCTATTTTTTGTCCCTCTTATCTCGAAAGCTCACTTTCTTTGTGAATTGTATATAAATTGCATTTCTAAAATATATATCTCAAATTATTAATCTTTTTACTTATTATACTGATGAAATGCTTTTATACATAGCATTTAAGACATTGGAGGAATATATAGAAATACACTAAAAATTATACACAATGAGGTATCTTGATATTTTTCTATAAATAGTCCGTAGATGATTTTAATTTTTGTCAACAAAAAATAATGATATTTCACTACCAATTTCAGAAAAAAAAAATCTTACTTTATGCAATTTTTTATTTAATAAATTAATTTACTTAACAATTTATCCATAAATATGATTGACAATGTGGAAAAGAAATAGATTTCTTTGATATTTCTTGATATTTCTCTTTTTGACAAAACATATTAGCATGGAAGTAATATCTAACAATAAAAAAAAAATAATGCCTTTAACACATATGGAAAATTTGCTATAAACAAAAATTAAACATATGAAATTATTATTTACAGTAAATTAATCCTACATAGATGTAGAAATAAATTTAGGATCATTCATTTAAATTGGAATTGAAAAATAGAGGGCAATTTTCTCTTTTTGGTAAAATGGGTGGACTTAATCATATATTAGGTTCATTTATAATGTATGCCGTTTATATTAAAAAAAAAAAATTGTACATGATATGATGTAAACATATCCAACTTTAATATTGCAATTCACCAAACAGTGAACAAGATATAAAAAAATCCTAGGATTTCATATCTTATCCTATTTAGTCATATTCCAATTAGAAATCTGGACAACCAAACATAACCATAGGGATTGGAAATAGCACCAACCTAAAAAAAATACCCCGTCAATTTAAGCTATACACACTGGGAAATTTGAGTCTATCCAGTTGATTGTTAGCTAGACCATCCACATCCGATTCGCTTTAAGTATGCATCTACAAACCCGCAATTTTATTTCGAGTGGACATGTATAAACAATTTACATGTGCGAAACATTCGGTTTTGAATCTAAACAGCAGCATTCATTAGGGAAAGAAAACGAAGAGATCAAAAGCTAATCAGTGAAGGAAATGAATCCTGACTGGATCGATTGCAAAGTTTCATGATTAATCAAGTTGCTCATGAGGGTCTACAACTAGACATGGCTTGACATGTATAGACAATTCACAATCGTCTAACATTCACTTTTTCACCTAAACAGTAGCATTCATTTGGGAAAGAAAATGAAGAGAAAATGACTGACCGGACTATTAGCAAAGTTCCATGATTTATTACCATGTTCTTGAGGATATATAATTAACGTGGCTTGCTCATGTTTCTCTACATTGGCCCAAAGCACACTACCAAGCCATCAATCCATCGTTGATACACTTCGGCGACAATGGCTCCATGGCTCGAGAGGCAAATCAAGGTCTACATCTTGATGGTATCGTTATGTGCAGGGGCTTTGGACTTCGGCTGAGACGCCCCCAAATTCCACATTGGCCGAGTTCGAGCAGTGGATGGCCCACCACGGACGGATTTACAAGGATAATCTAGAGACCCTGCGCTTCATCGAAGACTTCAACAGCAAAGCGGCTAATCAGAGCTACAAAGTGGGTCTGAACCAATTTTCGGATTTGACCACGGAAGAGTTTGTCCCGAGATACACCGGGTTTAGAGCGACGTCGAGGAGCTCGAATTCATCCGCGGCCACCACTTTCAAGTACAGTACGACTCAAGTCCCGGATAGTTTAAACTGGGTCGAGAAAGGAGTTGGGCAGCATAAAAAATCAGGGAGGATGCGGTAAGAGAGTAACAAAATCATACTATATTATTGTCCAAAGGCACGTTATTTTCTGGTCTTGTGATTTTTTTTCTCTTTATTTCAAAGCAAGCGAAACAATATAATCCTCCGAGGTCCTTAACCCAATTTTTTCTTGTCTTGTGGTTTTGTTTGGGTACAATTTTTTCATATGAACCAATGAATATTCTTTGTAGCCCTCGAAAACAATCAACAGATGTGCTACCTAAGCTCAATAAAACATTTTTCACTACGTCAACACATTTCTCTCTGGGTGGCTTGGGACTGTGGGATTCAATGGATCTATTGGTAGAAGAATTATACCATTTCATAATTGGTTTAATTCAAACCACTTAATTGGATCCATAAAACTAAATCATGTTCCAATTCAAAATAGGTCATCTAAAGTAGTTTGAACCTCATGATTGCATGCTGCCAATTGAATTACATTATTGCGACACTAACCGCGAGTAGCATGTGAGAAATATTTCGGCATAACTTTAATCGTAGTGACTCTGAATCATGGAATATCAAGCTAATTCCGGTGTTTATTCCATCTGCATACATACACTAGCCATAACCACCGTTGCACTTCTCATTTTAATTCTTGAATAGGATCTTGCTTGGCATTCACAGTGACTGCAGCTGTGGAATCGATGCTAGCAATGAAGACCAGTAAACTAGTCGACTTGTCCGAGCAACAGCTTATTGACTACTCCAAACTAAACCACAGATGCAGGTGGGGTTGGATGTACCTAGCCTACGAATACATTGCCCAAAACCATGGCATGACCTATGAAAGCAATTACCCTTACAGTGGCGTCGAGAGCCCTTGCGGCGAGCGAGCCGCCTCCATTGCTGTAGCGCGGTTAAAAGGGTTTGAGAAGATCCCCATGAGTGAAGACCTGATATTGCGAGCTGTGGCGAGGCAACCGGTCTCGATCGCCATCGAGGGGACCAACCCTGGATTCAAGCAGTACAGCGAGCGTGTCTTCAATGGCCCTTGTGGGGAGGGCACTAACCACACCGTCCCAATTGTCGGATACGGGAAGACCCTCGACGGTGTCGACTATTGGCTGCTCAAGAACTCGTGGGGCGAGACTTGGGGCAAGAAAGGATACATGGGAATTCTGCGGAACTCGAGCATCCAAGGCGGTCTCTGTGGACTCGTTACCCAAGCTTCTCTGCCAATGGCATATTAATAGCGCCGTTCAATGGTGCTATTCAGCTTGCTTTCATTAAAAAAGTTGACGATTAAAAGAAGAATAAATCCAGTAAATGAATCAAACAAGAGTTGGTGACCTGTAACCTTAATAGCACCGACACTGACATGCAACATGCGGCATGACACGACACAACATGCCAACACGTCGTTTCTCAAAAAATAGAGAATTCTGACCCGTTAGGACACGTTATATATTATATGTATATTTTATATATTAATAAATGATTATTAATCTAATTCAAATTCACAAATAAATAGATAATAATAAAATTCTAAAATAAATTTACATTGAAAACATAAATTCACCATTTATTAATATCCTTCGTTGTTTCAATTTGACAAATTCATCTCCATTTCAATAAATCCATAAAATTTGAAGAAAAAAAAAAAGCTAACTCACATTCTAGACTTGCGTGTCAAATGTGTCAAAAGAAAAAAGAAAAAACTTGTGGGTAAATTGTATATCATGGAAAGTGAAAGTAAAAAAAGAAGAAAATAAAATGTTAGGTTTTTCTTCTTTCCTAATTTGTTATTTTTATTATTATTTTTTTTCACATATATATTTTGATCTTTCATTTATTGAAAAATTTTAAAATTGACCTCATATGTCGGAATCATGTGTCGAAAACTCGCATGTCGAAATTCTGACTCAAGTGTCAAAGAGTGTCAGAAAAATTGACTAGGTGTCAAATTTTCTACCACGTGTTGACCGAGTGTCAAAGAATGTCCGAGAGTGTCGGACACGTGTCAAAGTACCCGACACGATAAGAAGGCTTTCAGAGAGTGTCGATACTTCCTAGCCCGTAACTAATGGCCGAAAAAGGGAAAAATTTGGTAATCGACTTTACATCAAGTCGGTGATTTTTAGGGAAAAAAAACGGGTAAATTTAATGTGTTGTGATGAAACACATGCAAAAGTTGATAAAAGGAAAATAAAAGTTGGAAAACTAAGTAAAGCTCGAATTGTAGTTGGTAAACCAATACAGTTATGGAAGAAATTTTGATGAATCGTACCAATTTAGATTTGTAACATTTAAAAAGCGTTAGTAAGGGGTTGCTAATCAAGGCAAATAAAGTCGAAAACTCAATACAAAGTAGGCAAAGTAGAAAATGGTCATAACTAATTCAAAGTATCATTGGTAATCCAAAACTAGTTGATAAGCTTTTAATCTAAAAAATTTGGTAAATTGTTATAACTTAGGTTTTTAAGTTCATATAAGAGAGAGAGAGAGAGAGAGAGAGAGAGAGAGAGAGAGAGAGAGAGAGAGTAAATTCAAAGCGTTAATAGCTTATACAAATAAAAGTTGGTAATTTAGCACACTAATTGGTAATGTCCATACTATGGAAAATGTTGATAATGGACTCCAGATAGGCCATTGCCGTTCAAGAACAAGTACTTGAGCCGCGGCAAGCAAGCCACAGTGGGATCATTGGTGATGTGCCGTTTCAAGGCAAGAAGGGAGAAGTACACTATTGATGCCATGAGTTGTGTACGGCACTCACTTTGATGCCAAAAGTTTCCGTTGGATCACTTAAGTACCAAATCGAAGAAGAAACGATCACTTTGGTGCCACTGGTGAAAAATTCCAGCCAAAATGATTACGCGGCTTTTATATATATTTTTTTTTAAATCAACGTTACTTAAGATTGTCCACGATTGATGGCATAAAACGACGCTGTTTTCCTTTCTTCATAAGAAACAACGTCGTTTCTTGCCATCCACCGTGGATTCATATAAAAAAAAAAAAAAAACGACGCCGCATTGCTCCATAGCAAAAAACAATGTCGCTGAAAAGGGAGTAAAATAAGGTTTGTATACGGTTCTCGACGCCGACCGTAACTTGCTCACCCACCGTCATTCGCTCGCCCGCCATCACTCGCCTGCCGTTGCTCAGCCACCGCTATAGTTGCGCCGTCATTCACAGTCGTTCGTTGGCTGCGTCCCCGACTCTCGCTCACTCATGTTTGTCATGTTCTCTACGTGGGTCAATTTAGCGAAAAATTTAGGGTTCCGACTGGCAAGTTAGGGCACGGAAGGCAAATTGAGGGCTCGGCTCAGAGGGAAAGTAGTGGGGAAAGTGGTGGGGATGTCACTTTTATGGGGATGGAATATAAAAATTGATTCTTCCATCATTCGTTTGCTTTCTGTTGTGGGGACCAAATAAAAAAATAGGGCGTAGAGGGGCTTGACTCGGAGGGAAACAGTGGTGGGATGATGTGGACATCAAGTCATATCGAGGAGGAGGTGCTAGGGACCCATTGTCTATTCCTACTAGTTCGATTACTCGAGCGCGGGCCAAACAATTCAAGCAAGCTGTTGGCGTCATGGTTCGTGATCTTTGGCGTGAAGATGACCTTGGATCAAATCTTGAAGAATCTTGGAAATCTTGGTGCAATTTAATTATCTTGTCACCAAATAATTGACCAAGTCAATTTATATATATATATTCTTGTTTAAGAATATTCTAAAATAGGAATATTTTAGGATATAACGCATTAGATTTTTAGGGTTGGTTTTTAGGGTTTGTGTGGCAGCCTATATAAAGGATTTGCCAAATTTCTTTGAGGACAGACAAACTTTTATTTTTTTAGGAAAAGAATTGAGAGGTTCTCTTTTTTACTGTTCTTTTGAGGACTTGACCTAATCAAGATTCTCTTCGACTTATCGAGCGAGATAGCGAATTCTTTCGCTTGTGGCGTCTATAATGTTGGTTGGTTGACACGTGTTCGTCAACAAGTCACGTTCATACCGAGGTTGCCAATCACAGGTTTGATTGGAGGTCGAGGTTTGCAATTCGCACCATCTGGGCCTTCATAGAACGATCCTTCCACAACGATTCACATCAGTTTGGTATCAGAGCTTGCTTCTACAAGGTCTATTTATCTTTAATTTTCTGTTGATATTCAGCAATTTGAGATTTATTGAGTTAGGGTTTCGGTTCTAGCTAATTTAGGGATCAGATTGCTTTTGTGCTTCCATACGTAGTTGTTTGCTGTTAGTTTTAAAATTTTCTTTTCTAGCATCTTAAATTGTATCTGAGTTCGTCAAAAAAAAAAGAAAAAAAAGTAAAAAAAAAAAAAGAGAAAGAAAACGCACAAAAAAAAAGTGTGCAAGAGAAAAAAAAACATATTAGGCAAAAAAAAAATTTAGCCGAACAAAAAAAAAATCAAGAAGGCGACTCGTTTGTTAGTAGACCAAATTGAAACAAAATCAGTAGTGATTTGCGTTTCAATTGGAATTTCGAAAGTTGTACTTGTTGGTTTGAAATTGTTACTTGCTGAAACAAAATCAATAGTGATCTAATCTTGTTTGATTAGTTTGATTGATTGTCGTGAGGGGGTTGAGAGGCAGGTTTTCAGTCCAATAAAGAGCTTGTGAAAAGAGAATACGAGAGGAAAAATGCAAGAGTGTGTAAGCTTAATTGAGGGTGGAAAAAGCCTAAACTTGAGTTAAACATGAGAGGAGTGACAAACATCTCAAGAGAAACACGTGAGGGAGCGATTGGTGAGGATTTTTTTAGACTAACGTTTACTTGCAGGTCTAAAATATGTCGCGCGAAGAAAGCGTGAATCAACGGGAGGTTGACTCCATACGAAGGGATGAAGCACTCGTGGAAAGCATCCAGCAATTGAGGGTCGTAGTGGAGGAGTTTAGTGGCCGAATGATGGGGAATGGCATGAGGGTTGATGGTGACCGAGAGATACCCCGAGGAAGGCGAGATGCCTCTAGAACACAACATAGAAGGCAACGACAATATGATGATGATGAGGCCAACATGGAGGATGATCGAGATGCTCGATTTGAAAGGTGGAATGGAGGCCGAAGGTTTAGACATCGAGGAGATAATGAACTTGGCAACATCAAGATGAAGATTCCTTCCTTCCAAGGGAAGAATGATCCCGATGCGTATCTAGAGTGGGAGAAACGCATGGAGATGGTATTTGATTGCCAACGATACTCTGAGCTCAAAAAGGTAAAAATTGCAGCTGTTGAATTTACTGATTATGCTATAATTTGGTGGGATCAACTTGTGACTAGTAGGAGGCGCAATGGTGAAAGACCGATAGAGACGTGGGATGAGATGAAAGCGGTGATGAGAAGGCGTTTTGTACCTAGTCATTACCACCGAGATTTGTTTCAAAAGCTACAAAATCTCACACAAGGCAATAAGAGCGTGGAAGAGTATCACAAGGAGATGGAGATTGCCATGATCCGTGCTAATGTGATGGAGGATCGTGAGGCCACAATGTCAAGATTTTTGAGTGGTTTGAGTCGAGACATAGCAAGAGTGGTAGAGCTGCAACACTATGTTGAATTGGAGGAATTGGTGGACAAAGCCATCAAAGTTGAGCGGCAATTGAAGTTGGACCGAAATCACAAGAGTGAAGGAGGTTCAAGTCATAATTGGAGATCCAATTGGAAGAGAGATGAGAAGCCAAATTGGAGAGGAAACAACACCAAAACCGAAACCTCAAAGGAGAAGGAGAGGGACGGTAAAGTTGGAACGAATCCGATTTCAGGTAAAACCGAAAATCCTAACACTAGAACTCGTGAAATTAAATGTTTTAAGTGTTTGGGCAGGGGTCATATGGCGAATCAATGCCCTAATAGGAGGGTGATGATCATGACTGGACATGGTGTTATTGAGTCCGAAAGTGAAAGGGAAGAAGATGATGATGAGATGCCACCATTGGAGGATTGTAGTGATGGAGAAGTGGCTATAAAAGGAGACTTATTGGTGGTTAGGCGTTCTCTGAGTGTGCAAGTAAAGGAGGAGGAGCATCACCAACAAAGAGATAATTTGTTTCATACAAGGTGTGTGGTGAATGGTAAGATCTGTAGTATGATAATTGATGGAGGTAGTTGTGCGAATGTGGCAAGTTGTATTATGGTGGATAAGTTGGGCTTGAAGACAACAAAGCACCCTAGGCCTTATAGACTTCAATGGTTAAATGATAGTGGTGAGGTGAAAGTATCAAAGGAAGTTCGAATTCCATTTGAGATAGGGAGATATAAGGACGAGGTAGAGTGTGATGTTGTACCTATGCAAGCGGGTCATATCTTGCTTGGAAGACCATGGCAATATGATCGAAAGGTACATCATGATGGATATACTAATCATTATTCATTGGTGATGAATTAAAAGACTTATACCTTGGTACCAATGACACCTAGTGAGGTGTATCAAGATCAATTAAAGTTACAACGAGAAGTCGAGAGAGAGAGAAAAGGTGAGAAATCCGAGGGCTTGCGTGGTGTGTCTGAGACGCAAGGAAAAGGAGAGGCCGAGAGAAAGATTGTGGTAAAAACTGAGGGAAAAGAAGAGAGGAAAGAAAAGAGGCAAAATAATTTTTATGCAAAATCAAGTGAAGTGAGGAGAGCCTTAGTTCTAGATCGACCAATACTTGTGCTTGTGTACAAGGAGGTTTTGTTTTCTACTAACGATCTTGACCCCAGATTGCCTAGTCCTATTGTGTCTTTATTGCAGGAATTTGAAGATGTCTTTCCTGATGAACTTCCTGGAGGGATACCACCTATTCGAGGCATAGAACATCAAATTGACTTGATTCCTGGTGCGCCATTACCTAATCGACCCACATATCGAAGCAATCCCGAGGAGACAAAGGAACTTCAGAGGCAAGTTAGTGAATTATTGGAACGAGGGCATGTGAGAGAGAATCTTAGCCCATGCGCCGTCCCTGTTTTGTTAGTGCCAAAGAAGGATGGAACTTGGCGAATGTGTGTCGATTGCCGAGCAATCAATAATATTACGGTAAAGTATCGACATCCTATTCCTAGATTAGATGACATGTTGGATGAGTTGCATGGTTCTTGTATTTTCACTAAGATCGATTTGAAAAGTGGTTATCATCAAATTAGGATGAAAGAAGGTGATGAATGGAAAACTGCATTTAAGACCAAGTATGGATTATATGAGTGGTTAGTAATGCCATTTGGATTAACTAATGCACCGAGCACATTTATGCGACTTATGAATCATGTTTTGCGTGCTTTTATTGGTCGATTTGTGGTTGTCTATTTCGATGACATCTTGATTTATAGCCGAAGTCCTGATGACCATATTGAGCATGTGCTAGCTGTCTTGCAGGTTTTAAGGGCCGAGCAATTATACGCTAATCTAAAGAAGTGCTCTTTTGTTACCAACAAATTAGTATTTCTAGGATTTGTTGTTAGTGCTAATGGTATACAGGTTGATGAAGAAAAGGTTAAAGCAATCCGTGAATGGCCAACGCCTAAGACCATAGGAGAGGTGCGTAGCTTTCATGGATTGGCGAGTTTTTATCGACGATTTGTGATAAATTTCAGCACCATTGCCGCACCTTTAACTGAGGTTATCAAGAAGCGCATGGGTTTCACGTGGGGGGAGAAGAGCAAGAGAAAGCCTTTAATCTGCTAAAAGATAAGTTAACTAATGCTCCTTTGTTATCTTTGCCGAATTTCAGTGCTACTTTTGAGATAGAGTGCGATGCTTCTGGTACAGGAATTGGAGCCGTGTTGATGCAAGGAGGGCGTCCCATAGCTTATTTCAGCGAAAAATTGAGTGGAGCAACATTGAATTATCCTACCTATGATAAGGAGATGTATGCTTTAGTGCGAGCTTTGGAGACTTGGCAACATTATTTATGGCCAAAGGAGTTTGTGATCCACACCGACCATGAGACCTTGAAGTACTTGAAAGGACAGCAAAAGTTGAATAAAAGACATGCCAAATGGATGGAGTTCATTGAGACTTTTCCATATGTGATCAAGTACAAGAAAGGTAAGGAAAATGTGGTAGCCGATGCACTTTCTCGAAGGTATGCAATTCTAACTATTTTAGAAGCAAAGTGTCTAGGTTTTGAGCATATCAAGGGCTTATATATTGATGATGATGACTTTGGGAGAGTCTATGAAGCATGTGAACACGCTGCATTTGATAAATTTTATAGGCATGAAGGTTATCTTTTTCGTGAAAACAAACTATGTTTGCCTAAGTGTTCTTTGCGTGAATTGTTGGTGCGAGAAGCTCATAGTGGTGGTTTAATGGGGCATTTTGGCATTAATAAGACTTATGAAGTGCTGTATGAACATTTTTATTGGCCACATATGAAGAGAGATGTCACACGTGTTTGTGAGAGATGCATTGCTTGTAAGCAATCGAAGTCTACAACTAAACCGCATGGCTTGTATACACCATTACCTATTCCAACGCATCCTTGGATTGATATTTCTATGGATTTTGTGTTAGGATTGCCTAGGTCTAAGTATGGTAGAGATTCTATTTATGTGGTTGTTGATCGGTTTTCAAAGATGGCTCATTTTATACCTTGTCATAAAACTGATGATGCATCCCATATTGCTAATTTGTTCTTTAAGGAGGTTGTACGTTTGCATGGCATGCCTAGATCGATTGTTTCAGATCGAGATTCTAAATTTCTTAGTTACTTTTGGAAAACATTGTGGAAAAAACTAGGAACACGGTTGTTATTTTCTACTACTTGTCATCCACAGACCGATGGTCAAACCGAGGTAGTTAATAGAACTTTAGGGGCATTGTTGCGTGCTATTATTAAAAAGAACATAAAATCTTGGGAAGATTGTCTACCACATGTTGAATTTGCATATAATAGGAGCATGCATTCTGCTACTAAATTTACACCATTTGAGGTTGTCTATGGTTTTAATCCATTAACTCCGTTAGATTTAACCCCTTTACCTGTTGATAAGTGTGTGGATTTAGATGGAGCAAAGAAAGCTGAATTTGTCAAGTTGTTGCATGAGAAGACGCGCACAAATATTGAGCGCAAGACTGAGCAATATGCAAGGCAAGCTAACAAAGGGCGCAAGGAAGTGGTGTTTGAACCTGGCGATTGGGTTTGGGTTCATATGCGCAAAGAGAGATTTCCTGAGCAGCGACATTCTAAGTTATTACCGCGAGGGGATGGACCATTCATGGTTTTGGAAAGAGTTAACAATAATGCTTACAAGCTTGATCTTCCAGGTAAGTATGGCATTAATGCCACATTTAATGTTTCTGACTTGACTCTTTTTGATGCCAGTGATGATTTGAGGACAAATCCTTTGCACGGGGGAGGGAATGATGTGGACATCAAGTCATATCGAGGAGGAGGTGCTAGGGACCCATTGTCTATTCCTACTGGTTCGATTACTCGAGCGCGGGCCAAACAATTCAAGCAAGCTGTTGGCGTCATGGTTCGTGATCTTTGGCGTGAAGATGACCTTGGATCAAATCTTGAAGAATCTTGGAAATCTTGGTGCAATTTAATTATCTTGTCACCAAATAATTGACCAAGTCAATTTATATATATATATATATATATATATTCTTGTTTAAGAATATTCTAAAATAGGAATATTTTAGGATAAAACGCATTAGATTTTTAGGGTTGGTTTTTAGGGTTTGTGTGGCAGCCTATATAAAGGATTTGCCAAATTTCTTTGAGGATAGACAAACTTTTATTTTTTTAGGAAAAGAATTGAGAGGTTCTCTTTTTTACTGTTCTTTTGAGGACTTGACCTAATCAAGATTCTCTTCGACTTATCGAGCGAGATAGCGAATTCTTTCGCTCGTGGCGTCTATAATGTTGGTTGGTTGACACGTGTTCGTCAACAGGTCACGTTCATACCGAGGTTGCCAATCACAGGTTTGATTGGAGGTCGAGGTTTGCAATTCGCACCATCTGGGCCTTCATAGAACGATCCTTCCGCAACGATTCACATCATGGGACCAAATTTGTTTGTTTAATTAATTGGACTGGGGGGACCGAATGTGAATGTGATTGAATTGAAAAATGGGTGGTGGGGACCTCACTTTGTTTATTTAATTCGGTTTCTTTTGTTTCTGTAAATACACTGAATTGAGGAGATTTTAGTCTTATTTGTTTCTTGACAACAAAATGACAATGACCTACATGTGAAGTTGTCGATTCTATCATGTGGTCTCAACAAAACGACAATGACTCTTTTTCCTTTTTTTCCTTGGGTGCAGCATCGATATGGACGCGAATCAAGTAGGCGTCATTATTTGATATGGTAAAAATTTTGTTATTGGCACTGAAGATTGGGAATATAGTAGTGAAAATGAAGGTACTATCTATGTCAATGTTTGGAAGCCATCATAAATAGATTTTCTGAGAGATTTGGTATATTTTTTACGATGCAAAGTGCAAAATCTACATCACAGAGTTCCTGGGAAGGAATTGAAGGATGGGTTGAGATTTTTTAATGATGATAATGGTATTAAGGATATCATTTACCATTATCTTCACGGTGAAGAAGCTAAGGTATATGTTGAATATTATAGTGAGGATGAGGATGAGGATGAGGATGGAAAGAGCAGACCACCACTAAAGGAGAAGAAGTGAGGGATCATGTTTAAGCGAATAATCAGGTCAGGGATAAGTTTAGGTTAGATGAAGGGAAAAATGAGAGGGAGAGAAGTCATATGATAGAGATGAACAAAGAGGGAGATGTTCTGAAATCATTGGTGAAGATTTGGATGAAGATGTGGGCAATGAAGATTTCATTGGATTAGAATGGGAAATTGTTTTATCCAGTGAATCGGAAGATGAATGTTTGGCTTTAGTAAATTTCCGAAGTGATGAAAATGATATTAAACTCGCACAGTCAAGAAAAAAACAAAGGGGATTTAAAAAAAAAAAAAAACTTGCAGTTTCAGCAAAGAGGCCCCAGTCAATAAATGGGGATGGAAATCTAGCTGAAGGTAATAGAAGTAAAGATCAAGAAAGCTGCGGCGATGAAGTTGTTGGTTCGAAAAATGAGCTTAAAAATGGTGATGAAGAACCTGCTCGTCGAAGAAAAAGTAAGTACCATTGCTATGATCCGACTGTTGACAAACTTGTTTTGTCGGTGGGCATGAGATTTGATGATACCAAACAGTTCAAGGAAGCTGTTGTGAAGAACTCCATTAGTGAACATAGAAGCGTTAAATTCAATAGAAACACGAAGGAATTTGTGAGAGTTAAGTACTCACAACCTAATTATTCGTGGAAGCTCTATGGCGCACTTAGTAAGAATGGGTCATTCCAGATTAAGTCCTTCTAAAATGAGCATACTTGTCCAATTATCTTTAACAATAAAAGGGTAACAAGTGTGTGGTTATCAAAATATTTTTTCAATACTATCAAAACAATGCCCAAAATCAAGAATCCTCAATTTCAACAGTTAGTGGAAGAGCAAGTAGGGGTTAATGTGTCGAGGAATCAATGTAAGAGAGCTAAGATGAGGATGATGAAGATATTGATAAGGGGTATAAGAAAGAATATGCACAGGTATGAGATTATGCTAACGAATGCATGTTTCAAAACCCATCTAGTAGGGTATATGTAGAGGTTGTGGAGAGGCCACTCTCTGATCTTGGGCCTAGATTTGATAGATTTTGTCTATTTTGATACATGCAAACGAGGCTTCTTAATTGGTTATAGAAGAGTTATAGGATTGGACGGATAGTTTCTAAAGGGTTTATGCAAGGGGGAGTTGTTGGCTGCTGTGAGGAGAGATGCCAATAATCAAATGTTCTCAATAGCTTGGGCAGTAGTGAAGATAGAAAACAAAGATATTTGGTCTTGGTTCCTAAAAAATGTAATGGCTGGCCTTGAGATAACCGATGGGGGATGATGGGCATTCATGAGCGACTAACAGAAAGTAATTTCATTGTCAATTAATTCACTCCTTTTTAATATTAATCACTTGCACATTTTTCTTGACTTGTATTTATTGGCTTGAATTTTTGTAGAGACTTATTCCTGCATTAGCTGAGTTGATGCCACATGCTAAGCATAGAATGTACGCAAGGCACATATATGCAAACTAATCAAGGAACTTCAAAGGAGATAGACTACAGAAGCAGTTTTGGCAAATAACAAAGAGTACGAACATGACTGATTTCATATTAGCCAAACAAGGATTGTTCCAGCTAACAAATGAAGGTTTTGATGTACTCTTCCTGACAGAAGCTAAGTAGTGGTGCCGGGCCTTCTTCAGCGAAGAGTTCAAATGTGATATCATTGATAACAACCTTAGTGAAGCTTTCAATGGCAGAATTTTAAAGGCCAAGCGCAAACCAATCATCAACATGCTTGATGATATTCGAGTTATAGTTATGACTAGACTGCATAGGCAAAGAGATAAGGCTATGAAATGGAGTAGAAACTGTGGCCCTTAGATTGTGAAGAGATTGGATGCAAACATTGCTACTAGTAGGTTTTGCCATCCAGTTTGGAATGGAGATAATGGGTATGAGATTATTCAAAATCAGGATAAGTATGTTGTCAATCTAAATAGAAGAAAGTGTTCATGCCAAACTTGGCAACTAAATGGAATTCCCTGTGCCCATGTCATTTGTGCTATTCAGATGAAACAAGAAAACCCAGATGATTACCTGCATGATTTGTACAAAAAATGCTCATATCTTGCTTCATACCAATTCATAATGCAGCCTATCAAAAGCAGCAAATTTTGGGAGCCAACAAATCATGAAAGCCCTCTACTTTTACCACTGAATAAGCAAATAGGAAGGCCAAAAAAGAGATAAAAATGCAGCAAGAAAAGGCATCAAGTCAGAGGATGAGTAGAACTAGGTCAAAGATGAAATGCTTCTATTGCCGCAAAGAAAGGCATAATAAGAAAGATTGTGAGCTGACAAAGCAGCATCAACAGCAAGATATAATTGCTGATTCAGTGCCAGGGACAGTACCTACTGAAGAGTTTCTTGTTTAGCCTATTGAAGGGAGGACAGAAGGCCTTGCTATAATGCCTACTAAAGAGCAAAAGAAAGACATGATGTAAGGTAAGTATCTTCTTTGTCTCAGTAACTTTACGGTTCTTATTCGATAGAGTTTGATGGTTTACCATGTGTACTAGCTTCTCTTGTGCTTTTCCTCTATCATGCACTTATAATTTGAGAAGTTTTCTCCATTTGTTTCCACCATGAAAATGAGTAGATGTCTAATTATTCGTTGTAGTTGGTCGTAATCCTAATACAGTACATTGTTGTAAGGCCTACTAATGGGCTAGAAAAAGGCCATGATGTAGGCTCAAGTGCAAGGATAGGGACTGGAATGGGCAGGACAGCAACAATAACAACAACTGAGTCCACTATTGAGCAAACAAAAAATATATATATCATGTAAGTTGTACATCGCTATGTTTGGTCTTCTATGGGCTGAAATTTACATTTGTTATATCTTTCTCATGTGAGAAGACAAGCAACTGTACAAGTTGCAGAGGTTGCTACAAGAATTGTTGCTACTAAAAATGATGTACCACAGCAAACAAGAGGGGCTCTTAGAAAAAGATTAAGGCAATATGGTTATGGGATTTACACAGATGAACGTACTGGAATAACTATTTTGAATGTAAGATTTGTAGGCCTCATGCATTTAAATTGTTGTACTTCAATTCATTCGGTTGGCAATATCATTATGTTCATGTAGCATTGGAGAACTTCCGAGATACTTTTTTCTCAAGGTGGGCCAACTCAAGAATCAAGGGCGCAGCCAAATAAGAGTGCTCCAAAGAAGAAGAAGATAGTAGGTATATCTACCAAACAGCCATTCAAAAAGAACCTAGCACCAGTTCCATCTCAACCAACGATTGGGAGCAGTAGTGATGATATGGACCAACACATGACACGTGCTAGAACAAAAATAACTGTCGTCAAAAATAAGGAAAAGGAAAATAAGTTGACAGAAAGCCTAGTTAAAGAACCTTCATATCCAGTTCGAAAGAGTGCTCGGATTATGAATCAATTCAAAGCTCCAAGAGGAAAAGGAGATCAGAGTATTGTCAATATTGACTGATGGGAATGTGCTAGATATGGTCTCTTTTTATGTGGTGCTAAACATGATCTCTTTTCATGTTTTTCTTTTTCAGGAGGGTGCTGGATATTATATTATTGATGGTAGTTGCTACTTGCATATTGCCATTTTTTTTTTTTAAAGGGTGTTGAACTTTCGGTAATTGGGGAGTGAAATTAGACATGTTTTTCTTTTCTTTTGTAAACAATCAATCAATGTTAATGGCAAGTACTGGAATGATTATTTTCTCTTATGTTGGTTTCAGCTAGAATGCTAGCAAGTCAGTTATGCTGTATATTTTATTTTTGTTGTTGCTACAATGTTATTGTTGCTGCAATATTGTTGTTGCTGGTTGAAGTTGTGGATTATAATGAATTTGTGGGGTTCTGGTTATATGTGCTGCAGCAAGAACATTTTGGGTGCTAATACATCTTGTTACATCAACACTTGTATGGGCTGGTGTAAGAAAATGCACTAGCAACCCAACTGATGCAAGAACAAGATGTAAGAACAATGTGCATTTGGAATGTGATATTTGGCACTAACATATTCTTTTTTAAAAAACTTGTACAATATAAGTGATCACTTTGTAATCGCGATTGGCACTTAAATGATCAATTTTATAAAAACTTGACACTCAAGCGATCACTATTTACAACTTATGGCACTAAAATGGTCAATTGTGAATTTGCCACCATCCTTTAATTTTGCCATGGTTTGTAATTGTAGCAAACCAGCAAATTAGCAAAACAGCAAACCAGTAAACTAGCAAACCATTACCAAATAAAAAATGCAGTAAACCATTACCAAAAGCTTTCAATGCAGTAAACTATTACCAAATAAAAAATCCAGCAAACCATTATAATTGAAGCAAAAACTAACCAAAACAAACATTGATAATACACAACTAAACAACAAAACTTTTAAGTGCTCACAACTAATGTATTCCAAGTCCAACCTTGCATTTTTACCCATAGATTACAACAACAAAACATTCTACTCCATACAAAAATTGTAGCAAACCAAAAACACATTTTACTTATAAATAATCCAATAAAAGTGCATATTCCACGTCTTCGACTATGGTAGACATACAAACTTCTTCTCATTACTCACTTTACATTTGAATAAACTGCCAACTAGAATAAGAACATAATCAACGCTTGATAAAAGTTTCTTTGCCTTGAAACCTCCCTCTTCAAATGGTCCACCAGAGATGTTAAACCCTTCATTTGAGCTTGTATTGAGTCAACATCCTCCAACTCGTCTATTAACGTAGGTGGAGGTTGATTTTGGCCTTCAAGTAACTCCAATATCACCTATGTCACTCGATTAGAGAATTTCTGATCAACCCATTTGAAATATTGGCACTTCGAGCCTTCTCTATATCTACCGCACCCATGGAATCTTCTCCCGGGATTCAACCGAGTCCAAGATGTTCTTTTTGGACTCGGTAACCCACAATGATAGTTACACTCACCATCTAATTTGCTTTTCTTATAGAAATGTGAGCCACTACTGAAACTTATGTCCTCCATTTGTAAGAGCGAGCTGATAACTTTAGAAGAAAATCGAAGTATGCACCCGAAATGGTCGAATTGGAGATTTATGGTTTTCAACTTCCGGTTCTAGTCGAAATTGGGGATTTAGGATTTTTTTTATTTGGGGGAAAATGGTAAACGGCGTCGTTTTGTTCTTTATATGCTGATTGTATTCTTCGGCAACCGACGTCGGCATTAAAAATTAATAAAAAACTGCCATGTCGAATTTCTAGCTAACTAAATTAGTGGTGGCACCAAAGTGATCGTTTTTCAAAATTTTTGGCACTTAAGTGATCCGACGGAAACTTTTGGCACCAAAGTGAGCACCTCACACAACTTATAGCACCAATAGTGTTCTTCTCGGGCAAAAAGGGAGGCCTAGCCTATGGTGATTATGGGCTGTTAAACATCGTGAATCCAATGAGGCATTGGAGAGAGATGCCGTCCTTCGTTTTCACCCGAACCAACGCGTCCACAGTGGGGTAGGTTACATTCTTTTTTTTTTGGTTAAGGTAAGAAATATATTGATTCTGCAAAGAAAAACAAGTAAACGGGCCACGAGGCAACAAGAAATAAGCACTCTACAAGACAGTCCAAGAAGAGTGAAGGGGTGCCAAGGGACCAAAGGGAACAAAACAACCAACAAGCCGAGAGGCCGAACAACAAAGGGAAGAACTAAGACCTACAACCCTCTATTACAAGAAAATAGAAGGACTTAAGTCCCAACTCCGCTGCAGCCGTCTATTCTTCGGGATATCCACCACATGCTTGAATGTCATTGCTTTGTCTTTGACGGCCTTGCAAAGATGCATCTTCATCGCCGGGATAAAGAGGGCCTGATTTCTAAAAATCATATTGTTGCGTTCTTTCCATATGATATAACAAAGAGCACCATAGCTAAAACGAGCCAGAGATTGATAGAATCCCCCACCCGAGAAACGATTGGAGGCCCAATCAAGATTTTCCCACCACGATTTATTGCGCCAACTGACATTAAACTTTGCAGCCCAATAGGAAGCAAGGTTACCTGGAACACGACAAGCAAAGAACAGATGATCCACGGAATCGGGTCTGCTCGAGCAAAACGGGCAAGAGGCTGCTGGAATCGCTGCCCAAGAGAGGAGCATAACTTGAGTAGGCAGCCTATTACGGGCAATAAGCCACAAATGGGTTTGGTACCTAGGCGGCATGGCTGTACTCCACACAAAAGAAGACCACGGCACCACATTTCCTTTCGGTCTAAAGAGGTCATACGCAGAAGCCGAAGAGAACCGCCCCGAGGGATGACGAATCCATTGGAAGCAGTCCTCGAGCTGGGTAAGTTGAGGAAGAGGATCCCACCAATCAGCCATAATATTAATGACATACCACCCAAGAGGCGAAGAAAATGCATCAGCCACGGAAGCAGTTCGAGGAATCCCCGATCTGTATATTTGCTGGTTGGAGAAAAGGAGGTTAAGCGGGCCATTAAGGTGCCACGGATCAAACCAGAAAGAGACAGCTTTGCCATTGCCTATCTTCCATCTAAAATGTTGTTGATACATGCCACGATGGCGGAGGAGCCTTTTCCAGGCCCAAGAACAGTAGGTGGGGGTCGGGGATATCCAGAAGTTCTTCCTCGATAAGAAGACGGCATGAACCCATTTACACCAAAGAGATTCTTTATCAGAGAATAGCTTCCTTATGTGCTTGAGCATAAGGGCTAGATTATTCTCCCTGAGCGTCCGAATCCCTAGCCCTCCCTCTCTTCTCGGGAGGCAAATGTCTTGCCACGACACTTTGGCCCCACCCGGACCCAACGCCGGCCCTTTCCACAAAAATTGCCTACAGATCTTCTCAATTCGATCCAACACAGCACAGCGCAGGAAGAAAACGCTAGCCCAAAACACTTGAATGGAATGAAGCACAGACTTAATAAGCAAAATTCTACCCGCAAAGGATAGGAATCTATGAGTCCACGATTGAATCCGGGCTGTTATTGCATTAACCAACGTTACACAGTCAGCTTTCCCTAATCTTGTAGAAATGACAGGGACCCCCAGGTAGCGGAAAGGAAGAGAACCAACCTGGAAACCGAGAAGATTGACAATGCCATTCCGAAGACTAGTCGAGCCACCGGAGATGTACACTTCACTTTTGGTTAAATTTGGTATTAGACCACTCCAATTCGAAAAGGATTCAATTCCAGCTTTTAGAAGGCCAACCGAAGCCAAGGTGGCTTCGGAGAAGAGGAGTACATCGTCAGCGAAGAATAGGTGAGACATCTTCGTTGATTTGCATCTCCAGAAGAATCCGAAGTCAGACTGACTAGTCTTCGAATCCAAGATTCCCGTAAGTACCTCCATCACAAGCGTGAATAAATAAGGAGACATCGGATCGCCTTGACGAATTCCTCTCCCACTAGAAAAGAATCCATGGAGCTCCCCATTTAGACATATCGAAAACTTGGGGGATCGAACACAAGTCATAATTCGGTCTATAAGAATCTGCGGGAATCCGAAAGCTTGAAGGCATGTTTCGACAAATTCCCAGCTAACCGTGTCATACGCCTTCTTAAAGTCGACCTTGATTACACATTTAGCTCGATAAGGATCATGATGAAATCCACTAAAAAGCTCCTGAGCGAGTAAGATATTATCGCTAATATGTCTCCCCTTGATGAATGCATTTTGGGGTAGGCTAATAATAGAGGGCAGGACCCGGGTCAAGCGATTAGCAATGAGCTTGGTTATACACTTGTAAATGGTATTGCAACAAGCAATAGGCCTGAAATCATTAACAGTCGAGGCATTGGGGATTTTGGGCACCAGAGAAATAATGGTAGTGTTGATTTGCTTCAAGAGTTCACCCGTCACAAAGAAGTCCTTTACTGCCATTATGACCGACTCACCAACAACATCCCAAGAGTGCTTAAAAAACTCCACATTGAACCCATCCGGCCCAGGGGCTTTACCGGGAGCAAGCGAGAATAGAGTATCACGCACTTCAGCATCCGAGACAGGGGCAGAAAGAAGACATACCTGGTCCTCATTAAGAGAATGCTTAAGCACCGCTTTGATTTCCTCCTTAACCGGGCGAACAGGGGTCGGCGAAGCAACAAGGATAGATTGGAAGTGATGGACAAAAGTTCGCTGAATTTCCAGAGGATCAGAGGTAGAAACATCACCATTGGAGATCGACATAATTCTGTTTTGAAGATGGCGCTTGTTCACCATTTGGTGAAAGAATCTAGTATTAAGATCACCCTCTTTCAACCATCTCACTCTTGATTTTTGACGATAGAAGGATTCCTCCTGGAGGCGGAGGTCCGTAAATACCTGGATCTGCTCCTTTTCTGTTTCCGCAAGAGCCACATTGAGAGGATTAACTTGCAACTCATCCTGCGTTGCTTGTAACACCCTTCTAGCCTCCGCAGTTCTTAAAGAAAGGTCAGAAAATGATTCCCTATTAACCTGCTTTAGTTTGCATTTGAGAAGGCGAAGCTTAGAGTATAGAATAAACATAGGTGATCCATAGAATGGAGAATCCCAAGTTTCCACAACCATCCTAGCATAATCCGGATGAGTCATCCAAAAATTAAAGAACTTGAATGGCTTAGAAGTCTTGGGAGTTGGCATAACCTTTACAACCATAGGCGTATGATCGGAGATACCCGGCGCTAAAAAGGAGGCCTCCGAGAATGAGAACGCCGAATTCCAGCACCCGTTCACCAAAACCCTGTCTATCTTCCTTTGCTTTCTGTTGGTCCCCGACGAGGCAGCCCATGTATATCTATAACCGGTGAACCGCAAATCCTCAAGGCCAGCTTGGTTCAAACAATCACGGAATTCCTCAAAGGCCGGGATCCAGGCATTGGATCCTCCCATTCTATCCGAAGGATCCCGGATGGCATTGAAGTCTCCAGCAACAATCCAAGGTACCGACGAAAGAGTACCACTGGACTGAATAAGGTCTTCCCACAGCGGACGTCTAGCAACAAAACTGTGCTCGGCATAAATGACCGAAAGGAACAGAACAGTACCAGACGGTAACCACAGCAACCTACCGTGGATTGCTTGAGACGAGGCAGAGTTAATCAAAAAATCAACAACACGGGGATTCCATCCCACCCAAATCCTCCCTTTATGAGAGTGGCTATAGTTATAAACCCAACGCCAACCCGGCAACAAAATAGGAGAAACCGAACTAGAAGAAGCAACAGAGATCTTGGTCTCAACAATTCCAACACAGTAGAGATTATTGGACCTAACAAAATTTCTAACTTCGGCTTGCTTAACGGGGCTACCAAGGCCCCTAATATTCCAAACACCAAAATTCATAGTCAAAAAACAGAGAGAGAGGACCCTTACCGACGCCTGAAGGGCTTCCTCCTGCTCGAGCCCTTCGAAACAGAAGCAGGAGTCTCAAGAGCAGCCTTTGGAATGATCTTTCGGTTAGGGGGGACTTTCGGTTTAGGATAAGGGTCATTCAAACATTCAGGCGCAACATTAACCGGGTCCTCCCCTTCACTGCTGCTACTACTAACAGCATTTGCCTCATCCTCAGATTCCTCTTCAGAGGATAGAGCTGCAGAGGCCTCCGCAGGATTGGGGACTACCAGAGCCATAGAACCAGTATTTTCTCCTTTGTTCGGGTTGTCATGATCATCAGAGGCAATCTGGATCGCCTGGTTTTCAATAGATGGAGCTTTAAGAACCGAGATAGGGGGGTTAACTACCGCCTTATCACTTTGGCCCACATTCAGCCTCTTCTTTCTATTGGAAACTTGCTTCCATCCATCATCTGATGGGGATGATGTAACCAGGTCTATATCAGTAGCCATAATAGGTGGTATATGATGATTCGAGTTACCAGTAAGCGTTCCTGTATCAGTAGGCTCAACAGCAGTGGGAATTGTAGCAGGGGGTTTCGGAGGCATCTTAGGTACCTCCTTTGTTAAGCAATCATGCCCAAACACACAGCACTTAGCACATGAATTAGGCCTCCATTCATATAGGACAGCCACCGAAAAAGCTTTATCATCCACCAGTACCTCAACCTCCTCACATCTTTCCAGCTTTGCCGAGATCTCCACACATACCCTGGCGAAGGACAGGCGTTTCATCTTCTCTGTCAAGGGATCAACGTACAAGGGTCTCCCTATAGCACTTGCAATCTCACTTATACCAGGCGCCGACCAGTAGGCAAACGGGATATTCTTGAGGCGTATCCAAACTGGAACAGAAGATTGCAGATCCTTCTTGAGTTCCATATCACGGTGCCATTGCTTCAGCACCAAAGGTACTCTCGCCACCGTTATATGGCACTCATCAAGAATTCTTCTCCTAAATTCATCATCCGGAATGATGAAGAAGTAAAAACCATCGTCATTTGCCAGAACTTCAGCAAGGTGCGATCCCCAGGCGTGTTTCAGAGCAGTTTCTGTGATCTTGAACGGAATGTTCTTACCAACATAATACCCGACTAAACAGCTATCCCATTTAGGGTCACCCGCATGCTTAGCATTATCAGATAAACGGACAATCGATTTCCTACCCACAGAAATAGGTGGAGCAAAGTCCAGATCATAGCCCTTAGTAGATAGGCTCGCCACTTTCGCCCAAGAGCGATTCTGAGGAACGTTGGATCTGTTCCTACCAGCATTGGGACGTCTTGTGTCTCTGCCACGAGATACATAACGAACCCTGCTCCTACTACGTGCATTGGGAGCCTGAGGCTTCCCCTTTCCCCTACCAAGAGGATCCTCGCTTGTCGATGCCATAACAGCAGCAACAAACCTAGAAAATGCAGCAGAAACCAGTAATCGATCAACCAGACACAAAAATGCGGGCCATGGCACAGGGACAGCTTCAAGATATATCCTAAGAGGAAAGAGGCGAGGCTTACCTCAAAAGGATGCAATCAACAGAAGCCCGAATCAGTCCGCGCACTCAAGAAAGGAGGCGAAAATCGCACCAGAACCCTAACGATCGAGCGCAGAGATCTCCTGATTCAAGCCATATCACGCGAAATGCTTCGGTGAGGATTCGAAGGGTGGAAGGGCGAGCCTTCCCTCCAAAAATCTCGCCCAATGGATGGCTGAATCGGCCGGGACAGCTTGAAGACCAGTTCGCGAGCTACAGTGAACCGGACGCCCAGTAGAGAGCGTTTACTTGATATAGGTTACATTCTTTGATATAGTATAAAACTAAGAAGTCTCTTCTTCATCATTTATCTTATAACAAATTATCTATTTTTTGTCCCTCTTATCTCAAAAGCTCACTTTCTTGGTAAATTGTATATAAATTGCATTTCTAAAATATATATCTCAAATTATTAATCTTTTTTCCTTATTATATTGATGAAATGCTTTTATACATAGCATTTAAGACATTGGAGGAATATATAGAAATACACTTAAAATTATACACAATGAGGTATCTTGATATTTTTCTATAAACAGTTCATAGATTATTTTAATTTTTCTCAATAAAAAATAATGATATTTCACTACCAATTTCAAAAAAAAAAAATCTTACTTTATGCAATTTTTTATTTAATAAATTAATTTACTTAACATTTTATCCATAAATATGATTGACAATGTGGAAAAGAAATAGATTTCTTTGATATTTCTTGATATTTCTCTTTTTGACAAAACATATTAGTATGGAAGTAATATCTAACAATAAATAATAATAAAAACATAGTGCCTTTAATACATGTGGAAAATTTGCTATAAACAAAAATTAAACATATGAAATTATTATTTATGGTAAATTAATCCTACATAGATGTAGAAATAAATTTAGGATCGTTAATTTAAATTGGAATTGAACAATAGAGGGCAATTTTCTCTTTTTGGTAAAATGGGTGGACTTAATCATATATTAGGTTCATTTATAATGATATGCCCTTTATATAAAAAAAAAAATGTACATGATATGATGTAAACTTATCCAACTTTAATATTGTGATTCACCAAATAATGAACGGGATATAAAAAATTCCCAAGATTCCATATCTTATCCTATCCAATTATATTCCAATTAGAAATTCGGATGACCAAACATAGCCATAAGGATTGGAAATAGCACCACCCTGAAAAAAATACCTCATCAATTTAAGCTATACACATTGGGAAATTTTATTCTATCCAGTTGATTGTTAGCTAGACCATCCACATCCGATTCGCTTTAAGTATGCATCTACAAACTTGCAATTTTATTTCGAGTGGACATGTATAAACAATTTACAATTGCGAAACATTCGGTTTTTAACCTAAACAGCAGCATTCATTTGGGAAAGAAAACGAAGAGGTCAAAAGCTAATCAGTGAAGGAAATGAATCTTGACTGGATCGATTGCAAAGTTCCATGATTAATCAAGTTGCTCATGAGGGTCTACAAATAGACATGGCTTGACATGTATAGGCAATTCACAATCGTGTAACATTCACATTTTTACCTAAACAGTAGCATTCATTTGGGAAAGAAAAAGAAGAGAAAATGACTGACCAGATTATTAGCAAAGTTCCATGATTTATTACCATAATCTTTAGGATATATAATTAACGTGGCTTGCTCATGTTTCTCTACATTAGCCCAAAGCACACTACCAAGCCATCAATCCATCGTTGATACGCTTCGGCGACGATGGCTCCATGGCTCGAGAGGCAAATCAAGGTCTACATCTTGATGGTATTTTTATGTGCAGGGGCTTGGACTTCGGCCGTGACGCCCGCGAATTCCACATTGGCCGACTTCGAGCAGTGGATGGCCCGCCACGGACGGATTTACAAGGATAATCTCGAGAAGGAGAAGCGGTACGGGATCTTCCTAGAGACCTTGCGCTTCATCGAAGACTTCAACAGCAAAGCGGCTAATCAGAGCTACAAAGTGGGTCTGAACCAATTTTCGGATTTGACCACGGAAGAGTTTGTCCCGAGATACACCGGGTTTAGAGCGACGTCGAGGAGCTCGAATTCATCCGCGGCCACCACTTTCAAGTACAGTACGACTCAAGTCCCGGATAGTTTAAACTGGGTCGAGAAAGGAGTTGTTGGTAGCATAAAAGATCAGGGAGAATGCGGTAAGAGAGTAACAAAATCATACTATATTATTGTCCAAAGGCACGTTATTTTCTGGTCATGTGATTTTTCTCTTTTTATTTCAAAGCAAGCGAAACAATATAATCCTCCGAGGTCCTTAACCCAATATTTTCTTGTCTTGTGGCTTTGTTTGCGTACAATTTTTTCATATGAAACAATGAATATTCTCTGTAGCCCTCGAAAACAATCAACAAATGTGCTACATAAGCTCAATAAAACATTTTTAACCACAATGATGTGTAATATATTATATATAGTGGATAAGAGACGATGGTTTTTTCACTACATTAACGCATTTCTCTATGGGTGGCTCGGAACTATGGGATTCAATGGATCTATTGGTAGAAAAATTATACTATTTCATAATTGGTTTAATTCAAACCGCATAATTGAATCCATAAAACTAAATCACGTTCCAATTCAAAATAGGTCATCTAAAGTAATTCGAACCATACAATTGCATGCTGCCAATTTAATTACATTATTGCGGCACTAACCGCAAGTAGCGTGTGAGAAATATTTTGGCATAACTTTAATCCTAGTGACTCTGAATCATACACTATCAAGCTAATTCCGGTGTTTATTCCATCAGCATACATACACTAGCCATAACCACCGTTGCACTTCTCATTTTAATTCTTGAATAGGATCTTGTTGGGCATTCGCAGCGACCGCAACTGTGGAATCGATTCTAGCGATGAACAGCTTATTGACTGCTCCAAACTAAACTACGGATGCAAGTGGGGTTGGATGTACCTAGCCTACGAATACATTGCCCAAAACCATGGCATGACCTATGAAAGCAATTACCCTTACAGTGGCGTCAAGGGCACTTGCGGCGAGCGAGCCACCTCCATTGCTGTAGCACGATTAAAAGGGTATGAGAAGATCTCCGTGAGTGAAGACCTACTATTGCAGGCTGTGGCAAGGCAACTGGTCTCGGTCGCCATCGAGGGTGCCAGCCCTGGATTCAAGCAGTACAGCGGGGGCGTCTTCAATGGCCCTTGTGGGGAGACCACTAACCACGCCGTCGCAATCGTTGGATACGGGAAGACCCCCGACGGTGTCGACTATTGGCTGCTCAAGAACTCGTGGGGCGAGACTTGGGGCGAGAAAGGATACATGAGAATGCTGCGGAACTCGGGCGTCCAAGGCGGTCTCTGTGGACTCCTTACGCAAGCTACTCTGCCAGTTTCGGATTAATAGCACAATTCAATGGTGATATTCAGCTTGCTTTCATAATAAAAGTTGATGATTAAAAGAAAAATAAATTTAATAAATGAATCAAACAAAAGTTGGTAACCCATAACCTAAGTAGCACCAATACCGACACACAACACGCGACATGACACAACACGACATGCCGACGTGTCATTTCTCAAAATATAAAGAATTCCGATGCGTTGGGATACGTTATATATTATTGTTGACACCTAATTTAGGATTATTATTATTTTATTTTTTATATAATAAAATGGAGGATAATAAATAAAATAAAACATTTCGGTTTTTGGAGGGAGATTTCAAAAGAAATAATGAAGCGTTTTTTTTTTTTTGTTGAACACATATCTTCATTTCAAAATTTTAAAAAATTTCGATTGTGTGATTTTGGAGCCTTTTTACTGTTGGATGGTTGAGCAAATATTTGCAAATTTTCAACAACTTTAAGCACTTTTGCTATAAAATGCGAGGTTTCAGAACCGAGCGAATGGGGGCTTCTCTTCGTCTTTCATCGGAAAAAAAAAATAGAAAATTGAAAGAGAAAAAAAAAGTGTGGGGGAGACTTCTCTTCGTGGATGGAAAAAGTGAGAGAGAGAAAGGGGTCTTCTCTTCGTTTGGCCGAAAAAAGAAAACACAGAAGGAAAAAGTAAAAAGAGAGGAAAGGGATGAAGGGACGTGCGGCAGGATGAGAAAAGTCAAGATTTTGCAGAAAAGTAAAAGGTCGCAGAGAGGAAGAGACGTGGATCAGAAAAAGAAAAGAAAACAAAAAAGGAAAAAAAACGAAAAGTGACTGTGCTTCTTCTCCGAGAGGGCTCTGCCGACTCCCTCCCCTCGCCACTCGATGACCCCGACGATGCTTCTGGTCTGCTCGTCGTCCACTGCCTCCGCCGTCGCCGATCTGCAGCATCCGTGAAGCCCCACACCGGAGCCGTTCCTGCCCTGCTCGTCACCCACCGCAGCGCCGGCCCCTGCAACCGTCTTTGCCCGAGCCCTTCGCTCCCTGACGACCGGTGCTGCTGCAACTTGCGATCCCACGACGCACCAGCATCACCGCCGCTCCCTGTTGAGACGCCACCGGCCACCCGCGCACCTCAACCCATGATCTGCATCTCAGCTCGCCGCCGGTGAAATCCCCCGCGACGGCAGACCCGCACCTGACACCGTCCGCCGCTCGTGTCCTCCCCTCGCGACGTCGACATTGCGCCTCAGCCCGAGCCACCATTGCTGCGACCCGCGACCCTGCTGTTCGCCGGTCATCGACGCCGCACCTCCCTGCTGCTGCTGCTGCCGCTCAGTCCTCACCGAAGCTCCAATGCCGGCCTGCTCCGACACTGATCATCCTTCATCCGAATTTGTCCAACCAGTTCAATACGGTTGGTACCATTGCGCCTCAGCCCAAGCCACCATTGCTGCGACCCGCGACCCTGCTGTTCACCGGTCATCAACGCCGCACCTCCCTACTGCTGCTGTTGCCGCTCAGTCCTCACCAAAGCTCCAATGCCGGCCCGCTCCGACACTGATCATCCTTCATCCGAATTTGTCCAGCAAGTTCAATACGGTTGGTACCATTTTCCTTGTGCAGGTCACTTGAAGCTTGAGAAGGGTGAATTTGGAATGTTCCTTGCTGGTTTCCATCTTGGAGATAATTTTCCAAGCTAGGTAAAATTTTAGGTTAAATTCAATTATTATTTGGATTTTTTTAGCTTGTGGAATTGACTTGATTTGTTCTGTTTTTATCATTATCCAATTATGAAATTTGTCATACTAAGTCATAATAATCAAAAATATTGAGTCGCGAGACGTCGGCTTAGATTTTTGATTATTTTGACTTTCATGACAAATTCATGAATTGCTTTGCATCATTGATTCACATTAAAATAATATGCCATTGATTTACATGGATAGATTTTTTTGACATGTTATCATTATTTGTTCATTATATATCATGCATTATAGAACTTAGATTTTTAAGTCCATACATATCTCATGTTTAAAGCAATGCATTTTGTTTTTTTTTCTTTTTTTAGATTCATATAAGATTAGGTTAATTTTTCTTTAATAAAACAAAAAAAGAGAATAAGAAATGTTATTTATGTCATATAAATCACACCACATGTTGCACTCTAGTTAATGGGTCATAGATTAATGTTTTAATATTCCCATCATGTAGTTTTTTTAATAAAAGGTCTAAGATTAACATTGCATCATTATGTCGCTTTCTTTAATAAGAATTATTGTCATTAAAAAAAAAAAGAGAAAGAAAGAAAACACAAAAGCCGTTTAGTTAGCTAATAAGTTAGTTCATAATTAATCTCATTTTATGTCATCATTGTTTAGTGTAGGTTGCATATATGTATAAGAAAAATCATTAAAAAAATCATAAAAAGAACATGTATATAGATTTACCATGTCATTCATCACATATCACGTAATACATACATATTTAGGATTATATAAATTAGATTGCATACATATAGTGATAAGTTTAAGTCATATCATATGAATTGCATCTCGCATGTCATTAAAATAAATCCATGCATATTAAATTTAGATTAAGATTGCATATAATTAACATTTTTTTAAAAAGAAAAAAGAAAAATTAAGTGTCTTGTCGTTTAGAAATCATGTTTAGGGCATGCATTTTTATTAGCATTTTTCATTGAATGTTATTTTATTGATTGTACACCCGCATGACCACCATTTGCATGTTATTAGTTTAGGTTAAAATTAATTAACATTGCCTGCTAAATATTTTTGAAATTAAAATAAAAGGTACCGAGAGGGCGTTAGACTAATCTAGCGTAATCATGTCCCCGGACTTATTGAATCTCTGGTTCGTAAAAATAAAGTATTCTCTCATACTTTATTTGGGTTTCTAATCAACCCTAATTGATTAGTGGCAGCTCCAAATTGAATAGAATTGCATGTTTAAATAGATTAATTTCTATCAAGTCACGATTGGTAGGACTTAGGAGGGTCCGTGCCAAGTCTTCGGACTTAGTAATCCATTAACCTAAACTTTAGGATTGCCTTGAAAATTTAGATCGCAACAATTATATGTATATTTTATATATAAATAAATTATTATTAATCTTATTCAAATTCACAAATAAATAGATAATAATAAAATTCTAAAATAAATTTACATTGAAAAAATTAATTCACCATTTATTAATATCATTCGTTATTTCAATTTAACAAATCCATCTCCATTTTAATAAATCCATAAAATATGGAAAAAAAAAAGGTGATTCACATTCTAAACTTGCATATCAGACGTGTCGAAAGAAAAAAGAAAAAACTTGAGGGTAAATTGTATATCATGGAAAGTGAAAGTAAAAAATGATGAGAAGAAAATATTAGGTTTTTCTTCTTTCCTAATTTGTATTTTTATTATATATTTTTATTTTTTCACATATATATTTTGATCTTTTATTTATTAAAAAATTTAAATTAACCTCATATGTCAGAATCGTGTATCGAAAACTCGCATGTCAAAATTCCGACTCAAGTGTCAAAGAGTGTCGAAAAAATTGATTAGGTGTCGAATTTTCCGACATGTGTTGACCGAGTGTCAAAGAGTATCCAAGAGTGTCGGACACATGTCAAAGTGTCCGACATGACACGAAAGCTTCCTGAAAGTATTGGTGCTTCCTAACCCATAACTAATGGCCAAAAAGGGAAACTTTTGGTAATCAACTTTAAATCAAGTCGGTGATTTTTAGGGAAAAAAAACGGGTAAATTGAATGTGTTGTCACGAAACACGTGCAAAAGTTGATAAAAGGAAAAGAAAAGTTGGAAAATTAAGTAAAGCTCGAATTGGAGTTGGTAAACTAGTACAGTTATAGAAGAAATTTTAATGAATCGTACCAAATTAGATTTGTAACATTTAGAAAGCGTTAGTAAGGGGTTGCTAATCAAGGCAAATAAAGTTGACAACTCAGTACAAAGTGGGCCGGGCCGTGAGGGGGGAGCTAGGGCCAGATTGGCCCGAGCCCGCGCTAGTGGAAGGAGAAGAAGGAGGGGTACTGGGCGCAAAGGCCCAGCCCAGGTGGGCCCCCCATTTTTTAAATATAATTAATTTATCCGGGGATGTGGTGAAATAATAGAAATAAAACTTAGTAAAAGCAAATAAAAACTAAGACCTAGGTAATGCAAAAGTCATTTTTGTTAGGGCCAATCTAATCCCTAATTTTTTTATGCAATTTTTATCATAAATTTCTAGCCAAAATTTAATTGTCAACATCACTCGATCTTTTTGGTCCTTTCAAGCATATTAGCAATTTCAATTCTATTAAGCTGTTCATCTTCATGGCCCTTTCAAGCTTTACCAAACATCCTCATCTAGGCTTGTTCACCATTATCAAGTCCATCCAACTATTCACTTGATCTATGTACCTCCAAGCCATCACAAATATCCCCATTCTTCTCAGCTCGTTCACCCTCAATCAGGGATCTTCCAAAAGTTCAACTTATCTAAAGATCTTCTAGCTCGTAGACATCTTTATTGCCCAAAAGATACCTTATTCACCTCAAATATCAGCAAAGCACTTAAGACAATGGCAACGCACTCCTAATGTTAAAATCTGGTGCTATCTATGACAACATTTGCGTTTCAACCTAGCATAAATCACTTAATACCACTCAACCAATACACACATTAGTAGCCTTTGATTATCTTTGTCATCTTTAGAACAACATAGGGATTTTCCCAACAATTGTGGCCAAATTAATTTTCTAAAACGGTTTTAAAGTTAATGAGCCAAATTAAATGTGATATGGGACTAGTAATAAAAGCCATTGAGAGATAGGATCAAAAAATGATGGATGGTATGATTAATCAAATAGTCACGCATGAGAACGATTGATAACACAATTGTCGTGGTAAGCTCTCTCAAATTTCTTTCTTTTGTTTGACACAAGTTGGTGGTATGTCTAAATTAAAGGCCCGACATTTATGGGGCTAGAACTAAAGAACATTAGAACTGGAGTACGTCAGAACAAAGAGATCAAACGCTCGTAGTTAGGATCTAAAGAATGTCAAAACCAATACTACAAAGATATTAGGCGTTTGCAATGTGGATCTGAGCACATTTGAAGAATGTCAGAATCAACGCTGTAAGGACATCAACTGTTCATAGACAGAATCTGAAGAACATAACCAAACTTTTTGAACGAGCATGAAGGTAATGTGATTAGCCTCCTTATGATTCCTACATTCTTTTATTAAAATGTGCGAACAATATTTTGGAAGTACGTGTATGGACATTTTTAATTTCGCTACAAATCATTTTGGTTCAAATTTACCTTACTTACCAAAACAAATCCCAATAGCAGCTGCTAGCACCTGGCAAAGCAATGGCACGATTATGACAGATGGCGGCTGATCATATCCGAGAAAGGACACAATAGGACTTTGTTGAGGCCGATCTTTTTGTTTTGGAACCTATTGAAGCTTTTATAGCATTTAATGCTGGAACTTGAAACAAAGAAGACACTCAAGAGCTCATACGAAAAAATGTTCTCATCTCTTCAAATGGGAGAATTCGTTTTCCTCATTATTTGAAGGGTATCTTTGACCTAAAATAGTTTCCTTTTGATTACTCATTTTTGGCCTCCGAAAAATCCGGAGGCTTTTATTGGGACGGTCAACTATTATCCAAAAGTGCTTATGCACGAAGAGCTACTCTTCAAAATGCAAAGGTTAGAGTTCTTGGATCTCACGTTCAATTACGTGTGTGAAGAATGGAGTGTTTGGTTCAACTTTAAAAATGGACTTTGATACTTTAAAAATCCTTAACCAATTGCTAGGGTGTTTGGCAAAAAAAAAAAAAAAAATTGGACCAATTTAAACAAATGCCAACATTGGCAAAACTAAAAGCCCAAGAGCAGGTGACCTTTTAGCATTTTCGAAAGGCAAATTCCAGAATTTAAGGACTTTTCCTCTTCCCATCTTGTACTCACTAGCTTTCTCAAATTCCATCTTTGCCCTTGAGGGCCAAATTTGAGTGATGTGACATTGGCGGAGGAGGAGTTTAAGGACACTGTATGAGGCCCCCCACGGCCAAATCTGAGGACACTTTGATTTGTTGGGAATTCAAGGAGGACGTCATGGACGTTGGCCGAGGGTCAAGCAACGCCAGCCGATGCCTCGCGCATCTACATCTAAAGCCACTTTGAGCCCTACTCGAGCACGGCCGAGTTTGAGATGGAGAGATCTTGAGACGTAAAGGCGGGGTTTGAGAGGGCAACGGTATGGTAGGCTGATGGTGGGAACAGTTGGGCTATCCTTGGTGGGGTGGCCCGAGATCGCCAGCTCTAATGATTCACAGTTGGATTGTTGGGTGCTCAAGATTTTCTCTCTTTAAAAAATGTTATTTGTATTTGATAAAATCCTTTTACCCTAAAGTCTTTACATTTCCACAAAGAATCCAAACGCGGAACAACACAAGGCTCCCTTTGCTTACTACAGCTCTAATCATGTCTTACCTTGCAAATGTGGAATGGTTTCCTACATTTTGAAAGCATAATTTATATCGTCAATATTTCTCTTTCGGGAGAAAATTTGACATCACTACGCGAATAATAACGTGACTTCATGTGTCGGGTCTACTGGTGTGGATCTTGAAAACATCATGCATTCATGATGCAACACATGTATGGATGATATGGCAGAGGATGTATATAACATGATATGTGTTATGATGTTGTATTGTAATGACACAAATAACTGCAGATGACATGGCAAAGATGCATGACGACAGGTCTTTAAGGGCATATACATCATCATTAGCACTAGGACAAGAACAAAAGCATGATATCGTGGCATGATGATATGGCAAAAATGCAAGATGGCATGGCGTGTGCTGTGACCTGATGCCATCAACTATATACATATATATATATATATATATATATATATATATATACGTATATGTATTATGTATACATATATATACATATATTATGTATACATGATTCTGAAAATTAAGTTGTTTTTACATATATGGCGTTTCGAGATTTTAGAATATTTTTATGAAAGGACTTTTCCAAAAATGACAAGTATTAGGTTTCGGTTCACATAACCAAGTTAGACTTTCCAGGGCCTTTGGCTATCTATCCTCATCCACACTAGAGAGCTGCCGACTTTTTGAGTATTGATATCATTGGTATTACAAGCCAAGCATAGTCCGTTATTACGCCGGGATTCTTTAATGTGAAACTAAAATGAGCATGAAATTGATTTTTTATTCATTATTCGCGGGGATTATGAAATGAATTTCTAACCCTTCAATTCGGCATTATGCTGGCTAATATGGCAAACTTCTAGAATTCAAATTCAATTTAATTTGGATGATTTAGGAGCATGGCGAATCCAAATATCCAGTATAAAATTTTGGTGGTTTAGGAATTTAATTAGATAATGAATTTGGAATTATGACATTAAGATGGTCTAGGAATTTAGTTAGAAAATGAAGAGGAGAGTCTAACTCAATTTATGATAGTGAAAATATGTCAAGATCACGAGTCTTGTGATTATCCATCTTTTTGGCACCTTCCTCAAGAAAGCATATTTATTACGGGAAGACAGCATTCGTTCGAGTAGGCGTTACGCAAGGGCTTGAGTAAAAGCCCTTGTTTGGGGGGGAGCCAATTCATTATTGAATATCATAAGCGGGAATCAGCATACGGAAAATGCAATGGAGTACGAATTATCCACTCAAACAGGTGTTCCCAGTTACCCATATGTGGAAATTGAAGAATAAAATATTTCTTTGTGAAAATGAGAGTTTGGCTGGGCAATAGTTCCGCGGATCGTCCATGTGGCATGAAAGGCAGAATCATGCCTCACTTAGTCTATCACCTTCATTTCAGATATGGTTACGGTACAGCCGACATTTTCTTGAAAAACTACCGAAAAGTCATAAATTTTTTTTACAGTAGCTAATTTAATCATAATTTTTTTACGTATGTCAATTTATCCCGAATCTTTTGACAATTTACCAATATAATATTTTTAACCAATTTTGATTAGGAATCACTGACATCAACGAAGGCCATCCTACATGATATAGTCAGTGCAGACATAAACAACTTTTGTAATTTTTTTTATTTTCTTTTATTATCTTTCTTGTTTTCTTTTCTTTCGTATTTTTTTTTCCAATTATGGGCTGGCAAGGTCATTAGCTAAATTGGTATCACTAAAACATTTAGAATTGCATTAATCACCATATAATAGGTTCAATACTTTTTCGGTAATTTTTCCGATTTTCTTGTTAAAAAGTTTATCCTATGTTACTTGTTAAATAAGGGATGTGAAGCAACAGAGAAATTCCGTATTCTTCACACCCCATTTAACCTCTCATTTGGTACGTAGTTCCTTCTTCAATTCGTTCTCGGCTTCTTTTATTTTGCAACTGCAGGAGAATTGTCGCGCCATTCTTCATTTCGACCTGGGAGATTCCAAAGTACACGCATGGCCCCCTGGATACACGAGATTGCAACGGGACATATATCGCGCATCGTGTGGAGCAGAAAAGTCATGAAGAACAGTCACAAAGTTTCCTGAACGGTATCTTCAGCGATGAATCTAAGTAAGACAGTGTACCAACCACGAGGACAAAACAAATCCTCCATAAAGAGGGAGGGCCTCTGGTTCTTGTCCTGGGGACCATATGGAGCTGATGGCCAAGGCAAAGAAGCCATTAAGGACTTAGCCTTCTCGCTCTGGGTACACTGTCTCAATCTCCGGTGCAATCATTCCATTAATGAAGTCCATATAAGACCAAGTCGAGCAACGTTATCCCTTAGCTGGAAGAGAAAGAACGACAGGAGAGATGATCAGAGTCCAGAGACGTGTTAAAAGTTTCAGAGGAAAAGATGGAAGACAAGTAGGTGAAATTGTGATTTTTCGTAGACGGCTAAACCTGAAATGTTCGGTACTAGGAACAGGGGCTTCAACCATCCATAATTAATTATCTAGGACAAATCTGACTTTGATGTCTTCATGAAAAATATACTTTAGGGTCTTGACTACCACATATTTAAATTTCATAATTTTTTAAGGTCCTTAGAGTATTTTTAATCGGAAATATTTCAAAAACCGAGTAATCTGATGCGTTCACATTTAGTCAACTTCAATGCATGGGTCATATCTTTTTGTATGAAGCTCTTTCAGCAAAGTGCTCTGCACGAAGTATCTTTCTATATGTCTTCTCTGCAACATATAAAAATTTCATATTTTTTGATGTTCAATTGCCTATTTAACCAAAAATGTTTCAAAAACTGTGCAAGCTGTATTGATAGAATAGAAATGCTGTGATGCGTGATCTATATCAAATTGTATGAGGATCTTTTGGTACAGTGTCCTTCATGAAATATCTGCCATTATGTCTTGAATATCACATGTTCGAATGTAATAATTTTTAAAGACCATTTGGGTATTTAATGGAAATATTTTCTAAAACTGTGCAAGCTAGATTGTGCAAATTTCAAATGTTGAAATTTATGATTGTTCTGTTTCGGATGAGCCCTACTAATTATATTGGTTGAGGTGATTGAATCTTGCTGAGCATATGATGATATTTGGCATTGCATAGAGAATCAAATGCTGAATTTGACTTTGTTGTCATTACATCATGTGCCATGTTGATTGTGAGACATAAATTGGTGAGTATGAATTATGATGAATGAGGAAACTGTTGGAGGTGGGTCGATAATGCCCTGGGAGTATCAGGATGCCCGGGATGGGGGGTGCCGGATGCCCGGTTGTATTGTGATACATGCCCGGATGTCCTTGGGAGTTTCGAGATGCCCGAAATGGTTGAGTGCCGGAAGCCTCAGAGGTTTGTGCCCGGGGAATGCCTCATGATGCCAGTTGGGATGTGAGATGCCCGGAATGTGGGGGTGCCGGATGCCCGGTAGTGTGTGCCGGAGGTTTCTCGCGATGCCAGGTTGGGGTGCAAGTGATAAAAATGTGGGATGCAATTACTGGTCCCGGGAAAGAAAGATGTGGTGATCAAATTGAAAGATAAAAGTGGAAATTGAATCATGCACATATGATATGATGACATATGCATGGCTATATGATATGATGATGATGAGTGCATGGTTGTATGTGCACCTATGGTATGATGGTATATGTATGATATGATGATGATGAGTGCATGGTTGTATGTACACATATGGCATGATGGTATATGTATGACATGATGATGATGAGTGCATGGTTGTGCATGCACCTATGGCATGGTATATGTATGACATGATGGTGATGAGTACATGAGGAGCTATGTACATATGGTATGATGACATATGCATGGCCGCAAGGTAAGTTATGCTTGGATGCATGAATGACATGTACTATGCTATGAATGTTATGATTGTATTGTGTGATGCATTGAGTAGTTTATTAGATCTTTTATTTGCTGAGTAGCTGTACTCACCCCTTCGGGGACCAACATTTTAGATTAGAAAGATGCCGCTCCCTACTATCACGCGAGGTACCTTCTATGGCCTCCCATCTGACGTGGAGGTAGAGTGTTCGGAGACCGATTGCTTTACTATCCCTAGTCTGACGTTTGTGTGAGTTCGAGTGCTAGTCATGTACGATATGGGCTTACCTAGGGGCCAGTCATACAGGAGTTTCTGTCGGTCCACGTCCGCCGAGATGGAGTGTTTAAGGGGATGTTGCAACCACCATCCCCCGACGCGCCAGGATGGGTGTGATGGCCGCGTGAGGGGTAGAGAGCTGACGTTTCTTTTTGGGGGCTAGCCGATACTGATAGATGGAGGATGACACGTGATCGTTATAGGGGTCAAGATATCCTTTTGGGATGTGGCCAAGTGTAGTTAAAAATCTTGGCTTTCTTTTGCTATATTGACTCGAGAAAATCCACATGAAAATATGTAAATAATAGTAGCTCGGCTTTATCTTTTCCTATGTTGCTTAGTGGTGTGCATTGTATCATGATTGTTGGAGGGAGAGATTGTGATATTCAATTATGCTTTTGCTAATAAGTTGCGCTGGGACCATTTTCGAAAAAAATAAAAATAAAAATGCCTATGAACTACGACACTTCTACTAAGAGATGTACTAGTGTTTATTAGGTGGAGAGATAAGTAACTGTGGCATCCTTAGGTGTTTCGGGGTGCCACGGTTGCCCTTTTTGGTATCGGAGCAATGGTTATAGATTGGAGTGATAAGGAGCCTCATTCGGAAATTGAGGAACATGATGACAATGCACACCATAGGATATTGACTAGAATAGTTGGGTAACTTTGAATAACATGTGATGGGTATTCACTCGTAGATCGCTAGTAGTTATTATGAATTGCTTTTAGGTACCCGTAACATGGTTATGTTACTTATTTTCCTTAGTGCTGTTGTTTTTAATGAAGACATTGAGTCATAGATATTTCCTGAGACAAATGCTTGGAAACTGCAGGAAAATCATGGTACGATATGGAAGTCATCATCCGTCTAGGGCTGAAGCCTCTGCTGCAAAGGCTAAACCCCGAATGGAAGATATCCTGCAGGCATTGGCCAATATAGGAAATCTGATGGAAAGACAAGCGCAGAAATAACCCGGAGCAAAACGCTATACTCAAGGACTGGTGGAGCAATTTCTGAAGCTGAAACCACCTAAATTCAGTGGAATGGGAAGTCCTGAGGAGGCGGAGCATTGGATTGATGGAATGGAAAGAATTTTCCGATTGTTGGACTACAATGATGTTGAGAAAATAACTTTGGCAGAGTACCAGCTAGAGGGAAATGCAAAGTTTTGATGGAGAGCTGCGAAGGACATAATCTTTCCACTAGGTACTGATGTTAATTGAGGAGAGTTTGTGAGAGCTTTTAATAGAAAGCATTTTTCTAACTGTGCTAAGGACAAGAAAATTTCAGAATTTGTTCAGTTAGAACAAAAGGAGCTGACAGTAGACCAATATGAGGCTAGATTTTCTGAATTATCTAGATATGCTCCTAGGCTTATTGAGGATCAGGAAGAAAAGACTAAGAGATTTCTAAAAGGGTTGAGAACCGATATCAGGAAACAACTAGTGCCTTTGAACATAAGGGATTACCATGAGATTTATGAAAGGGCACAATTAGTGGAGCAGGAGTAGATGAGAGAACGATCAAAGTTTAAGAAACAGCTTAACTTTAATGATGTGAGAAGGGTTAAGAGACCCTATCCTGGTCAAGGTCAGACTTGGAATGTGAAGAAAAAGAGCAATTTTGGAAATTTTGAGGGAGCAAGAAATGGCCTGAATATAAGGAAAGCACCCTATCAGCCTGATGTTTGTCAAAGGTGTAATGGGCAACATGGCCCAGGACCTTGCAATGGATGACTGAGATGTTTTGGTTGTGGACATGTGGGCCACCTTAGGAGAAGTTGCCCACAAGAAAGGTCACAAATGAGTGTTGGCTCGGTGCGACAGGGATAACAAAGTGCTGTTAGATCAAACTTACCAATGAATCCTCAAAGGCCACCAACACAAGGAAGGGTGTATGCGGTCACCCAAGAGGAAGCCGAAGCTTCCAAAAACGTTATCTCAGATACGATCCTTATAAATGGTAAAAAGGCATATGCATTGTTCAATATGGGTGCTACGGATACGTTTGTGTCTGAAAGATATAGGCATTTGAGTAAAATAGAAGTTACACCCATTGAGACGCCTCTTTGTGTTTCCACGCCTTTAAAGAATATGGTATTGTCTACGCTAGTGTGTGAAAATTGTAAAATATCAATGGGAGGAAAAGATATGGAAATAGACTTGTTCGTAATGGCTATGTATGATTTTGATGTTATTATAAGAATGGATTGACTTCGTAAGTATCGGGCCAAAATGGATTGTTATAGAAAAGTTATCCAATTTGTCTTACCTGATCAGTCTAGTTGTGAATTTTTTGGAGGTCGGACCAATCTACCTATAGCACTTATCTCAGGAATAGAAGCTCGTGCGTTACTTGACAAGGGATGTCAAGGGTACCTGACTATGGTTAGAGATTATACTAGGGAAGAGCCTAAACTTGAAGAAGTTCAAGTGGTTAATGAATTTTAAGATGTATTTCCCGAGAAGTTGCTTGGATTACAACCAGAGCGGGAAGTTGAGTTTGAAATTGAATTAATGTCTGGAATAGGACCAATATCTAAAGCCCCGTATAGGATGGCCTTAGTTGAGTTAAAGGAATTAAAGGTACAACTACAAGAGTTGCTTGACGGATGGCCTTAGTCGAGTTAAAGGAATTAAAGGTACAACTACAAGAGTTGCTTGACAAAGAATTCATTAGGCCAAGTGCTTCACCTTGGGGTGCACCAGTTTTGTTTGTGAAAAAGAAAGATGGGTCAATGCGCTTGTGCATTGACTATAGGCAACTGAATCAAATAACCATTAAAAATAAATATCCTTTGCCTAGAATTGATGACCTATTTGATCAACTCCAAGGAAGTTCGGTCTTCTCTAAGATTGACTTAAAGTCGGGATACCATAAGCTAAGAATTAAGAAAGAGGATATTCCTAAGACTCCATTTAGGATTCGTTATGGACATTATGAGTTCCTGGTGATGCCATTTGAATTGACAAATGCACCGGCTGCATTTATGGATCTAATGAATAGGGTATTTAAGTCTTATTTAGACCAGTTTGTGATTATTTTTATTAATGATATTCTGATATATTCAAGAGGGCCTAAAGAGCATGAATAGCATTTGAGAATAGTTTTGCAAACCTTGAGAGATCATAAGCTGTATGCCAAATTTAGCAAGTGTGAATTCTGGCTAGACCAGATAATAGTTTTAGGGCATGTGGTATTAGGAGAAGGAATTGCAGTAGACCTGGCAAAAGTTGAAATGGTAACAAATTGGCCGAGACCGACGACACCTACTAAAATATGGAGTTTCTTAAGATTGGCTGGCTACTATAGAAGATTTATTGAAGGATTTTCACGATTGGCGGGTCCTTTAACAAAATTGACTTGAAAGAACGTAAAGTTTGAATGGAATGGGGAATGTGAAAGGAATTTTCAGGAGCTTAAAAGAAAATTGACCTTGGCTCCAATCTTGACTATACCGACAAGATCAGATAGTTTTACAATGTATTGTGATGCATCTCACAAAGGACTGGGATGTGTTTTGATGCAACATGGCAAGGTCATAGCCTATTACCAAATAAAAAATGTAGCAAACCATCACAAATTAAAAAATGCAGCAAACAAGTACTAAAAGCTTTCAATGTAGCAAACTATTACCAAATAAAACATGCAGCAAACCATTATATTTGAAACAAAAACTAACCAAAACAAACAATAACAATACACAACTAGACAACAAAAATTTTAAGTGCTCACAATTAATGCATTCCAAGTCCAACCTTGCATTTCTACCCATAGATTACAACAACAAAACCTTCTGCTCCGTACAAAAATTGCAGCAAACCAAAAACACATTTTACTTATAAATAATCTAATACAAGTGCTTATTCCACGTCTTCGACTATGGTAGACATACAAATTTCTTCTCATTACTCACTTTACATTTGAATAAACTACCCATGAGAATAAGAATATAACAAATGCTCGATAAAATTTTCCTTCAATTTTCAGCCTTAAAACCTCCCTCTTCAAATGGTCCATAAGAGATGTTAAACCCTTCATTTGAGCTTGCATTGAGTCGACATCCTCCAACTCGTCTGTTAACATAGGTGGAGGTTGATTTTGGCCTTCAAGTAACTCCAATATCACCTTTATCGCTCGATCAGAGAATTTCTTATCAACCCATTTGAAATATTGGCACTTCAAGCATTCTCTATATCTGTCGTATTCATGGAATCTTCTCCCGGGATTCAACCGAGTCCAGATGTTCTTCTTGGACTCGATAACCCACAATAATAGTAACACTCACCATATAATTCGTTTTCTTATAGGAATGTGAGCCGTTGCTGAAACTTCTATCCTCCATTTGCAAGAGTGAGCGAATAACTTTGGGAGAAAATTGAAGTATGCACTTGAAATGGTAGAATTGGGAATTTAGGATTTTCAACTTCTGGTTCTAGTCGATATTGGGGATTTAGGGTTTCTTATTTAGGGGAAAACTGGTAAACGGTGTCGTTTTGTTTTTTGTATGCTGATTGTATTTTCGGGCGATCCACGTTAGCGTAAAAAAAAAAATTGCAATGTCGAATTTCCGGCCAACCAAATCGTCGATGGCACCAAAGTGATCGTTTTTCAAAATATTTGGCACTTAAGTGATCCGACAGAAACTTTTGGCACCAAAGTGAGCGCCGTACACAATTTATGACACCAATAGTGTACTTCTCCCGAGCAAGAAGGGAGGCCTGGCCTATGCTAATGCTGGGCTATTAAACATGGCAGGTCCAATGAGGCATTGGAGAGAGATGCCGTCCTCCATTTTCACCCGAACCAACACCTACACAGTGGAGTGGGTTACATTCTTTGATATAGTAAAAAACTAAGAAGTCTCTTCTTCATCATTTATCTTATAACAAATTATCTACTTTTTAGCCCTCTTATCTCAAAAGCTCACTTTCTTGGTAAAATTGTATATAAATTACATTTCTAAAATATATCTCAAATTATTAATCTTTTTCCTTATTATACTGATGAAATGCTTTTATATATGGCATTTAAGACATTGGAGGAATATATAGAAATACACTTAAAATTATACACAATGAGGTATCTTGATATTTTTCTAAAATAGTTCATAGATGATTTTAATTTTTGTCAATAAAAAATAATGATATTACACTACCAATTTCAGAAGAAAAAAAATCTTACTTTATGCAATTTTTTATTTAATAAATTAATTTACTTAACAACTTATCCATAAATACGATTGACAATGTGGAAAAGAAATAGATTTCTTTGATATTTCTGGATATTTCTCTTTTTGACATAACATATTAGTATGGAAGTAATATCTAACAATAAATAATAATAATAAAAAAGCATAGTGCCTTTAATACATATGGAAAATTTGCTATAAACAAAAATTAAACATATGAAATTATTGTTTATGGTAAATTAATCTTACATAGATGTAGAAATAAATTTAGGATCATTAATTTAAATTGGAATTGAATAATAGACGGCAATTTTCTCTTTTTGGTAAAATGGGTGGACTTAATCATATATTAGGTTCATTTATAATGATATGATGTTTATATATAAAATAAAAAAATGTACATGATATGATGTAAACATATCCAACTTTAATATTGTGATTCACCAAACAATGAACATGATATAAAAAAATCCCAGGATTCCATATCTTATCCTATCTAATCATATTCCAATTAGAAATATGGATGACCAAACATAGCCATAAGGATTGGAAATAGCACCACCCTAAAAAAAAATACCCCGTCAATTTAAGCTATACACACTAAAATTTGATTCTATCCAATTGATTGTTAGCTAGACCATCCCCATCCGATTCACTTTAAGTATGCATCTACAAACCCGCAACTTTATTTCGAGTGGACATGTATAAATAATTTATAATTGCGAAACATTCAGTTTTTAACCTAAACAGTAGCATTCATTTGGGAAAGAAATCGAAGATGTCAAAAGCTAATCAGTGAAGGAAATGAATCTTGACTGGATCGATTGCAAAGTTCCATGATTAATCAAGTTGCTCATGAGGGTCTACAAATGGACATGGCTTGACATGTATAGACAATTCACAATCGTGTAACATTCACTTTTTCACCTAAACAGTAGCATTCATTTGGGAAAGAAAACGAAGAGGTCGAAAGCTAATCGATGAGAAAATGACTGACCGGATTATTAGCAAAGTTCCATGACTTATTACCATGATCTTGAGGATCTATAATTAACGTGGCCTGCTCATGTTTCTCTACATTGGCCCATAGCACACTACCAATCCATCAATCCATCCTTGATACGCTTCGGCATTCGACAATGGCTCCAAGGCCCGAGAGGCAAATCAAGGTCTACATGTTGATGGTATGGTTATGTGCAGCGGCTTGGACTTCGGCCGTGACGCCCCCGAATTCCACATTGGCCGAGTTCGAGCAGTGGATGGCCCGCCACGGACGGATTTACAAGGATAATCTCGAGAAGGCGAAGCAGTACGGGATCTTCCTAGAGACCTTGCGCTTCATCGAAGACTTAAACAGCAAAGCGGCTAGTCAGAACTACAAAGTGAGTCTGAACCAATTTTCGGATTTGACCACGGAAGAGTTTGTCCCGAGATACACCGGGTTTAGAGCAACGTCGAGGAGCCTGAATTCATCCGCGGCCACCACTTCCAAGTACAGTACGACTCAAGTCCCGGATAGTTTAAACTGGGTCGAGAAAGGAGTTGTTGGCAGCATAAAAGATCAGGGAGAATGCGATAAGAGAGTAACAAAATCATACTATATTATTGTCCAAAGGCACGTTATTTTCTGGTCATGTGATTTTTTCTTTTTATTTCAAAGCAAGCGAAACAATATAATCCTCCGAGGTCCTTAACCCAATATTTTCTTGTCTTGTGGCTTTGTTTGCGTACAATTTTTTCATATGAAACAATGAATATTCTCTGTAGCCCTCGAAAACAATCAACAGATGTGCTACCTAAGCTCAATAAAACAATTTTAACAACAATGATGTGTAATATATTATATATATAGTGGATAAGAGACAATGGTTTTTTCACTACGTTAACGCATTTCTCTCTCGGTGGCTCGGGACTATGGGATTCAATGGATCTATTGGTAGACAAATTATACTATTTCATAATTGGTTTAATTCAAACCGCATAATTGGATCCATAAAACTAAATCATGTTCCAATTCAAAATAGGTCATCTAAAGTAATTTGAACCACATAGTTGCATGCTGCCAATTTAATTACATTATTGCGGCACTAACTGCGAGTAGCATGTGAGAAACTTCAATCCTAGTGACTCCAAATCATACATTATTAAGCTAATTCCGGTGTTTATTCCATCTGCATACATACACTAGCCATAACCACCGTTGCGCTTCTCATTTTAATTCTTGAATAGGATGTTGCTGGGCATTTGCAGCGACTGCAGCTGTGGAATCGATGCTAGCGATGAAGTCCGGTAACTAGTCGACTTGTCCGAGCAACAGCTTATTGACTACTCCAAACAAAACCACGGATGCGGGTGGGGTTGGATGTACCTAGCCTACGAATACATTGCCCAAAACCATGGCATGACCTATGAAAGCGATTACCCTTACAGTGGCTTCCAAGGCACTTGCAACAAGCGAGCCACCTCCATTGTGATATAGCTAGTATAAGCACCTAGAGGGGGGTGAATAGGTGTAAAAATAATTTCTCGAGATATGAAAGCAATACTAGACAAGCTCTCCTTTAGTTAACAAATCGAACTATGATCAAAGTAAAGCAGAGAGTAGGGAAAAGAAAATTGAACGCAAGGTTTATAGTAGTTCGACTTTATTCCAAGCCTACGTCCACTCTTCTGCACTGACAACCGATCGGCTGGATTTCACTATGAACAAAAGAGATGTTACAGCACTGCTTTCCCTTGATTCCATAGTGTAGATATTCTACCACACTTTGGTATCTCAAAATATAGACTCTCTTTTGCGTACAAGATTTCGCTCAGTAAATGAATTGAGTAAGAATCAAAGAGCTTCAGACTTTGGAATTCTTCTATCGTGCACCCCTTCGAACAACTGGAACGTCTTCCTTTTATACTCCTTTGTGCCATCATACCCGTTGGCACTTACCAAAGGAATTCTTCCAATCCTCCCGTTGGATAGAATCAATTAGGAAGATTATTCGAGCTATTAAAAGAACATGTCGATAGCCCATCAATCATGCTCGCCCATACAATCAGGATCTTGGTTTCCATAAGTAGAACCTTCCAAGAATACTTCGCCAATTATCGGATCTTTAATCATTCTTGATTTAAATAAAGGAATCTGTTATGTCATATCCAGCCAAGAGATTTTCTCCAGTCGATAAGGCCAAATCCTTAATGAAGTAGTTCTGGATAGCCTTTCTTCAACGGATTAGAAACTATCAATGAGAATAGACTTTGAGTCTTGAGTATGGCAGTCCGGAGGTCTTCAGACTTTAATAGTAGAGTCTGCAAAACTTCAGAGTAGACTGATAGAAACGTTTTGTCAGCTTCAAAATATTCCAGAAAGATTTCTCCAACATATTTCTGTAGCACAGTTAAAAGGGTATGAGAACATCCCCGTGAGTGAAGACCTGCTATTACAGGCTGTGGCGAGGCAACCGGTCTCAATCGCCATCGAGGGTTTCAGCCCTAGATTCAAGCAATACAGCAGGGGCGTCTTCAACGGCCCTTGTGGGGAGACCACTAACCACGCCGTCGCAATCGTCGGATACGGGAAGACCCCCGACGGTGTCGACTATTGGCTGCTCAAGAACTTGTGGGGCGAGACTTGGGGTGAGAAAGGATACATGAGAATTCTGCGGAACTCAGGCGTCCAAGGCGGTTTCTGTGGACTCGTTACGCAAGCTACTCTGCCAGTTGCGGATTAATAGCGCAGTTCAATGGTGCTATTCAGCTTGCTTTCATAATAAAAGTTGATCATTAAAAGAAAAATAAATTCAGTAAATCAATCAAACAAGAGTCGGTGACCCGTAACCTAAGTAGCACGACACTGACACGCAACATGACAAGACACGACATGCCGACATGTCAATTCCAACGCGTTGGGACACATTGTATATATGTATATTTTATATATAAATAAATAAATAAATTATTATTATTATTATTATTATTATTATTATTATTATTATTATTATTATTATTATTATTTGAATCAAATTGATCTGATTCAAATTCACAAATAAATAAAAAATAATAAAATTCTAAAATAAATTTGCATTGAAAACATTAATTCACCATTTATTAATATTCTTCGTTGTTTCAATTTGACAAAATTCATCTCCATTTCAATAAATCCATAAAATTTGGAAAGAAAAAAAAAGTAACTCACATTCTAGACTTGCGTGTCAGATGTGTCGAAAAAAAAAGTAACTCACATTGCATTTCTAAAATATATATCTCAAATAATTAATCTTTTTCCTTATTATACTGATGAAATGCTTTTATACATAGCATTTAAGACATTGGAGGAATATATAGAAATACACTAAAAATTATACACAATGAGGTATCTTGATATTTTTCTATAAATAGTTCACAAATGATTTTAATTTTTGTCAATAAAAAATAATGATATTTCACTACCAATTTCAGAAAAAAAAAATCTTACTTAATGCAATTTTTTATTTAATAAATTAATTTACTTAACAATTGTGGAAAAGAAATAGATTTCTTTGATATTTCTTGATATTTATCTTTTTGACAAAACATATAAGTATGGAAGTAATATCTAACAATAAAAAAAAAAAAAACATAGTGCCTTTAATACATATGGAAAATTTGCTATAAACAAAAATTAAACATATGAAACTATTATTTATGGTAAATTAATCCTACATAGATGTAGAAATAAATTTAGGATCATTAATTTAAATTGGAAATGAATAATAGATGGCAATTTTATCTTTTTGGTCAAATGGGTGGACTTAATCATATATTGGTTCATTTATAATGAAATGCCGTTTATAAAAATAAAATAAAAAATGTACATGATATGATGTAAACATAACCAACTTTAATATTGCGATTCACCAAACAATGAACAGGATATAAAAAATCATAGGGTTATATATCTTATCTTATTCAGTCATATCCCAATTAGAAATTCGGACGACCAAACATAGCCATAGGGATTGGAAATAGCACCGCCCTAAAAAAAAATACCCCATCAATTTAAGGTATACACACTAGCAAATTTGAGTCTATCCAGTTGATTGTTAGCTAGACCATCCACATCCAATTCGCTTTAAGTAAGCATCTATAAACCCGCAATTTTATTTCGAGTGGACATGTATAAACAATTTACAATTGCGAAACATTCGGTTTTTAACCTAAACAGCAGCATTCATTTGGGAAAGAAAACAAAGAGGTCAAAAGCTAATCAGTGAAGGAAATGAATCTTGACTGGATCGATTGCAAAGTTCCATAATTAATCAAGTTGCTCATGAGGGTCTACAAATGGACATGGCTTGACATGTATAGGCAATTCACAATCGCGTAACATTCACTTTTTTACCTAAACAGTAGCATTCATTTGGGAAAGAAAAAGAAGAGAAAATGACTGACCAGATTATTAGCAAAGTTTCATGATTTATTACCATGATCTTGAGGATATATAATTAACGTGGCTTGCTCATGTTTCACTACATTGGCCCAAAGCACACTACCAAGCCATCAATCCATCGTTGATACGCTTCGGCGACGATGGCTCCATGGCTCGAGAGGCAAATCAAGGTCTACATGTTGATGGTATCGTTATGTGCAGGGGCTTGGACTTCGGCCATGACGCCCCCGAATTCCACATTGGCCGAGTTCGAGCAGTGGATGGCCCGCCACGGACGGAGTTACAAGGATAATCTCGAGAAGGCGAAGCGGTACGGGATCTTCCTAGAGACCTTGCGCTTCATCGAAGACTTCAACAGCAAAGCGGCTAATCAGAGCTACAAAGTGGGTCTGAACCAATTTTCGGATTTGACCACGGAAGAGTTTGTCCCGAGATACACCGGGTTTAGAGCAACGTCGAGGAGCCTGAATTCATCCGCGGCCACCACTTTCAAGTACAGTAAGACTCAAGTCCCGGATAGTTTAAACTGGGTCGAGAAAGGAGTTGTCGGCAGCATAAAAAATCAGGGAGGATGCGGTAAGAGAGTAACAAAATCATATTATATTATTGTCCAACGGCACGTTATTTTCTGGTATTGTGATTTTTTTCTTTTTATTTCAAAGCAAGCGAAACAATATAATCCTCCGAGGTCCTTAACCCAATATTTTCTTGTCTTGTGGTTTTGTTTGCGTACAATTTTTTCATATGAACCATTGAATATTCTCTGTAGCCCTCGAAAACAATCAACAGATGTTCTACCTAAGCTCAATAAAACATTTTTAACAATAATGACGTGTAATATATTATATATGGTGGATAAGAGACAATGGTTTTTTTTTCACTACATCAACACATTTCTCTCTGGGTGGCTCGGGACTGTGGGATTCAATGGATCTATTGGTAGAAAAATTATACCATTTCATAATCGGTTTAATTCAGACCACATAATTGGATCCATAAAACTAAATCATGTTCCAATTCAAAATAGGTCATCTAAAATAGTTCGAACCACATAGTTGCATGCTGCCAATTGAATTACATTATTGCGGCACTAACCACGAGTCACATGTGAGAAATATTTCGGCATAACTTTAATCCTAGTGACTCCGAATCATACACTATCAAGCTAACTCCGGTGTTTATTCCATCTGCATACATACACTAGCCATAACCACCGTTGCGCTTCTCATTTTAATTCTTGAATAGGATCTTGCTGGGCATTCGCAGCAACTGCAGCTGTGGAATCGATGCTAGCGATGAAGACCAGTAAACTAGTCGACTTGTCTGAGCAACAGCTTATTGACTGCTCCAAAAAAAACCACGGATGCGAGTGGGGTTGGATGTACCTAGCCTACGAATACCTTGTCCAAAACCATGGCATGACCTATGAAAGCAATTACCCTTACAGTGGCATCGAGGGCACTTGCGGCGAGCGAGCCGCCTCCATTGCTGTAGCGCGGTTAAAAGGGTATGAGAACATCCCCATGAGTGAAGACCTCCTATTGCAGGCTGTGGCAAGGCAACCGGTCTCGATCGCCATCGAGGGGACCAGCCCCGGATTCAAGCAGTACAGCGGGGGAGTCTTCAATGGCCCTTGTGGGGTGAACACTAACCACGCCGTCGCAATCGTCGGATACGGGAAGACCCCCGACGGTGTCGACTATTGGCTGCTCAAGAACTCATGGGGCGAGACTTGGGGCGAGAAAGGATACATGAGAATTCTGCGGAACTCGGGTGTCCAAGGCGGTCTCTGTGGACTCGTTACGCAAGCTTCTTTGCCAATTGCATATTAATAGTGCAGTTCAATGGTGGTGTTCAGCTTGCTTTCATAATAAAAGTTAATGATTAAAAGAAAAATAAATTCGGTAAATGAATCAAACGAGAGTTGGTAACCTGTAACCTAAGTAACATCGACATCAACACGCAATATGCGACATAACACGACACGACATGCTGACACGTCGTTTCTCAAAAAATAGAGAATTCTGACGCATTGGGACATGTTATATATTATATGTATATTTTATATTTTAATAAATTATTATTAATCTGATTCAAATTCACAAATAAATAGATAATAATAAAATTCTAAAATAAATTTACATTGAAAACATTAATTCACCATTTATTAAGATCCTTCGTTGTTTCAATTTGACAAATTCATCTCCATTTCAGTAAAATCATAAAATTTGAAAAAAAGAAAAAAAGAAAAGGTAACTCACATTCTAGACTTGCGTGTCAGACGTGTTGAAAGAAAAAATAAAAAACTTGTGGGTAAATTGTATATCATGGAAAGTGAAAGTAAAAAAAGAAGAGAATAAAATGTTAGGTTTTTCTTTTTTCCTAATTTGTTATTTTTATTATTAATTTTTATTTTTCACATATATATTTTGATCTTTCATTTATTGAAAATTTTAAAATTGACCTCGTATATCGGAATCAGGTGTCGAAAACTCGCATGTCGAAATTATGACTCATGTGTCAAAGAGTATCAGAAAAGTTGACTAAGTGTTAAATTTTCCACCACGTGTTGACCGAGTGTCAGAGAATGTTCAAGAGTGTCGGACACGTGTCAAAGTATCCGACACGACACGAAGGCTTTCAAAGTGTGTCAGTGCTTCCTAGCCCATAACTAATTGCTAAAAAAGGGAAAATTTTGGTAATTGACTTTAAATCAAGTTGGTGATTTTTAGGGAAAAAATGGGTAAATTTAATGTGTTGTGACGAAACACGTGCAAAAGGAAAATAAAAGTTGGAAAACTAAGTAAAGCTCGCATTGTAGTTGGTAAACTAGTATAATTATGGAAGAAATTTTGATGAATCGTACCAATTTGGATTTGTAAACATTTAAAAAGCATTAGTAAGGGGTTGCTAATCAAGGCAAATAAAGTTGACAACTCAATACAAAGTTGGTAAATTAGAAAATGATCATAACTAATTCAAAGTATCGTTGGTAATCCAAAACTCATTGATAAGCTTTTAATCTAAAAAATTTGGTAAATTGCTATAATTTAGGTTTTTAAGTTCATATAAGAGAGAGAGAGAGAGAGAGAGAGAGAGAGAGAGAGAGAGAGAGAGAGAGAGAGAGAGAGAGAGAGAGAGAGAGAGAGAGAGAGAGAGAGTAAATTCAAAGCGTTAATAGCTTATACAAATAAAAGTTGATAATTTAGCACACTAATTGGTAATGTCCATTCTATGGAAAATATTGATAATGGACTACTTATAAGCCATTGCCATTGCTTGGCCACCGCTGTAGTTGCGCCGTCATTCACAATCATTCGCTGGCTACGTCCCCAACTCTCGCTCACTCATGTTTGTCATGTTCTCTACATGGGTCAATTTACCGAAAATTTTAGGGTTCCGACGGGCAAGTTAGGGCGCGAAAGGCAAATTGAGAGTTTGGCTTAGGGGGAAAGTAGTGGGGAAAGTGATGGGGATGTCACTTTTATGGGGACGGAATAGAAAAATTGATTCTTCCATCATTCATTTGCTTTCTATTGTGGGGACCAAATAGAAAAATAGGGCGCAGAGGGGCTTGACTTGGAGGGAAACAGTGGTGAGAGCGAATTTGTTTATTTAATTAATTGGACTAGGGGGACCGAATGTGAATGTGATTAAATTGAAAAATGGGTGATCGGGACCTCACTTTATTTATTTAATTTGGTTTCTTTTGTTTTTGTAAATGCACCGAATTGAGGAGATTTTAGTCGTATTTGTTTCTTGACAACAAAACGACAAGGACATGTATGTAAAGTTGTCGATTCTGTCATGTGGTCCCAACAAAACGATAATGACTCTTTTTCTTCTTCTTTTTTCATTGGGTGCAGCATCGACATGGACGCGAATCAGGTAGGCGTCATTGTTTGCTATGGTGAAGAGTTTGTTTTTGGCACTGAAGATTGGGAATATATTGGTGGAAATAAAGATACTATCTATATCAATGTTTGGAAGCCATCATATATTGATTTTCTGAGGGATTTTGTGTATTTTTTATGATACAAAGAGCAAAAACTACATTACTGTGTTCCTGGGAAGGAATTGAAGAATGGGTTGAAATTTTTTAATGACGATAATGGTATTAGGAATATCATTTACCATTATCTTCACAACGAAGAAGTTAAGGTATATATTAAGTATTATAGTGAGGATGAGGATGAGGATGAGGATGGTGGGGATGAGGATGAAGATGGGAATGAGCAGACCACCACTGAAGGAGGAGAAGTGAGGGATCCTGTTCAAGCGAGTAATCAAGTCAGGGATGAGTTTAGGTTAGATGAATGGCAAAATGAGAGGGAAAGAAGTCATATTGATAAAGATGAACAAAGAGGGAGATGTCCTGAAATATTGGGTGAAGATTTGGGTGAAGATGTGGGCGATGAAGACTTCATTGGATTAGAATGGGAAATTATTTTATCCGATCAATCAGAAGATGAATGTTTGGCTTTAGTAAATTTCCCAAGTGACAAAGATGATGATGAACTCGCACAGTGAAGAAAAAAGCAAAGGGAATTTCTGAGAAAAACTTGCAACTTTAGCAAAGAGGCATGAACCAGTAAATAGGGATAGAGATCTAGCTGAAGGTAATAGATGTAAAGATGAAGAAAGCTGCGGCAATGAAGTTGCTGGTTCGGAAAATAAGCTTGACAATGATGATGAAAAACCTGCTCGTCGAAGAAAAAGTAAGTACCCTTACTATGATCCGACTATTGATAAACCTATTTTGTGATGGGCATGAAATTTGACGATGCCAAACAATTCTAGAAAGCTGTTGTGAAGAACTCCATTAGTGAACAGAAGAGCGTTAAATTCATTAGAAACACGAAGGAATTTGTGGGAGCTAAATGCTCACAACTCAATTGTTTGTGGAAGCTCTATAATACGCTGAATAAGAAGTGGTCATTCCAGATTAGGTTCTTCCAAGAGGAGCATACTTGTCCAATTATCTTTAACAATAAAAGGGTAACAAGTGTGTGGTTATCAAAGTATTTTTTTTCAATACTATCAAAGCAATGCCCGAAATCAAGAATCCTCAATTTCAACAATTAATGGATGAGCAAGTGGGGGTTAATGTGTCAAGGAATCAATGTAAAAAAGCTAAGATGAGGGTGATGAAGATATTGATGGGTGGGTCTAAAGAAGAATATGCGCAGGTATAGGATTATGCTAGCAAATGCATGTTTCAAAACCCATCTAGTAGGGTATATGTAGAGGTTGTGAAGAGGCCACTCCCTGATCTTGAGCCTAAATTTGATAGATTTTATGTCTGTTTTGATGCACGCAAACGAGGCTTCTTGGCTAGTTGTAGAAGAGTTATAGGATTGGATGGATGCTTTATAATGGGTTTATGCAAGGGGAGTTGTTGGCTACTGTGGGGAGAGATGCCAATAATCAATGTTCTCGATAGCTTGGGCGGTAGTGAAGATAGAGAACAAGGATATTTGGTCTTGGTTCCTAAAAAATTTAATGGCCGACCTTGAGATAACTGATGGGGGAGAATGGGCATTCATGAGCAACTAACAAAAGGTAATTCCATTGTCAATTAATTCACTCCCTTTTAATATTAATCATTTACATATTTTTCCTAACTTGTATTTATTGGTTTGAATTTTTGTAGGGATTATTCATGTATTAGCTGAGTTGATGCCACATACTGAGCAAAGAATGTGCACGAGACACATATATGCAAACTAGTCAAGGAACTTCGAATGAGATAGGCTGCAGAAGCAGTTTTGGCAGATAGCAAAGAGTCCAAACATGGCTAATTTCAGATTAGCTAAATAAAGATTGTTACAGCTGACAAATGAAGGTTTTGATGCACTCTTCCAGACATAAGCTAAACACTGATGTCGGGCCTTCTTCAGTGAAGAGTTTCTTCTTCAGTGAAGAGTTTAAATGCGATATCATTAATAACAACCTTAGTGAAGCTTTCAATGGCATAATTTAGAAGCCAAATGCAAACCAATCACCGGCGTGCTTGATAATATTCGAGTTATGGTTATGACTAGACTGCATAGGCAAAGAGATGAGGCTACGAAATGGAGTAGAGACTGTGGCCCTAGGATTGTGAAAAGATTCGATGCAAACATTTATGTTAGTAGATTTTGCCATCCAGTTTGGAATGGAATAATGGATATGAGATTATTCAAAATCAGGATAAGTATGTTGTCAACCTGGATAGAAGAAAGTATTCATGCCGAGCCTGGCAACTGAATGGAATTCCCTGTGCCCATGCCATTTGTGCTATTCAGATGAAGCAAGAAAACCCAGCTGATTACTTACATGATTGGTACAAAAAAAAAAAACGCATACCTTGCATCATACCAATTCATAATACAGCCTATCAAAAGCAGCAAATTTTTGGAGCCAATAAATCATGAAAGCCCTCTAACTTTACCGCTAAAAAAGCAAATAGGAAGGCCCAAAAAGAGACGAAGAATGCAGCGGGAAGAGGCATCAAGTCAGAGGATAAGTAGGACTAGGTCAAAGATGAAATGCTCTTATTGCTACAAGGAATGGCACAATAAAAAAGGTTGTGAGTTAAAAAAGCAACATCAACAGCAAGATGTAACGGCTGATTCAATGCTAGAGACAAGACCTACTGAAGAATTTCTTGTTAAGCCTATTGAAGGGAGGACAGAAGGCCCTGCTATAATGCCTATTGAAGGGCAAACAAAAAGCCATGCTGTAAGGTAAGTATCATCTTTGTCTTAGTAACTTTATTGTTCTTATTCAATAGAGTTTGATAGTTGACCATGTGTACTAGCTTCTCTTGTACTTTTCCTTTATCATGCACTTGTAATTTGAGAAGTTTTCTCCATTTGTTTCCACCATAAAAATGAGTAGATATCTAATTATTTGTTATAGTTGATCATAATCCTAATATAGTACATTGTTGTAAGGCCTACTAAATGGCCACAAAAAGGCCATGATGTAGGCTCAAATGCAAGGACAGGGACTAGAATGGGCAGGACAACAACAACAACAACTGAGTCCACTATTGAGCAAACAAGAAAAAAAAAATATCATGTAAGTTATACATCACTATGTTTGGTCTTTTATGGGCTGAAATTTACATTTGTTATATGTTTCTCAAGTGAGAAGACAAGCAATTGCACAAGTTGCAAAGGTTGCTATAAGGATTGTTGCTACTGAAAATGATGCACCACAACAAACAAGAGAGGCTCTTGGAAAAAGATTAAGGCAATATGGTTATGGAATTTACACAGATGAACATATTGGAATGATTATTTTGAATGTAAAATTTATAGGCCTCATTCATTTAATTTGTTATACTTCAATTCATTTGGTTGACAATATCACTATGTTCTTATAGCCTGAGAGAATTTCGGAGATACTTCTCTCTCAAGGTGGGCCAACTCAAGAATCAAGAGCGCAACCAAAGAAGAGTGCTCCAAAGAAGAAGAAGACAGCGGGTATAGCTGCAAACAGCCATCCAATAAGAACCCAACATTAGTTCCATTTCAACCAACGATTGGGAGCAGTAGTGATGATATGGACCAACACATGACACGTGCTAGAACAAAAATAACCGCCGTCAAAAACAAGGAAAAGAAAATTGAGGTGACAGAAAGCCCAATTAAAAATATTGCACATCCAGTTCGAAAGAGTGCTCGAATTATGAATCAATTCAAAACTTCAAGAGGAAAAGGAGATTAAGTATTGTCAATATTGACTGATAGGAGGGTGCTGAACATGGTCTCTTTTTATGTGGTGCTATACATGATCTCTTTTCATGTTTTCCTTTTTTAGGAGGGTGATGGATATTATATCATTGATGGTAGTTGCTACATGCATATTGCCATTGTTTTTTCTTTTTTTTAAGAGGGTGCTGAACTTTCGGTGATTGGGGAGTAAAGTTCGACATGTTTTTCTTTTCTTTTGTAAACAATCAATAAATGTTAATAGCAAGTACTGGAATGATTATTTTCTCTTGTGTTGGTTTTGGCTAGAATGCTAGCAAGTCAGTTATGTTGTATATTTTATTTTTAATGTTGTTGCAATGTTGTTGTTGTTGCTAGTTGAAGTTGTGGATTATAATGAATTTGTGAGGTTCTAGTTATATGTGCTGCTGCAAGAACATTTTGGATGCTGGTATATCTTGTTACATCAACACTTGTATGGGCTGATGTAAGAAGATGCACCAGCAATCCAACTGGTGCAAGAACAAGGTGCATTAGAATGTAACATTTGACACTAACATGTTTTTTTTTAAAAACTTGTGCAACATAAGTGATCACTTTGTAATCGCGAATAGCACTTAAATGATCAATTTTATAAAAATTTGGCACTCAAGCGATCACTATTTACAACTTATGGCACTAAAATGGTCAATCGTGAATTTGCCACCATCCTTTAATTTCACCATGATTTGTAATTGCAGCAAACCAGCAAACTAGCAAACCAGCAAATCAGTAAATCATTACCAAATAAAAAATGCAACAAACTTCTTCTCATTACTCATTTTACATTTGAATAAACTACCCACGAGAATAAGAACATAATCAACGCTCGATAAAAGTTTCTTTCAATTTTCAACCTTAAAACCTCCCTCTTCAAATGGTCCACTAGAGATGTTAAACGCTTCATTTGAGCTTGTATTGAGTCGACATCCTCCAACTCGTCCATTAACGTAGGTGGAGATTGATTTCGGCCTTCAAGTAACTCCAATATCACCTCTGTCGCTCAATCAAAGAATTTCCTATCAACCCATTTGAAATATTGGCACTTCGAGCCTTCTCTATATTTGCCGCACCCATGGAATTTTCTTCCGGGATTCAACCGAGTCCAAGATGTTCTTCTCGAACTCGATAACCCACAATAATAGTAATACTCACCATTTAATTCGCTTTTAGAGGAATGTGAGCGGCTGCTGAAGCTTCTATCCTCCACATACAAGAGCGAGCAGATAACTTTGGGAGAAAATCGAAGTATGCACTCAAAATGGTCGAATTGAGAATTTAGGGTTTTCAACTTTCGGTTCTAGTCGAAATTGGGGATTTAGGGTTTCTTATTTGGGGGAAGACGGTAAACGGTGCCGTTTTGTTATTTGTATGCTGATTGTATTCTCCGGCGATACACGTCGGCATCAAAAATTAATTTAAAAAAAAAAAACTGCCACGTCGGATTTCCGGCCAACCAAATCGACGATGGCACCAAAGTGATTGTTTTTAAAAAAACTTTGGCACTTAAGTGATCCGACAGAAATTTCTGGCACCAAAGTGAGCGTCGTATACAACTTATGGCACCAATACTATACTTCTCCCGGGCAAGAAGGGAGGCCTGGCCTATGGTGATGCTAGGCTATTAAACATGATGGGTCCAATGAGGCATTGGAGAGAGATGCCATCCTTCATTTTCACCCGAACCAACATATCCACAGTGGGGTGGGTTACATTCTTTGATATAGTATAAAGCTAAGAAGTCTCTTCTTCTTCATTTATCTTACAACAAATTATCTATTTTCTGGCCCTCTTATCTCAAAAGCTCACTATCTTAGTAAATTATTAATCTTTTTCCTTATTATACTGATGAAATGCTTTTCTACATAGCATTTAAGACATTTGAGGAATATATAGAAATGCACTAAAAATTATACACAATAAAATATCTTTATATTTTTCTATAAATAGTTCATAGATAATTTTTATTTTTGTCAATAAAAATAATGATATTTCACTACCAATTTTAGAAGAAAAAAACATCTCACTTTATGCAATTTTTTATTTAATAAATTAATTTACTTCATAATTTATCCATAAATATGATTGACAATGTGGAAAAGAAATAGATTTCTTTGATATTTCTTGATATTTCTCTTTTTGACAAAACATATTAGTATGGAAGTAATATCTAACAATAAAAAATAAAAATAAAAACATAGTGCCTTTAATACATATGGAAAATTTGCTATAAACAAAAATTAAACATATGAAATTATTATTTATGGTAAATTAATCCTACATAGATGTAGAAATAAATTTAGGATCGTTAATTTAAATTGGAATTGAACAATAGAGGGCAATTTTCTCTTTTTGGTAAAATGGGTGGACTTAATCATATATTAGGTTCATTTATAATGATATGCCGTTTATATAAAAAAAAAATGTATATGATATGATGTAAACTTATCCAACTTTAATATTGTGATTCACCAAACAATGAACAGGATATAAAAAATTCCCAAGATTCCATATCTTATCCTATCCAATTATATTCCAATTAGAAATTCGGATGACCAAACATAGCACCACCCTGAAAAAAATACCTCATCAATTTAAGCTATACACATTGGGAAATTTTATTCTATCCAGTTGATTGTTAGCTAGACCATCCACATCCGATTCGCTTTAAGTATGCATCTACAAACTCGCAATTTTATTTCGAGTGGACATGTATAAACAATTTACAATTGTGAAACATTCGGTTTTTAACCTAAACAGCAGCATTCATTTGGGAAAGAAAACGAAGAGATCAAAAGCTAATCAGTGAAGGAAATGAATCTTGACTGGATCGATTGCAAAGTTCCATGATTAATCAAGTTGCTCATGAGGGTCTACAAATAGACATGGCTTGACATGTATAGGCAATTCACAATCGTGTAACATTCACATTTTTACCTAAACAGTAACATTCATTTGGGAAAGAAAAAGAAGAGAAAATGACTGACCAGATTATTAGCAAAGTTCCATGATTTATTACCATAATCTGGAGGATATATAATTAACGTGGCTTGCTCATGTTTCTCTACATTAGCCCAAAGCACACTACCAAGCCATCAATCCATCGTTGATACGCTTCGGCGACGATGGCTCCGTGGCTCGAGAGGCAAATCAAGGTCTACATCTTGATGGTATTTTTATGTGCAGGGGCTTGGACTTCGGCCGTGACGCCCGCGAATTCCACATTGGCCGACTTCGGGCAGTGGATGGCCCGCCACGGACGGAGTTACAAGGATAATCTCGAGAAGGCGAAGCGGTACGGGATCTTCCTAGAGACCTTGCGCTTCATCGAAGACTTCAACAGCAAAGCGGCTAATCAGAGCTACAAAGTGGGTCTGAACCAATTTTCGGATTTGACCACGGAAGAGTTTGTCCCGAGCTACACCGGATTTAGAGCAACGTCGAGGAGCCTGAATTCATCCGCGGCCACCACTTTCAAGTACAGTACGACTCAAGTCCCGGATAGTTTAAACTGGGTCGAGAAAGGAGTTGTCGGCAGCATAAAAAATCAGGGAGGATGCGGTAAGAGAGTAACAAAATCATACTATATTATTGTCCAACGGCACGTTATTTTCTGGTATTGTGATTTTTTTCTTTTTATTTCAAAGCAAGCGAAACAATATAATCCTCCGAGGTCCTTAACCCAATATTTTCTTGTCTTGTGGCTTTGTTTGCGTACAATTTTTTCATATGAAACAATGAATATTCTCTGTAGCCCTCGAAAACAATCAACAGATGTGCTACATAAGCTCAATAAAACATTTTTAACCACAATGATGTGTAATATATTATATATAGTGGATAAGAGACGATGGTTTTTTCACTACATTAACGGATTTCTCTATGGGTGGCTTGGAACTATGGGATTCAATGGATCTATTGGTAGAAAAATTATACTATTTCATAATTGGTTTAATTCAAACCGCATAATTGAATCCATAAAACTAAATCACGTTCCAATTCAAAATAGGTCATCTAAAGTAATTCGAACCACATAGTTGCATGCTGCCAATTTAATTACATTATTGCGGCACTAACCGCAAGTAGCGTGTGAGAAATATTTTGGCATAACTTTAATCCTAGTGACTCTGAATCATACACTATCAAGCTAATTCCGGTGTTTATTCCATCTGCATACATACACTAGCCATAACCACCGTTGCACTTCTCATTTTAATTCTTGAATAGGATCTTGTTGGGCATTCGCAGCGACCGCAACTGTGGAATCGATTCTAGCAATGAACAGCTTATTGACTGCTCCAAACTAAACTATGGATGCAAGTGGGGTTGGATGTACCTAGCCTACGAATACATTGCCCAAAACCATGGCATGACCTATGAAAGCAATTACCCTTACAATGGCGTCGAGGGCACTTGCGGCGAGCGAGCCGCCTCCATTGCTGTAGCACGATTAAAAGGGTATGAGAAGATCTCCATGAGTGAAGACCTGCTATTGTAGGCTGTGGCGAGGCAACCGGTCTCGGTCACCATCGAGGGTGCCAGCCCTGGATTCAAGCAGTACGGCGGGGGCGTCTTCAATGGCCCTTGTGGGGAGACCACTAACCACGCCGTCGCAATCGTCGGATACGGGAAGACCCCCGATGGTGTCGACTATTGGCTGCTCAAGAACTCGTGGGTCGAGACTTGGGGCAAGAAAGGATACATGAGAATGCTGCGGAACTCGGGCGTCCAAGGCGGTCTCTGTGGACTCCTTACGCAAGCTACTCTGACAGTTTCGGATTAATAGCACAATTCAATGGTGCTATTCAGCTTGCTTTCATAATAAAAGTTGATGATTAAAAGAAAAATAAATTTAATAAATGAATCAAACAAGAGTTGGTAACCCATAACCTAAGTAGCACTAATACCGGCACACAACACGCGACATGACACAACACGACATGCTGACGTGTCATTTCTCAAGAAATAAAGAATTCCGATGCGTTGGGATACGTTATATATTATTGTTGACACCTAATTTAGGATTATTATTATTTTATTTTTTATATAATAAAATGGAGGATAATAAATAAAATAAAACATTTCGGTTTGTGGAGGGAGATTTCAAAAGAAATAATGAATCGTTTTTTTTTGTTGAACACATATCTTCATTTCAAAATTTTAAAAAATTTCGATTGTGTGATTTTGGAGCCTTTTTACTGTTGGATGGTTGAGCAAATATTTGCAAATCTTCAACAACTTTGAGCACTTTCGCTATAAAATGTGAGGCTTCAGAACGGAGCGAATGGGGGCTTCTCTTCATCTTTCATCGGAAAAAAAATAGAAAATTGAAAGAGAAAAAAAAAGTGTGGGGGAGACTTCTCTTCGTGGAAGGAAAAAGTGAGAGAGAGAAAGGGGTCTTCTCTTCGTTTGGCCGAAAAAAGAAAACACAGAAGGAAAAAGTAAAAAGAGAGGAAAGGGATGAAGGGACGTGCGGCAGGATGAGAAAAGTCAAGATTTTGCAGAAAAGTAAAAGGTAGCAGAGAGGAAGAGACGTGGATCAGAAAAAAGAAAAGAAAACAAAAAAGGAAAAAAAAGGAAAAAAAAGAAAGGTGACTGTGCTTCTTCTCCGAGAGGTCTCTACCGACTCCCTGCCCTCGCCACTCGATGACCCCGACGATGCTTCTGGTCTGCTCCTCGTCCACTGCCTCCGCCGTCGCCGATCTGCAGCATCCGTGAAGCCCCACGCCAGAACCGTTCCTGCCCTGCTCGTCACCCATCGCAGCGCCGGCCCCTGCAACCGTCTTTGCCCGAGCCCTTCGCTCCCCTGACGACCGGTGCTGCTGCAACTCGCGATCCCACGACGCACCAGCATCACCGCCGCTCCCCGTTGAGACACCACCGGCCGCCCGCGCACCTCAACCCATGATCTGCATCTCAGCTCGCCGCCGGTGAAACCCCCCGCGACGCCGGACCCGCACCTGACGCAGTCCGCCGCTCATGTCCTCCCCTCACGACGCCGACATTGCGCCTCAGCCCGAGCCACCATTGCTGCGACCCGCGACCCTACTGTTCGCCGGTCATCGACGCCGCACCTCCCTGCTGCTGCTGCTACCGCTCAGTCCTCACTGAAGCTCCAACGCCGGCCCGCTCCGACACTGATCATCCTTCATCCGAATTTGTCCAGCAAGTTCAATACGGTTGGTACCATTGCGCCTCAGCCCGAGCCACCATTGCTGCGACCCGCGACCCTGCTGTTCGCCAGTCATCGACGCCGCACCTCCCTGCTGCTGCTGCTGCCGCTCAATCCTCACCGAAGCTCCAATGCTGGCCCGCTCCGACACTGATCATCCTTCATCCGAATTTGTCCAGCAAGTTCAATACGGTTGGTACCATTTTCCTTGTGCAGGTCACTTGAAGCTTGAGAAGGGTGAATTTGGAATGTTCCTTGCTGGTTTCCATCTTGGAGATAATTTTCCAAGCTAGGTAAAATTTTAGGTTAAATTCAATTATTATTTGGATTTTTTTAGCTTGTGGAATTGACTTGATTTGTTCTGTTTTTATCATTATCCAATTATGAAATTTGTCATACTAAGTCATAATAATCAAAAATATTGAGTCGCGAGACGTCGGCTTAGATTTTTGATTATTTTGACTTTCATGACAAATTCATGAATTGCTTTGCATCATTGATTCACATTAAAAAAATATGCCATTGATTTACATGGATAGATTTTTTTGACACATTATCATTATTTGTTCATTATATATCATGCATTATAGAACTTAGATTTTTAAGTCCATACATATCTCATGTTTAAAGCAATGCATTTTGTTTTGTTTTTTTTTTAGATTCATATAAGATTAGGTTAATTTTTCTTTAATAAAACAAAAAAGAGAATAAGAAATGTTATTTAGGTCATATAAATCACACCACATGTTGCACTCTAGTTAATGGGTCATAGATTAATGTTTTAATATTCCCATCATGTAGTTTTTTTTAATAAAAGGTCTAAGATTAACATTGCACCATTATGTCGCTTTCTTTAATAAGAATTATTGTCATTAAAAAAAAAAGAGAGAGAAAGAAAGAAAACGCAAAAGCCGTTTAGTTAGCTAATAAGTTAGTTCATAATTAATCTCATTTTATGTCATCATTGTTTAGTGTAGGTTGCATATATGTATAAAAAAAATCATTAAAAAATCATAAAAAGAACATGTATATAGATTTACCATGTCATTCATCACATATCACGTAGCACATGCATATTTAGGATTATATAAATTAGATTGCATACATATAGTGATAAGTTTAAGTCATATCATATGAATTGCATCTCACATGTCATTAAAATAAATCCATGCATATTAAATTTAGATTAAGATTGCATATAATTAACATTTTTTTAAAAAGAAAAAAGAAAAATTAAGTGTCTTGTCGTTTAGAAATCATGTTTAGGGCATGCATTTTTATTAGCAATTTTCATTGAATGTTATTTTATTGATTGTGCACCCGCATGACCACCATGTGCATGTTAGTAGTTTAGGTTAAAATTAATTAACATTGTCTGCTAAATATTTTTGAAACTAAAATAAAAGGTATCGAAAGGGCGTTAGACTAATCTAGCGTAATCATGTCCCCGGACTTATTGAATCTCTGGTTCGTAAAAATAAAGTATTCTCTCATACTTTATTTGGGTTTCTAATCAACCCTAATTGATTAATGGCAGCTCCAAATTGAATAGAATTGCATGTTTAAATAGATTAATTTCTATCAAGTCACGATTGGTAGGACTTGGAAGGGTCCGTGCCAAGTCTTCGGACTTAGTAATCCATTAACCTAAACTTTATGATTGCCCTAAAAATTTAAGTCGCAACAATTATATGTATATTTTATATATAAATAAATTATTATTAATCTTATTCAAATTCACAAATAAATAGATAATAATAAAATTCTAAAATAAATTTACATTGAAAACATTAATTCACCATTTATTAATATCATTCATTGTTTCAATTTAACAAATTCATCTCCATTTTAATAAATCCATAAAATATGGAAAAAAAAAGGTAATTCACATTCTAAACTTGCATATCAGACGTGTCAAAAGAAAAAAGAAAAAACTTGAGGGTAAATTGTATATCATGGAAAGTGAAAGTAAAAAATGATGAGAAGAAAATATTAGGTTTTTCTTCTTTCCTAATTTGTTATTTTTATTATTGATTTTTATTTTTTCACATATATATTTTGATCTTTTATTTATTAAAAAATTTAAATTAGCCTCATATGTCAGAATCGTGTATCGAAAACTCGCATGTCAAAATTCCGACTCAAGTGTCAAAGAGTGTCGAAAAAATTGATTAGGTGTCGAATTTTCCGACATGTGTTGACCGAGTGTCAAAGAGTATCCAAGAGTGTCGGACACATGTCAAAGTGTCCGACATGACACGAAAGCTTCCTGAAAGTATTGGTGCTTCCTAACCCATAACTAATGGCCAAAAAGGGAAAATTTTGGTAATCAACTTTAAATCAAGTCGGTGATTTTTAGGGAAAAAAAAACTGGTAAATTGAATGTGTTGTCACGAAACACGTGCAAAAGTTGATAAAAGGAAAAGAAAAGTTGGAAAATTAAGTAAAGCTCGAATTGGAGTTGGTAAACTAGTACAGTTATAGAAGAAATTTTAATGAATCGTACCAAATTAGATTTGTAACATTTAGAAAGCGTTAGTAAGGGGTTGCTAATCAAGGCAAATAAAGTTGACAACTCAATACAAAGTGGGCCGGGCCGTGAGGGGGGAGCTAGGGCCAGATTGGCCCGAGCCCGCGCTAGTGGAAGGAGAAGAAGGAGGGGTACTGGGCGCAAAGGCCCAGCCCAGGTGGGCCCCCCATTTTTTAAATATAATTAATTTATCCGGGGATGTGGTAAAATAATAGAAATAAAACTTAGTAAAAGCAAATAAAAACTAAGACCTAGGTAATGCAAAAGTCATTTTTGTTAGGGCCAAACTAATCCCTAATTTTTTTATGTAATTTTTATCATAAATTTCTAGCCAAAATTTAATTGTCAACATCACTCGATCTTTTTGGTCCTTTCAAGCATATTAGCAATTTCAATTCTATTAAGCTGTTCATCTTCATGGCCCTTTCAAGCTTTACCAAACATCCTCATCTAGGCTTGTTCACCATTATCAAGTCCATCCAACTATTCACTTGATCTATGTACCTCCAAGCCATCACAAATATCCCCATTCTTCTCAGCTCGTTCACCCTCAATCAGGGATCTTCCAAAAGTTCAACTTATCTAAAGATCTTCCAGCTCGTAGACATCTTTATTGCCCAAAAGATACCTTATTCACCTCAAATATCAGCAAAGCACTTAAGACAATGGCAACGCACTCCTAATGTTAAAATCTGGTGCTATTTATGACAACATTTGCGTTTCAACCTAGCATAAATCACTTAATACCACTCAACCAATACACACATTAGTAGCCTTTGATTATCTTTGTCATCTTTAGAACAACATAGGGATTTTCCCAACAATTGTGGCCAAATTAATTTTCTAAAACGGTTTTAAAGTTAATGAGCCAAATTAAATGTGATATGGGACTAGTAATAAAAGCCATTGAGAGATAGGATCAAAAAATGATGGATGCTATGATTAATCAAATAGTCACGCATGAGAACGATTGATAACACAATTGTCGTGGTAAGCTCTCTCAAATTTCTTTCTTTTGTTTGACACAAGTTGGTGGTATGTCTAAATTAAAGGCCCGACATTTATGGGGCTAGAACTAAAGAACATTAGAACTGGAGTACGTCAGAACTTGCGTCACAAGGAGATCAAACGCTCGTAGTTAGGATCTAAAGAATGTCAAAACCAATACTACAAAGATATTAGGCGTTTGCAATGTGGATCCGAGCACATTTGAAGAACGTCAGAATCAACGTTGTAAGGACATCAACTGTTCATAGACAGAATCTGAAGAACATAACCAAACTTTTTGCACAAGCATCAAGGTAATGTGATTAGCCTCCTTATGATTCCTACATTCTTTTATTAAAATGTGCGAACAATATTTTGGAAGTACGTGTATGGACATTTTTAATTTCGCTACAAATCATTTTGGTTCAAATTTACCTTACTTACCAAAACAAATCCCAATAGCAGCTGCTAGCACCTGGCAAAGCAATGGCACGATTATGACAGATGGCGGCTGATCATATCCGAGAAAGGACACAATAGGACTTTGTTGAGGCCGATCTTTTTGTTTTGGAACCTATTGAAGCTTTTATAGCATTTAATGCTGGAACTTGAAACAAAGAAGACACTCAAGAGCTCATACGAAAAAATGTTCTCATCTCTTCAAATGGGAGAATTCGTTTTCCTCATTATTTGAAGGGTATCTTTGACCTAAAATAGTTTCCTTTTGATTACTCATTTTTGGCCTCCGAAAAATCCGGAGGCTTTTATTGGGACGGTCAACTATTATCCAAAAGTGCTAATGCACGAAGAGCTACTCTTCAAAATGCAAAGGTTAGAGTTCTTGGATCTCACGTTCAATTACGTGTGTGAAGAATGGAGTGTTTGGTTCAACTTTAAAAATGGACTTTGATACTTTAAAAATCCTTAACCAATTGCTAGGGTGTTTGGCAAAAAAAAAAAAAAAATTGGACCAATTTAAACAAATGCCAACATTGGCAAAACTAAAAGCCTAAGAGCAGGTGACCTTTTAGCATTTTCGAAAGGCAAATTCCAGGATTTAAGGACTTTTCCTCTTCCCATCTTGTACTCACTAGCTTTCTCAAATTCCATCTTTGCCCTTGAGGGCCAAATTTGAGTGATGTGACATTGGCGGAGGAGTTTAAGGACACTTTGATTTGTTGGGAATTCAAGGAGGACGTCATGGACGTTGGCCGAGGGTCAAGCAACGCCAGCCGATGCCTCGCGCATCTACATCTAAAGCCACTTTGAGCCCTACTCGAGCACGGCCGAGTTTGAGATGGAGAGATCTTGAGACGTAAAGGCGGGGTTTGAGAGGGCAACGGTATGGTAGGCTGATGGTGGGAACAGTTGGGCTATCCTTGGTGGGGTGGCCCGAGATCGCCAGCTCTAATGATTCACAGTTGGATTGTTGGGTGCTCAAGATTTTCTCTCTTTAAAAAATGTTATTTGTATTTGATAAAATCCTTTTACCCTAAAGTCTTTACATTTCCACAAAGAATCCAAACGCGGAACAACACAAGGCTCCCTTTGCTTACTACAGCTCTAATCATGTCTTACCTTGCAAATGTGGAATGGTTTCCTACATTTTGAAAGCATAATTTATATTGTCAATATTTCTCTTTCGGGAGAAAATTTGACATCACTACGCGAATAATAACGTGACTTCATGTGTCGGGTCTACTGGTGTGGATCTTGAAAACATCATGCATTCATGATGCAACACATGTATGGATGATATGGCAGAGGATGTATATAACATGATATGTGTTATGATGTTGTATTGTAATGACACAAATAACTGCAGATGACATGGCAAAGATGCATGACGACAGGTCTTTAAGGGCATATGCATCATCATTAGCACTAGGACAAGAACAAAAGCATGATATCGTGGCATGATGATATGGCAAAAATGCAAGATGGCATGGCGTGTGCTGTGACCTGATGCCATCAACTATATACATACATATATATATATATATATATATATATATATATATGTATTATGTATACATATATATACATATATTATGTATACATGATTCTGAAAATTAAGTTGTTTTTACATATATGGCGTTTCGAGATTTTAGAATATTTTTATGAAAGGACTTTTCCAAAAATGACAAGTATTAGGTTTCGGTTCACATAACCAAGTTAGACTTTCCAGGGCCTTTGGCTATCTATCCTCATCCACACTAGAGAGCTGCCGACTTTTTGAGTATTGATATCATTGGTATTACAAGCCAAGCATAGTCCGTTATTACGCCGGGATTCTTTAATGTGAAACTAAAATGAGCATGAAATTGATTTTTTATTCATTATTCGCGGGGATTATGAAATGAATTTCTAACCCTTCAATTCGGCATTATGCTGGCTAATATGGCAAACTTCTAGAATTCAAATTCAATTTAATTTGGATGATTTAGGAGCATGGCGAATCCAAATATCCAGTATAAAATTTTGGTGGTTTAGGAATTTAATTAGATAATGAATTTGGAATTATGACATTAAGATGGTCTAGGAATTTAGTTAGAGAATGAAGAGGAGAGTCTAACTCAATTTATGATAGTGAAAATATGTCAAGATCACGAGTCTCGTGATTATCCATCTTTTTGGCACCTTCCTCAAGAAAGCATATTTATTATTTAAAGTATTTGTACAATTCTACGTATCAATGTCTCTACAATGTAATGGATTTTAAATTATCTGCACTTCCGAATACAAAATCAAGCTCTGCAAGCAAAGGAATTTACAGAAACTTATAAATCGAAAGTGGAAACCACTCCAAACAAAGAAGTGTTTACTCAAATTCTCGGATAGGATTTCCTTTTCCTAATGAGTAGAGCTTATAAGGCATCTCCTCTCCTAATGTCTGCGCCATCCTTTTTATGGAGAAGAGCTTTAGTTTGAGGGTATCTCATGATGAATGATCTTGACTTAGTAAATTATACCTTCTAAAAGAAAAGGCGCTCATTCCTTGCTATCTCAAGATTTATCAGCTTTGAGTAGTGTTTGTCCATTAGTAGGTTGCTTCTAAGGTCCCAATAATTTAGTTTAGATGGCAATGGGGGAGGAATCCTTCCAAAAGAAAAGAGAGAAGAATTCCAGAGGCTAAGGAGAACCCACAAGCCGCATTATCGTTGCCGTTGTCAATCATGACATGAAGACCAATGTGTGAACTTTGCTTTTCGATTGATGGAACCCAACAACGAACAGTGAGAATTGCCCCCACAATTGGTGCATTTTGGAGGAACCCCACATGCCCTTTTTTGAGGGCTGCTCGAAGATTACAAATCATAACGAATTTGGACCCACCATGCGTCATCAAAGGGTCATCGAGCACTAAGCTAATGATAAGCCTTATACGGGAAGACAGCATTCGTTCGAGTAGGCGTTACGCAAGGGCTTGAGTAAAAGCCCTTGTTTGGGGGGGAGCCAATTCATTATTGAATATCATAAGCGGGAATCAGCATACGGAAAATGCAAAGGAGTACGAATTATCCACTCAAACAGGTGTTCCCAGTTACCCATATGTGGAAATTGAAGAATAAAATATTTCTTTGTGAAAATGAGAGTTTGGCTTGGCAATAGTTCCGCGGATCGTCCATGTGGCATGAAAGGCAGAATCATGCCTCACTTAGTCTATCACCTTCATTTCAGATATGGTTACGGTACAGCCGACATTTTCTTGAAAAACTACCGAAAAGTCATAAATTTATTTTACAGTAGCTAATTTAATCATAAATTTTTTACGTATGTCAATTTATCCCGAATCTTTTGACAATTTACCAATATAATATTTTTAACCAATTTTGATTAGGAATCACTGACATCAACGAAGGCCATCCTACATGATAAAGTCAGTGCAGACATAAACAACTTTTGTAATTTTTTTTATTTTCTTTTATTATCTTTCTTGTTTTCTTTTCTTTCGTATTTTTTTTTTCCAATTATGGGCTGGCAAGGTCATTAGCTAAATTGGTATAACTAAAACATTTAGAATTGCATTAATCACCATATAATAGGTTCAATACTTTTTCGGTAATTTTTCCGATTTTCTTGTTAAAAAGTTTATCCTATGTTACTTGTTAAATAAGGGATGTGAGGCAAGAGAGAAATTCCGTATTCTTCACACCCCATTTAACCTCTCATTTGGTACGTAGTTCCTTCTTCAATTCGTTCTCGGCTTCTTTTATTTTGCAACTGCAGGAGAATTGTCGCGCCATTCTTCATTTCGACCTGGGAGATTCCAAAGTACACGCATGGCCCCCTGGATACACGAGATTGCAACGGGACTTATATCGTGCATCGTGTGGAGCAGAAAAGTCATGAAGAACAGTCACAAAGTTTCCTGAACGGTATCTTCAGCGATGAATCTAAGTAAGACAGTGTACCAACCACGAGGACAAAACAAATCCTCCATAAAGAGGGAGGGCCTCTGGTTCTTGTCCTGGGGACCATATGGAGCTGATGGCCAAGGCAAAGAAGCCATTAAGGACTTAGCCTTCTCGCTCTGGGTACACTGTCTCAATCTCCGGTGCAATCATTCCATTAATGAAGTCCATATAAGACCAAGTCGAGCAACGTTATCCCTTAGCTGGAAGAGAAAGAACGACAGGAGAGATGATCAGAGTCCAGAGACGTGTTAAAAGTTTCAGAGGAAAAGATGGAAGACAAGTAGGTGAAATTGTGATTTTTCGTAGACGGCTAAACCTGAAATGTTCGGTACTAGGAACAGGGGCTTCAACCATCCATAATTAATTATCTAGGACAAATCTGACTTTGATGTCTTCATGAAAAATATACTTTAGGGTCTTGACTACCACATATTTAAATTTCATAATTTTTTAAGGTCCTTAGAGTATTTTTAATCGGAAATATTTCAAAAACCGAGTAATCTGATGCGTTCGCATTTAGTCAGCTTCAATGCATGGGTCATATCTTTTTGTATGAAGCTCTTTCAGCAAAGTGTTCTTCATGAAGTATCTTTCTATATGTCTTCTCTGCAACATATTCAAATTTAATATTTTTTGATGTTCAATTGCCTATTTAACCAAAAATGTTTCAAAAACTGTGCAAGCTGTATTGATAGAATAGAAATGCTGTGATGCGTGATCTATATCAAATTGTATGAGGATCTTTTGGTACAGTGTCCTTCATGAAATATCTGCCATTATGTCTTGACTATCACATGTTCGAATGTAATAATTTTTAAAGACCATTTGGGTATTTAATGGAAATATTTTCTAAAACTGTGCAAGCTAGATTGTGCGAATTTCAAATGTTGAAATTTATGATTGTTCTGTTTCGGATGAGCCCTACTAATTATATTGGTTGAGGTGATTGAATCTTGCTGAGCATATGATGATATTTGGCATTGCATAGAGAATCAAATGCTGAATTTGACTTTGTTGTCATTACATCATGTGCCATGTTGATTGTGAGACATAAATTGGTGAGTATGAATTATGATGAATGAGGAAACTGTTGGAGGTGGGTCGATAATGCCCTGGGAGTATCAGGATGCCCGGGATGGGGGGTGCCGGATGCCCGGTTGTATTGTGATACATGCCCGGATGTCCTTGGGAGTTTCGAGATGCCCGGAATGGTTGAGTGCCGGAAGCCTCGGAGGTTTGTGCCCGGAGAATGCCTCATGATGCCAGTTGGGATGTGAGATGCCCGGAATGTGGGGGTGCCGGATGCCCGGTAGTGTGTGCCGGAGGTTTCTCGCGATGCCAGATTGGGGTGCAAGTGATAAAAATGTGGGATGCAATTACTGGTCCCGGGAAAGAAAGATGTGGTGATCAAATTGAAAGATAAAAGTGGAAATTGAATCATGCACATATGATATGATGACATATGCATGGCTATATGATATGATGATGATGAGTGCATGGTTGTATGTGCACCTATGGTATGATGGTATATGTATGATATGATGATGATGAGTGCATGGTTGTATGTACACCTATGGCATGATGGTATATGTATGACATGATGATGATGAGTGCATGGTTCTGCGTGCACCTATGGCATGGTATATGTATGACATGATGGTGATGAGTACATGAGGAGCTATGTACATATGGTATGATGACATATGCATGGCCGCAAGGTAAGTTATGCTTGGATGCATGAATGACATGTACTATGCTATGAATGTTATGATTGTATTGTGTGATGCATTGAGTGGTTTATTAGATTTTTTATCTGCTGAGTAGCTGTACTCACCCCTTCGGGGACCAACATTTTAGATTAGAAAGATGCCGCTCCCTACTATCACGCGAGGTACCTTCTATGGCCTCCCATCTGACGTGGAGGTAGAGTGTTCGGAGACCGACTGCTTTACTATCCCTAGTCTGACGTTTGTGTGAGTTCGAGTGCTGGTCATGTACGATATGGGCTTACCTGGGGGCCAGTCATACAGGAGTTTTTGTCGGTCCACGTCCGCCGAGATGGAGTGTTTAAGGGGATGTTGCAACCACCATCCCCCGACGCGCCAGGATGGGTGTGATGGCCGCGTGAGGGGTAGAGAGCTGACGTTTCTTTTTGGGGGCTAGCCGATACTGATAGATGGAGGATGACACGTGATCGTTATAGGGGTCGAGATATCCTTTTGGGATGTGGCCAAGTGTAGTTAAAAATCTTGGCTTTCTTTTGTTATATCGACTCGAGAAAATCCACATGAAAATATGTAAATAAAAGTAGCTCGGCTTTATCTTTTCCTATGTTGCTTAGTGGTGTGCATTGTATCATGATTGTTGGAGGGAGAGATTATGATATTCAATTATGCTTCTGCTAATAAGTTGCGCTGGGACCATTTTCAAAAAAAATAAAAATAAAAATGCCTATGAAGTACAACACTTCTACTAAGAGATGTACTAGTGTTTATTAGGTGGAGAGATAAGTAACTGTGGCATCCTTAGGTGTTTTGGGGTGCCACGGTTGCCCTTTTTGGTATCGGAGCAATGATTATAGATTGGAGTGATAAGGAGCCTCATTCGGAAATTGAGGAACATGATGACAATGCACACCATAGGATATTGACTAGAATAGTTGGGTAACTTTGAATAACGGGTGATGGGTATTCACTCGTAGATCGCTAGTAGTTATTATGAATTGCTTTTAGGTACCCGTAACATGGTTATGTTACTTATTTTCCTTAGTGCTGTTGTTTTTAATGAAGACATTGAGTCATAGATATTTCCTTAGACAAATGCTTGGAAACTGCAGGAAAATCATGGTACGATATGGAAGTCATCATCCGTCTAGGGCTGAAGCCTCTGCTGCAAAGGCTGAACCCTGGATGGAAGATATCCTGCAGGCATTGGCCAATATAGGAAATCTGATGGAAAGACAAGCGCAGAAATAACCCGGAGCAAAACGCTATACTCAAGGACTGGTGGAGCAATTTCTAAAGCTGAAACCACCTAAATTCAGTGGAATGGGAAGTCCTGAGGAGGCGGAGCATTGGATTGATGGAATGGAAAGAATTTTCCGGTTGTTGGACTGCAATGATGTTGAGAAAATAACTTTGGCAGAGTACTAGCTAGAGGGAAATGCAAAGTTTTGATGGAAAGCTTCGAATGACATAATCTTTCCACTAGGTACTGATGTTAATTGAGGAGAGTTTGTGAGAGCTTTTATAGAAAGCATTTTTCTGACTGTGCTAAGGACAAGAAAATTTCAGAATTTGTTCAGTTAGAACAAAAGGAGCTGACAATAGACCAATATGAGGCTAGATTTTCTGAATCATCTAGATATGCTCCTAGGCTGATTGAGGATCAGGAAGAAAAGACTAAGAGATTTCTGAAAGGGTTGAGAACTAATATCAGGAAACAACTAGTGCCTTTGAACATAAGGGATTACCATGAGATTTATGAAAGGGCACAATTAGTGGAGCAGGAGTAGATGAGAGAACGATCAAAGTTTAAGAAACAGCTGAACTTTAATGATGTGAGAAGGGTTAAGAGACCCTATCCTGGTCAAGGTCAGACTTGGAATGTGAAGAAAAAGAGCAATTTTGGAAATTTTGAGGGAGCAAGAAATGGCCTGAATATAAGGAAAGCACCCTATCAGCCTGATGTTTGTCAAAGGTGTAATGGGCAACATGGCCCAGGACCTTGCAATGGACGACTGAGATGTTTTGGTTGTGGACAAGTGGGCCACCTTACGAGAAGTTGCCCACAAGAAAGGTCACAAATGAGTGTTGGCTCGGTGCGACAGGGATAACAAAGTGCTGTTAGATCAAACTTACCAATGAATCCTCAAAGGCCACCAACACAAGGAAGCGTGTATGCGGTCACCCAAGAGGAAGCGGAAGCTTCCAAAAACGTTATCTCAGATACGATCCTTATAAATGGTAAAAAGGCATATGCATTGTTCAATATGGGTGCTACGGATACGTTTGTGTCTGAAAGATATAGGCATTTGAGTAAAATAGAAGTTACACCCATTGAGACGCCTCTTTGTGTTTCCACGCCTTTAAAGAATATGGTATTGTCTACGCTAGTGTGTGAAAATTGTAAAATATCAATGGGAGGAAAAGATATGGAAATAGACTTGTTCGTAATGGCTATGTATGATTTTGATGTTATTATAAGAATGGATTGACTTCGTAAGTATCGGGCCAAAATGGATTGTTATAGAAAAGTTATCCAATTTGTCTTACCTAATCAGTCTAGTTGTGAATTTTTGGGAGGTCAGACTAATCTACCTATAGCACTTATCTCAGGAATTATCTCAGGAATAGAAGCTCGTGCGTTACTTGACAAGGGATGTCAAGGGTACCTGGCTATGGTTAGAGATTATACTAGGGAAGAGCCTAAACTTGAAGAAGTTCGAGTGGTTAATGAATTTTAAGATGTATTTCCCAAGAAGTTGCCTGGATTACCACCAGAGCGGGAAGTTGAGTTTGAAATTGAATTAATGTCTGGAATAGGACCAATATCTAAAGCCCCGTATAGGATGGCCTTAGTCGAGTTAAAGGAATTAAAGGTACAACTACAAGAGTTGCTTGACGGATGGCCTTAGTCGAGTTAAAGGAATTAAAGGTACAACTACAAGAGTTGCTTGACAAAGAATTCATTAGGCCAAGTGCTTCACCTTGGGGTGCACCAGTTTTGTTTGTGAAAAAGAAAGATGGGTCAATGCGCTTGTGCATTGACTATAGGCAACTGAATCAAATAACCATTAAAAATAAATATCCTTTGCCTAGAATTGATGACCTATTTGATCAACTCCAAGGAAGTTCGGTCTTCTCTAAGATTGACTTAAAGTCGGGATACCATCAGCTAAGAATTAAGAAAGAGGATATTCCTAAGACTCCATTTAGGATTCGTTATGGACATTATGAGTTCCTGGTGATGCCATTTGGATTGACAAATGCACCGGCTGCATTTATGGATCTAATGAATAGGGTATTTAAGTCTTATTTAGACCAGTTTGTGATTATTTTTATTAATGATATTCTGATATATTCAAGAGGGCCTAAAGAGCATGAATAGCATTTGAGAATAGTTTTGCAAACCTTGAGAGATCATAAGCTGTATGCCAAATTTAGCAAGTGTGAATTCTGGCTAGACCAGATAATAGTTTTAGGGCATGTGGTATTAGGAGAAGGAATTGCAGTAGACCTGGCAAAAGTTGAAATGGTAACAAATTGGCCGAGACCGACGACACCTACTGAAATACGGAGTTTCTTAGGATTGGCTGGCTACTATAGAAGGTTTATTAAAGGATTTTCACGATTGGCGGGTCCTTTAACAAAATTGACTTGAAAGAACGTAAAGTTTGAATGGAATGGGGAATGTGAAAGGAATTTTCAGGAGCTTAAAAGAAAATTGACCTTGGCTCCAATCTTGACTATACCGACAAGATCGGATGGTTTTACAATGTATTGTGATGCATCTCACAAAGGACTGGGATGTGTTTTGATGCAACATGGCAAGGTCATAGCCTATTACCAAATAAAAAATGTAGCAAACCATCACCAAATAAAAAATGCAGCAAAAAAGTACTAAAAGCTTTCAATGTAGCAAACTATTACCAAATAAAAAATGTATCAAACCATTATATTTGAAGCAAAAACTAACCAAAAAAAAACAATGACAATACACAACTAGACAACAAAAATTTTAAGTGCTCACAATTAATGCATTCCAAGTCCAACCTTGCATTTCTACCCATAGATTACAACAACAAAACCTTCTGCTCCATACAAAAATTGCAGCAAACCAAAAACACATTTTACTTATAAATAATCTAATACAAGTGCATATTCCACGTCTTCGACTATGGTAGACATACAAATTTCTTCTCATTACTCACTTTACATTTGAATAAACTACCCATGAGAATAAGAATATAACAAACGCTCGATAAAATTTTCCTTCAATTTTCAGCCTTAAAACCTCCCTCTTCAAATGGTCCACAAGAGATGTTAAACCCTTCATTTGAGCTTGCATTGAGTCGACATCCTCCAACTCGTCTGTTAACATAGGTGGAGGTTGATTTTGGCCTTCAAGTAACTCCAATATCACCTTTATCGCTCGATCAGAGAATTTCTTATCAACCCATTTGAAATATTGGCACTTCAAGCATTCTCTATATCTGTCGTATTCATGGAATCTTCTCCCGGGATTCAACCGAGTCCAGATGTTCTTCTTGGACTCAATAACCCACAATAATAGTAACACTCACCATATAATTCGTTTTCTTATAGGAATGTGAGCCGTTGCTGAAACTTCTATCCTCCATTTGCAAGAGTGAGCGAATAACTTTGGGAGAAAATTGAAGTATGCACTTGAAATGGTTGAATTGGGAATTTAGGATTTTCAACTTCTGGTTCTAGTCGATATTGGGGATTTAGGGTTTCTTATTTAGGGGAAAACTGGTAAACGGTGTCGTTTTGTTTTTTGTATGCTGATTGTATTTTCCGACGATCCACGTTGGCGTAAAAAAAAAATTGCAATGTCGAATTTCCGGCCAACCAAATTGTCGATGGCACCAAAGTGATCGTTTTTCAAAATATTTGGCACTTAAGTGATCCGACAGAAACTTTTGGCACCAAAGTGAGCGCCGTACACAATTTATGACACCAATAGTGTACTTCTCCCGAGCAAGAAGGGAGGCCTGGCCTATGCTGATGCTAGGCTATTAAACATGGCAGGTCCAATGAGGCATTGGAGAGAGATGCCGTCCTCCATTTTCACCCGAACCAACACCTCCACAGTGGAGTGGGTTACATTCTTTGATATAGTAAAAAACTAAGAAGTCTCTTCTTCATCATTTATCTTATAACAAATTATCTACTTTTTAGCCCTCTTATCTCAAAAGCTCACTTTCTTGGTAAAATTGTATATAAATTACATTTCTAAAATATATCTCAAATTATTAATCTTTTTCCTTATTATACTGATGAAATGCTTTTATACATGGCATTTAAGACATTGGAGGAATATATAGAAATACACTTAAAATTATACACAATGAGGTATCTTGATATTTTTCTAAAATAGTTCATAGATGATTTTAATTTTTGTCAATAAAAAATAATGATATTACACTACCAATTTCAGAAGAAAAAAAATCTTACTTTATGCAATTTTTTATTTAATAAATTAATTTACTTAACAATTTATCCATAAATACGATTGACAATGTGGAAAAGAAATAGATTTCTTTGATATTTCTGGATATTTCTCTTTTTGACATAACATATTAGTATGGAAGTAATATCTAACAATAAATAATAATAATAAAAAAGCATAGTGCCTTTAATACATATGGAAAATTTGCTATAAACAAAAATTAAACATATGAAATTATTGTTTATGGTAAATTAATCTTACATAGATGTAGAAATAAATTTAGGATCATTAATTTAAATTGGAATTGAATAATAGACGGCAATTTTCTCTTTTTGGTAAAATGGGTGGACTTAATCATATATTAGGTTCATTTATAATGATATGATGTTTATATATTAAAAAAAAAATGTACATGATATGATGTAAACATATCCAACTTTAATATTGTGATTCACCAAACAATGAACATGATATAAAAAAATCCCAGGATTCCATATCTTATCCTATCTAATCATATTCCAATTAGAAATATGGATGACCAAACATAGCCATAAGGATTGGAAATAGCACCACCCTAAAAAAAATACCCCGTCAATTTAAGCTATACACACTAAAATTTGATTCTATCCAATTGATTGTTAGCTAGACCATCCCCATCCGATTCACTTTAAGTATGCATCTACAAACCCGCAATTTTATTTCGAGTGGACATGTATAAACAATTTATAATTGCGAAACATTCAGTTTTTAACCTAAACAGCAGCATTCATTTGGGAAAGAAATCGAAGATGTCAAAAGCTAATCAGGGAAGGAAATGAATCTTGACTGGATCGATTGCAAAGTTCCATGATTAATCAAGTTGCTCATGAGGGTCTACAAATAGACATGGCTTGACATGTATAGACAATTCACAATCGTGTAACATTCACTTTTTCACCTAAACAGTAGCATTCATTTGGGAAAGAAAACGAAGAGGTCGAAAGCTAATCGATGAGAAAATGACTGACCGGATTATTAGCAAAGTTCCATGACTTATTACCATGATCTTGAGGATCTATAATTAACGTGGCCTGCTCATGTTTCTCTACATTGGCCCATAGCACACTACCAATCCATCAATCCATCGTTGATACGATTCGGCATTCGACAATGGCTCCAAGGCCCGAGAGGCAAATCAAGGTCTACATCTTGATGGTATGGTTATGTGCAGCGGCTTGGACTTCGGCCGTGACGCCCCCGAATTCCACATTGGCCGAGTTCGAGCAGTGGATGGCCCGCCACGGACGGATTTACAAGGATAATCTCGAGAAGGCGAAGCAGTACGGGATCTTCCTAGAGACCTTGCGCTTCATCGAAGACTTCAACAGCAAAGCGGCTAGTCAGAACTACAAAGTGAGTCTGAACCAATTTTCGGATTTGACCACGGAAGAGTTTGTCCCGAGATACACCGGGTTTAGAGCAACGTCGAGGAGCCTGAATTCATCCGCGGCCACCACTTTCAAGTACAGTACGACTCAAGTCCCGGATAGTTTAAACTGGGTCGAGAAAGGAGTTGTTGGCAGCATAAAAGATCAGGGAGAATGCGATAAGAGAGTAACAAAATCATACTATATTATTGTCCAAAGGCACGTTATTTTCTGGTCATGTGATTTTTTCTTTTTATTTCAAAGCAAGCGAAACAATATAATCCTCCGAGGTCCTTAACCCAATATTTTCTTGTCTTGTGGCTTTGTTTGCGTACAATTTTTTCATATGAAACAACGAATATTCTCTGTAGCCCTCGAAAACAATCAACAGATGTGCTACCTAAGCTCAATAAAACAATTTTAACAACAATGATGTGTAATATATTATATATAGTGGATAAGAGACAATGGTTTTTTCACTACGTTAACGCATTTCTCTCTCGGTGGCTCGGGACTATGGGATTCAATGGATCTATTGGTAGACAAATTATACTATTTCATAATTGGTTTAATTCAAACCGCATAATTGGATGCATAAAACTAAATCATGTTCCAATTCAAAATAGGTCATCTAAAGTAATTTGAACCACATAGTTGCATGCTGCCAATTTAATTACATTATTGCGGCACTAACTACGAGTAGCATGTGAGAAACTTCAATCCTAGTGACTCCAAATCATACACTATTAAGCTAATTCCGGTGTTTATTCCATCTGCATACATACACTAGCCATAACCACCGTTGCGCTTCTCATTTTAATTCTTGAATAGGATCTTGCTGGGCATTTGCAGCGACTGCAGCTGTGGAATCGATGCTAGCGATGAAGTCTGGTAAACTAGTCGACTTGTCCGAGCAACAGCTTATTGACTACTCCAAACGAAACCACGGATGCGGGTGGGGTTGGATGTACCTAGCCTACGAATACATTGCCCAAAACCATGGCATGACCTATGAAAGCGATTACCCTTACAGTGGCTTCCAAGGCACTTGCAACGAGCGAGCCGCCTCCATTGTGATATAGCTAGTATAAGCACCTAGAGGGGGGTGAATAGGTGTAAAAATAATTTCTCGAGATATGAAAGCAATACTAGACAAGCTCTCCTTTAGTTAACAAATCGAACTATGATCAAAGTAAAGCAGAGAGTAGGGAAAAGAAAATTGAACACAAGGTTTATAGTAGTTCGACTTTATTCCAAGCTTACGTCCACTCTTCTGCACTGACAGCCGATCGGCTGGATTTCACTATGAACAAAAGAGATGTTACAGCACTGCTTTCCCTTGATTCCACAGTGTAGATATTCTACCACACTTTGGTATCTCAAAATATAGACTCTCTTTTGCGTACAAGATTTCGCTCAGTAAATGAATTGAGTAAGAATCAAAGAGCTTCAGACTTTGGAATTCTTCTATCGTGCACCCCTTCGAACAACTGGAACGTCTTCCTTTTATACTCCTTTGTGCCATCATACCCGTTGGCACTTACCAAAGGAATTCTTCCAATCCTCCCGTTGGATAGAATCAATTAGGAAGATTATTCGAGCTATTAAAAGAACATGTCGATAGCCCATCAATCATGCTCGCCCATACAATCAGGATCTTGGTTTCCATAAGTAGAACCTTCCAAGAATACTTCGCCAATCATCGGATCTTTAATCATTCTTGATTTGAATAAAGGAATCTGTTATGTCATATCCAGCCAAGAGATTTTCTCCAGTCGATAAGGCCAAATCCTTAATGAAGCAGTTCTGGATAGCCTTTCTTCAACAGATTAGAAACTATCAATGAGAATAGACTTTGAGTCTTGAGTATAGCAGTCCGGAGGTCTTCAGACTTTAATAGTAGAGTCTGCAAAACTTCAGACTAGACTGATAGAAACGTTTTATCAGCTTCAAAATATTCCAGAAAGATTTCTCCAACACATTTCTGTAGCACAGTTAAAAGGGTATGAGAACATCCCCGTGAGTGAAGACCTGCTATTACAGGCTGTGGCGAGGCAACCGGTCTCAATCGCCATCGAGGGTTTCAACCCTGGATTCAAGCAATACAGCGGGGGCGTCTTCAATGGCCCTTGTGGGGAGACCACTATCCACGCCGTCGCAATCGTCGGATACGGGAAGACCCCCGACGGTGTCGACTATTGGCTGCTCAAGAACTTGTGGGGCGAGACTTGGGGTGAGAAAGGATACATGAGAATTCTGCGAAACTCGAGCGTCCAAGGCAGTTTCTGTTGACTCGTTACGCAAGCTACTCTGCCAGTTGCGGATTAATAGCGCAGTTCAATGGTGCTATTCAGCTTGCTTTCATAATAAAAGTTGATGATTAAAAGAAAAATAAATTCAGTAAATGAATCAAACAAGAGTTGGTGACCCGTAACCTAAGTAGCACGACACTGACACGCAACATGACAAGACACGACATGCCGACATGTCAATTCCAACGCGTTGGGACACGTTGTATATATGTATATTTTATAAATAAATAAATATATATATTATTATTATTTGAATCAAATTAATCTGATTCAAATTCACAAATAAATAAAAAATAATAAAATTCTAAAATAAATTTGCATTGAAAACATTAATTCACCATTTATTAATATTCTTCGTTGTTTCAATTTGACAAAATTCATCTCCATTTCAATAAATCCATAAAATTTGGAAAGAAAAAAAAAAGTAACTCACATTCTAGACTTGCGTGTCAGATGTGTCGAAAGAAAAAAGAAAAAACTTGTGGGTAAATTGTATATCATGGAAAGTGAAAGTAAAAAAAGAAGAGAATAAAATGTTAGGTTTTTCTTCTTTCCTAATTTGTTATTTTTATTATTATTTTTTTTTCACATATATATTTTGATCTTTCTTTTATTGAAATTTTTAAAATTGACCTCACATGTCGGAATTGTGTGTCGAAAACTTGCATGTTAAAATTCTAACTCAAGTGTCAAAGAGTGTCAAAAAAATTAACTAGGTGTCAGATTTTTCAATACGTGTTGACTGAGTGTTAGAGAATGTCCAAGAGTGTAGGATACGTGTTGAAGTATCTGACACGACACGAAGGCTTTCAAAAAGTGTTAGTGCTTCCTAGCCCATAACTAATGGCCGAAAAAGGGAAAATTTTGGTAATCGACTTTAAATCAAGTCGCTGATTTTTAGTTAAAAAACGGGTAAATTTAATGTGTTGTGACAAAAACACGTGCAACAGTTGATAAAAGGAAAAGAAAAGTTGGAAAATTAAGTAAAGCTCGAATTGGAGCTGGTAAACCAGTACAGTTATGGAAGAAATTTTGATGAATCGTACTAATTTGGATTTGTAACATTTAAAAAGCGTCAGTAAGGGGTTGAAGTAGGTAAAGTAGAAAATGGTCATAACTAATTCAAAGTATCATTGGTAATCCAAAACTAGTTGATAAGCTTTAATCTAAAACATTTGGTAAGTTGCTATAATTTAGGTTTTTAAATTCATATAAGAGAGAGAGAGAGAGAGAGAGAGAGAGATAGAGACAGAGACAGAGATAGAGACAGAGACAGAGACAGAGACAGAGACAGAGACAGAGCGTAAATTCAAAGCGTTAATAGCTTATACAAATAAAAGTTGATAATTTAGCACACTAACCACTTAAGACCCCAAGCGACCGTGAGGGGATTCAAACTCCTCCTCTTCGTGGGGAGGAGAGAACCCAAACCATCACGGCCACAAAAGCGGCGGTTACATTATTTGATTTAGTATAAAACTAAGAAGTCTCTTCTTCATCATTTATCTTATAACAAATTATCTATTTTTTGTCCCTCTTATCTCAAAAGCACACTTTCTTGGTAAATTGTATATAAATTGCATTTCTAAAATATATATCTCAAATAATTAATCTTTTTCCTTATTATACTGATGAAATGCTTTTATACATAGCATTTAAGACATTGGAGGAATATATAGAAATACACTAAAAATTATACACAATGAGGTATCTTGATATTTTTCTATAAATAGTTCACAAATGATTTTAATTTTTGTCAATAAAAAATAATGATATTTCACTACCAATTTCAGAAAAAAAAAATCTTACTTTATGCAATTTTTTATTTAATAAATTAATTTACTTAACAATTGTGGAAAAGAAATAGATTTCTTTGATATTTCTTGATATTTCTCTTTTTGACAAAACATATAAGTATGGAAGTAATATCTAACAATTAAAAAAAAAAAAAAAACATAGTGCCTTTAATACATAAGGAAAATTTGCTATAAACAAAAATTAAACATATGAAATTATTATTTATGGTAAATTAATCCTACATAGATGTAGAAATAAATTTAGGATCATTAATTTAAATTGGAAATGAATAATAGATGGCAATTTTATCTTTTTGGTAAAACGGGTGGACTTAATCATATATTAGGTTCATTTATAATGAAATGCCGTTTATAAAAATAAAATAAAAAATGTACATGATATGATGTAAACTTATCCAACTTTAATATTGCGATTCACCAAACAATGAACAGGATATAAAAAATCATAGGGTTATATATCTTATCCTATTCAATCATATCCCAATTAGAAATTCGGACGACCAAACATAGCCATAGGGATTGGAAATAGCACCGCCCTAAAAAAAAATACCCCGTCAATTTAAGGTATACACACTGGCAAATTTGAGTCTATCCAGTTGCTTGTTAGCTAGACCATCCACATCCAATTCGCTTTAAGTAAGCATCTATAAACCCGCAATTTTATTTCGAGTGGACATGTATAAACAATTTACAATTGCGAAACATTCAGTTTTTAACCTAAACAGCAGCATTCATTTGGGAAAGAAAACAAAGAGGTCAAAAGCTAATCAGTGAAGGAAATGAATCTTGACTGGATCGATTGCAAAGTTCCATGATTAATCAAGTTGCTCATGAGGGTCTACAAATGGACATGGCTTGACATGTATAGGCAATTCACAATCGTGTAACATTCACTTTTTTACCTAAACAGTAGCATTCATTTGGGAAAGAAAACGAAGAGAAAATGACTGACCAGATTATTAGCAAAATTTCATGATTTATTACCATAATCTTGAGGATATATAATTAACGTGGCTTGCTCATGTTTCTCTACATTAGCCCAAAGCACACTACCAAGCCATCAATCCATCGTTGATACGCTTCGGCGACAATGGCTCCGTGGCTCGAGAGGCAAATCAAGGTCTACATGTTGATGGTATCGTTATGTGCAGGGGCTTGGACTTCGGCCATGACGCCCCCGAATTCCACATTGGCCGAGTTCGAGCAGTGGATGGCCCGCCACGGACGGAGTTACAAGGATAATCTCGAGAAGGCGAAGCGGTACGGGATCTTCCTAGAGACCTTGCGCTTCATCGAAGACTTCAACAGCAAAGCGGCTAATCAGAGCTACAAAGTGGGTCTGAACCAATTTTCGGATTTGACCACGGAAGAGTTTGTCCCGAGATACACCGGGTTTAGAGCAACGTCGAGGAGCCTGAATTCATCCGCGGCCACCACTTTCAAGTACAGTACGACTCAAGTCCCGGATAGTTTAAACTGGGTCGAGAAAGGAGTTGTCGGCAGCATAAAAAATCAGGGAGGATGCGGTAAGAGAGTAACAAAATCATATTATATTATTGTCCAACGGCACGTTATTTTCTGGTATTGTGATTTTTTTTCTTTTTATTTCAAAGCAAGCGAAACAATATAATCCTCCGAGGTCCTTAACCCAATATTTTCTTGTCTTGTGGTTTTGTTTGCGTACAATTTTTTCATATGAACCATTGAATATTCTCTGTAGCCCTCGAAAACAATCAACAGATGTTCTACCTAAGCTCAATAAAACATTTTTAACAATAATGACGTGTAATATATTATATATGGTGGATAAGAGACAATGGTTTTTTTTTTTTCACTACATCAACACATTTCTCTCTGGGTGGCTCGGGACTGTGGGATTCAATGGATCTATTGGTAGAAAAATTATACCATTTCATAATCGGTTTAATTCAGACCACATAATTGGATCCATAAAACTAAATCATGTTCCAATTCAAAATAGGTCATCTAAAATAGTTCGAACCACATAGTTGCATGCTGCCAATTGAATTACATTATTGCGGCACTAACCATGAGTCACATGTGAGAAATATTTCGGCATAACTTTAATCCTAGTGACTCCGAATCATACACTATCAAGCTAACTCCGGTGTTTATTCCATCTGCATACATACACTAGCCATAACCACTGTTGCGCTTCTCATTTTAATTCTTGAATAGGATCTTGCTGGGCATTCGCAGCAACTGCAGCTGTGGAATCGATGCTAGCGATGAAGACCAGTAAACTAGTCGACTTGTCTGAGCAACAGCTTATTGACTGCTCCAAAAAAAACCACGGATGCGGGTGGGGTTGGATGTACCTAGCCTACGAATACCTTGTCCAAAACCATGGCATGACCTATGAAAGCAATTACCCTTACAGTGGCGTCGAGGGCACTTGCGGAGAGCGAGCCGCCTCCATTGCTGTAGCGCGGTTAAAAGGGTATGAGAACATCCCCATGAGTGAAGACCTCCTATTGCAAGCTGTGGCGAGGCAACCGGTCTCGATCGCCATCGAGGGGACCAGCCCCGGATTCAAGCAGTACAGCGGGGGAGTCTTCAATGGCCCTTGTGGGGTGAACACTAACCACGCCGTCGCAATCGTCGGATACGGGAAGACCCCCGACGGTGTCGACTATTGGCTGCTCAAGAACTCATGGGGCGAGACTTGGGGCGAGAAAGGATACATGAGAATTCTGCGGAACTCGGGCGTCCAAGGCGGTCTCTGTGGACTCGTTACGCAAGCTTCTTTGCCAATTGCATATTAATAGCGCAGTTCAATGGTGCTATTCAGCTTGCTTTCATAATAAAAGTTAATGATTAAAAGAAAAATAAATTCAGTAAATGAATCAAACAAGAGTTGGTAACCTGTAACCTAAGTAACATCGACCTCAACACGCAATATGCAACATAACACGACACGACATGCTGACACGTCGTTTCTCAAAAAATAGAGAATTCTGACGCATTGGGACATGTTATATATTATATGTATATTTTATATATTAATAAATTATTATTAATCTGATTCAAATTCACAAATAAATAGATAATAATAAAATTCTAAAATAAATTTACATTTAAAACATTAATTCACCATTTATTAACATCCTTCGTTGTTTCAATTTGACAAATTCATCTCCATTTCAGTAAAATCATAAAATTCGAAAAAAAAGAAAAGGTAACTCACATTCTAGACTTGCGTGCCAGACGTGTTGAAAGAAAAAATAAAAAACTTGTGGGTAAATTGTATATCATGGAAAGTGAAAGTAAAAAAAGAAGAGAATAAAATGTTAGGTTTTTCTTTTTTCCTAATTTGTTATTTTTATTATTAATTTTTATTTTTCACATATATATTTTGATCTTTCATTTATTGAAAATTTTAAAATTGACCTCGTATATCGGAATCAGGTGTCGAAAACTCGCATGTCGAAATTCTGACTCATGTGTCAAAGAGTATCAGAAAAGTTGACTAAGTGTTAAATTTTCCACCACGTGTTGACCGAGTGTCAGAGAATGTTCAAGAGTGTCGGACACGTGTCAAAGTATCCGACACGACACAAAGGCTTTCAGAGTGTGTCGGTGCTTCCTAGCCCGTAACTAATGGCTAAAAAAGGGAAAATTTTGGTAATTGACTTTAAATCAAGTTGGTGATTTTTAGGGAAAAAATGGGTAAATTTAATGTGTTGTGACGAAACACGTGCAAAAGGAAAAGAAAAGTTGGAAAACTAAGTAAAGCTCGCATTGTAGTTGGTAAACTAGTATAATTATGGAAGAAATTTTGATGAATCGTACCAATTTGGATTTGTAAACATTTAAAAAGCGTTAGTAAGGGGTTGCTAATCAAGGCAAATAAAGTTGACAACTCAATACAAAGTTGGTAAATTAGAAAATGATCATAACTAATTCAAAGTGTCGTTGGTAATCCAAAACTCATTGATAAGCTTTTAATCTAAAAAATTTGGTAAATTGCTATAATTTAGGTTTTTAAGTTCATATAAGAGAGAGAGAGAGAGAGTAAATTCAAAGAGTTAATAGCTTATACAAATAAAAGTTGATAATTTAGCACACTAATTGGTAATGTCCATACTATGGAAAATATTGATAATGGACTACTTATAAGCCATTGCCGTTCAAGAACAGGTACTTGAGCTGCGGCAGGCAAGCCATAGTGGGATCATTGGTGATGTGCCATTTTAGGGCAAGAAGAGGAGAAGTACACTGTTTGTGCCATAAGTTGTGTACGGCACTCACTTTGGTGCCAAAAGTTTCCGTCGGATCAATTAAGTACCAAATCGAAGGAAAAATGATCACTTTGGTGCCACCAGCGAGAAATTCCGGCTAAAATGATTACGTGGTTTTTATATTTAAAAAAAAAAAAAATCGACGTGTCTTAAGATTGTCCACAGTGAATGGCACAAAACAACGCCGTTTTCCTTTCTTCGTACAAAATGTCTTTTCTTGCCATCCACCCTGGATTCACATAAAAAAAACCGACACCGCGTTTCTCCATAACAAAAAACGATGTCGCTTAAGAGGGAGTAAAATAAGGTTCGTATACGGTTCTTGACGCCGGCCGTAGCTCACTCACCTACCGTCGTTCACCTATCATCGTTCGCTCGCCCGTCATCGCTCACTTGCCATTGCTTGGCCACCGCTGTAGTTGCGCCGTCATTCACAATCATTCGCTGGCTACGTCCCCAAGTCTCGCTCACTCATGTTTGTCATGTTCTCTACATGGGTCAATTTACCGAAAATTTTAGGGTTCCGACGAGCAAGTTAGGTCGCGAAAGGCAAATTGAGAGTTTGGCTTAGGGGGAAAGTAGTGGGGAAAGTGATGGGAATGTCACTTTTATGGGGATGGAATAGAAAAATTGATTCTTCCATCATTCATTTGCTTTCTGTTGTGGGGACCAAATAGAAAAATAGGGCGCAAAGGGGCTTGACTTGGAGGGAAATAGTGGTGAGAGCGAATTTGTTTATTTAATTAATTGGACTGGGGGGACCGTATGTGAATGTGATTGAATTGAAAAATGGGTGATTGGGACCTCACTTTATTTATTTAATTTGGTTTCTTTTGTTTCTGTAAATGCACCGAATTGAGGAGATTTTAGTCGTATTTGTTTCTTGACAACAAAACGACAAGGACATGTATGTAAAGTTGTCGATTCTGTCATGTGGTCCCAACAAAACGACAATGACTCTTTTTCTTCTTCTTTTTTCATTGGGAGCAGCATCGACATGGACGCGAATCAGGTAGGCGTCATTGTTTGCTATGGTGAAGAGTTTGTTTTTGGCACTGAAGATTGGGAATATATTGGTGGAAATAAAGATACTATCTATATCAATGTTTGGAAGCCATCATATATTGATTTTCTGAGGGATTTTGTGTATTTTTTATGATACAAAGAGCAAAAACTACATTACTGTGTTCCTGGGAAGGAATTGAAGAATGGGTTGAAATTTTTTAATGACGATAATGGTATTAAGAATATCATTTACCATTATCTTCACAACGAAGAAGTTAAGGTATATGTTAAGTATTATAGTGAGGATGAGGATGAGGATGGTGGGGATGAGGATGAAGATGGGAATGAGTAGACCACCACTGAAGGAGGAGAAGTGAGGGATCATGTTCAAGCGAGTAATCAAGTCAGGGATGAGTTTAGGTTAGATGAATGGCAAAATGAGAGGGAAAGAAGTCATATTGATAGAGATGAACAAAGAGGGAGATGTCCTGAAATATTGGGTGAAGATTTGGGTGGAGATGTGGGCGATGAAGACTTCATTGGATTAGAATGGGAAATTATTTTATCCGGTCAATCAGAGGATGAATGTTTGGCTTTAGTAAATTTCCCAAGTGACAAAGATGATGATGAACTCGCACAGTGAAGAAAAAAGCAAAGGGAATTTCTGAGAAAAACTTGTAGCTTTAGCAAAGAGGCACGAACCAGTAAATAGGGATAGAGATCTAGCTGAAGGCAATAGAAGTAAAGATGAAGAAAGCTGCGGCAATGAAGTTGTTGGTTCGGAAAATAAGCTTGACAATGATGATGAAAAACCTGCTCGTCGAAGAAAAAGTAAATACCCTTACTATGATCCGACTATTGATAAACCTATTTTGTGATGGGCATGAAATTTGACGATGCCAAACAATTCTAGGAAGCTGTTGTGAAGAACTCCATTAGTGAACAGAAGAGCGTTAAATTCATTAGAAACACGAAGGAATTTGTGGGAGCTACATGCTCACAACTCAATTGATTGTGGAAGCTCTATAGCACGCTGAATAAGAAGTGGTCATTCCAGATTAGGTCCTTCCAAGAGGAGCATACTTGTCCAATTATCTTTAACAATAAAAGGGTAACAAGTGTGTGGTTATCAAAGTATTTTTTTTCAATACTATCAAAGCAATGCCCGAAATCAAGAATCCTCAATTTCAACAATTAATGGATGAGCAAGTGGGGGTTAATGTGTCAAGGAATCAATGTAAAAAAGCTAAGATGAGGGTGATGAAGATATTGATGGGTGGGTCTAAAGAAGAATATGCGCAGGTATAGGATTATGCTAGCAAATACATGTTTCAAAACCCATCTAGTAGAGTATATGTAGAGGTTGTGAAGAGGCCACTCCCTGATCTTGAGCCTAAATTTGATAGATTTTATGTCTGTTTTGATGCACGCAAATGAGGCTTCTTGGCTAGTTGTAGAAGAGTTATAGGATTGGATGAATGCTTTCTAATGGGTTTATGCAAGGGGAGTTGTTGGCTACTGTGGGGAGAGATGCCAATAATCAATGTTCTCGATAGCTTGGGCGGTGGTGAAGATAGAGAACAAGGATATTTGGTCCTGGTTCCTAAAAAATTTAATGGCCGACCTTAAGATAACTGATGGGGGAGAATGGGCATTCATGAGCAACTAACAAAAGGTAATTCCATTGTCAATTAATTCACTCCCTTTTAATATTAATCATTTACATATTTTTCCTGACTTGTATTTATTGGTTTGAATTTTTGTAGGGATTATTCATGTATTAGCTGAGTTGATGCCACATACTGAGCAAAGAATGTGCACGAGACACATATATGCAAACTAGTCAAGGAACTTTGAATGAGATAGGCTGCAGAAGCAGTTTTGGCAGATAGCAAAGAGTCCAAACATGGCTAATTTCATATTAGCTAAATAAAGATTGTTACAGCTGACAAATGAAGGTTTTGATGCACTCTTCCAGACATAAGCTAAACACTGATGTCGGGCCTTCTTCAGTGAAGAGTCTAAATGCGATATTATTAATAACAACCTTAGTGAAGCTTTCAATGGCATAATTTAGAAGCCAGATGCAAACCAATCATCGCGTGCTTGATAATATTCAAATTATGGTTATGACTAGACTGCATAGGCAAAGAGATGAGGCTACGAAATGGAGTAGAAACTGTGGCCCTAGGATTGTGAAAAGATTCGATGCAAACATTGCTGTTAGTAGGTTTTGCCATCCAGTTTGGAATGGAATAATGGATATGAGATTATTCAAAATCAGGATAAGTATGTTGTCAACCTGGATAGAAGAAAGTATTCATGCCGAGCCTGGCAACTAAATGGAATTCCCTGTGCCCATGCCATTTGTGCTATTCAGATGAAGCAAAAAAACCCAGATGATTACTTACATGATTAGTACCAAAAAAAAACGCATACCTTGCATCATACCAATTCATAATACAGCCTATCAAAAGCAGCAAATTTTTGGAGCCGATAAATCATGAAAGCCCTCTATCTTTACCGCTAAAGAAGCAAATAGGAAGGCCCAAAAAGAGACGAAGAATACAGCGGGAAGAGGCATCAAGTCAGAGGATAAGTAAGACTAGGTCAAAGATGAAATGCTCTTATTGCTGCAAGGAATGGCACAATAAAAAAGGTTGTGAGTTAAAAAAACAACATCAACAGCTAGATGTAACGGCTGATTCAGTGCTAGAGACAAGACCTACTGAAGAATTTCTTGTTAAGCCTATTGAAGGGAGGACAGAAGGCCCTGCTATAATGCCTATTGAAGGGTAAACAGAAAGCCATGTTGTAAGGTAAGTATCATCTTTGTCTCAGTAACTTTATTGTTCTTATTCGATAGAGTTTGATAGTTGACCATGTGTACTGGCTTCTCTTGTGATTTTCCTTTATCATGCACTTGTAATTTGAGAAGTTTTCTCCATTTGTTTCCACCATAAAAATGAGTAGATATCTAATTATTTGTTATAGTTGATCATAATCCTAATATAGGCTCAAATGCAAGGACAGGGACTAGAATGGGCAGGACAACAACAACAACAACAACAACAACAACTGAGTCTACTATTGAGCAAACAAGAAAAAAAAATATCATGTAAGTTATACATCACTATGTTTGGTCTTTTATGGGCTGAAATTTACATTTGTTATATGTTTCTCAGGTGAGAAGACAAGCAATTGCACAAGTTGCAAAGGTTGCTATAAGGATTGTTGCTACTGAAAATGATGCACCACAACAAACAAGAGAGGCTCTTGGAAAAAAATTAAGGCAATATGGTTATGGAATTTACACAAATGAACATATTAGAATGACTATTTTGAATGTAAGATTTATAGGCCTCATTCATTTAATTTGTTATACTTCAATTCATTTGGTTGACAATATCACTATGTTCTTATAGCCTGAGAGAATTTCGGAGATACTTCTCTCTCAAGGTGGGCCAACTCAAGAATCAAGAGCGCAAGCAAAGAAGAGTGCTCCAAAGAAGAAGAAGACAGCGGGTATAGCTGCAAACAGCCATCCAAAAAGAACCCAACACTAGTTCCATCTCAACCAACGATTGGGAGCAGTAGTGATGATATGGACCAACACATGACACGTGCTAGAACAAAAATAACCGCCGTCAAAAACAAGGAAAAGAAAATTGAGGTGACAGAAAACCCAATTAAAAATATTGCACATCCAGTTCGAAAGAGTGCTCGGATTATGAATCAATTCAAAACTTCAAGAGGAAAAGGAGATTAAGTATTGTCAATATTGACTGATAGGAGGGTGCTGAACATGGTCTCTTTTTATGTGGTGCTATACATGGTCTCTTTTCATGTTTTCCTTTTTTAGGAGGGTGATGGATATTATATCATTGATGGTAGTTGCTACATGCATATTGCCATTGTTTTTTTTTTTTTTAAGAGGGTGTTGAACTTTCGGTGATTGGGGAGTAAAGTTCGACATGTTTTTCTCTTCTTTTGTAAACAATCAATAAATGTTAATAGCAAGTACTGGAATGATTATTTTCTCTTGTGTTGGTTTTGGCTAGAATGCTAGCAAGTCAGTTATGCTGTATATTTTATTTTTGATGTTGCTGTAATGTTGTTGTTGTTGCAATGTTGTTGTTGCTAGTTGAAGTTGTGGATTATAATGAATTTGTGAGGTTCTAGTTATATGTGCTGCTGCAAGAACATTTTGGATGCTGGTATATCTTGTTACATCAACACTTGTATGGGCTGGTGTAAGAAGATGCACCAGCAATCCAACTGGTGCAAGAACAAGGTGCATTAGAATGTAACATTTGACACTAACATGTTCTTTTTTAAAAAACTTGTGCAACATAAGTCATCACTTTGTAATCGCGAATAGCACTTAAATGATCAGTTTTATAAAAATTTGGCACTCAAGCGATCACTATTTACAACTTATGGCACTAAAATGGTCAATCGTGAATTTGCCACCATCCTTTAATTTCACCATGATTTGTAGTTGCAGCAAACCAGCAAACTAGCAAACCAGCAAACCAGTAAATCATTACCAAATAAAAAATGCAACAAACTTCTTCTCATTACTCATTTTACATTTGAATAAACTACCCACGAGAATAAGAACATAATCAACGCTCGATAAAAGTTTCTTTCAATTTTCAACCTTAAAACCTCCCTCTTCAAATGGTCCACTAGAGATGTTAAACGCTTCATTTGAGCTTGTATTGAGTCGACATCCTCCAACTCGTCCATTAACGTAGGTGGAGATTGATTTCGGCCTTCAAGTAACTCCAATATCACCTCTGTCGCTCAATCAAAGAATTTTCTATCAACCCATTTGAAATATTGGCACTTCGAGCCTTCTCTATATTTGCCGCACCCATGGAATTTTCTTCCGGGATTCAACCGAGTCCAAGATATTCTTCTCGAACTCGATAACCCACAATAATAGTAATACTCACCATCTAATTCGCTTTTAGAGGAATGTGAGCTGCTGCTGAAGCTTCTATCCTCCATATACAAGAGCGAGCGGATAACTTTGGGAGAAAATCGAAGTATGCACTCAAAATGGTCGAATTGAGGATTTAGGGTTTTCAACTTTCGGTTCTAGTCGAAATTGGGGATTTAGGGTTTCTTATTTGGGGGAAGACGGTAAACGGTGCCGTTTTGTTATTTGTATGCTGATTGTATTCTCCGGCGATACACGTCGGCATCAAAAATTAATAAATAAATAAATAACTGCCACGTCGGATTTCCGGCCAACCAAATCGACGATGGCACCAAAGTGATCGTTTTTAAAAAAACTTTGGCACTTAAGTGATCCGACGGAAACTTCTGGCACCAAAGTGAGCGTCGTATACAACTTATGGCACCAATACTATACTTCTCCCGGGCAAGAAGGGAGGCCTAGCCTATGGTGATGCTAGGCTATTAAACATGGCGGGTCCAATGAGGCATTGGAGAGAGATGCCATCCTTCATTTTCACCCGAACCAACATATCCACAGTGGGGTGGGTCACATTCTTTGATATAGTATAAAGCTAAGAAGTCTCTTCTTCTTCATTTATCTTACAACAAATTATCTATTTTTTGGCCCTCTTATCTCAAAAGCTCACTATCTTAGTAAATTATTAATCTTTTTCCTTATTATACTGATGAAATGCTTTTCTACATAGCATTTAAGACATTTGAGGAATATATAGAAATGCACTAAAAATTATACACAATAAAATATCTTTATATTTTTCTATAAATAGTTCATAGATAATTTTAATTTTTGTCAATAAAAATAATGATATTTCACTACCAATTTTAGAAGAAAAAAACATCTTACTTTATGCAATTTTTTATTTAATAAATTAATTTACTTAATAATTTATCCATAAATATGATTGACAATGTGGAAAAGAAATAGATTTCTTTGATATTTCTTGATATTTCTCTTTTTGACAAAACATATTAGTATGGAAGTAATATCTAACAATAAAAAATAAAAATAAAAACATAGTGCCTTTAATACATATGGAAAATTTGCTATAAACAAAAATTAAACATATGAAATTATTATTTATGGTAAATTAATCCTACATAGATGTAGAAATAAATTTAGGATCGTTAATTTAAATTGGAATTGAACAATAGAGGGCAATTTTCTCTTTTTGGTAAAATGGGTGGACTTAATCATATATTAGGTTCATTTATAATGATATGCCGTTTATATAAAATATATATATATATATATATATATATATGATGTAAACTTATCCAACTTTAATATTGTGATTCACCAAACAATGAACAGGATATAAAAAATTCCCAAGATTCCATATCTTATCCTATCAAATTATATTCCAATTAGAAATTTGGATGACCAAACATAGCACCACCCTGAAAAAAATACCTCATCAATTTAAGCTATACACATTGGGAAATTTTATTCTATCCAATTGATTGTTAGCTAGACCATCCACATCCGATTCGCTTTAAGTATGCATCTACAAACTCGCAATTTTATTTCGAGTGGACATGTATAAACAATTTACAATTGTGAAACATTCGGTTTTTAACCTAAACAGCAGCATTCATTTGGGAAAGAAAACGAAGAGATCAAAAGCTAATCAGTGAAGGAAATGAATCTTGACTGGATCGATTGCAAAGTTCCATGATTAATCAGGTTGCTCATGAGGGTCTACAAATAGACATGGCTTGACATGTATAGGCAATTCACAATCGTGTAACATTCACATTTTTACCTAAACAGTAACATTCATTTGGGAAAGAAAAAGAAGAGAAAATGACTGACCAGATTATTAGCAAAGTTCCATGATTTATTACCGTAATCTTGAGGATATATAATTAACGTGGCTTGCTCATGTTTCTCTACATTAGCCCAAAGCACACTACCAAGCCATCAATCCATCGTTGATACGCTTCGGCGACGATGGCTCCGTGGCTCGAGAGGCAAATCAAGGTCTACATGTTGATGGTATCGTTATGTGCAGGGGCTTGGACTTCGGCCATGACGCCCCCGAATTCCACATTGGCCGAGTTCGAGCAGTGGATGGCCCGCCACGGACGGAGTTACAAGGATAATCTCGAGAAGGCGAAGCGGTACGGGATCTTCCTAGAGACCTTGCGCTTCATCGAAGACTTCAACAGCAAAGCGGCTAATCAGAGCTACAAAGTGGGTCTGAACCAATTTTCGGATTTGACCACGGAAGAGTTTGTCCCGAGATACACCGGATTTAGAGCAACGTCGAGGAGCCTGAATTCATCCGCGGCCACCACTTTCAAGTACAGTACGACTCAAGTCCCGGATAGTTTAAACTGGGTCGAGAAAGGAGTTGTCGGCAGCATAAAAAATCAGGGAGGATGCGGTAAGAGAGTAACAAAATCATATTATATTATTGTCCAACGGCACGTTATTTTCTGGTATTGTGATTTTTTTTCTTTTTATTTCAAAGCACGCGAAACAATATAATCCTCCGAGGTCCTTAACCCAATATTTTCTTGTCTTGTGGCTTTGTTTGCGTACAATTTTTTCATATGAAACAATGAATATTCTCTGTAGCCCTCGAAAACAATCAACAGATGTGCTACATAAGCTCAATAAAACATTTTTAACCACAATGATGTGTAATATATTATATATGGGACAAGGACCCCTGGAGTACCAAAAGTTGGCACAAAGGGACACTTAAGTGCCAAAAGTTACAAAATGTACACTTAAGTGCCAAAATCGGAGCAAAATTGATCACTTGAGTGCCAATCCGGCCAAAATCCGGCCAAAATGCCGACGTGGCATTTTTCCGGCGAACCGAGCCCAAAACGACGCCGTTTTGCACGCTGACATGGCCAAATAATGCAAAAACGGCGTCGTTTTGGGCTCATGTGATAAAAAAAATAATATAAAAATTAAATAAATTAAATTTAAAAATAGATTTAGTTAAAATATTAAAAAATAATAATTTTAATAGTTAAAATATTTAAAATCACATTTAGTTAAAATATTAAAAAAATAATAAATTTAAAATCACATTTAGTTAAAATATTAAAAAATAATTTTAAAATTAAATTTAGTTAAAATATTAAAAATTAAATAATTTTAATATTAAAAAATTTAAAAAATAATTAAAAAATAATAATCTTAAAATTAGATTTAGTTAAAAAATTTAAAAATTAAAAATTAAAAATTAAATTTAGTTAAAATATTAAAAAATAAAATTTTAAAATTTTAAAATTTAAAATTAGATTTAGTTAAAATATTAAAAAAATTTAAAATTAAATTTGGTTAAAATATTAAAAAATAATTTTAAATTTAAAAAATTAAAAAAATAAAAAAATTATCGAAAATTTATAAATTAATAAAAAGGGGGGGCAGTGGCTGAGCGTAGCATTAGCCACCGCCCCCCTTTTTTAAATTTTTTAAATTTTAAACTATTATTTTTTAATATTTTAAATTTAATTTAATTTAAAATTATTATTTAATATTTTAACTAAATCTAATTTTAAAATTATTATTTTAAATTTTTTTTATTTTTAAATTTATTATTTTTTAATATTTTAACTAAATTTAATTTTAAAATTATTAAATTTTTTTTATTTTTTAACTAATTCTAATTTTAATTTTTTTTAATTTTTAACTAAATCTAATTTTAAAATTTTTTAAAATTTTTTTAAATTATTATTTTTTAATATTTTAACTAAATTTAATTGTAAAATTATTTTTTAAAATTTTTTAACTAAATCTAATTTTAAAATTATTTTTTTAATTTTTAGTTTTTAAAATTATTATTTTTAATATGTTAACTAAATTTTATTTTAAAATTATTATTTTTTTTAATATTTTAAGTAAATGTAATTTTAAAATTATTATTTTTAATATGTTAACTAAATTTAATTTTAAAATTATTTTTTTTATTTTTTAACTAAATGTAATTTTAAATTTATTATTTTTTTTTAATATTTTAAGTATTAAAATTATTATTTTTTAATATTTTAACTAAATCGAATTTTAAATTTTATTTATTTAATTTTTATATTATTTTTTTACCATGTCAACCCAAAGTGACGTCGTTTTTGCATTATTTGCCACGTCAGCATGCAAAACGGTGTCGTTTTGGGTTCACTTTGCCGGAAATTCGTCGGAAAAATGCCATGTCAGCCTTTTAGCCGGACTTTGGCCGGAGTGGTACTTAAGTGATCCGTTTTTCTTCGAATGTGACACTTAAGTGTACCTTTCATAACTTTTGGCACTTAAGTGTCCCTTTGTGCCAACTTTTGGCACTTGAAGCGTTCTTATCCCTATTATATATAGTGGATAAGAGACGATGGTTTTTTCACTACATTAACGCATTTCTCTATGGGTGGCTTGGAACTATGGGATTCAATGGATCTATTGGTAGAAAAATTATACTATTTCATAATTGGTTTAATTCAAACCGCATAATTGAATCCATAAAACTAAATCACGTTCCAATTCAAAATAGGTCATCTAAAGTAATTCGAACCACATAGTTGCATGCTGCCAATTTAATTACATTATTGCGGCACTAACCGCAAGTAGCGTGTGAGAAATATTTTGGCATAACTTTAATCCTAGTGACTCTAAATCATACACTATCAAGCTAATTCCGGTGTTTATTCCATCTGCATACATACACTAGCCATAACCACCGTTGCACTTCTCATTTTAATTCTTGAATAGGATCTTGTTGGGCATTCGCAGCGACTGCAACTGTGGAATCGATTCTAGCGATGAACAGCTTATTGACTGCTCCAAACTAAACTACAGATGCAAGTGGGGTTGGATGTACCTAGCCTACGAATACATTGCCTAAAACCATGGCATGACCTATGAAAGCAATTACCCTTACAGTGGCGTCGAGGGCACCTGCGGCGAGCGAGCCGCCTCCATTGCTGTAGCGCGATTAAAAGGGTATGAGAAGATCCCCATGCGTGAAGACCTGCTATTGTAGGCTGTGGCGAGGCAACTGGTCTCGGTCGCCATCAAGGGTGCCAGCCCTAGATTCAAGCACTACAGCGGGGGCGTCTTCAATGGCCCTTGTGGGGAGACCACTAACCACGCCGTCGCAATCGTCGGATACGGGAAGACCCCCGACGGTGTCGACTATTGGCTGCTCAAGAATGCGTGGGGCGAGACTTGGGGCGAGAAAGGATACATGAGAATGCTACGGAACTCGGGCGTCCAAGGCGGTCTCTGTGGACTCCTTACACAAGCTACTCTGCCAGTTACGGATTAATAGCACAATTCAATGGTGCTATTCAGCTTGCTTTCATAATAAAAGTTGATGATTAAAAGAAAAATAAATTTAATAAATGAATCAAACAAGAATTGGTAACCCATAACCTAAGTAGCACCGATACCGACACACAACACACGACATGACACGACACGACATGTCGACGCGTCATTTCTCAAAAAATAAAAAATTCCGATGCGTTGGGATACGTTATATATTATATGTATATTTTATATATAAATAAATTATTATTAATCTTATTCAAATTCACAAATAAATAGATAATAATAAAATTCTAAAATAAATTTACATTGAAAACATTAATTCACCATTTATTAATGTCATTCGTTGTTTCAATTTAACAAATTCATCTCCATTTTAATAAATCCATAAAATCTGGAAAAAAAAAAGTAATTCACATTCTAAACTTGCATATCAGACGTGTCGAAAGAAAAAAGAAAAAACTTGAGGGTAAATTGTATATCATGGAAAGTGAAAGTAAAAAAAGATGAGAAGAAAATATTAGGTTTTTCTTCTTTCCTAATTTGTTATTTTTATTATTGATTTTTATTTTTTTTCTCATATATATTTTGATCTTTTATTTATTAAAAAATTTAAATTAACCTCATATGTCAGAATCGTGTATCGAAAACTCGCATGTCAAAATTCCGACTCAAGTGTCAAAGAGTGTCGAAAAAATTGATTAGGTGTCGAATTTTCCGACATGTGTTGACCGAGTGTCAAAGAGTATCCAAGAGTGTCAGACACATGTCAAAGTGTCCGACATGACACGAAGGCTTCCAGAAAGTATCGGTGCTTCCTAACCCATAACTAATGACCAAAAAGGGAAAATTTTGGTAATCAACTTTAAATCAAGTCGGTGATTTTTAGGGAAAACAAAACGGGTAAATTGAATGTGTTGTGACGAAACACGTGCAAAAGTTGATAAAAGGAAAAGAAAAGTTGGAAAATTAAGTAAAGCTCGAATTGGAGTTGGTAAACTAGTACAGTTATAGAAGAAATTTTAATGAATCGTACCAAATTAGATTTGTAACATTTAGAAAGCGTTAGTAAGGGGTTGTTAATCAAGGCAAATAAAGTTGACAACTCAGTACAAAGTAAGTAAAGTAGAAAATGATCATAACTAATTCAAAGTATCCTTGGTAATCCAAAACTAGTTGATAATCTTTTAATCTAAAAAAATTGGTAAATTGCCATAATTTACTATAATTTAGGTTTTTAAGTTCATATAAGAGAGAGAGTAAATTCAAAGCGTTAATAGCTTATGCAAATAAAAGTTGATAATTTAGCACACTAATTAGTAATGTCCATACTATGGAAAATGTTGATAATTTCATGAAAGTGTTAGTAACTACCAACATGATACTTGGAAAAAAATTCACTGCTCACTCTTTTAACTAAAAGTTATGCAAGATCCCTTGGCATTCATCTGGCCAGCGGCGCCTCCATGACGGCCGCTGGCGCTTGTACCCTAAAACAGAGGAGACCCGTGGCCTCCACGGATCGCCGTGACGGCGGTTGCGGGTCAGGTGGTGTCGGCTGCGCCCGGGGCACTAAAGGATCACCGGAACGCCTCAGCATAGGTAGAGCAACGTTCGGACGGCCCGACTCCGGCTCGGGATGACGAATCGAGAATCGGATCTCACTCAGGTATTTCGTCGAGCAGGTAGAGGGCGCTGCTTAAACAGAGGGGTCTCGGCTCCGCCAGGATACAAACCGAAGCCGAGGCCTTCACCGAACAACAACAACGCTACAGAAGCCAGAGGAGGGAGAAAACGGGGCCGGAGTTCGCGCACCGACCGGCGATGGAGGCTTCGGCCGTCGGTCTTCGGCGCACCGACCGGCGTCCCACCGGTCGTCCTATTCAAGGCGGCTCTAGCTAGGGCGCCTACTCTACCGCCATTGAAGGCGCCCGCCCATCCGTCCGGGTCTCCCTCTGGTCTTCGCGCTGCTCCACACGCATCGCCCTCCTCTGCCCCTTTTCCCTCTGTCTAGGTTGCCCTACGCGCATGGTGCGCAACGCTAGGAAGGCAGGAGGAAGAAGATGAAGGAGTGGGCCGGGCCGTGAGGGGGGAGCTGGGGCCAGATTGGCCCGGGCCCGCGCTAGTGGAAGGAGAAGAAGGAGGGGTACTGGGCGCAAAGACCCAGCCCAGGTGGGCCCCCCATTTTTTAAATATAATTAATTTATCCGAGGATATGGTAAAATAATAGAAATAAAACTTAGTAAAAGCAAATAAAAACTAAGACCTAGGTAATGCAAAAGTCATTTTTGTTAGGGCCAAACTAATCCCTAATTTTTTTATGCAATTTTTATCATAAATTTCTAGCTAAAATTTAATTGTTAACAGCACCCGATCTTTTTGGTCCTTCCAAGCATATTAGCAATTTTGATTCTATTAAGATGTTCATCTTCATGGCCCTTTCAAGCTTTACCAAACATCCTCATTCTAGGCTTGTTCACCATTATCAAGTCCATCCAACTATTCACTTGATCTATGTACCTCCAAGCCATCACGAATATCCCCATTCTTCTTAGCTTATTCACCCTCAGTCAAGGATCTTCCAGAAGTTCAAATTATCTAAAGATCTTCCAGCTCGTAGACATCTTTATTGCCCAATACCTTATTCACCTCAAATATCAGCAAAGCACTTAAGACAATGGCAACGCACTCCTAATGTTAAAATCTTCTGGTACGATTTATGACAACATTTGCGTTTCAACCTAGGTATAAATCACTTAATACCACTCAACCAATACACACATTAGTAGCCTTTGATTATCTTTGTCGTCTTTAGAACAACATAGGGATTTTCCCTACAATTGTGGCCAAATTAATTTTCTAAAACGGTTTTAAAGTTAATGAGCCAAATTAAATGTGATATGGGACTAGTAATAAAAGCCATTGAGAGATAGGATCAAAAAATGATGGATGATATGATTAATCAAATAATCACGCATGAGAACAATTGATAACACAATTGTCGTGGTAAGCTCTCTCAAATTTCTCTCTATTGTTTGACACAAGTTGGTGGTATGTCTAAATTAAAGGCCCGACATTTATGGCGCTAGAACTAAAAAACATTAGAACTGGAGTACGTCAGAACTTGCGTCACAAGGAGATCAAACGCTCGTAGTTAGGATCTAAAGAATGTCAAAACCAATACTACAAAGATATTAGGCGTTTGCAATGTGGACCTGAGCACATTTGAAGAATGTCAAAATCAATGCTGTAAGGACATCAAATGTTTATAGACAGAATCTGAAGAATATAACCAAACTTTTTGAACAAGCATCGAGGGTAATGTGATTAGCCTCCTTCTGATTCCTACATTCTTTTATTAAAATGCACGAACAATATTTTGGAAATACGTGTATGAGCATTTTTAATTCCTCTACAAATCATTTTGGTTCAAATTTACCTTACTTACCGAAACAAATCCCAATAGCAGCTGCTAGCACCTGGCAAAGCAATGGCACGATTATGACATATGGCGGTTGATCATATCCGAGAAAGGACACAATAGGACTTTGTTGAAGCTGATCTTTTTGTTCTGGAACCTATTGAAGCTTTTATAGCATTTAATGCTGGAACTTGAAACAGAGAAGACACTCAAGAGCTCATACGAAAAAAATGTTCTCATATCTTCAAATGGGAGAATTCGTTTTCCTCATTATTTGAAGGGTATCTTTGACCTAAAATACCTTCCTTTTGATTACTCATTTTTGGCCTCCGAAAAATCCGGAGGCAGTTATTGGGATGGTCAACTACTATCCAAAAGTCTGTCAAAAAAAAAAAAAAACTACTATCCAAAAGTGCTAATGCATGAAGAGCTACTCTTCAAAATGCAGAGGTTAGAGTTCTTGGATCTCACGTTCAATTATGTGTGTGAAGAATGGAGTGTTTGGTTCAACTTTAAAAATGGACTTTAATACTTTAAAAATCCTTAACCAATTGCTAGGGTGTTTGGCAAAAAAAAATTGGACCAATTTAAACAAATGCCAACATGGGCAAAACTAAAAGCCCAAGGGTAGGTGACCTTTTAGCCTATGTAGCACCGACACGCAACACCATACGAGTGTCCGACACGACACGTGATTTCTAAAAAAAATAGAGAATTCCGACACGTTGTATATTAAATGAATATTTTTATTTTTAATTAATTTGATTCAAATTTATAAATAATTAATTAATTAAAAAAAGAGCCTATAATAAATTTATACTAATAATATTAACAAATCAATTCATTTGAAATTTGAAAGATATATTCATAATTAATGCAAAACATTTTTTTTAATTTTAACAAAAGTTATCGATGAAACTAAAAATTAATAAAAAAAAATAGAATCAATTTATTTAAATAAATCCATGAATTTCTACGATAATCAAAATTTATCATTATTCAAAATTTAATATTTTTTATATTTTCAAATCATTTTTTAATTTCATTTATTTAATTTTCCAATTAAAAAAACAATCCCCAAAATCCACCCTTCTTTCGTTCGTCCTTTTCCTTCCACCCCCGCGTTTATTTTACTTTTTTCCCTCCCCCCACTTGACAGTGACCCCCCACCCCCCTCTTCTCTTTCACGCCATCGGACCTCCTTTCTTTTTTTTTTTTTTTTTGGATTTCTTTATGAAAAACCCTAGTGAGCCGTCGAGTCCTCCTTTTCCTATCCTCCTTGCCGCGCCGCACGACCCCCTTCCCTCCTCTCCTCTTCCTCTCGTCACCGATCCATCGCAACAGTGGCGGCCCTCACCTCTCTCTGGCCGTCTCTCGCCGTCGCGGTGGTTCATTCGTGGCTTCGTCTCGCCGGCGGGAGTTTGCCTTCTCTCTTCTTTCTCTCTATTCGGCTCTTTCTCTAGCCGTCTCTCGCCGTCGTGGTGGTCCGTTCGTGGCTTCATCTCACCAGCACTCGCGGCCTCTACTCCGTCTCGACGGCGCTCGCGACCTCTGCTTCCTCACCCTTCCTCCCCTCCACCCTCCATCAGTCTTCCGGACACGCGTGTCCAACACGACGTGTTTGACACGCTCCGACACGTGTCGGACACGACATGAAAGCACAAAGCTTTTAGCATTTTCAAAAGGCAAATTCCAAAATTTAAGGACTTTTCCTCTTCCCATCTTGTACTCACTAGCTTTCTCAAATTCCATCTTTGCCCTTGAGGGCCAAATTTGAGTGATGTGACATTGGCCGAGGAGGAGTTCAAGGACACTGTATGAGGCCCCCCACGGCCAAATCTGAGGACACTATTTGTTGGGAATTCAAGGAGGACGTCATGGATGTTGGCCGAGAGTCAAGCAACGCCAGCCGATGCCTCGCACATCTAGATCTAAAGCCACTTTGAGCCCTAGTCGAGCACGGCCGAGTTTGAGAGGGCAACGGTATGGTGGGCTGATGGTGGGAACAATTGGGCTATCCTTGGTGGGGTGGCCCGAGATCGCCGGCTCTAATGATTCACAGTTGGATTGTTGGGTATTCAAGATTTTCTCTCTTTAAAAAAATGTTATTTGCGTTTGATAAAAATCTTTTACCCTAAAGTCTTTCCATTTCCACAAAGAATTCTCCAAACGCAGAACAACACAAGGCTCCCTTTGCCTTACCTTGCAAATGTGGAATGGTTTCCTACATTTTGAAAGCATAATTTATATTGTCGATATTTCTCTTTTTGGAGAAAATTTGACATTACTACCCAAATAATAACGTGACTTCATGTGTCGGGTCTACTGGTGTGGATCTTGAAAACATCATGTATTCATGATGCAACACATGTATGGATGACATGGCAGAGGATGTATATAACATGCAGATAACATGGCAAAGATGCATGAAGACGGGTCTTTAAGGGCATATGCATGATCATTAGCACTAGGACAAGAACAAAAGCATGATATCGTGGCATGATGATATGGCAAAAATGCAAGATGGCATGGTGTCTGCTGTGACCTGATGCCATCAACTATATATATATTATGTATACAGGATTCTGAAAATTAAGTTGTTTTTACATATTTGGCATTTCGAGATTTTACAATATTTTTATGAAAGAACATTTCCAAAAATGACACCACCGTCTACGGTGGCCTGGCTGAATAAGAGCTCCCATGATGTCTACCCAAGACGGAGGAGTTCGAATCTCGCGGGATGCACGGGTTCCCAGGGTATCAAAAAAAAAATTCCAAAAATGACAAGTATTAAAGTTAGACTTTCCGCAGCCTTTGGCTATATACCCTCATCCACACTAGAGAGGTGCCGACTTTTTGAGTATTGATATCATCGGTATTATGAGCCAAGCATAGTCCGTTATTACACCGGGATTCTTTAATGTAAAAGTAAAATGAGCATGAAATTGATTTTTTATTCATTATTACGCGGGATTATGAAATGAATTTCTAACCCTTCAATTCGGCATTATGCTGGCTAATATGGCAAACTTCTAGAATTCAAATTCAATTTAATTTGGATGATTTAGGAGCATGCGAATCCAAATATCCAGTATAAAATTTTGGTGGTTTAGGAATTTAATTGGATAACGAATTCGTAATTATGACATTAAGATGGTCTAGGAATTTAGTTAGAGAATGAAGAGGAGAGTCTAACTCAATTTATGATAGTGAAAATATGTCAAGATCACGAGTCTCGTGATTTTCCATCTTTTGGGCGCCTACCTCGAGAAAGCATATTTATTATTTAAAGTATTTGTACAATTCTACGTATCAATGTCTCTGCAGTGTTATGGATTTTAAACGATCTGCACTTCCGAATACAAAATCAAACTCTGCAAGCAAAGGAATTTACTGAAACTTATAAATCGAAAGTGGAAACCACTCCAAACAAGGAAGTGTTTACTCGAATTCTCGGATAGGATTTCCTTTTCCTAATGAGTAGAGCTTATAAGGCATCTCCTCTCCTAATGTCCACGCCATCCTTTTTATGGAGAAGAGCTTTAGTTTGAGGGTATCTCATGATGAATGATCTTGACTTAGTAAATTATACCTTCTAAAAGAAAAGGCGCTCATTCCTTGCTATCTCAAGATTTATCAGCTTTGAGTAGTGTTTGTCCATTAGTAGGTTGCTTCTAAGGTCCCAATAATTTAGTTTAGATGGCAATGGGGGAGGAATCCTTCCAAAAGAAAAGAGAGGCGAATTCCAGAGGCTAAGGAGAACCCACAAGCCGCATTAGCGTTGCCGTTGTCAATCATGACATGAAGACCAATGTGTGAACTTTGTTTTTCGATTGATGGAACCCAACAACGAACAGTGAGAATTGCCCCCACAATTGGTGCATTTTGGAGGGACCCCACATGCCCTTTTTTGAGGGCTGCTCGAAGATTACAAATCATAACGAATTTGGACCCACCATGCGTCACCAAAGGGTCATCGAGCACTAAGCTAATGATAAGCCTTATACGGAAAGACAGCATTCGTTCGAGTAGGCGTTACGCAAGGGCTTGAGTAAAAGCCCTTGTTTGGGGGGGAGCCAATTCATTATTGAATATCATAAGCGGGAATCAGCATACGGAAAAATGCAATGGAGTACGAATTATCCACTCAAACAGGTGTTCCCAGTTACCCATATGGGGAAATTGAAGAATAAAATATTTCTTTGTGAAAATGAGAGTTTGGCTTGGCAATAGTTCCGCGGATCGTCCATGTAGCATGAAAGGCAGAATCAAGCCTCACTTAGTCTATCACCTTCACTTCAGATTGGTTAAAGTACAGGCGACATTTTCTTGAAAAATTACCAAAAAATCATAAATTTATTTTACGGCAACTAATTCAATCATAAATATTTTAAGTATGTCAATTTGTCCCGAATCTTTTAACAATTTACCAATATAATATTTTTAACCAATTTTGATTAGGAATCACTAATGTCAACGAATGCCATCCTACATGGTATGGTCGGTGCAAACATAGACAACTTTTGTAATTTTTTATTTTCTTTTATTATCTTTCTTCTTTTCTTTTCTTTCATATTTTTTTCCAATTATGGGCTGGCAAGGTCATTCGCTAAATTGTATAAAACATTTAGGACTGAATTAATCACCATATAATAGGTTCAATACTTTTTCTGTAATTTTTCCCAATTTCTTGTTAAAAAGTTTATCCTATGTTACTTGTTAAATAAAGGATGTGAGGTAAGAGAGAAATTCCTTATTCTTCGCACCCCATTTAACCTCTCATTTGGTACGTAGTTCCTTCTTCAATTCGTTCTCGGCTTCTTTTATTTTGCAATCGCAGGAGAATTGTCGCGCCATTCTTCATTTCGACCTGGGAGATTCCAAAGTACACGCATGGCCCCCTGGATACACGAGATTGCAACGGGACATATATCGCGCATCGTGTGGAGCAGAAAAATCATGAAGAACAGTCACAAAGTTTCCTGAACTGTATCTTCAGCGACGAATCTAAGTAAGACAGTCTACCGACCACGAGGACAAAACAAATCCTCCATAAAGAGGGAGGGCCTCTGGTTCTTGTCCTGGGGACCATATGGAGCTGATGGCCAAGGCAAAGAAGCCATTAAGGACTTAGCCTTCTCGCTCTGGGTACACTGTCTCAATCTCCGGTGCAATCATTCCATTAATGAAGTCCATATAAGACCAAGTCGAGCAACGTTATCCCTTAGCTGGAAGAGAAAGAACGACAGGAGAGATGATCAGAGTCCAGAGACGTGTTAAAAGTTTCATTATTTGTCTGCCTTGTGAAAAATAACAAAACAAGATAAAATCAAAACCATGGAAGAAGGAAGGAGAGAGAGAGAGAGAGGGAAAGAGGCGCAAGTGGTGCGGCAATCAAGTGAGGGTATTGGTGATGGCACGGTGGTGGATAGTGATGGTCGGAGGTCATCATTCGTTGTCCACTCCCGACTAACAGAAGAAGAAAATAGGAGAACGAATTTTGGCCTTCGCATATTTTCTATGCCACTCGTTACGCCTTCATATAATGGAGGTCAAGTTATGAGATAACCGAGAGAGATACGAATTAAGTTTTGAAGAGAATACCAAATTTCATCCCTACATTTTATCAGATTTGCCATTTCCTAGCCTATGTAGCACCGACATTCTGACACGTCCCGACACGCGGTCAAGGAGTGTCGAAAAATCCAACATGTGGTCAACTCTCTCCGACACGTTCCGACATACGAGTCCAGAATTCCGACACACAATTTCAACACGCATGGGTTCAATTTTAAAAATTTTTAATACTTTAGGGGTCAAAATATAAATATACAAAAAAGAAGTAATAAAAATGCTATAAATATACACGCACGGGGTCAATTTTTTTTCAGTTTTTTTTTAGAATTTTTTTTTTTTAAGTCTTTTACTATGAAAGAAGTAATAAAAAATGCTATATATGATAAATAAATAAATTTAAAAATATCATTTCAGCATTTTTCTTTAAACAATGTTATTTTCCTCTAAGTTTTATGTATTATTGTAACAAATTAAAATAATGAATGATATTATTTAATATTTTTCGTGTAAATTAATTCTAGGAAATTATTATTATTATTATTATTATTATTATTATTATTATTATTATTATTATTATTATTATTATTATTATTATTATTATTATTATATAAAATATATTTAATATATAACGTGTCGGAACATGTCGGAATTCTTTATTTTTAATAAATGACATGTCGGCGTGTCGTGTCGTGTCACGTCACGTATTGTATGTTCGTGTCAGTGCTACATAGTTCCTAGCGCAGTAAACACAAAAGTAAATGAAACTAGATCAGCTAGATTCACATAACATTCTCTAGAAGTTGCTTAAAGCACATAATAGAAAAAAATTTCCAAATTAATTAATTCATGGAAGAGGGTAAGATGTCCAACAGAAATGAAGTAACAAGTACAATACTAAAATTCCTGGATAAACCAAACAAATTTCCCCAAAAAACAACTGTATTCTACCTTTTTTTTAATCGACGAAAAGATATCTTAAGAATGGAAACAACAAATTAACATATTGTATAGTAAAAGAATATCCTAAATTTATTTGATTAAAGAAGAAATATCAAATTCAAAAACAACAAAATCTATCAAATAGAGATGATGATCAGATCTTTATGTGCCCCACATCACTTACGCTCCTCCATTTTTAAAAGCACTAGTTTGCGCATTGAGTTTTGTCTGCGGAAATCTTTTTGCACTTTCACATCAGTTATTATTACATCATATTTCGTAAATAATACTAAATTCATAATTACTGACGACTTTTTATAAATAATCGTACAACAATGAGCAACTCTAATAAGACAGATTGGTTGTATTCTTTAATTTGTATTAAAGTATCGATAGAAAAGTTATATATCAACACAAAAAACTAATGTCAAATATTTTACAGATAAAGGAAGATTATAAGGTGATGAAAGATAAATATTAGCTAATCAGCGGAAAAAAAAAATATTTACCGGTGATTTCTGAAATTGAAGGAAAAACAAGATGAATAATATTAAATCAGCATCTAACCAAACTAGCTACATTTGGTAATGCTAACTAATACTAATTTTCACCAGAGTTGTGATTCACCAAGAATGGATGGGTATTTTCTTTTTTCCATTGAAGGAAAAATAGTGATATTTGGTGAATTTTGTAAAGCGATCAACCCAATAACGATCCACATCCAATATATCCAATAATTAACTTGACATATCAATAATAAAATAGCTCAACCATCAACATTCCGAATAATATTACAAACCTACGCATTCAAAGTATGGACATTTTTTTTTTTTTTGTGAAAGTAAGTAATTGTATTGAGCTTTACCAACTATACAAGATGAAATCTCGGCACCAAAACATGCGCTCATGCCAAGGCGAGTGGAAGGGTGCCGAGACAAAAAAACAGCAAGCAACAAAATGTAACAGCCACCACACAGCAAAGAAGAGCCAAACAACGGCCAACACCAGCAACCAAAGCAAAAAACAAAAGGCAACAGAGGATCAAACGGACACAGCCAGATCACCCCAAACACCAAACAAAAACAAAAGTCATAGTTCAAGCGTCCCAATCGAGAGAAGCTGTGACCGGCACGAACCAGGGGAGGAGGAATCTTCGGTGAAACAGCCAACCCCAAGGACCTCGACGGTAGCTCAGCACAAGAACGTCCACCACAGAAGGGTATCCAGTTCGAAGGAGACAGACGGTGGAACAGCCATCCCCAAGGATCGAAGCCGCCGCTGAAATAGCAGCTACACAGAAAGCAGCTTCGTGGATTCAGTCAAGAATGACCTGAAGAGAAAACAATCGGATCGATACCCTAGGCACTCTGGAGTCTCCTGTTCCTCACAGTACTATCGACATTCCTGAAAGTTAGAACCTTATCTCAGACAACCTTAAGGAGATGGTTCTTCAAGGCCAGGATTGTAGGAGTTAGCTCTCTAAACAAAATATCATTCATGTTCTTCCATATAAAGTGACAAAGAGCTCCAAGGGAGAAACAGTCAATGCATTTAAAGAATTCTTTACCCAAGAGTAGAGTCATAGCCATCAAAGATTATCTGCCCAGGACTTATTGCGCCAAGGTAGATTGCACCTGACGGCCCAAAAAAAAAAAACAAGGCCAGTAATGTGGCACCCAAAGAACAACTGGTCGATGGTGGCCGGAGTCTCATTACAAAAAGCACACAAGCCACTATCAATTCTACCATACAACAATAATAGTGCTAGGATAGGGAGCTTGTACTTGGTAATAAGCCAAAGATTGAATTGGTAACAGGGTGAGATGGAAGAACTCCAAATGAATGTGTGCCAGGAGACACGGTCCTTCTTCCGCCTAATGGCCTCCCAAACCAAAGCGACAGTGAAACTCCTAGATGGACACTCTTTCCACCAGAAACGGTCTGCTTTTTGAGAGAGGATGGGGAGAGCAAGCTGCAACGAATCCAGAACATCCTTTAAAGGCTGAACAATGGGGGAATAAAAATCCGCAACGGTTGCTTGCCATGGAATCTCGAAACTATAGATGAAAGAGTCTGGAAATATTAGATTTAACGGCCCCCTAGGATGCCAGTAGTCAAACCAGAGGGAAATGACGCCACCATCCCCTATACTCCACTTTTTCTTTTTCTTTTTGTACAAGTAAACCCAATTAGATAGACAAAACTCAAGCTTATGAACTATCTCAATAACTTTATCGATCAATTATAACTTGAGTTACAAGTCAGACTAGCGGTCCAAACATAAAAAATTACTTGTGCTTAATAGCATTAGAATTTAAATACGTGTCGTGAACCTAATATACATGTATAAGTCTGGTCCTTAATTATTAAGTCAATCATATGGAATGACATCAAATAGATCTTTACAAATTTTGATTGTGAGTTTTGCTTCGAAGGAAATTCTTTAGTGTCACAATAGAGGACATATCAACTAGAAGTTGAGTAAACAACATCAAAAAAGAAAAAGGTTTTCTTTATTCGAATAATTTGGAGCTGCAAATAGGGTAAAATTGAGTCAAGCTACTTGTAGTGACTCATGTTCGGCTCATCAAGTACTAGAGATCAACTTATTTGATTTCAAATCGATTTCTAGAACTCACTAATGCTCAGTTTGAAGAGCTCACAAACCTAATCAAGCCTACAAAAACTTCTAATATTTCTTATAAAATATTTAATACTTATAAAAATAGACACGAAAACACTCAAAATTGCATGACACATCAATAGCACACGAGCTAGTAAAGAGAGAGCTCGCGCTTTCAAGCTCGAGATTCTTTATGACTTGGTTCTATTCAAGTGGAGCTTGAGTAGAAAATTTCAGTACTCTATGAAGCTCGAATAGAGTCCCAAAAAAAGGAGTACGAGAGTCGAGTTGATATGACCGAGCTTGAGGTTGACACCGACGGGACTCAACGCCACTCGATTCCGTTCCATAACACTAATTAAGTTATGATAAGGGAGACCAAAAAGGTATTGGACATCCCACGGATTCATCCGAAACTGTTTATGCACGTGGTGACCAGCTAGCCCATGAACTTGGTGCATATGTTCAATTGTGCCCGTGACCTGCGACCCAATGGAAATGTCAGACCTTTCTGCAGAATTTTTATTCACGCAATCCAGTCAAGCACTCTTCCCTTGCTCTTTTCCAGACGAAATTCGACCTGGAAAGCATAACAGCCCCCACCAATTGGCCACACATTTTCTCTAATTATACTCATGTCCTTCCAAGATTTCGCAACTAATTTATATCTTTATTTTGTTGTTCTTTCTATGGTTTTCTTTATGCTTTCCAAATACACATAAACGCATACTTTTTCCCAAACTTAAAATACCTTTATAGCTAAAGTATTGTAGGAAGGAAGTAACGAATAAGGAGCATAAGCAGCAACCGGTTGCCAAGAATATTTGGTCCAGAAAGGCAAAGAATAATACTGGATCATTAAAATGATAAGATAGACTTTCGGTAAAATTACCATGTTGCATATACCATCCATTATGAAACTGATAAAAATAGATACTGCACTTTAATCTTAGCTAGAGGGTCGATAGACATTTTCACAAATAATCTTCGAAGACCAATGGTTGTCGAATCATCAGAGAACAAATCTCGATCATTCGTTAAAAAAATTTTGGAAGTAGGGTAAGTCAATTTTGAACAGTAAATGATGACCATAGAAACCCTCAAACGCCAAGGAAGGTATATGCAGTTTAACATTTTCTTTAGATGGAAATATAATCCAACATTAGCAGGTCGGCCCAAAAAGAAAAAAGGAAAAACAATAATACCACCTCAGAAAACCATGTCCCCCTCTCTCTCTCTCTCTCTCTCTCTCTCTCTCTCTCTCTCTCTCGCAGAGACTGACAAGAACCTCCCTATAAATCGACGCACACGGGAGGGCCGCTATCCCTCTCTCTCTCACCTCAGCAGCAGGGACTCCAGCTGCAATGGCCCTTCTTCGGTGCCGACCTAATTCGCTCGCCATAACCGCGCTCCACCTCACCGTCTTCTTCCTCTTCTTCCTCGTTCGTCTGCAACGAGCAAGCTCGGAGCAGCAGCTCTGGAACACCACCGCCGCCCTGAGAGGCCGGAAGCAAACCGGCGGGTGCAATCTGTTCCAGGGCAATTGGGTGGTGGACGCCTCCTACCCTTTCTACGAATCCTCCTCGTGTCCCTTCATCGACCCGGAGTTCGACTGCCAGAAATACGGCCGGCCCGACACCCAATACCTCAAGTACGCCTGGAGGCCCGACTCCTGCGCCATTCCCAGGTTTCCATTACCGAATCTCCCTCGCCCTCTGTTTGAGGTGTTTTGCTTCTCCTCTCTTCTGCTAAGCGAAGAGAAAACTCAAATTCGGGGAAACCCTTTTGCTCTAGTTTCTTGGTATGTTGAACTTTATATATTCTCGAAATTTGAAAATTTGGAGGTCTTGCAGGTTTAATGGAGGGGAGCTGCTGAGGAGGTGGAGGGGGAAGAAGATAATGTTCGTGGGGGACTCGCTGAGCCTGAACATGTGGGAATCGCTGTCGTGTATGATCCATGCGTCGGTGCCCGGCGCCAAGACCAGCTTCGCCAGGAAGGAATCTCTCTCCGCGGTCACTTTCCCGGTAAATCTTTTCGCCCCGTTCTCCAAAAAAATATAGAAAAAACAAAAGAGGGTAAAATTCGTTCGTTTCATCGCATGATGGGCTGTCTCTTTTCTCTGTCGGCGGAGTTCTCTCTTGCTTTTTAAGATTTTGTTCTGGTCTTCGGAGTTTCTGCCCGTGATGTTGCCCGTGATGTTGCCCCCGATGTAGTTCCCCTTTTGGAGCTACTTCTAAGGTCCTAGCGAGGGCGAGAATCTCTCGATTTTCGAGCAGATTCTGTCTGCTGTATTGTCCATTGAATCGCTCGAGGGGTTCTTCTTTTAACCCGTGGGCTAAAAATCACTCAAAATTGTCGGGCCCTTTCCGACCCGTGGGGTGACCAACATCAACTGTCGGTGGACTGCTCGGGTCATTGGATCGTCAGTCGGTCGATCGGATCCAACAATTTTGAAACGTCCATGTCGTTTTTCTTGCCATAATTCTACCGCGAATTTGTTCAATCATTGCTCCTTATTAACAGCACTAAAATACCTACAAAGGAGATGTGGAACTAATGCATTTGACTTCAATATCGTCGTTACTTGAAAACTGCTCGTATGCATTCACCGTACACTTTTCCCCTTGAAGACGATGTTAGGGACTCTAGGACCCTACATGAACTCGTAGGTCGATTCTGTAAGCCGGTCTTGGAATCTCGAGAATCCCTTCTTTACCAATTCGACGAGCCGACACTTATATGTACTTGAGCCGAGCTCAAAGAGAGCTCGTGCGCATTGTGCTACATAAGGGAAGACACCTGTAGGAACTTCTCTTGTCATAAATGAGAGCAAGAGCAATTGCAAGAAGAGGGCTCATGATGATTGCTTCTTAGCCATAAATAATGAAGCTCTGGCCTTAAACGTTGTCTCGCAATAAGACAAGATCATATGGGGTTGGGAAAGGTGGTGGGGAATCAACCTAAAAGGGAGGAAGTGTGTAGGGGGACCCTTAAAAGAGTTAGCAAGTTTCAACTTTAAAAAATTTAATTTGGGTCAGGCATAATTATAATAATGAAAACTATAATTTTAGATATTTTATTTTTATTTTCCTAATTTACCCTAAGCTTTGGAAATTCTCACATTCAACCCTGAATTTTTCTTCCAATAATTAACAAAGATGAGCAGTCAATGCCATGATGACCAATTGATGATGTTGCAGTGGGTGTTGTCGACTTGTTTGGTACAAATTTGGCACCGCTTTCTTCAAATGGGTTATTTTAGTTGTACTATGAACAACCTGGCATAGGAAATACTTTGTCGGATTTGTCCATGTAAGAAGGACTTTCCTCTTATTAAATATTGTCCTGTCAGCGATTCCTTTGTCCAGGTATGCCATAAGGAAATCTTCCATTTGCTTGCATATCCGGTAATTGCGAGATAGAGCTGAAAGAGAAATGAGCTGCCCGACCAACCTTTTGCACGGACATATTCATAATGTACTTTTTATATGTAATTTTGCGTATATCTAGGGTTCTAACCAGTCACGGGTTAGAAAATTCCAACTTAGAAAAGTTATATATTAGATATAGGCAACTTGAAAGTATAAGCACAAAGTTTTGCTACATAGATGCATAGTTAGAAAACTATAGAATAAGATTTTAAATAGTATTAGCTTCTTCACGAATGTAATTTTGTTTTAGTCTAGACTATGTGAATTTCCTTATTTCAATGTTGAATTCTTCAAATGCCACTTTACTCAATCTTTTCAAATTCAATATAAATTATCTACTTTTGATCCAACTAGGAAGATAAATTTAATCCGATATATAAGAATTGACTCAAGATACCATATGATTGCTTCTCATAAATCGTGGAAAGAAATAAAAAAATAACGGGAAAGCGAGACCTAGGATGGTGCAATTGGTGAATTGTACTCCAGCTCATAATAGAACAATAAATAAGTGTGGACTTTAGATTAGATATGATGGTTACTTCAATCTTGACATGCTATTGTCTACAAGATGCCCTGTGTTTGTTTTAGGTCGGGACGAGGGGGCATACCCCACCACACAGTGACAGGCTGTGATCCACAGCCCACCGGCCCAACCTACTCCCCTCCACTGTCTCTTTGCCCTCTTTTGCTTTCCCCCATTTTGATTGCTCGAGCACCTTCTTCTGTCATTATTAAGAGTGTACTTACTCTCCACGGCACACAGCGTGATCTGCTTTTAATTATCAGTTGTAGTACATTCTTTCACATCGTGATGTAAACACCAAGACCCCTAAACTTAAGACTTTGCCAAGTTAAAAGCTCCGTACCGGTGCACTAATGGAATCGATGCCTTAATAAGCGGCAGGAAATCATCCTTTTGCAGCCTCGACGATGCTTTGTGTGAACATGAAGCTCTCTTGAGATGGCTCGTTTGAATGTTCTAGCCACAAAGTCTAGGGCATTCCATGGGGTTCAATTTATCCAAGATTAGTGTCTTTATACGTACCCTTTGAATGCTTTATGAGTAGTCCCTACCTTTTCCAATGTGATAATTCTTGTGGGCCGTGCTAGTCTATGAGTGGTCATCAAAGGGTAGCTCATTTGCATTATTTATTAACTACTATAGTGCACGGTTTTGCATAAAGAAAGCTGTCTAGAAGAAGCCCTTCCCAGACAATGCAGCTGCATAGCATTAAAGATTTCGAAAGGGCATAATGGAATAAAATGGGGTTTGCATTATTTAATTATAATTATCAAGTCGGTGCTCTCCGGAGCCAGCATTCAATCTCTTCAATTATAATTATAGCCCATTCAATCTCTTCAATTATAATTATAGCCCACTTATTTTTTTGAGAAAAAGATGGGAAATAGGCTCAATAACATTTGATTAAATAGTTGACCCAACTATTTAATCAGTATTTTTTCACAAAAAGCAAACATGAGATGATAAATCCAGTGTTTAACTAAGAATTCAAGTTAATTATGTTTCGTCTCTTACTTAGAGAAAGACAAACCAAAAATTCTCAATCATGGTCCTTCTTTGAGGTTACTAACTATGGTGAACAGTTTAAGAGAATAAAACTGCTCATGCCAGGAATTACATAGTTTCACTATAGCTAAATACAACTTGATTGATCAATGGCGAAACTCGATCGAAGTTCCCGATGAAGTTGTACCTGAGAATAGGCAAAAAAAGACTTCGAGGAAGAGCTAAAGGGCAGAAATTATGATGATTTGCAGGACTATGGAGTGAGCATTTTTCTGTATCGCACGCCCTACTTGGTGGACATAGTCCGAGAGAACATTGGGCGAGTTCTCAAGCTCGATTCCATCGTGGAGGGAAAATCGTGGCAAGGGATGGACGTGTTGATCTTCAACTCATGGCACTGGTGGACCCACACCGGAAAATCTCAGCCGTATGATAACCTCGACTTCCCTCATATTCATCTGCATTCTCCTTCTGACTTTCATCTTAATGTGGTGCCTGTATTTTCTTGTTGGTTCTAGGCCAGGGCTTATGCATTAAACAAGATGAATAGATATTAGACCAAAGTTCGATGATGATAAATTCTAATTGCAGGTGGGACTATATACAAGATGGGGGCAGAGTGGTTAAAGACATGGACCGTCTAAATGCTTATTACAAGGGGCTGAGCACATGGGCCAAATGGGTTGATCTCAATGTTGATTCTTCAAAGACCAAAGTCTTCTTCCAGGGAATCTCTCCTACTCATTATCAGTAAGTACCCTAGTGGTTGGATCTCTAAAAAGCTTCTATAACCTAAAAACATAATTAACAAATCATATGAATGCTTAAGGAACTTTTCTTAAGATATTATTGTCACACCAAGTTCCAGGTATTAAGGAGATGAAAAGAACTTCCACATGTGAATGTGAACCTCCTTAACCTAAATCATGAATAGAAGTCGGCCCCATTGACTGTGGCAAATTTTTTACCCGAAAGTAGACTCAATTTTGAGTCTCACTCTGCCTTCCTTATCCTTAATCATGCACCCGCCACACGAAAAAGGTGGACCCTGGATCAGAGACTACAGAAAGAGATATGCAGTATGCTTGGAGTATGTGTATCTGAAGAGTCACATGCCAATTGGGGTTTTTCTCGAACAATGTCTCATATGACACTATGAATGACTCGACTTATCTATGAGACTGGAACTATAATCAATACGTGGGGAAGTTCTTGCCTAGACCAGGCTCAATCACAAATGTTTGATTTTTTGGGGCCTGTGTGAAACCCCCATGATTAACAGTTGTCATTAACCTAGTTCGAGTCGATGCAGGTCTGTGCGATATTTTTTCCCAATATGAGCATCCCTTGATAAGTCTAGATCTATAAAAAGTACATAACCATGCCTGATCTTTTTGGGATGAAATGAAAAAACAGGGGCAAGGACTGGCACTCACCAAAGAAGAACTGCATGGGAGAGCAATCACCCCTCTCTGGCTCAACATATCCAACTGGTGCTCCTCCAGCCACCTCTGTGGTGAGCAAAGTATTGAATAGTATGAAGACTCCAGTGTATTTGCTGGACATAACTACGCTGTCACAATTGAGGAAGGACGCGCACCCCTCCACCTACAGCGGCGACCACTCCGGCACCGATTGCAGCCACTGGTGCCTTCCTGGTCTGCCTGATACCTGGAATCAGCTCCTATATGCAGCTATAGTGATGTGAAAATATCGACATTCATCATAGTTGTATTTTCGAAATCATTGATTGAAGGGCCAAAAATCATGACCTCCATTAGTGGATGACAATTGTAAAACAGATCGACTGTAAAGTACACAACCCATGGTGTAGACGTGCTCTACCTAATCTGACGCAATATTTCCATTGTGCAAACAGACAGTATTTCAAGAAAGGTTATGTTTTAGCAGATTTCTTTTACAATAGTTGTACACAGGAGGGGAAGCAATAAAACATGGTAATACCCTATTGGTTTTTAAGTTGTTTATGATTCTTGTTGATTCTATCCTGTCTATTGTCTGTGCTTCTTCCCATAGGTGCAGACTATAAAGCATGGTTGACTCTTAAGAAGCTTCAGATTATTGATACAGGCAATCAATTATGTAAGCCACACAAGGAAAAAAACAGCCCTAAATTAAATGACTAGATGGGAAGCCTCCAATAGAAATAGAGAAAGTTGTATCAAAAATTTTATTCAAAGAAACAAGAGATGAAAATGTGAAATACACATTCAAGAGTCACCACATGCCCTATGAAGAGTTTGTCATAGCAAACAGATGGCAGAGCAGTACAACGATATCTCACACTATGCAAAACAAGAAAAAAGATCAGCTATGGAGCCTCTGGAGAGCAGTCTGCTACGGTTCTGGATCTGAGATATGTTGCAAACGCTGCCCAGGAACTGAGGACTGAGATACTAGTACCCAACATAAACTGCAGCATTCACTATATAACACTCATCTGTCTTGTCTCCCATTTCTTCCACTAATACACCACTTGAGCATATCAGTCCACCATCCACAACTTCAACATCAAGAATTCTTCCACTGCAATCAATCAGTACCAAAAATCAAAGTCATAAAGTATCCGGCACTGGATGAAATATGTTTAGATAGTTCTCATTCCAAATGCAGGCATATGGAAAGCAAAAAAAAAGAACCCACGCCATCCTCTTCCTCATTCTATGTAGTAACCAGAAGACTGATTTCTCACAGGTAAATCGATGATCTTTCAAGAAAAAAGGAACAATTTTTAGTTACTCACTAAGGAAAGACGGACTTGACTCTCTCAATGTCAAGGGATTGCTGAAGGGAATGAGGCACTCCGAGCTTGATCAGCAGCTTCATCTGCTCAAATGAGACTCCAGGTATTGACCCTGAAGCAACCTTATGTCATCAGAATACAATGCACTGACACCGATATCGCCGAAACCGACACTCCCCATCACGATTAAGGGACCCTCCTACGCCTATCGAATGCCACTCTTACATTCTCAGAACCTAAGAAGCAATGGGTTTCTGCGATATCGAAATTCTCGACAAAATCTAATCTTTTTCTCAATCACGGGAAGCAGGTAAAAAAACACGAGCCCAAGTTTCACGGTGGATTGACATTTACCTCTGCGGAAAGCGGGGATCGAATTAGACGAGATCGCGTCCCTGCACGCCCTCATCGCTGCCGCCGTAACGTCCTGCCTGCTCGATCACACAAAAAATTCGAGACTTTCAATGGTACAAACGGGTCAATTTCAATGGCAAAGTTCAGAGTATTCACCCGTGCTGATCGTAGCCGACGCCCATCTCCACGAAAAGGAGCTTCATGGCCGGGCTGGAGGAGCTGCCGGTGCTGGCGCCGTCGGCCATCAGCTCGGACCGCGCGGCCGATGCGGCTCTGATGGTCGGGCGACGAAACCGAGGAGAAGGAGGAGGAGGAGGAGATCGGAGCGAGGAATGCGGAAGCGATGAGCGAGGGAAGAACTGGGTGTGGCTCCGGATGATGGGCGAGCGGGAGGGATGGAAGCTGAGACAGGGAAGCGAAGCGTGCACAAGCGGAAGTGACATTTCGTCGAACGATTGGCGTGCGTCGCTCCGTGTCTCCTTCCTTTCCCTGTCGGAATCTCTCGGGCGACCCGTCGGGAGATGGAGCGGGTCGGAAACGGTTACTTGGGTCGGTCCGTCGGGTTGTAGGTAGTAAATGGGTGGGCCTGAAATCAGGCTTAGAACATTCGTTCATCGGTATTTGGCTCGGATGCAATGCAATGAGATCAGCCCCCGATCCAAAGCTCGTTAGTTTGATATCCAATCCCTCTCACCATAATCCTTCATCCTTTCGAACATTTTACAAACGAGGATGGCCAATCGGACATTTTCGAATCTTCGATTGATGATTACAAGATCATGTATCACGCAAATTTGGGTTTGAAAGCCTTTTCAGGTAGAGGTGAGCATATCAAACCAACCCAATTAAAAACCGCCTAGATTGACACACTAGACTGACTATATTTTTTTAATTTTTTTTAATTTTTTTTAATTTTTTTTTAATTTTCTAAAAATAGCAATAAGTCCAATACCTTTTCGAGAAAAGATTTACCTTCAAAATGCTTAAATGTGGAAGCGGAATTATCAAGTGGACCAGAAGTCCAGTCCCTGCTCCCAAAAACTGGGGATCAAATCAGCAGTCCTCCCAATCTAATTCTCAATTCCTGAGTGAGACCGGATTAGATCAGAAATCGATCACCCCTAATTTCAAGGGGGCAAAATCTCAAATGGACGACCTAGATGAACTTGCAGACAATACTTAGTATCTTGTGCGAGATTGCAGAAATCGCAAGATATGGGAATACGCAGCTCGTGGTAAATACGCAAAAAATCTCATGGCAGACCAAGTAAAACAATAACCGAGCTCTAAGGCGACAGCGGCGGCTTCCACCGCTGGTATTGATGATCGACAAACGTATTTCTATTTTTACAACAGAATCAAGAGACCGAATTCGGCATTTCTGAAGCTGAGTTTGCTACAGATCTTTTTAACAAGGAGCGGACTTGTTGCATACAAGTCTTTGATGCTGGTTCTGGCATTGTACATGGCACGAGTTCGCCTTATCCCTCAACTCTTGGAACGCTTTCATTGTCTCCACGTCGAATCCTCCTGCAAACTGCACAAAACCCGGGCTCCGTCGTCAGCTAGCTGATCGCGGAACGACCTCGAACCTGCCTCGAGATCGGGGCAAGATGGAGCGAGAGACGCTATATTACCTGATGTACTCGGAAGGCGAACCGCACGCCTTGGACTATAAGCTCTTCCTCTTCCGGGCCGCCGCCGCCACCCATCTCGAGCTCTGCAGACACCCTCTTCATGTACTTCATCGCTAGTTTCACCGAGGCGAGTTTAATCTGCAATTACAGGCAAAACACACTTTCATCATCTTGTCTTTCATGCCAATGGTCCTCTACAGGCTAATTCTACCATGCCAAGTTCTCAATGATTTCCACCTTCTTGATGACTTTCTAGCAATACCCATTTCACGACTTCTTCCAGAGACCTCATTAAATGAAATTTGAACTCACATCGCTACAAAATTTACCGTTTTAAGCCACGGACGCCAAATATTCAAGTCCCATTTTGACAAATTTTAACTTTGATCGATGGAGAGCTGAATCAATGGGTCTGCAGCAACTCCATTGCAAACAAGTGCCCACATGATTTTTAATTGCTGTCTTTAACCTGCCCTAGTTAGTGGGTCATACAAAGATTATTCAATAATACTATTCTCTCTCTCTCTCTCTCTCTCTCTCTCTCTCTCTCTCTCTCTCTCTCTCTCTGAGAATTCCCAGAAGATCTAGGCCCTTCTCCAAAGACCGCAGGATGCGGACAATCCCCACCCTTAAATTAATCGAGGTCAAATCCAGAATCTGCTCCTGTGTTTTCTCCCATGGAGAATCTTGAAAGGAAAGGTGACAAGAAGCTGCATTTTCAAATCTGGGTTCTTCTCCATAGGAGTGGAGCTCTCTCTCACATGTGACCCATGCAGAGGTGCATGCGCAGTAGAGCAGACACCCAGGCAGACAATGTCGAACCCTACGCTTGTCATCTTGCTAACTAGGCATAAAAAAACGAAATGGCTTCCCATCAGAGATAGGGGAGGGGGGGACCACAGCTACAAACGTTTTTTACTCGTACGATGCAATGCAGCATCATGCCATGCCCGATAAGAAACGAGTGAACGGAGACCATCGTCCGGTCGTTTTGCGATTTTTCAAACGGTGCTAGGGGAAAAACATGCAGTAAATTCTGTCCCTTTTTTTTACTGTAGTAGTTTTTTTTACCTGGTTTACGATTCCATTGTCGAGCATCCAGTCCATGGGAATCCGGAACCCTTTGTACCTCTTGCCTGCGGATTCCCTCATCCGGGAGAGATTGTAGACGCCGTGCTCCAATCTGTCAACCAGCAGCAGAAAAATTTAGACGTTGGCGTTCAAAATTCGAAACTTTCGAGGAGGAGGGTGTGGAGTCTCGAGTGCGTTCCGTACTTTTCGAGCAGCGCCTGCATTTTCTTGAGGGCCGGGCCGCACATCTGGCGGGGGTCGTCCCGGAACGACGAGGCCTCCGACTCGAGCTTCTTGAGGTCGCAGTACCCGAACGCGGCCTCGCGGAGCGCGTCGGCCTTCTGCTCCGGCCAATTGAAGTGCTTCAACACCGCCCTTTCGTCCACCTAATCAAATCCAAGAAGCGGCTTCAATGTTTCCGCCTCCTCTTTCTTAAAGGAAAAAAACAGAGCATTGGGGGGTACTATCTTGCACGAGAATGGTTACCAGATAAGAGAGCTCGTCGTCGAGCCACTTGACGAAAGGCACGACGTCCTCGATGCTGGTGAACGCAGCTCCCTCGACCTCCTTGATCAAGGACCTGATGAAGTCTCCCTGCGTCTCCACGTCCGTCTTGATCTGCAGCAAGACGATGAAGTTTCCGTCAAGAATGGCGGAAAGGGAACGACGTGCGAATTGAAATTTGAAAATTTGCCCTTTTGATTTTCGGGGAGGATTTCACTTTCTTTTCCGTCGAATCTGATTTATGTCTCATCTCGCAAGCAAGACAGACAAGGGGAAGAAGAAGAATCCAAAAAAGGGCACTATTGAAAAGCAAAAGATGGGGGACCAGACAAGACCCGAAATCTTGCTGCTTTTACACGAACGGTCAGTGAGTCACTGACAACTCTCAGTGGCAAAAGCGTAATTCAAACGAGAACGCCGGCCCCCCGGGGGACGGGGACGGGGCCGGCGGCGACATTTCAGGCGAAACACCTACCGCGAGCAAGTGGGTCGACCGGTTCTCGATCTCGCCGATCATGTCCCGCGATTTCGCAGTAGCCGGCGGGGCGTCTGCCGCGGCGGCTCCGCCGCTGGAGTCCCTCCTCGAGTCCCGACGCATCAGCGAGTGGTAGAACTCCACCACCTCCGGCACCCTCCTCACCTTCGCCGGCACCGGCCTCGTCCCCGCCGGCGGGGGAGGCGGCGGGGGCGGGGCGGGAGCGCTCCTCGCGTGCGGAGGGGGAGGGGGAGGCGGAGCGGGGGCGGTCCTCGCCTGCGGGGGTGGAGGCGGCGGAGGGGGCGGCGCCGGTGGAGCCTGCTCCGAGGGCGAGCCGTGGAGCGACGGCGGCAACGAGGCGGAGCGCTTCGGAGGCGGCTTCGGAACCCTAGGGGCGCGGGATCTGGTGGCGACGGAGGACAGAACAGACTCGGCGAGCTCCTCCGAGTTGCACCGCGAGTGCCTCGGCCGCTCGATCTCCACCGCCGCTACGGCTTCCTCTCTCTTCGAATCCGACCGTTCGAGCCGGTGGCTCTCTTGACTCGCCGGGGCGTCGCTCGGCTTCGCTCCTTTCTTCGAAATCTTGGCCATGCTCGCGGGCCTCGACGTCGCCTCGGCCGCGGCGACCGCCTGAAATCTCTGCGACGAGCAGAGCTCATCGCCGGCCATGCGATCCGACGACGCCGAAGACGACTCCGGCGTCGCAGAGGCCGTCGCAGCCGCCGAAGACGACGCCGGCGTCGCAGCAGCCGAAACCGAAGCCGAAGCCGACGCCGCCGCCTTCAACTCGGAAATCTCCGCCTCCATCTCCCTCGCTCTCTCCTCGCTCGCCTTCCTCTCTTCCTCGAACCGACCCCAGGACGCCTCCAGCTCCCGCCTCAGCCTCTCGTTCGACGCCTCCAGCTCCTCGATCCTCCTCACCGACTTGGCAATCTCGGCGTTCTTGGAGCAGATCACGCCCTCCAGCACGGGGACGAGGGACGCCGTCTCCCGGATAAGCTTGTGCTCGAGGAGCTCGGTCTTGAGCCGCGACTCGCGCTCCCGGAGGTCCTCGACGAGGCGGACCAGCTCAGAGATGTCGGGCGGGCGGGGCTGGACCTGGGCGGAGGAGCGCGGGAAGTAGGCCCCGAGGGAGCGCCCGAGCGCCGCCGCCGCCCTCTGGGAGGTGCTCTTGCCCGAGCTCGGGGACGGCGACGGCGGCTTCGGCGGGGGCGGGGTCTCGGGCTTCGGCGACTTCTGGAGGCCCATCGCCATCTTCACTTTGCCGGCTACCATTGCTCCTCTCTCTCGCTACTGGGTAGTAGTTTCTTGATGCGCTTCTTCTGGGTTCTTTCTCTTTCTCTCTCTAGTTCTTGGTAGTTGCAGGGTCTTCTCTCTCTTCTCTCCAGTTCTTACATGTTAGAGAGGGAAAAGGGACTGGCCAAGGACGATGATGTCCTTTGCTGTTTGCTGTTGTCTGTGTGGCTTTCTCGCTTGCGTGTGTGCGTGCGTGTTTTCAAGTCTAGAGAGAGAAGGAAGAGAAAGGGGCACAGAAGACGAGGAACGGTCTTCTTTTTTTCTCTTTTTGGCCTTCTTTTCTTGGACCCAAGATTTGAAATTGGATACGGAAGAGATCGCTCGTTTAGGTGAATTTGCCCGGACTAGAACGCTTCGGGACAATATGTCAAGCATGGAAAAGGAAATATATATTCCATTGGATTCTTTTTAAAACTTCAGACGGATAATTTTTCCTTTTTTATTGATGCAATCTTGATATTTTTGTATTTTTGAGTCTTGCTATTTTTATTTAGTTGATCGAGAAACGATAGATCCGGTCTAAACAATATGAAGTCTTGTCCATAGTCAATGTGCGTTTGATAAAGTACTTTTACAAGTTTGCGCTCATGCTAAAGATGTCGGAAGAAAAGAAGAGCTATAGGAGAATCATTTATTTGAATTATCTTATTTTCACTATCCATTGATTTCAAAAATATGTTATCCCGCAAGTAAGCTTATTGGCTATGGAAACGCTTGCCTTTGACGGCCGAATTAAAACATAAAACAAGTATAGAGGGTTATGGACCTGCAAATGCATCATTGGGTTACTCAATAAATACTCTAAAGACAGTCACCAAGAAAATTAACAAATAATTAATCATTAAAAGACATCTATCATACTGTAAGATTTTTTTTTTAATTTATGTCCGGATCCTATGAACTAGGAGAGTGCTATTCCAAGGATTAGGTGTATTCACTTTAGATCCACCTCATCAAGCCAAATGAGTTGCATCAACTTTAATATGAGACTTATTAAAGAACTATCAAAAACTTCAATTGTGTCATATGATAATCTTCAAATTATGTCCACTATAACACATTTATCTTGAAGTTTTTTAAAAATACTCCAAACTTATATTTGTATAAATGAAATTATATTATTTTTATTTTATTTAAGTCACATGGGCATCGCCATGTTAATACCATTTGCCTTTTTATCGTCCATGTAAGGAAATTATTAACAATGCTTAGTAATGAAATTTTGATGGAGAATAAATATGTCATGCAAATATAAGTTTGAAATTTTTGCGCTATAAGTTTATGGCTAGGCATAATTTAAAGCTTTTGTGAGTTTTTGTCCCTCAAATTTAATGACTTGAATAGATTTAGTATACATGTCAAATTCACATGATGATTTCATAAATATGACAATTAATTTAGACATTTGCTGTCGCTCCGAACGTCAACATCCTCTATTGACTCTAGAACTTGTAAAGAACATTTGCCCTAAAAAAGCAAGATGAAAGTGCTGGTCAAGATCCTCACTTTGGCTAAAAGTGTCATTGTAAAGATTTAAACTGGCCAATGGCTAGTTTTTCTTTTGGGTCAAATAATGGCTAGTTTTTTAGTTTAGGCTCTTTGCTTGGAGGGAGCAAGAAGAAGACAAAGGAAGCAAGAAGCGCGTGGGGTTGTCGGCGCGCGTGGGCATTGTTAGATCGTTCGAGCTCCTCCAACGGTCGACTCGGTCCGTACCTTTTCAAACGGGTCTATCTCTCCTGTCCTGATGATGGCGGTCATTCGAGGGTCGACAAAAAATGCGACAAAGCATCATTACCATTAAAAAGATTCGGTTTATTCGGTTTATATAGTTAGTGCAACGGCTGTGGGTCAAAAGAAAAAAAAAGTTAGTTTATTGATGGTTCTTAACCACTGAAGATAATATATATTTTATGTCCGAAATAATGGCTACTTTTTTAAGAATTTAATGCAATTTTAAGTTTTTCTGTAAGTCCTGCGATATGGATTTAGACCTCTTTTTTTAATATAAAATGCTAGAAACTTTCTAATTTTATTTATATCTACATGTAATTTTGCACTGACTTTTTTAATGACCTAGTGAAGCTTAGATAATATTTGGAATTTTTGTCATTACTCTTATTGCGTTTAGTATAAATTTGGGAAATAAGTTGGCACACTTGTGACTATTAGAAGACATTTGTTTATACTTAACAAAGGGTTTGTTTGAAATAATTTTTATCCTTTGTTCTTTGTTCTTTTTGAATTTTACAGCTCATAAACTTTTTTTAGGAAAAGTTACCCAAAAAGTTGTAAACCTAATATATGGTGGTTGATTTAATCATAAATTTTTTTATTGTATCAATTCAATTCTAAACCTTTTGATTGTTCCAATTTGGTCTTAAACTTTTGGATGATTTATTAATTTAGTTTTAAATATTTTAACGATTTACTAATTCAGTTATTCTGGCCAATTTTTGGCTGAAAAACCATTAATGTAACGATCTAGTTAGCGCCAATCTGCCTACATGGCACGGTCTTAGAACAATCATCTAACATGGATATTTTTACATTTAAAAAAAAAATTATGAAAAATTATGAATTTTTCTTTTTCTCTTCACACACCACCATTGGGACTCACCAATGGTTGGCTGGCGAAGGTCACTAGCCTTAGGCAAGGGTCACCCTTGCTTGGTAGGGGTGGGCTACCCTCCCTTAAGCTAGCGTTGGCAATCCTCACCAAATTTGAAGAGAGTGACCCTCAACCACTTAAGCGAGGGTCTCATCTAAGGTTAGTAGAGATTGTTGCCCATCGCTAGGCCAAGCAATGGTTAGCAAAGGGAAAAAGGGAAAAAAAAAAAAGAAGAGGAATATATAGGAAAAAAGATAAAATAAGATAAAAATATTACATAATTGTGGCCTTGCCACGGAGGATGCTAGTGATTTTGAGTTAAAATTGGTCGGAATAACTAAATTAAAAAATTGTTAAAAGGTTTAAGACTAAATTTACAAATCATAACAATTTTAAGGTTGTAACTGTATAGGTTTAGGACTAAGTTGATACAATTGAAATTTTTATGATTAAATTGACCGTCATACTAATTTGACATGAGAAATTTTAGAATTAAATTGACACAATTAATAGATTTATGACTAAATTGATCAGAGTATAATAAGTTTATAACATTTTTGGATAATTTTCTTCACTTTTTTATATTGAGGTACTTGAACCTTCCCTAGCATCCAAATGTTGATTTGTAAATTATATCTTTTTTTTATATAGTTATTATTAAAACTCAGATAATTTATTAACTTTTGGTGGAAAAATAAAAGTGCGCTTTACTTTTGTTGATTTTAAGCCGACGGGCTTTGAAACTTTTCGAGATGGCCTGGGGAAAAAAAAAAAAGAAATTCTTATTAAAACCGTAAAGTACTTATTTTGATGGGCAAAAAAACATTTGATTGTGTTTTTTACTTATCTTCTATAATGATGATGATCCGATATTTTCTCACGACTCGAGAGGGAAGAAAAATTGAAAAGGAATCAAACCCTAAACTACCGCAATGATTATTTTACGAAGGTAAAGCCGCCACGGTGGTAGTTGCCTTTATCGTGAGTGGGAAAAACTTCAACAACAAAGGCGAAAGAAGGAGAGAAAGTTTTCGTTCTTCTATTATTTTATCTTTTTAATCCACTTTTGGGTAAAAAATTCAAAATTCCATCCCAAGACAATAATTAGTGGTCTGGATTTGGGCCTAACTGCCTATTATTTGGGTAAATTATAATTATGTTTATTGAAATTTTGTGATCATATTACTCAATTTTGATTTTAATTGTCCAATGCACTGAACTTTCATTTTTACGATTAATGCATTTTGACCTCAATTTGGAGGCGTTCGATAAGATTGACAATGAATTGCAAATTGGCAAGAACGATCCTTATTGTGACGATTTTCTTCTTATAGCAAAAGGATGAAACATATGATAAATCATAAAAATACATTACTACCCAAAAAACATACAGGACATTTTAATTAAAATTTACAAAGCTTTGCTCGATATCTTCAGTGCGTTAAAGAAAATTCGGTGCATTCTCCAATCAAAGTCATTGCACTTCAATTTCAGTCATTTAATAAACTAAAGGTTCATTTTTGTTAAATGATTGATGCATTTTAATTGGAAATAGCTCACATTTGTGAGTACTAATATGGTTGTTTCTAGAGCATAAATGATGATAAAGTGGTGCAATCAATATGATTATGAAGTTGCACAACCCTTTGCATTTTCTTTTTCATTTTTGGGATAAATGCAATGAAAATCTTTTTTTCTCACCTGCAATTATGCTCAATCCCTTGGCTTCCAAAGAGCAATTTTTGAAAGTGATTGCAAAGTCTCAATTGATGTCATTTAACAAAAGGGTATTTGCCCTTGGAGTATTCGACCATTTGTTGTAGATTCTCACTTCCTACTTCAGCAAAATCTAGGTTGGACCATGGCCTGGACCTATAGATCCAAGAATGAAACTACTTATGTGCTTGTAAATTGGGCTTTTAATCAAATAGGCACTTTCTTTTCCATGATTTATTGTCTAGAGTTAAAAATATTGTATTAGTCAAGTCTTCTTTTATCAATTGTTCTAATATAGATACTGCATCCCTTTTGTAATGTTTTGTTTTGAAATGAAAATTTTATTTATAGCAAAAAAAGAAAAGAAAAAGTGTACTGAAAATTTTAAGACCTGTCAAGTCCTATAACTTATCAAGTTTGTGTAATTAAGTCTTTCAATTAACTATATCTAACTTGAGAAACAAAAAAATGCTTGTAATTTTAGGATTTAATTATACCAACTTGATAAGTTTTACGACTTAATTATACTATTTAAAAGTTTTTAGGACTTAATTACACTTTTATGATAAGTTTTAAGATTTGATTGCGCTTTTTAAAAGTTTTAGAAATCAATTATACTTTTATGATAAGTTTTAAGACCACTTATCCCTATATTTTTTAAATTTCTTCATTTTTTGTTAGGGCTAACATATACCATAGTGTTGTGTCATATTTGGGGAGACATTAGTTATAGGATGAAAATTCAATTGGGAAAACATAACCAGAGTGCAACAATCAATGGACAAAAACCATCAAAGTTCAATGTGTTGAATGATTCAAATCTAATGTTGTTCGCCGATTGAAAAGTTGTATCAATTATTTCGCAAATTACAAGCTGTGGGCGAGGCAACTGGCATTTTAGCTGCTTATCCTCTCAACCCAAAACGGAAGGCGGAGGGAAGTTGGATCCATGTGGGCTGAAAGCGACCGCAGCAACTGGGGACTCTAGCGACCCTCCATCGACCCTCGATTGAAAATGGGGCGTGCCGAACAGCATCGGATTCAGAGACGGAATCGAGATCGATGGCTAGATCGTGGGTTAGCGCCGAAAGCAGCGCTTCTGGTTTTGTACTTCTGCTCGGTGCCGACGCCCTGGGCCCGGGCTCTTGTCCTCGAGTCCCTTTTCATGTATCCATTGTTCGGTTGGACATGTTTGTCTTCTTTATATGCCTAATGGCATATTGTATGAGTATTTCATATCGCTTATTTATAGGATTTATGTTCTCTTTGGATACGTGTGGTCTCATTTTCGATCATGTAATGTGCCACATGATCGTTTCTCGACAGTTCAATAACTTTGATCGGTTGTGGACTTGGTTGTTGGCTATCTTGTTAGAAAACTCAACCCTAACTCTCCCCCAAAAATGGCAAAGGGTCGCCGGTGTTGTGAAGGGAACTAAAACGCGGCGTGCCTATGGATGTCAAGTCAGAGCCAAATGACCATCTGGTCAAGGTCTTATTACTTGTAAATTTATCGAGTTTAGGTCGAAGCACATTGATAACGAAAGTTTAGTTCGATCCCTGATGATAGAAAACGAAAGTCTAGTGGACCACCTTCCAGACGTGAACAAACAAGCAGTCAGGCATGTGCTTGGACTTCATTTCTCTTGTGCAGACACTCATGCAAAGTTTATGAGCTACTTTGCCACTTCATTCCAAGGGAGAAGATAAGGAAGGGTTTTGTTGAGCGCGACTGCTCCTGACGTGACGATCCAGTGCCCCTCTTCTACCTCATTTTCGCACTAATAAAATTCCGGAGCATTTGTCTTTCAGCTTGTCTAATATCAAACATAGGTATCCCATAAATTTGGTCACTTTTGGCTTGAGAATTACATGCATATACCTTTGATTCGCCTCATCCTATTTCTCAGTCAAGATCGGAAGGGGACAGCGAAAGACGACTTCTGTTTTGAACATTTTCACGGGGAAACATAACTTCTAGAGGCCGTGCGAGGATTTGAACACGACGCATTGTTTGGCACCGACGGTAGGACATGAAATGCAAACGCGGAAAGCAAATGCGAAGCGGTACTTCTTTCCGAAAGAGCCCCATTGCCATTTTCATCGAATGCCACACCATCTACTGTTAAGAACATTCATTCTTTGAAGCTCGGAACAGAGAGGAAGCTTGAAACAGAGAAGTTAGACTGTACTGAAGACAAGTCTATGGCTGTCATTGGAGAAGCTTGGAAGAAGTAGAATTCGCAATTGTGTAACCAGTAATGCTGTCAAATAAGGCCAGCTGTGTATCTACATAAGACGGTGAAGATAAGTCGGTGAAGAAAAGACATCACGTGAACAATTTCCAGAAGGAAAAGAGAGGCAGTTAATTCTGTTAGCTTAGCCTTTGTGAAATAAGTTCTTTTCTGTTTAAAGTCTTTACGTTGACAGCTAGCATTCGGTTTTTTTCATTAAGCTTCTGTTGTATATAGATAAAGAGCGACTTCTTCTTCAAAAATTTTGATTCATTGTAACCGTCTATGAGAGAACAGAGAGGAGAATACTCCATTGAAAAGGTGCTCTGTATTTTTGAGGTGAATACACCATAATACAGAAGAGAATAAGGAATCATCTTCTTCAATAGCATTCATCTGTAATCTTGCTCTTCTTCACATGGTATCAATCATCTTCTTCAATAGCATTCATCTGTAATCTTGCTCTTCTTCACATGGTATCAGAGCTGTTATCGATCATCTGGATTGAAAAGATGTTTCACGAAACACACAATTGTTCGTGAAATCAAATCAAAGGTATCTGGATTTCAATGATCGCAGCAGATCAAAGTAGCTGTTGATCATCTTCGTGTACTGATTTACTGAAAGTTCTCACAAGAATCTTGCGTTTGATTCTTCTGTTCCCTGGTAAGATCTGAACCTTGCTGGTATCACGAACAGATCATCATCTCGATCAACAGGTAATCCTGTTTTGAGTCACAAAAATCGATTTCTGTCATCAAAAATCTCTGAAAGTGCAGCAATGGCAGGAAGGACACAGAAGTATCCATTTCCAATACATGTTAACATCTCCAATTTTGTCACGATTAAACTTGCTGAAGATAATTTCCTATTGTGGCAAGCACAGTTTCACAGGTTCCTTCGAAGTCAAGAACTCTTCGGTTTCATCAATGGTGAAATATCTTCACCTCCTCGAATCCTAAACACTGAAACTAAAGATTGTGAAACAGAAGTCATAAATCCAGATTATACAGATTGGACAAGGACTGATCAGTTAGTTTCATCCTGGATCAGTGGAGCTGTATCTGAGAATATTCTGAGCTTAATTATTGGTTTAGAAACTTCTTATGAGGTATGGCAGACCCTTCTTAATCGTTTTACTCAGAAATCGGTAGCTCGAGAGTTTGAACTAAGAGGAAAGTTACAGGCATGTCAAAAACGAGATAGAGCGCTTTCTGTTTATCTGAGGGAGTATAAGTCCATTTGTGATCAGCTGAATGCGATTGGAAAACCTATAGATGAGATAACTAAAATGTTTGGTGTTCTTGAGGGTTTAGGGCCTGAGTATGAGAATTTCAGAACTACTATCTACTGTTTGAAACCCCAGCCAGATTATGATGAAGTGATAGCACAGCTTGAACGATTTGAAACAAGATTAAAGACATATTCGATGAATCAATTTAACCCTAATCTGGCTTACTTGGGACAAAGAAGTTCTGAAACACAACTGAAAGGAAATTCTGAAAGAGAATACAGTTTTCAGACTTCAAGTTTTGGAAGTCAAAGAGGTGGCAACAGAGGAGGACGCTTTTTTGGTCGAAGCCGTGCAATGAATAATGCAGGCCGGAGTTATGGATACTCAGGAAGAAATTAGTACTACAGACCAAACAATTTGAATCAGGAACGAACTGATCAACAATTCAAGCAGAGGATTGATTATTCCAGTCCTGGACAGGGGTTTCGTCCATATGCCAGTTATTCACAAAGGTATCAAGACACTAAATCCTATCCGACTCAAGTCTTGATGCCACAGAAACATGTGCAAAATGAGAAACCAACAGAAAGCATCCGGTTAGAATGTCAGATTTGTAAAAGACCAGGACACGATGCTCTTCGGTGCTGGTATCGTTTCGATAACTCTTATCAGGCTGAAGAAATTCCAACTGCTTTGGCAGCAGTTCATCTAGAGGATCCAAGAGGAAGTGAGTGGTATCCTGATACCGGAGCAACAGCACATATTAGTGCTGATCCTGGTATTCTTCTCAACTCTACTCGATATACTGGAAATGACACAGTTATGATAGGTAATGGCTCTTGTTTACCTATTACTTATACTGGTAATACTCAGTTGAATACAGAAAATAACACGTTACCCCTAAATGATGTCTTGATTGTGCCTGAAATCAAAAAGAACCTCCTCTCTGTTTCAAAACTGACAGATGACTATCCCTGTTCTTTTATTTTTGATAAAATTGGTGTCTATATAAAGGACAACCAAACCAACAAGACAGAGATGCTCGGAAGGAAACTTAGAGGACTTTACTGTGTGGATCCTCAAACTACAGCAGCATACTTTACTCGAAGACACAGAGCAATAACAGCAGAGATGTGGCATCAAAGATTGGCCCACGCAAACTTCAATATAGTAAAGCATTTGCAGAATAAAGACTTGATTTCCTGTAATACAAAGTCTGAATCCATTTGTAGCAGCTGTCAAGTTGCAAAAAGTGCAGCCTTACCTTTCCCATTATCAGACTCTACATCTACTATACCATTAGAAAAGATACATTGTGACATCTGGGGTCCCTCACCAGTGAAATCTTCACAGAACTTTCAGTATTATGTCATATTTGTAGATACTTTTTCTCGCTACAGCTGGGTCTATCCAATGAAGCTGAAGTCTGACTTTTATGACATCTTTGTCATGTTTCAGAAACTAGTCGAGAAACAGTTTGATCATCAAATCAAAATGTTTCATTGTGATGGTGGAGGAGAGTTTACTAGTAAAAGGTTTCAAAGTCATTTACAGAATTGTGGCATAAAGCAGAGTCTGTCTTGCCCTCATACACCAGAACAGAATGGAATTGCAGAGAGGAAACATCGCCATATAGTCGAGTTGGGGTTAGCCATGATGTATCATTCTCGAGTTCCTTTGAAATTCTGGGTAGATTCCTTCATAACAGCCAACTATATTGTCAACATTCTTCCTACACCGAAATTACAAATGGCTTCTCCTTATTCCAGACTTTTTAATAAGCAGCCTAGCTATGACCATCTCAAGGTGTTTGGGTGTGCTTGTTACCCGTGTCTTCGATCCTATGCTCAACACAAGTTCGACCCTAGATCTCTCACTTGTGTTTTTCTGGGCTATAGTGAAAGGCATAAGGGGTATCGTTGCCTTGTACCTACTAATGGCCGAATTTATGTTAGTCGCCATGTGGTCTTTGATGAAACCTTCTTTCCATTTAAAAGGAAGGTAATATCTGACTATGATCAGTACACAACTTTGTATAATCAATGGGCAGATGTGGTTAATCTTCTTGATTCCACAAATACAACCTCAGTGGACAACCCTTCCACTAATCATACAACAGCATTTCAACTACCTCCTTCTGTAACAATCGATCGCACTCATATATCACAATATGAGGGTGTTCCACATATATCAACTTCTCCTCAGCAACAGTCAGACTCGATTGCTACAGAGCAACAAGATGCTCTATCTCAAATTGCCGAGTCAGGAGAGCTTATCTTTAATCAAGTTCAACCAGACTTAACAGCCACTTCTTCAGGTACTTCTCCTGTCCATTATATGCAAACTCGATTGAAGTCTGGTATCATCAAACCTAACCCCAAATATGCATATTTGGCTGACTATAAAGTACCTTTGGAACCAAAATCAGTCAAAACAGCCTTAGCTGATAAAGGGTGGTATCAAGCCATGAAGGAGGAAATGGATGCCTTGTATGAGAATCAGACATGGCTCTTAGTTCCTAGAACAAAGCAGATGCATGTTATAGGCTGTAAGTGGGTGTTTAAAACTAAACTAACACCTAATGGCAGTCTAGAAAGATTAAAAGCTCGTTTAGTTGCAAAGGGATTTCATCAAGAAGCAGGGGTTGATTTTACTGAAACATTTAGTCCAGTCATCAAGCATGCCACTATTCGGATAGTCCTTTCTGTTGCAATAATGAAGAAGTGGACTATACACCAGCTAGATGTTAAAAATGCTTTTCTCCATGGTACATTGAATGAAACAGTTTACATGGAGCAGCCCCCTGGTTTTGTTGATCCTCAACAATCTCATTGTGTATGTTTACTTAAGAAATCCCTATATGGCCTTCGTCAAGCACCACGAGCATGGTTTGACAAATTTAGCAACTTTCTCCTGGAGAATGGTTTCTTCTGTAGTACTACTGACCCGTCTCTCTTCGTGCTTCACTCTGGTTCAGACACAGTTCTACTACTACTATATGTTGATGACATAGTTCTGACAGGAAGCTCAGCTCAGTTACTAACCACTTTGATTGAGTTACTGAGCCGTCACTTTCACATGAAAGATTTGGGCCATCTTCACTACTTTCTCGGCATTGAAGTCAAACGCTCTCCTTATGATCTATTTCTCTGTCAAACCAAATATGCCATTGATCTATTAACAAGAGCTCATATGACCAGCTGTAAGCCTGTATCAACTCCTCTTCCACTTCGAGTAACTCCTATGACAGATGATACTACTTTGCTCTCGAACCCTCTTGAGTATAGAAGCCTTGTGGGAGGGCTTCAATACTTAACAATTACTCGACCTGATCTTGCTTATGCAACAAATACCTTGTGCCAAAAATTGCAGCATCCAACAATTGCGGATCTTCATCGATTAAAAAGAGTACTTCGCTATGTCAAAGGCACTACTCATCTTGGTCTTTTTCTTCATTCACGTAGCTCCACAGCTCTCTATGGCTTCTCAGATGCTGACTGGGCTGGGTGTGCTGACACCAGGCGATCCACAACTGGCTACTGTACATATCTTGGATCAAATCTCCTTTCCTGGTCAGCTAAGAAACAACCAACTGTTTCTCGTTCTTCCACAGAAGCCGAATACCGAGCTCTTGCATCTACTTCAGCTGATCTTACTTGGATTGCTTTTGTTTTGCGTGATATTGGTATATCTCTTCTGTCTCCTACTCTCCTATTTTGTGACAATAAGTCTGCTATATCTCTTATAGCCAATCCAATTCTTCATGCCCGAACCAAACATATAGAGGTAGACTTCCATTTTGTTCGGGAGAAAGTCTCCTCAGGATCTCTCCGTATTAGTTATGTTCCTAGCCATCTTCAACTTGCAGATATTTTTACAAAACCTTTGACACGTTTTGTTCATATTAATCTTCGTACCAAATTGGGCATGGGATTTTCATCCCCTCCCAATTTGAGGGGGGATGTTAAGAACATTCATTCTTTGAAGCTCGGAACAGAGAGGAAGCTTGAAACAGAGAAGTTAGACTGTACTGAAGACAAGTCTATGGCTGTCATTGGAGAAGCTTGGAAGAAGTAGAATTCGCAATTGTGTAACCAGTAATGCTGTCAAATAAGGCCAGCTGTGTATCTACATAAGACGGTGAAGATAAGTCGGTGAAGAAAAGACATCACGTGAACAATTTCCAGAAGGAAAAGAGAGGCAGTTAATTCTGTTAGCTTAGCCTTTGTGAAATAAGTTCTTTTCTGTTTAAAGTCTTTACGTTGACAGCTAGCATTCGGTTTTTTCATTAAGCTTCTGTTGTATATAGATAAAGAGCGACTTCTTCTTCAAAAATTTTGATTCATTGTAACCGTCTATGAGAGAACAGAGAGGAGAATACTCCATTGAAAAGGTGCTCTGTATTTTTGAGGTGAATACACCATAATACAGAAGAGAATAAGGAATCATCTTCTTCAATAGCATTCATCTGTAATCTTGCTCTTCTTCACATGGTATCAATCATCTTCTTCAATAGCATTCATCTGTAATCTTGCTCTTCTTCACATCTACCATGTGAAATGCCATTAACTCATCGGCAAAGGGAGAGAGAGAGAGAGAGAGAGAGAGAGAGAGAGAGAGAGGTGACAGAGGATGATGGATTGCAATTAATGTGGATGCGCGGGAGAGCAAGAAAGGAACGTAACATGGAGCTGGGAATATATGATGAGATTGTGTGAAGTCGATGTGGTCCTCTTCGAAGTGTGTTAACTACTGCCTATCCCCTTACATGCATCGGACGGTTGTTTTCATGCAGAGAGAGAGAGAGAGAGAGAGAGAGAGAGAGAGAGAGAGAGAGGGAGAGGTCATGCAAGAACTGCAACGCCAACGAAGCATGAGCTAATAGAGTTCGTGCCTAAATGGGGCACCACACCCTCTATCAGTTCACTTAGACATCAGAATTGCATCCTTTTCTTTATGTAAATTAAGGGTAAGATTGCATTTGTTTACGAGGTTTTCATTGGTCTGCCGTTACAGGGCACAGTTGTTTTCACATGCTGTGTCAGGATGTTAATTATGGGTACAATTCATATTCAAGAACTCCACGTACATTATATGGTTTTCTTTTATTGTACTATATATCTTATCATTCTCATGTCGTCCCTCGAAATTGTTTCTTCTTTTTTGTTTTATTGAATTTATCCTCATGGATATAGATACTTGGTCATTTGGAGGCTCACGAAGCACCCTACAAGATTTACAAACTAAGTAAATTCAAACTCTCGACCCATGCGAGTTAGCTGTAATCCAGAGTAGCTCACAAGTAGTTGATGGAATTTGAATAGGCGACCTCTAGTTCATCCATCGGGAATCTATCGATACTTCAATTTATTATGTTGAACCCATCTTTCTTTTGGGGTTTTTGGAAATGTAACAGAGATTTGTTGAGGGGGGGACCAAGCCAGGCTATCATCCATCACATGGAGGTGGGGGACACATTGATTTATTATCAAGGATTGATGAAGCTACAGTCACACGAAAAGTGCTATTAATGCCCCTCGAGGTTACATTCACAGTCAACTACACTGAAAGCAGTCAAGTGTAAACCCTCTCAGCAAAGGCCTTTGGATGATGTCTTTCTGATTAGGTGATGCCCTAGCAAAATAAATTAGCCAGGCATTTATGCAGAGGAAGTCCCTATGTCTGTGTCAAGGGAAGCAAAGAGGGCTGTTTCGAAAGACATTCTCAAGAGACATCCTCTTCGGTCTGTGGGCTACTAGGTCTCAAGAAATGGCAACACGGCTGGCGCTCCTCGGTTTTGCAAAGTGGGCTCTTGGCAGAGCAACGTGGTGGACTCACCCTTGTTTATCAGTGGATCTGCCTGATGTGTTGTGCATCCGACTCTCACATTTGACTAAGTTCTTGTGCTGAAAATATTTTTGATGTGAATGTGGATTTTCGTGTCTTTTACCACACTCAATTAAGCATAATAAGTGCTAGGTATTCTTGTCCCTACCTTACTTATTTGTTTGCACGAGAAAGATGGTGTTTGCCCCTATATTGCTCATATGTATTTCTTAAATCAAGTAAATGAAGCATTGAACCGTTAATTTATAGAATCTCGAAAATCATTCTCAACGTCTTTATTAGACAATGTCCCCGGTGTTAGAGATGCATCTTTAGACAACAAGCCCTAGTTGAAAGACCAAACTACTCCTCCACCTCATTTAAACTCTAATCACATCCCCAATCGATGCCACTGCTCCCCAATTAGAGATGCGGTCAATGCCCTTCTTATCAATCCCGTGTCTATTTGTCTTCCCGCAAGCTTCGTTTCTCTATCTGCTCTCCAGGCCAACCATGGCCATGCCTTTGAAGTCTAGTCGGCATCAAGCTCAAGTAGATTTAGAGTCGAGGTTGCCGAATTGATGTCGCTTGACAGAGAGAGAGAGAGAACGAGCGAGCTATGGGATGGAGGGAGAGACGAGCTCAACCAAGGTGGTTGCTAGTAACGAGGTGGCGGCTCAACTCGAGGTGGTGGATGGTACCAACAAAGGTTGCGAGTGGTGCCGTGAAGGATAGGTTGAGCTTGGATTAAGTTAGGGCTTCAATTAGATGAATCTTGTGGCGAGTGATTTCAGAACAATGCAATGGTAAAACCGAGAGGAAAATCTTTCAATTTCGATTTATAGACATGAAAGAATCACTTCAATGAATTATGCCTCATATAATTTCTTATGGAGATTTCAATTCAGAAGTTTAACACTGGCCATTTTTTTTAAGAACATGTACTCTTTTGGAATCGGTTGCAAAATGAAATTAATTTGCCTAGTACATGATTTTTTTCTCCTTTTCTTTTTTTGATTTGGCCTTTCAAGTTCACCTACCCCAATGCGAGTAATTTCGATCTAGAGCGGTCCAAAGATGAAAGACCCACACACCTGAAGAACCAGCGCCCGACAAGACAACTCGAGAAAAGCTCCTTCGCGTTTGTCTCCGGCCCCAGCCTTGATTTGATTTGCCTTGTGTTTTTTCCCCATCAATTAACCAAGAAATGATTTTAAAAAAAAAAAAAAACCAAGAAATGATTTGATAGATGTCCGGAAGGCACGCAGTTTCGAGGAGAAAACATTGGCTAGGCCGGTCCCTCCATATCACCATAGGGATAAAGGCACCGGTTTTGGGAAATTTTTATGAGACGAAATGTAGTTTAAAATAAATGTGTGATAGGGATATTGTTTAGGATTTTTTTTTGTGAGATGAAAATTAATTTTAGGTAGATATGTCATGGCGTGAACATTTGTTGTTCTTAATGGTATTACCCTAATTTCTTACTTTACGTTATTTTTTTATTTGATTAGAACAGCAAGTTATAAAAAAAAAAAAATGATATTATCATTTTACCCCTAGAAAAAGCCAAAAACAAAATCCTAAATTATGTCCAGTTTGATATATTTACTTTGAACTTGTTTTATAACACTAAAAACTTCAAACTATGTCCACTATGATATATCTATCCTAATTTTTATGTAATATAAAGAACCATAAAAGTTGTATTTATGTGACACGTTTACCATCTATCAAGGTTCAATAAGATGATTTCATAATTAAAATAATGTCATTTTTATTTCACTTAGCCATGTAAACACTATTGGCCTTCTAATGTCCATGTACGTCGATTTTTGATGGAGCTCACTGACAAAAGCAGATATAAATTTGAAGTTTTTGATATCACAAAAAGAAAAAAAAAGGTTTAGGATGAACATGTTACAGTTGACAAAATTTGAGAATTTTAGTGACTTTTTTCTTTTATCATGGTTTGTATTATTATCATAACTACATGTGTTGACATTATAAGTTCCAACTATTGTACTGCACCAATGCCCAATGCACCAAGGGTGTTAATGGGGGCTGCATGCCTTGACCCGACCCGACCCCTAACACATGAGACTCAAAACGAAAATTGGGTTGGGTTTGGGTCGGGTTTGTGATTTTTTTTTCTTTCTTTCTTTTAAGCAAATTGTTGCTTCTCCTCCTCTTATTAGAACAAAAGATGTCGAGGAACTCTTTTGACTTCTTGTGGAAAAGACTCGGGATTTCATTTACTTGGATAGACGTCTTGTGCATTTAATGCACTATAAATATCTAGAGAATGACATGGATCTTAATACTGGCCAACCGAAACGAGTATGTTAAATGACACCTTAATTTGTAACAAGATAAGTAATTGATTGAATCGTCCTGATCAAGAATTTATCACATTATTTGGTGTATTAATCTAGTAAATTAATCTCAAGACTCCAGCATTAATTCTTGATTTTCCGGCCCCCATGTAATTATCCTCGACCCATTCAAGGATGTGTGTGTGTGGATCCTCAATCCATAAAGAGTTTTTGGGTACCGCATTGCGTGCTTATATAGTGGACTTCTTTCAATGTACTAATTTTATTTCGCATTTTTCATACTTTTTTCTTCATTTATTCATCCAAGCTAGATTAGTTGAACGTCGTGCAATCTATAAACTTAAGAAAAATTGTCCAATCAATCCTGCAGACATATTGTATAGATGCCAATTAAGTCCTAAATTTTTTAATTTTGTCAATTTAGTCTTAAATTTTTGTGCAAAATCCCAATGTAGTTGTTTTGACTAATTTTTACTTGAAATCCCCGATCGTATAAGATTGTCGGCAATAATTGAATTGTCACATTAGCATTTCCAATAAAATTGATTGGAAGGATCACGTTTTGCGCAAAAATTTAAAACTAAACAGAAAAAATTGAAAAATCTATAATTGAATTGACATCTACAATAATAATAAATTGATTGGACAATTTCTCATATAAATTTGAGAATTGGTAACTTGAAATTTCACTTGGGTAGATGATGTTGAAACCCTTGCTTGTCTTAAAACTCTAAAGCTACTTTATGCACGAAGTGAATAAGACAAAGTGAAGTACTTGCTGGAATGGATGGGTTCACTAAATTGGCGAGGGCAAAAGCGCTATGGATGTTGAAACCCTTGCTTTTCTTACAACCCTAAAGCTACTTTATGCACGAGAACAGAAGACAAAGTGAAGTAATTGCTAGAATCTTCCAACTTGACTTCTTTTTTCTAGGTCTCACTTCTTCTTTTTTTTAATGTAAATGCCTGCGCAGTGTTCACGGGATCGAACCCAGAGCCTAGTACTCTTCGGGCCCATCCCCCTAATCTCTTTACTAGTAGGGCCGCATACCTGCTGGCAACAAGTTGAACTAAATTAGTTGTCTTCTAGGCTCAGATAACTCTCCCTGGGAAGTCAACTCGCTTCTCACTGAATACCCCCTCTTGCTAACCAGCTGCCATCATCCCAAGATGCGTGCCCACCCAACGGCGGGGAAGTAGAGCTTGGTCAGGCCCGGGGGCTGGGTGGTTCAAACCCTAGGGGGCCTCTAGCGGTTTGCCATTACCCGGTTTAACGTCCTTGGTTGGCTCCGATGGGCGAGTTAGTTTAAGATCAATCTCTTTACTAGTAGGGCCGCATACCTGCTGGCAACAAGTTGAACTAGATTAGTTGTCTTCTAGGCTCAGAGAATTCTCCCTGGGAAGTCAACTCGCTTCTCACTGAATGCGCCCTCTTGCTGGCCCATTTACCTAATTTTCTTTTGGCCCATTTGTAATAAGGAAGTAAATTAGGTTGCAGACTGATGATTAAAGCTAAAAAATGCACATCTTTACACTATAATTGGGTCATTAACCCCTCTCGAAACCCTTTGAAATCCTGTATGTGCTAAAACCCTTTTTAGCGGTCACTAATCTTAATGGTTTTCTTTCTAGACAAAAAAATGTTTGTAGAAGATGGGTGACATTCCCTTTGGCCCATTGCAGCAAAGAAGTCAACAGACCCGTGGACTGGCTTGCAAAAGCCTAAAGAGAGAATTACCTTCCTAGTAATTGGGTAACTAATCCACTGACAGCCCTATTTGATTTATTATGCGCCGATGGTTTTGATGTAATTGCTCCAAACTTGCCCAAGTAAATGAATTGTAAGTGTACTTTCGACCAAAAAAAAAAAAGTGAATAGGGATTAAAAAAAAAATCCGTCACAAGTTCAACAACGGACACCGTTAATGAATGAGAAAAAAAGCTAATTAATCAAGATTCAATTCCCTAAAATAGGATCATAACCCTTGCCCAATTCGACGATTCAAGCTATTCTATAATTTTCTGAAAATGTTCCTGACGTGAAGGACGTGGAAAGCCGGAGTCGGCCCTGGGCATGACTTGAAAGCAAAGGCTCTCTATCTTGAGGTAGTTGTTTTGATTTCTCTTTAAGTCACAAAAATTCGAAAAGCGAATGTCTCTTTCAAATTGATAGCGATTGCATTGTCCACGTCGAAGGGTAGTTTAGAAGTGCAGAAAATAGCTTTTTGCTCGTTTTGGGCATTTCGATTATTTTATAGAAACCGCACGTTCTTATTAGGCCAAGTTGAAAGCTATATCGCCTCTTACGAGAGTCATCGACTCCGCTTCTACGTAATTGATTTTTCAATATCGCCCAGGATCGTATAGAATCAGTGCAATTTAATCCATGAGATGGGTGTTTGATCGTCCAACCGCGATAAACATAGTGCTCACGAATCAGTATTCTTGCTTTTCTCTTTTCTTTTATTTTTCTTATTTTGGCTCAACTAAAAGGAAATGTAGCATGACCTCATTCGATAACAAATAGAGATGGTGACCATCAAAGTTGTTAGGCTAGCGATATCGGGGTTCTACTTATCTAACACGAGATCACTAGCGATATCGGGGTTCTACTTATCTAACACGAGATCACATCATTAGTAAACCTTTCAATGACTCGTGCCGCATTGCCTAGCTATTGCATCTCTTGTGCAGTGACTTTGAGGAATTGCAGTGATGGGCTTGCTAACCTCAAACATTTGGATTGCGGGTGTTATAGAGTAGATATGACTCAAATCGAATATTTTGTAGCGAGTGTGAGACCCTAATGATAACACTTGAAGGCTTTTTAATGTAAAAGTAGTTCTATGCACGTGCTCTCGGATTTATCACTTTTGCCTACATCACCTCGACAATGCAAGAAGCGTGAAATGGGTCATGTGATCTAATCACAGCGAAAGCAATTGCTAAGATGTTGCTTGCAGAACCTTAAATTTTCCATTATTGCAGATTAGGGCTTATGTAATGAGCCGTGCAAGAATTTAAACAAGTCCATCATCCGCTTCATGCATTTTGCCTCATGACAAAACTGGTGCATAGTTATGACCTATTCCATGGCGAAGCAATATCAGCTTAGGAAGCAAGGTCTTTTGGCTTCGATCCACATGTGGAAGAAACGAATTTCCAAAGAATGAATATAAAAAACATGGAGTAACGATTCATCTAAGCATAGGTTTGATTAATGGACTAGAAAACATTTGTGAACACTTTGGAATGCATTTGATCTCAGATTCTTGGACGAATTCAAGACGAGACGTGAGACCGTGGAGAATACTATATAAGGATGACATGAGATCCACACACCAACCACGAACCGACTTTAGTTAACCCTTCTCTTCGGCAACATCGACATTGTTTCAGATGCGATCAAGGTGTTGGAACACTCGAGATCATTCATACAAACAGGAAAACCGTGTTGGTCGAAGGATCGGGATGAAGAAAATCATGAATTGCGTGGCGAGAAAGTTCACGGGGAAGAAGATGGTGGATAGCAATGGCACAGCCAACTTCACGGGGAAGAAGACGGCGGATAGTAATAGCATAGCCAAGAAGTGGAGGATCCTAAGCGGCGAGGACGATTGGGAGAATCTGTTGGACCCTCTCAACATCGATCTCCGTCGGTACATCTTGCACTATGGAGAAATGGCACAGGCTGCTTACGATGCCTTCATCGCGGAGAAGGAGTCGAAGTTCGCCGGGGGCTGCCGGTATGCGAGGCGAGACTTCTTCTCCAAGGTGGGCCTGGAACTGGGGAATCCGTTCAAGTACAGTGTGACCAAGTTCTTGTTCGCGACATCGCAAATCCAGGTCCCAGATGCGTTCATAGTTAAATCTCTGTCGAGGGAGGCATGGAGCAAGGAGTCGAACTGGATTGGGTACGTGGCGGTGGCGACGGACGAGGGGAAGGCCGTGCTGGGGAGGAGGGACATCGTGATTGCATGGCGAGGGACGGTCCAGACGTTGGAGTGGGTGAACGATTTCGAGTTTGATTTGGTCTCGGCCTCGAAAATCCTGGGAGAGAAGGGCGATCCTAGGGTGCATCAGGGTTGGTACTCGATATACACATCCGACGACTCGCGCTCACCCTTCAGTAGGACAAGTGCCAGAGATCAGGTTGGTTTTGAATTATAATGGCTAGCTAGTCGAATCGAATGGAACGAGTGAGGAGAGTCATTATAAACCTGAAATTAAAACGAGTGTATGGCTAAATTATTGGTATCATGAGGAAAGATTGTGATTTCGTCTTTCATTTGGGTTTCTTGTCTGATTTGATGACATTAAATTGTGCAAATTCCCTGCCTGTTCCATGACAGGTTCTGCAAGAAGTGAAAAGACTGGTGGAGCTGTACAAGAACGAGGAGATCAGCATCACCGTGACTGGCCACAGCTTGGGCGCGGCGATTGCGACGCTGAATGCGGTGGACATCGTTGCCAATGGACTGAATCAGCCTAAAGATCGGAGAGGGAGACCTTGTCCAGTTACAGCTATAGTCTTTGCCAGCCCCAAAGTCGGCGACTCCAACTTCGGAGAGGTGTTCTCTGAGTACCAAGACCTCCGAGCCCTACGTATCCGTAACGCCTTTGACATCGTCCCGAGCTATCCAATCCTGGATTATACGGAAGTCGGGGTAGAGTTGGGCATCAACACTCGAAAATCTCAGTACTTGAAGAGCCCCGGGAGCACGTCGAGTTGGCACAACTTGGAGTGCTACTTGCATGGAGTCGCAGGGACGCAGGGGTCGAAAGGAGGGTTCAAGCTAGAGATCAACCGCGATGTCTCCCTCGTGAACAAGAGACTCGATGGTTTGAAGGACGAGTATCTCGTGCCGGTCTCTTGGCGGTGCGAGAAGAACAAGGGCATGGTTCAGCAGGAAGATGGGTCCTGGAAGTTGATGGACCATGAAGAGGATAATGATCTTACTTTAATGTATCAAATGTAAATAAAGGCAGTAGACACACTTGTGCTCCTAGTCTTTTCCAGAACCGACGTACACCAGAAAAGAGATTCATCGGTTTTCATGAGTGCACATTGATGATGCTTAAGCTTATGGGCCATCAGATGTAATGGTTTCCGTTGTGGATTAGAGCTTTCTTTCGCTTTCGTGGGATAGCGTGTCTCCGTTTTGAGGCTACGTGAGATACCTCGCTACTCTCATGAATCCTCGGGAGAGAAGAACGGCATAAATTTCGTGGAATCGATAAACCATTAACAGGTGTAACCGCAGAAGATGGGGCGTTATCAAACTGATCTCCAAAAAGGAAATTAGATTTTTCTGCACCCTAAAAGATTGCGCAGAGGAAAGGGGGTTGATCTTGTGCTTCTGTAGAAGGGGAGAAAATACAAAAGCCTGCCCTGTTGGACAAACCAATCCAAACTCATCATGGGAACATGATAGAGATATTAAGATTTATGTACTCAGTAGATTTATGAAATTATGCGAAAAATGGTAAATAATTATTTATCATAATGGATCCATATAAATGCTCAAAAGAAATCTTTCGTATCATTTAGTAAAACTTTTTAATTTATGAGTCTTAGCATATCTAGTATTGTTCAAGTCACTATTTCAAGATTCATTTTAATATACATCCCAAATTCGTTGAACAAAACTACAAAGCATTCTCACTGGGCCTAGTATATTTCATATTTAGGAAAATCATATGTTGTTCGGTATGTTTCTACTAGCACAGGAAATCTAACTGTAGAGACGTTGAAATTAGTAGTGCATTTTCTTTTCGCACGAGGATTTGAACGATGATTGATCCCACAAATAAGACAAAATGTTGTAGAGCTAATGTGATGCCAAGGAAAGAGACCAATATATAGTCCCAAGGAGAGTGATAACAGGGCCGGCGGCCTCCTTTAAGCCCATGGGCAAACTTAGATGGAGGTTGCCCATGGTGGCCCGGACCTCAGATAGAGGTCGCGGCCACGGGCCTTGTCGGGGCCGTGGGTGACCTCAGATCGAGGCTGCAAGATCTCACTGCAACGACGGATGAGGTAGTCCATAGAGGCCTTGTGAGTGTCATCGGGGTGCGCAGAGAGAGAGAGAGAGATGCAGAGGAGATCGAGATGGGAGTGCTTCCTCTCGAGCCAATAGGCTTCACACCCAGCTACGAAAGAAAGTCCAGGCCAGAACTGTGGACAGGGAATTATACAAGCGACCAATCTACTCCTTGGCCCCCGGGTTGGAGCCCACAGATTCAAGTACGGGCGAAGCAGCTACAAGGGGAAAAAGTTATAGAAATCCGAAGAATGCAGTTTCGAATAAAAACAAGTTGAATAGAGTTGCCACCAATCATTTTAAAAAATATTAGGATGATTGAAAAACCTAGGTGAATGCATTAAAGATACCGGTCATTTTGCGAGAAAACCGTATAAGCAATCCGGAGTTTCATTACGTGTGGGGAAGGGTTAATGCCCTCATAATGCCCATTTTGCACCACACTACTTAATTGAATCCTTGAATGCAATTTTGTTTCTTTAGAGAATATAATCCGGTGAAGTTCTTCACATTCTCCTTTATGCCCCAAAATGACTCAATGTCCCTTGTCTAATTTGTGTTTTGTAAATATGTATTATAACGTTGCAAATACGCATGAGTCCTAATTTTGAGTGTTAGCTGGTGCAACTGCTTGAGTGGCGTTTATCCAACAATGTATGAACAATTTTGAGAATGATGGAGTCATGTTGTTTCGTCTAGAGGTACTTTTGTCCTTTCGGTGATATAAAATATTGGGTATTTAAAAGCTAAAAATAGTTCTGAAGAGACAATAAAATTTTGATTATTTTTGGGAAAATCGTGATGTATGAGGAGCCTCAGTTTAAAATTGGGCAATTATTTACCTTTTTTTTTTTTTGATTTAGTCCTACCCTACTCCTTCACTCAAGCATCCTCACTATGGGTGTGCAAAATGGACTGCCTGAACTGGGATTGCTCACATCAGACTGAATTGGCCAGTTAGGTTCGGTTTTCGAGAATGTTGGTTCAATTCCCGGTTCTTAAAAGTGAAACTGGTATCCGGACGGTTTGATTTCTAATTTCAAGGGGAACCAAACTGGACTAGACCGATCAGCCACCGCCACTCGCCATCCAACAGTCGGGTAATTACATAAATTTGACCAACACAGATTCATCGTGACATCACGTCCCCACCACACAGCCATTGAGATGACCTTGGATCCGCCGCAACCGACTCCCCCACCGCAATCAAGTGCTTGTCAAAGTTCTTTGATAGTCGACAGGGTACACATCTTGATATGAGAGAGAGAGAGAGAGAGAGAGAGAGAGTTGTGGTGATGGTCAAGACAATGAATGGAGGCAGCCGTGATACTTTACGTGGTGGCTATGCGGGGTTGTCCGCAAAGAGATGGTCGAGAACAATTGTCATTGCCAGAGTCGCCGACTTGCTTCTTTCTAGCGGGTGCTTTGGCCTAACTCAAAACCCCTTCCCCATCCTCAGCAAAGAACGCGCCATTGCCTGTGTCGGAATTGGAGTTGCCGAAGTTGAAAACAACAGCGAAGTTGAAGAAATCAATTGAGTTGCCAAGAGGGAGTAAACAGAGCAAAGCGAAGATCACAATGCAGGTCTTGGAAGCCATGGATGATGTTGCAGGAAGTTTGTGATTTTCTCTTGGAGTTCAGCTACCATTAGGAAAAAGAAAAAAAAAAGTGACTAGTTCTATTGGACTGGATCGAAATCGGATTGGAATGGTCCAGTTCCCAATTATAATACCAACCACTCCAGTTACCAGTTCTTAATTTTGGGAATCGGTCTGTTTTTGGTTCCACCTTGGAACTTGATTGGATTGGGAACTGATCACCTTTAGTTCTCACTCCAGCCCTGAGAAAATGGGGAATTGAACACCCTAGTTCTTAGACTCTCCCTTCCCGAGTGGGAAGGGTGGTGAGGTTTGTTTGGATTGATTTCCTTGATGTTTCGACTTATGAATTAGTTTTTTTTTTGGTCGAAAAGATAGCATGTTCTATTCTTACTTAAAAGGAGTCTTACAAGGCGAAAAAGTACTAATGTCTGAACATAATATATTCCATAAAGGCAAAGGAGGACTAATCCACTAATTAAGAGGAACCTTGTTTGCGCAGTGGGTTCGTGCTATCCAGTCCGCAGCACAGTTCTTTTCTCGGGTGCAACAGCTAACCTTGACATTAGCGCATTGATCTAACTCGTATCTGTAACGTAGGACAGCTTCTTTTAGATTCCGAGGAATTTCGGCCTGGCCCATAACCTGTTCAATGGCAGGGAGACAGTCGTTTTCACAGATCCAGCGAAGTGGTTGACTCCAGAAGTCTCCCACGTGCCGCTTCTGAAGTTCCTTAATATAAAAGAGTCCATGTGAGAGGGCTTCGACTTCAGCCTCTTGCGATGAAGAAACCCTAGATGTACAGGCGAAGCCCTTGATCACCTACCTTGACGAATTCCTCACGACACCAGCAACAGAGCAAAGAAACTCGCCCGGATTCCAAGAAGCATCAACGTTCAACTTCAAATCTTGTCGATCTGGTGGTTTCCATCGCGTAGGTATGTTTCGATTAGGGTTTAATCGTTTCTGGATCTTCTGTCCTTGGATAAAAGTGGAGTGCTGATCTTGTGCAATTCGCAGGAGATTTGCAGAGTTTGGTGCTTTTGCTCGAAAAATCCATCAATTTCTTGCCTTCCATATATGCCAGAGAACCAAGCCAGTGTATTCTCGTTCAGGTATGTCTGTGTTCGTTCGGAAAGCTTCCATGATCCACTGGTCTGTCCGTTTGATCCTACTTGTGGGACTAAGGCCTCTGCATGTTGGATCTTCCCATATGCCTTTTGTCCATTTACATAAAAAGAACAGATGTTCTGTTGTTTCTACCTCTGTATGATAGACTTGGCATAATGGGTCATGAATGATTTTTCGTTTATGTAGGTTTTCTCTCATGGGAAGGACGTTTTGACAGAGAGCCCAAAGGAAAGTTTTGATTTTTGGTGGCACAACAAGGCTCTAGATTTTGGTCCATAAGGTATGTGGTGGTTGAAATGAACATGAGGCCTTATTGTGGTTTTGATTTGTAGTTGCTGAAATTGCTCTGTTGTAGCCACTCTTGACAGAATATTTCCCAGTATTATTACCTGTCCAAACTAGGTAATCTGATTGCGACTGTGGGCTTAATGGAATAGCTAAGATTTCATTGACGATACCTGCATTATAGAACTGTTGAATCTTCTGTATATTCCACTCTCTAGACTCTGCATGTATTAGCTAAGATTTCATTGAGTTAGTTGATATGCAAGTGTTTTTCAAAAATTAATAAGTAAGACTTTTATTTATTAATTTTTATAAGCGATACAAGCTATTATATTTAAAAAACGCTTTTCAAATTATTTAATTTTCATGAATTAAATGCACCTTCAGTTTTTCTTTACCAACATAAACCCAATATATGATTGCCTATCAAAAAATACATATACGAAGATACATTTGCAATTGAAGTTTTTTAAAGAAACACGAAGTGTCATACGAAAGTATACGTCTAAATAATTTGAAAGTAATTGTAAAAGTGCAAGCACCTTGATGTACTCAAATAATTTATATATTACCATCATTACCTTATCCCTGTCGCATCTCTTTATGACTTTTTTTTTTTTTTTCTCTTTATGACTCATTTGACCTCTCAATTTTTCAATCCTTGAAGCAAATTAAAAGAGCAAATAGCAACAGAGTTTCCTAAAACAGCTATAAAAACAAAACAATCAATGATCCTCAATTATTGCACAAAACACTGTTATTATCGATATCTTGAACGAAAGTAATCACAAAGTATTTTAGATGACTAAAATCGCATGCATCACTCGTTTTTACGACAGACAGACAGGCCAACCAAACCAAAACAGCAGCAACGAACTGTTATTAGCGATGATCAAAGATAACATCTGTAAGTGGGGATCAGACGCCATCTTTCTGGAACCTGGAGGCTAAATCATCTGTTCAAGTGGAGGCGGAGGTTATCATCTCGAGTGCCACCGGAAGACGTAGCCGCGCGTCCCGCAGTCCCACTCCCTGCGGTCACGCTGCCCGACATAGAAATTCCCGCGACAATAATCAAGTCGGTGAAGCGACGAATGAAACGATTGTTGGAACCAAGCGGGATATACAACAGAAGGTATAAACTCAAGATGATGAAGAGGGCGACCGATCCCAAGACCAAGACAACAATCGCAAGCCAAGCGAGTTTGGTTACGGTTACGTAGACGCCTGCCATGAATGCTAGAGCCATTGCGGCAAGAGCTACCAGCAATGGGAGTCTTGCTTTCAAAAGGGCATTTCGCACTGCGTGAGGATCATTAATCTGTGTCCAGAGGAGGATCACGAGTGCAATGATTGAGCTGTACATGGCGATGGAGTTGGAAATCACAAAGACATTGTACATGGCTTTGTGGAGCAATATGGCGATTCCGGCATCTGGGTCGGAACCATTGTATCCTCCTGGAACGGAAAAACCAGAAGCGAAAGTCATGGCGGCCACTAGCGTCGCAACCACCATGCGAGTATTTGCCTCCTCCTTGAGTCTATCCAATTCTGGAGGTTCCAATTCTTTCCCTGGGATCCGATGGTTTGGCCTGCAGATAGCTAATTCTCCACTTCTCGGTGTCCCAGCAGATTGCAAGACTATTCGTGTTAACCTCTGCAAGTAGAGAGTCAAAGAATAAACAAAGAAACTAACACTTTATGATTTTGGCAACTAAATTACGCATTTGACTGAGAACATTCTTATTCACATACCTCATAAATTTACATTCGAGGTCTGTCCCTGATCGGTATACAATTTGCAATAGATGATCACCCATGACAAAAGTGTAAGAGGTCATACCTTCCGAAGCGGAGCATCCATTCCTTTCATGTCCTGCTCCACCACATCCAGAGCCGTCATGTTATTCATATCTACCAGCTTGAGATCAACTCTACTGTCTCGTGCAAGAAGAAGCAAGACCGAAGGTTGCCAGTGCAACGCAGCCAGATGCAGAGGCGTATTCATGTCGAAATCTCTTGCATTTATGAGGTGACCGAACTTGGGATTTTTCAGTATGTATTTGACAGTTGAAATGCATCCGTACCTCGCTGACACGTGAAGAATGTTCTGCTGTAGCCTAGATGGAAACTCTGCAGGGTCTGGCCATTGCTGAAGTAGCTCCTCGACGATCCCAACATGATCCATCATGCAGGCGACATGGATAGGAAGATAGCCCTTGGTACTATCTTGCTCCAGCATGCTCTTCGGGAACTTCTTGATCATGAACTTCACTCCATCGAGATAATTCGCATATGCAGCGAAATGGAGTGGAGTGCCATATTCCGCATCTCTCAATTGAAATAGCCACGGCTTCTTTTCCCACATTTCTGTCAGCATATCTAAATCCAGCAAAAGAATTTGATCATTTGGGATGAGCACAAATACTGTAATTCTTCAATAGCGATTGATCCCGTCCTAGACGATCCGAAGCGTGGGAAGTTGACTCACAGTCTTGCCCCTTAGAATAGTAAGCTATCGATACCATACGTACACGGGCCTCTAATAAATTAGACGTTGCTTGTGAAACTTGATTTTTACACCACCAGTGGAAACCAAAATGAAGTAAACAAAAGAGTGACCGGGAAGATCAACTAATGAGTGTTAGCATGAAAGTAGGGTTTACCCAATTTCCGGTGCATAACCGCGACATGAGCGGGTGACATGCCGAAAACCCTTTGAGTCTGTGATCTCCTCTCGTCTTCGCCCTCATTTGGCACTTCCAACAAGCACTTGAGAACCTCCAAGTCCCCTGTTTCGACGGCTAGGCACCATGGAGACTTGCTTTCCTTATTCTGATAGTACAACGGATTGGGATCTGCATTCACCAACCGACGGATCACCTCGTAATGGTGATTCTTCACGGCCTCGTGCAGAGCGGAGTTGCCGCTGCGGTCGGTGGATCTTGGATTCCCCCTGGGAAGGAGAAGCTCCACTGCACTGGTTTTCCCGGCTCTAGCCGCAAGGAGCAGCGGTGTCTCTCCTCTGGAGTTTGCCCCGGAGACCCAGTACTCAGGGAAAAAATCGATGATCGCTCTGATAATATCGTCATTCTCTGTTTTCCATTGATGTCGGGTAAATTTAAGCATGAAAATTCTAACATTTTAAAAATGCGCAGAAGAACAAATAAATGTTATGGTCGCACCCTTTTTAATATACCTGCTGCAGCATGGAGCAATGTACTCTCGGAGGGGCTGTGAAGGTTGAGAACGACGGGCAGCGACACTCCTTCCTTGGCACAATGATCCTCCAGGGCTTTGATGAATTTTTCGACGTCCCCTTCCTTTGCAGCCAAGTATAGCTGATGATCCACAATTTTCTCGGGTTCTGCAGGATCCCGCCGTTGTTGGCTCGGGTCGTCCCTGATTAACGCGTCCAGTCTCTGCCTTCTCTGCTTCCACGTCTCCAGCTCCATAGATTGCTTCGCATCCATCCGTGTGTGTGTGTGTGTGTGTGTGACTATGTCTGTGAATTTGAATGTTTTGCCCTGGTCTCCTGGGAATCGAATTCAGCAGAGTGGTCACTGGTCAGTACATCCGGTATGATATAAGTCTTCGTCTTTATTTATTTATTTATTTATTTTAAACATTTTCTTCAAGAAATCATAGACAAAGACTTGAAATTTTAAATGATAATGACTTGACTTGATCCAATGATCAAAACCGCCATGTGAGGAGTGATCATTAACACATCACTCTGCTTTTAATTTAATTCAGCATGGCACCGAAGTCTTTGACGCGACCTCGACAGACTCAGGCTTTACTGCCGGGGCTCAGGTCCGCGTGCCGAGGACCCTGTTTGGGGCACTTGGGACTAGGCCCCGACCTCAGGGGACCGTGCTTGACTATTGAGGTCCTAGGTTTAGGACCTGAGGTTTCTTGAACTCAATCGCTAGGAACTGGTATAGGAGCTGAGGACTTAGGCTTGGCCTTGATGGACTCAACTTTGAGTACATATGACATAGGCATGGGAGCCGGGTATTTATACATAACCTCTGAAAACCCAAACTTGACTGTCAAGGACTAGGCGTTAGGGTACGGTACCCATGTCTAAGTACCAAAATGTTGTCATATTTTGAAAAATGATTTCCCACTTTGAAATAAAAAAAATATCGCACCACCAAGATACATGACAAAAATGAAGACCTTCGCACCAGCAAGCGCCAGCAAGATCTTGCTGGCGCGAAGGTCTTGCTGGCGAGTGTGAGTATAATAGAGGAGGGAAGGGCCCAGGGGCTCGTCCTTCTCTTTCTCCTCTCGAAGTTGACGAAGAAGCGTGAGAGAAAGGGACAACTAATCAGTGGGAGAGATAGCATTGGAACGCGAGTGAAATTCATGTGAAATGAGGTTGAATTTATCAGATCGCATAGCTTCAGAAGTTTTTGATATTGGCTACCAATATTGGCAGTGAATAGGTGATTTTAAAGAACTTCACTAATAAATGCAGAATTAAAAGTGTCCAGTGAATAATATGTATGATTGTGAAAAATAGTGTAGATATGATTAGGTTCGGATAATATTTAGGAATGCAATAATAAATATGAATAGGGACAAAAAACAATGCACTTATAATTTTAAGTAGTTCGGTTTGGTATAAGTTTATGTCCACTTTTAATTCTGCATTTTCACAATCATACATATATCTACTTGCTTTGACATTGTCTTGAGCTATCCAATCCCGGGTTATTTGGAAGTTGGGGTAGAGTGGGACATCGACACTAGAAAATCTCAGTACTTGAAGAGCCCTAGAAGCGCGTTGAGTTGGCACAACCTGTAATGCTACTTGCTTGGAAGCGCAGGTCATTAGGAGGGTTCAAGCTAGAAATTTACTGCGACGTCTCCCTCGTGAACAAGAGACTTGATGCTTTGAAGGATGAGTATCTTGTGCTGGTCTCTTGGCGGTGCGAGAAGAACAAGGGCATGGTTCAGCAGGAAGACGGGTCCTGGAAGTTGGACCATGAAGAGGATGGCGATATTACTTCAGTGTATCAAAGGAAAATAAAGGCAGTACACACATACTTGTGCTCCTAGTTTTCTCCAGAAAATGAAAAAAATCTGGGAAAAAGGGGATTACAGGTGAGCGTTTTAAAGGTAATTTTAGTCTTAAGAAAGTTTGAACGATTGTCGAGCCGCTTGTGCCTTTGTGGATAACATGAATTTACGAATTACATGCAAGCTGATGCTCCATTACTTCGGCTGGTAGTACATCTTTTCAATCACAATTTCTTGTAGAAGGATGATGCCATATCTTTTGCTGTACACGAGAACGTGAAGGTACCATGACAAGATGTACGACTCATATAGTCTTGGTCATACTTAGGAAGTTAAAGAGGAAGGCAGTACATTTATAAACTATTGGTAGGAAGCCTTGATAGATTAACGCGTTGCTGACAGAAGTGGTTCTTTATATCACTTGAGAAGAACATAGGGTGTCTTCTGATTATAAAAGAGAAAATAACATTACAAGTGTTATAACTTTTGCACAATATTCACTTAAGTGTCACAACATCTTTTTTTTAATCAGTTGAGTGTCATAATTTTTGTATAGGGCTAACTTGAGTGTCATAACTTTTTTTCCTGATCACTTGCGTTCCATAAATTTTTAAAATGTTTATCACAAATGTCATGCCATGTAAGATTTTCAACACTCTAGGTCAATGTTTTTTAAAGTTATCACACTCAAATGATTGATTTAAAATTATGATGCTCAAGTGAACATTTTCTTATAAGTAAGTAGTCGGAAAAAAAAAAGATTAGGACTCTCAAGTTAGCGCCATATGAAAGTTGTGGCATTTGTGCCTTACAAATATAGTTTCCACTACATTGGCAAATCATCTAAAGGTTTAGGACTAAATTCATAAAATTGAAAAGTTTTTAGAATTGGATTGTAAAGGATGTGAATTTACCTCGTCTAACAATAGAGAGGGGTTTGATTTGGTGAAGGAGAAATTAGATCACGCCTTTTGCTCTTTGGACTGGAGCTTATCATACCCCTCTACAGAAGTGTTTGCTCTTCCCTCGCTTGGATCAGACCACTGCCCACTTATGCTGCATACTCATTATCAATCTGCTAAGCCACAAAAGACTTTCCATTATGAAGCTTTTTGGAGCTATCATTCTGAATGTAAAGAGGTCATTAAATCAGCATGGGAAAGTAGTCCTACCTCCTTAATTTCAAAATTGCAGATAGTCTCCCTCAAACTTGATAGATGGAGCAGGTCTCGGTTTAGTAATGCCAAACAACGCATTCTTCAATTACAGCAACATCTTCAAATCATCACCAACAGAAAATCTTATCAGGTGGGAGACAAAGAATTAGCCATTTCAATTAGAACTGAAATTCAACAGTTGTGGAATCAAGAGGAGTAGTTTTGGGCGTTGCGCTCCCGACTAAACTGGTTAACATGGGGAGACAAAAATTCAAGATTTTTCCATGCCTGTACCGTGCAACGAAGACAAAGAAATCGCATTTGTATGCTAAAGGATGACGACCAGAATTGGATAAGGGAACCCCAACAACTCAAAGATATCGCTATGGGGTTCTTTTTTCAACTGTACCAATCAGTGGGAACCAGAGATTTTAACCCATTTCTAGTTAGTGCCCTCCTATTGTTACTCCACAAATGAATGATCACTTACTAAGTCAGGTAACTGAGGAGGAGGTATATCAAGCTACCTTTCAGTTAGGTGCTTCCAAGGCTCCTGGTCCAGATGGTCTCAACGGTCTTTTCTATCGGCATCACTGGAATATCATCAAAGAGACCATTGTCAAAACAGTGCAAGATTTCTTCCAATCAGGTTTCATGCATCCAAATTTAAATAAAACAATTCTGACCTTGGTTCCTAAAGTCAGACACCCAGAAAGCATAAACCAGTATCGCCCCATTAGCCTCTGCAACTTCGCATACAAGATTATCTCTAAAGTCATGGCTAATAGACTCAAGTTTGTTTTACCTAGATTGATCAATCCAGGACAAGCAGCATTTGTAAATGGCAGATAGCTTCAAGATAATATCATGATTGTTCAGGAAGTACTCCACTAGTTCAAGGTTAGATCTAGATCAAAAAGATTCAATCTTATTTTGAAAACGGACATGCAAAAGGCCTATGACAGGGTTGAATGGGACTTTCTAGCGGCTTATTCACAGCAGTTGGGCTTTACAAATCGATGGGTTACTATGGTCATGCCCTGTATCACAACGGCTTCTTTCAGCATTCGATTCAATGGAGAACAACTCCCATATTTTAAACCTACTAGAGGAATCCGGCAAGGTGACCCCCTATCCCCTTATATATTCATTTTGCTTGCTAATGCTTTATCAACAGTTATAAAACAAGCAGTGAGTATGGGTCACTTAAAAGGGATCAAATTTAACCAAACCTGTCTTAAGCTATCTCATTTAATGTTTGCTGATGACTCAGTCTTTTTCCTCAAAGCCACAGTTTTTGAATGCCAAAATCTTGCTAGTATACTCAACTAGTATTGCCAAGCAACAAGGCAGCTTATCAATCGGAACAAATCTGGTGTTTTTTTTCAGTAAGAACTGTCCTATAACTCTACAGAATACTTTAGCAAGTGAACTGTGCATACTTGTGGTTAGCAAATATGGCAAGTATCGGAGCATCCCTTTGGACTGGGGACATTCCAAACGTGAGATGTTCTCTTGGATCCTGGCCAAAATTAATGCAAAATTAGTCGGTTGGAAGGAAAACCTTTTATCTAAAGGGGCCAAGGAAATTTGATTGAAAGCTGTAGTTCAGGCATTACCTCAGTATGCCATGTCCATCTTCAAGCTTCCCCTGTCGCTCTGTAGATTAATATAGAAGAAGATATCAGCTTTCTGATGGAGCAAGAACAATCATGACTAAGGTATTCATTGGATAGCATGGTCAGAATTAAAGAACTCCAAAGTAGAGAGGGGTATGGGTTTTCGAGATCTCATAAATTTCAATTTAGCAATGCTTGGGAAGCAAGCATATGGAGTCAGCTTTTCAGGGGTCTATATTTTAGACAATCTTCCTTTCAAAATGCAACCCCAGGCTATAGACCTTCCTGGGGGTGGTAGAGCTTATTAAAAGGCCGAGATGCAATTCTTCCTAAGCTTCGATGGTTAGTGGGGGATGGTTCCAAAATTAACATTCGAGAAGACACTTGGCTGTCACTTGGTAAAATAGGAGGTCAACCAGAGGAGGGTGAACCCATTACAGTTGCAGGAATTTTAAACTCATCTACTTCTACATGGAAGAAGGATCTCATTTCTCATCTGTTTAGCGCCTAGGTTAGTGAAGCGATTCTGAATACCCCTATAATCTCTGCTCTTTGTTCGGATCAATTAGTTTGGACAGTTACTTCCTCAGGTGATTTCTCAGTTAAGAGCTGTTACCAATACTTGTCTTCAACCCAACAACACCCTCCCACTACTGCCTCATCTTCATACCAAAATCTTGTTCAATTATGGAAAAAGATATGGCATATGCAGACGGCTCTTAAGATTCGAGCATTTATGTGGTTAGCATGTAAAAACGCCCTTGCGACCAAAGCCAACCTATATCACAGACATATTTCCCCAAACCCATATTGCAGCCTATGTAATCAGAATATTCCTGAGACCATCGAACATCTTTTGTTCTATTGCTCTTGGACGCGTGAAATATGGAACCATAATAAGATCAAAATCCCTATCTCTCTTACCTCTGTTAGTCGCCTGGATGAATGGGTTGCTTTTAGAGCCACTCAATCTCGACTTTCCCCAAGTTTTGAAGTGATTGCCTATCTGATGTGGGAGATTTGGCGTCAACGCAACAACGCTATCTTCGGATAGCAACCCCTGGATCCTACCCGAGTTGTGGAGAATGCCCTAGCCCAAAGCCGTATATTCCACTCTCTTTAGCCCTCTCAACCTCGTTTTCAAGAATTGAGTGTTAGTAATGATCGTCAATGGATAACTCCTGCTAAGGGCACTATCAAATGCAATATTGATGGATCATTTTTACCAGGCGATCAACATGGTACCGTGGCTTGTATTTACAAGGATTTTAATGGATTACTCACCGACATATTCACGAGCAGCGTTCCAGCCCATATGGCGTTTCGGGCGGAAACCTATGCCCTTATTCTAGCTCTCCAGCACCTGATCAAGTAGGGCTTCCATCTCCATCGTGTACAGCTTGAATCAGACTACTTATTTTTGGTGGAGGTTCTTCGGAATCAACAGCCGCAACCATGGAAGGAGCGGCACCTTTTTGCGGTTCTTCAAGAACTTTTTTCGCGATGCCCTAATGTTTCCGTCCAGTATGTTCGCCGAGAAGCTAACCTTGCCACTAACTGGGCCGCCAAAGCCCACAGGTCTCTCGGCCCAATCAGAAATTGGCTTGTCTTCCCTCCTCCCCCTTTCCTTGATATTGTACTCAGTGACGCTGTTCTAGCAGGATGTACCTCCTTTATATTATAATATTAATCGGCACTTTCGACCAAAAAAAAAAAAATCCTATAGCATAAATGTTACTTACGATTAGCATCCGTGTGGAATGCCCATCCGATTAGGGACTGATAGGTTATGCTAGATTCTAGATTACCTTTGGGAAGCATCGCCATGACTACATGACAGATTTTTCTTTCGCTGCATGCTAACGACTAAGTTGGAAATTCTAGGCATGAGGCGTTGACCTAAGGATGATCTATTCCTATCAATATTCAGAGGTCTTGAATATAATTCCTATCTTCTTCCCTCCTTCCCCTGAAATTACCCATACATATATATGGGCAAAGGAAAAAGATTAAAAAAAAGTAGAAGAAAATTTGGCAATTCCTTTTTGTATTATTAAACCACATACATGTATTCACCCTTGATCAGTTAATAGGTCTATTTTCGGACCAACCGCGTGAGAGCCAGATCCGCCAAACTCGCCCATGACAATAATGGCAGAATAGTGGCCATCAATCATGTATATCAAAAGTCAAAGCTCATGTACGAGGTCAGATCTCTTAAAGAATAGAAAGAAGAAGAAGATGTAAACAAAGACCAACATCGAGTGAGGAAAGAGGAGAAGACTAAGATAAGCAGTAGATGGTCAACAAAGAGCAGTTGTTTCGAGCAGTTGCTATCTGGGCGAGGTGAGAGATGGGGAAGTCAGACTCGATTGAATCCTATAAGAGGGAGGATGTGGGGTTACGAAGGTCTTCGCACGAGCTTTAGCTTTTTAGGACGAGGGAAAAACTTGTGTTCTTCGACAGATGTAGGAAAGAATCGAAGCTGGTCGCAAACTCGTATCTCTTACCGTGAATAGAATGTCGCTAGTCGAAGGAGGGGGCGATGAATATACGCAAGACGGAACCGTCGATCTCCGTGGAAACCCTGTCTGTCGATCCAAGCGAGGCGGATGGACCGCCTGCTCCTTTATCGTTGGTACTCTCTCTCTCTCTCTCTCTCTCTCTCTCTCTCTCTACAAAAGGATGACTAAGAATATATACGCAAGCCCTCCTGAATGTAATACAGTAAAGGCACTATTCCAGGTTTCCAAACGCAATGAGGAGATTCCTTCTGCTTTAAATTAGATATGTCTATAGACAAAACTCAGCACCTGAACTTGACTAACTCGGGAAAATAATTTCTACAGTAGAGAGATTTTGCAGGTAGTAGATAGTGAAGAGAGCCAATAACACCTCCCAACAGAAGAGTCAACCCATAAATTGTCATTTGTCACGCCATTTATGTCCCTAATTTCAGCTTTAGTCTAATCACAGACAGTGAAAAGCTAGCTCCTTAACATTAACTCCAATCATAAGGACAACATTTGAAGCATTTATTTGACCCATTTCTTCTAATACTTAAATTTTAAGAATAAGATCTCACAGTAATAGTGAGGGTAATTGTTTGCCTCTCTTATTATATATTTCTTTTCAAACACTTTATTTGCCTCTTATTTTATATTTCTATGTTTAGTCTTGAGTTAAAAGTCCAACATGAGGGAAATTGCTATAATATTTAGATATTAAATTACGCATTTTTATCCAATAGTATAAACTTTTAAAATAGTTAGTAGTAGCCCCATAAAATTTTACAAGCTTATTCTTATCATGCACCTTCAATTGGGAAAAAAAAAACGCAATGACGTCTTTATTGTCAATTTCTCCATTAAATTACATAAGCCCACGTGTGCTTTCACTTTCCTTCATTTTCCATGATTTTATGGTCATATATATATATATATATATATTCCTTTAGTTTAGATTGGACTCAACATATTAAGAATTCATAAGTACGCAACCACACTCTTAATGTATCCAATAAGTGGGTTTCACATAATTTGACCTAAATTTTCACGATATTTATTAGTTATACATAATTTTCATTAGTGTGATGAAAAACTAATTTTCTTTAGAAAGATTAGTAAAAGACTGTCGAGTCATGGTACGTAAGATTTCAGAAAATTATTTTCATATCGCACCTTTGCTTTGACCCGTTGACTAAATGGTGCAGTGTATGAAGTCTTCGAGAGGATGGCATACTACGGAATTTCATCCAACCTCATCATGTACTTGACCAAGAAGCTTCACCAAGGCACGGTCGAGTCGGCCAACCACGTCACCAACTGGGTCGGCACCATTTGGCTCACTCCCATCCTCGGCGCGTACATCGCAGACGCCCATCTCGGCCGTTACTGGACCTTCATCATTGCGTCGGCCATCTATTTTGCGGTATGTGTTATGCAACATCACCCTGGAAATGTATCTCTTATAGAGAGTCGTTGTCGGCTCAACTTGTGAAAATCATGCCAAGCTAGCCCGAAAATTCAGCACTATGAACTTGTTACACTAGCAAGCATGTAATCCAAATTGAGTTGACCCAATTTAGTTAATAATCGAGCTCGAATTCACTCAATCACTTTGAGATCGGTTCAAGCTTGAACTCAAATTCTTAAAATACAATGGGTCTTTCTTAAAAATGTATCATTTATCTATTCATGATAGTCGCATGTGTGTATGTAAATGCAGTTAAAAACGTGTGAATTAAGCTTTCGAGCTATTAGTATTTTAAAACTTGACTCTAGTGAAATTTGACCTAAAAAAAAAAGAAAAAAAGAAAAAGAGTACGAGTGAATGGTGGGAAATGCTCGACTTTTTCCCCGACACCAAAGACTTGAAATTTTGACCGGACACGTGGAGGATGCCCAATGCTTCCAAATGTCTGGCATGACAAGTTATTTAGAGCTTATAGATAAATAATGAGTAATTTAGTAATAAAGACAAAATATGGTTAGCTAGAGAATACTAAAGTCTATGGATTAAATTTAAAAACCCAGTAAAAGACTTATTACGGCATTTAGTAATTGTAAAAGAGATCTTAAATTATGAGAAAATTGCTCAGTAATAGGAATTAAGCCATGTATTACTCCCAAATCAATGTTCCTAATTATCATTTTTTAAGATACGTGTAATGTGGAGAAAGCATCTTATCTTATACACCAATTAAAATTGGGTTATTTTTCTTTCTTTAACATATTATATAATCACTTAACTGAAATGCGATTGAGTTGCTCGTCTTAGAAAATATTTTCTTTTTTTCGTCATGGGTGAGACAACTAACTAGCTTACTTCATGCAGGGCATGTCGATGTTGACCCTGGCCGTCTCGCTTCCCGGACTGAAACCGCCTCCGTGCTCGGAAGCCAGCGTCAACAATTGCAAGGAGGCCTCCACATTGCAACTCGCCGTCTTCTATGGTGCGCTGTACACGCTGGCGGTCGGGACCGGTGGGACCAAGCCCAACATCTCGACAATCGGTGCGGACCAGTTCGATGACTTCGACACGAAGGAGAAGGCCAACAAGCTCTCCTTCTTCAACTGGTGGATGTTCAGCATCTTCTTTGGGACCTTCGTTTCCAACACCATCCTCGTGTATATCCAGGACAATGTGGGCTGGGCTCTCGGGTATGGGCTTCCAACCCTTGGGCTTGCGGTTGCAATTGCGATCTTCCTCATAGGCACCCCTAGATACCGGCACCGGGTGCCTGCAAGCAGCCCATTCACGAGGATGGCCCAGGTCATCGCAGCCGCTGTGAGAAAGTGGAGGGTGCAGGTACCGAGCGATCCGAGGGAGCTTCATGACCTCGACCCACAAGAGTATGTTGGCAAGGGGAAATTCAGGATCGACTCGACACCAACCTTGAGGTAGTAATTTGCTTCAAATTCCATTTCTTCTGTGTTCCAATCTGCAATGTTGATACATCAGCTGTCCATTGAAATAGTTTCCACACAATGGGCGATTGTTTGGAATACATTAAATTTATGTCTTTCGTTCTGTCATGATTTAGCTACAAGTTTTTATTCTATCCATCGTTAGATGAAATGCTAGTTTCCAAAAGTAATTGCTGTCATCAAATCACCATCACATGTGTTTTCAAATCAAATTGGTAGATAAAATCGTAAGTAGATTCCTTAATTTTATAGTTGTGGCACACATGATAGTGTACCTACGGAGTAAATTGCTGGCAAAAGGATATTATCCATGGACAATTGATTGCAACAAGGACGTGCAGCAATTGAAAATTGCGTGGTTCACTCTCGATGCAGATTCTTGAACAAAGCATGCGTCCAAACTGGCTCGACTTCTCCGTGGAAACTATGCTCGGTCACCCAAGTCGAGGAGACAAAACAAATGTTGCGGATGATCCCGATCCTGACCGCGACTTTCGTCCCGAGCTGCATGATAGCTCAAGTCAATACCCTCTTCGTCAAGCAAGGAACTACCTTAGACAGAAGCATCGGCAGCTTCAAGATCCCCCCGGCAAGTCTAGCCGGATTCATGACCATATCAATGCTTGTGTGCATCGTGGTGTACGACCGCATCTTCGTCAAGGTCATGCGAAGATGGACAAAGAACCCGAGAGGCATCAGCCTTCTTCACAGGATGGGGATCGGCCTTCTCCTCCACATCATGGTCATGAGTGTGGCATCGTTCACCGAGAGATGGAGGATCCGAGTGGCTAGGGAACACGAATTGGTCGAATCGGGAGGACAAATCCCGGTGACGATCTTCATTCTGCTTCCTCAATTCGTGCTCATGGGAATGGCCGACGCATTCCTGGAAGTAGCGAAGATCGAATTCTTCTACGACCAAGCGCCGGAGAGCATGAAGAGTCTGGGTACGTCTTATTCATCGATCACTTTGGGTATCGGGAACTTCCTCAGCAGCTTCCTTCTATCGACGGTCTCTCACCTCACCAAGAGGCACGGCCACCACGGGTGGATACTAAACAACCTGAATGCGTCGCACCTTGACCATTACTATGCCTTCTTTGCAGTGCTCAACCTCCTGAATTTTGCATTCTTTCTGTTCGTGGCAAAGCTCTATGTGTATCGCGCGGAAGTCTCGGATTCGATGCTGGTGCTCAAGGAAGAACTGAAAGTACATAACCTGGAGGCCGCGGTGCCATAGATCTGGCTAAGTCAAATGCCACATATTGGAGTTGTGTCGATGAGAAGATTGTGAAACAATGCTAGTAGCCTAAGCTTTACTTTGTGAAGAATACCTAGTGCTTGTACGGCTCTTCGAGTCGTCGCTAAAATGCGTGCCTTTACATTTACATACAGAAGATGATGACAACCATCAACCAAATAAAAGTTTATCGGTTTTGGAACCCTACCTTTGAAAGTTGTAAAGTTTTCTACTTTATGTATTTCTTTCCCTACAAATCAAGTCTCCTACAATATACTCGAGTATATAAATAATCATCAATATTTTAATGAAAATATGTAACAATTTCTATCTCAATAATGACCATGACAATGTTGATGTTGATCTATCTTCACTCAACTATTCTGATGGATGAGAAATTGCTAATTTCAGCTGCAAAGACAGTGACAACCTCAATGGGAAAATTTCTCCTACTGCAATCACCAGCAACCCAACATAATTTTTCTCTATGATATCCAAAATAATAATGCACTACTAATTATCTGTTCTAAATCAATGACACAAGCTCAGTCGTCCTTTTTCGTCGTCTGTTTCTATTTGAAATATTCATTTCAATAGCTGATTCGCTACTCGATCGTTCATGTGACACAAGACATGCATTATTGTTTTTGGATCTAATATACTCAACCATTCTGTTGTCAGAGCCACAGATTGTTCTTTCCTCGTCTCATCGGCTGCATTCTCGTCAATTTTGATGATAACACTGCCTTTGATTGGCCTCTCCTCCCGAGGTGAACTGTGAGGGGTTTAACGAGTTTGCAACCAGGCTGGGAACAATCCTCTTGCGAGGTGAAGGTTGCACTTAGCTGCGCCCTCCCAAACCCTATTGATGACAACTATACAAAGGAGACAAGGAAACAAATTTTCAATATTGAAAATTGGTGATCATGATTGGTGTCGAGATCAATCCATTTAAAAGTAACATGCGACCAAATTTTTTCAGTCACTCTATTCATCTGTGGGGTCAAGGAATTTCTATCCCATACTAGATCAATTCCCAAGTCTAGTTCAAGAAAACACGAACGAAGCCCTTGTGTGCCCAGTCACTATGCAAGAGGTGAGGAATGTCGTGTTCCAATCGGAATCTACAAATGCACTAAGGCTTGATGGACTCAACGGCTAGTTCTTTCAAGATCACTAGGAGGAAATCAAAGGGGATATGTTCTAGAAAGGTAAAAAGGTTCTTTGATTTAGGTAACCTCCATCCTGAACTTAATAAAACCTATACTACCCTTATCCCCAAGGTCCCAAACCAAGAGAATTTATCCTAATTCCATCCCATTAGTTTGTGTAATTTTGCATACAAGATCATTTCCAAGGTCATGGCAAATTGTCTCAAATCTTGGCTCCCTGAGATTATAGTGGTGGAACAAAGCACCTTTGTTAGTGGAAGGCAAGTCCAAGACAACATTATTCTAGTCCAAGAAGTGTTGCATCAACTAAAGACCACAAAAAGGAGGGAAAACTTTGTGACTTGATATGCAAAAGGCATACAATCATGTGAAATGGGACTTTTTGGAAGCATGGCTGAAGAAAATGGGATTTTACAAGAAACAATTTTCCCTGGCAATGGCATCTATAAAATCGGTGACTTTTAGTGTTGAGTTTAATGGAGAACCACTAGATTCCTTTTAGCCAATGAGAGGTATTTGACAAGGTGACCTTCTATCCACCCTACTTGTTTAAAATTCTTTCTAATGTGCTGTCTCACCTTCTAAATAAAGTAGTAAGAGAGGACAACATCTTAGGAATTTAAGTTAAACATGCGTTGCCCCACCTTATCTCACTTGTTGCGGATGATGCGATGTTCTTTCTAGAAGGGAAGATTAAGGAGTGTTGGAGTTTTGCTGCAGTGTTACATCAATAATACTTTGCTTCTAGACAAGGTATAAACTTAAACAAGATAGGAGCTTTCTTCAATCAAGGATGCCAAAAATCTTTGAAGAGGAACATAGTTACCGAGCATAGAGTTCTTGTAATAGATAAAACTAGAAAGTATTTGGGTATTCCATTTGATTGGGATAAATAAAAAAGGAAATGTTTTCTTGGATTTTGGCAAGGGTAAATATGGGTACATTTGATAACTATTATGTTCTCGGAACAATTTATGCTCAGAAATAGTTTTTTCTGATGCTATTCATTAGATGAGTTTTTGAGTATTTGAAAGTATTTGGTAATTATATAGAATTTCTATTCTTGGAATAAAATTGCATTTGGTATGATTATAATTTTTCTGTGACTTAAAATTTCTTTTAATTTTTTAAATAATTTTATTGCATTTTTATCTTCTTATAGTCGGTTGTTGGACTCGAGCAAGCCTTGCCTAGCCATGATGAGGCTCGAGTCGTCAAGGCTTCACCTCACTGGCTACGCCAGGGGCCAGCAAGGTCATCGATTAGAGGAAGGATATGAGGAAATGAAGAAACGAAAAGAGGAAAAAAAGAAAAAAAGAAAATGGTTTGGGTTAATTCTTGAGTTGTTCCTGAATATAAAGAAGCAACTCTTTTATACTCTTGATTCAATTCCAAATATATTTTCTAGAGCAATAAAATTACCAAACGTAGTTTTTTTTTTTTTTTTGTTCTAGGGAATAAAATAACATAAATAGTTACCATTTAGCCGGTTATCAAACAAGGCTTGAGAATAGTTACTAGGTACATTTGGTAACCATTGTGTTTCCAAAAATAATTTATACTCAAAAATAGTTTTTTTATTCTATTCCCTGCAAGATTTTTTGGACATTCGAATGCATTATTGCATAAAATTTCTATTTCTAGAATAGAAAAACAACTAGAACGCGTTTGATATGACTCAAATTTTTTTGTGACATAAAATTTCTTTTAATTATTTAATAATTTTTTGTGATTTGTTTTCTTTTCTCCTTCTCTTCTTCTTCCTCCTTTAGTTGTTTGTCGAGCTCGACGATGGTTGGCGACTAGCTAGATGAGGAAGAAGAAGAAAAGAAAACGAAGAAAAGAAAAAAAGAAAGAACATGGCTTGATTCTTGAATTGTTCATGAGAATCAAGAAATAACCTTTTTCTATTTTTTAAATTAATCTATTTTTGAGAATATATATTTTTTGTGGGAATAGAAAAATTAGCTAATGTTACTAAATGGCTTTTTATTTTTGTTGTTTTGAACAAGAAAATAATAGAAATAGTCAAGAATTGACCAGTTATCGATCAGGCTCTTCGATGCCACACACTTTCTACTTTTCCACAGAGTGTGTACTTATCAGCAAAAGGTTATCTGACTCTGATGAGGATGTTGCCCAGATCTCGTAGAGAAAAAACTTGAGAGTTTTAACCAAGGCAAATGTCTTGACTTGCTCGGCCGAATGCACTTTGACCATTCACCAGCTCTCCATCTCGATTCCTGAAAACGCAGCTAAAAGTTCTATTCGTCGTTCCTGGTAGGAAGGATCCACCGATGTCAATTTTGAGGGTTTCTTTGATCGGGCCTCTCCAGATCTGTGGTAAGGGGTTCTCAGTTGTCTTGGCCTTCTTCTTGACCTTACACAACTAATGAAGGATTGATTTTCTTCCATGGCTGAGCTAATTAGGTTCTGTGGGTTTGGCTTTTGACGGTGAAAAACAGTGTTATTTTCTTTTTTCCAGATCCGCTAGAGAACTATAGCCAGAAGGCTGAAGCTTGTTGAACTATGGTGGAAACCTAATATCCATTCATCAATTTGGCCAAGACCATGAGGCGAAATGGGTGTCTGTTTCACAGGCTCTTGCCAAAGTCGATGAGCCCAAGGGTATAGCACGAAGAGGTGCTATGTGGTTTTTGGGTATTGCTTGAATAAATCACAAGTTACGTAGTATTGACACTGATATTGACACACGACACGATACACCAACACGTCGTTTGTAAAAAGAAAGAGAATTCCGACACGTTGAGATGCATTGTATATTAAATGTATATTTTTATATATACATGATAATTTTTCATTTTTATGATTATTTTAATTAAATTAATTTAATTCAAATAAATAAATAAATAATAAAGAGACAATAATGAATTTACATTAAAGACATTAACCCACAATTTATTAATATCATTCATTGTTTCAATTTGATATATTCAACTTCATTTCAATAATCCATAAAATTTGGAGGAAGAAAAAAGTAATCCATATTCTAGATTTGTGTGTTAGAGCGTGTCAAAAGAAAAGAGAAAAAAATAAACTTGTGGGGTAAATTATGTGTCACGGGAGGTGAGAGTTAGAAGAGAAGAAGACTGTGTTTTTCTTCTTTCCCCTTTTATTATATTATTTTTACATATTTATATTTTTTATTGAATTTTTTTGAAATTGACTCCATACGTGTCGAAATCACATCTTGGAATTTTAAACTCACGTGTCGGAGAATGTAGGGAGAATTGACCAGGTGTCAAATTTTTCGACACTTGTTGGTTGAGTGTTGGATATATGTTAGAATGTCCAACATGACACGAAAGCTACTAAAGAGTGTCGGTCTTTTCTAGATCACAGATACCTTCCTCCACTAAACTTAACTTAAATAGGTTTTCTATTGTAGGCAACACATTTTGGCATAATCCCCAAAGGAAAAAAGATGGATCTTTGGGTTTGTCTCAACCTTCCAAATCTTAGTCTGTTGACACCTAAATTTTAATGAAGTGATCATTTATTTATTGCATAAAAAATTAGGGACTAAACTTTAGCCCCTAAACAAAAATATTAAATCGCATTACATATAATCTTTTTATATATTCAGATTTTTTATCAAAACGCATGAACGCCTTTGGAAAATCATGTATAAAATATATCATTTATGTTTCCACTACGTTCTTTTTGTTAATTTTACATATACATGATTCATGAAACCTAACAGAGTATTCATGTCGAGATCTCTTGCATTTATGAGGTGATCGAATTTGGGGTTTTCCAATATGTATCTGATAGTCGAAATGCTTCCGTGCCTCGTTGACACGTGAAAAATGTTTTGTTGTTGCTTAGATGGAAACTCCGCTGGGTCTGGCCATTGCTGAAGTAGCTCCTCAACAATCCTAACGCGATCCATCATGCAAGCAACATGAAACGGAAGATAGCCATCCGTTCTATCTTGTTGCAGGGCGCTTGTTGGGAACTTCTCAATCAAGAACTTGACTCCATCGAGATAATTTGTGCATGCTGCGAAATGGAGTGGATTTCCGGATTCCGCATCTCTCAATTGAAGTAGCCACGGCTTCTTGTCCCACATCTCTGTCAGCATATCTAAATCCACCACAAGAATTTAATCATTTGGGATGGACACAAATACTGTAATTCTTGCATAGAGGGTCGTTCCGTTCTAGACTATCCAAAGTATCAGGAGTTGTTTCACAGTCCTGCCCCTTAGGATAGTAAGCTAAATATGCCATATGTACTTGTGCCCCCATTAAACTAACTTTGCTTGTGAAACTTGATTTTCCACCACCAGTGGAAACCAAATGAAGCAAGCAAAAGAGTGACCAAGAAGATTAAAGTATCAGCATGAGCGCGACAGTAGTGTTTACCTTTTTTCTGGTACATAATGGCGATATGAGCGGGTGACATGCCAAAATTCCCCGGAGACTCTAATCTCCTCTGCTCTTCACCCTCATTTGGCGCTTCCAACAAGCACTTGAGAACCTCCAAGTCCCCTGTTTCGACTGCTACACACCATGGAGACTTGCTTTCCATATTCTTACGGAACAACAGATCAGGTCTTCACTCACCAGCCGACGAATGGCGACTCCTCACGGCCTCGTGCAGAGCAGAGTTACTGCTCCAGTCAGTATATCTTGGCTTACCCTGGGGAAGGAGAAGCTCCACCACATTGGTTTTCCCAGCTCTAGCCGCAATCAGCAGTGGTGTCTCTCTTCTCGAGTTCGTCGCGGAAATCAAGTCCTCAGGGACAAAATCGATGATCGCTCTGACAATATCTTCACTCTCTGTTTTCCGTTGTTATTAGGTAAATTGGAGTGTGAAACATCGAGCATTCTTAAAATGTGCAGAACATAAAAATACTTGTTACGATCACACTCTTTTTAATATACCTGCCGCAGCGTGGAGTAAAGTGTTCATGGAGGGGCTGCGTAGCTTGAGAACCATGGGCAACGTCACTCCTTCCTTGGCACAATGATCCTTCAGGGCTTTGATGAATTTGTCGACGTCCCCTTCCTTTGCAGCTGAGTATAGCTGATGATCCATAATTTTCTCAGGATTCTCTTGTTGCTGGCTCGGGCTGTCCCCGATTAACGCTTCCAAGCTCTGCTTCCTCCGCTTCCACATATCCAGGTCTATAGACAGCTTCGCATCCATCTGCGTGCGCGTGACTACGTCTGTGAATTCGAGTGAATTGCCCTGGTGTCCTGGGAATCAAATTCAGCGGAGTTATGACGACTAAGTGGAGTTCAACAAGATTGGCTTTGGCGAACCTCCCCAACCCACTTTCCTACTGTTCTGTTGAATTGGTCTCCAATTCACATAGGACGACCATGTGGAGTTTGCACTGAATTATTTTTTATTCCCCTAAAAGTGATCGAATTGTAATAGAGATTTGGGAAAGACTAACGCGTTTGATAGACAAACTTCAGGAACCAGCGCTGATTTCCGAGAAAAGAAAATCACTTTTGAGCAACTGAATGATTACAACTATGTTGGTCATCATCGGATACAGAATTTTTTTTTTTTTGGTCGGAAATGATAGATACTTCCATTTCATAATAAGCAGGACTTACAAGAGGATAATGGGTGATATTCTGAAAATAAAACCTCCGAAAGTGCCGAAGGAGGGTGTGCCCTCCAATTTTGAGGCAATAAGTTCTTGCTGTGCATCTTCGCTAGGAGATCCACAGCTACATTAGTGTTTCGGGGACAATAACTAAATTTTGTAAGTGGTAATTGAGCAAGCAGACCAATGCATTGGTCTATTATGGGCTTCACCTTCCATGGCTTCTCAGCCCAGCCCAATATGCTTTGATGTGCGGTCAAACAGTCAGTTTGGAGTTCCACTTCAGTTTGCTGTACTTGCCCGAACTCTTTCTCTCCCACGTGCAAGCTCGGTCGAAATTGCAGCAGCTTCAGACCTTGCAAAATCGCTAGGGTTTCCACCTGAAGCGGCGATGAAGCTCGGACTGTTAGCGCGAAGCCGTCGATCACCTGTCCGGCGTGATCCCGCATGATACCAGCAACTGAACCGGTTTGTTCCCCCTGTTTCCAAGACCCATCAATGTTCATCTTTAGTTTTCCCTCCTCCGATGGCCTCCACTGGTTCGGTAAGTGCATATCTGCTTTTTTCTTCCCTTCGTTTGGTTGCCATCTGCTATAATTTCGGAGGTGGGCTTCCGCCAGGTCGACTATGGTATGTGATTGCAGTTGTTGCCCTCTGAAGATCGAATTGTTGCGTGCTTTCCAGAGAAACCAGAGGATCATCGCGATCAGCTCTTTCTCGGGTGGGTGATTCTATTCTTCGAAACTTTCCAGAAGCCATTTATCCAGTCGGGATATTTTGTTTAGGTCACATTTGATTCTCACCCGTGGGTCCTTCCATATTTCTTTTGTCCAGTTGCAGAGGAGGAACAAGTGCTCGGTTGTCTCCACTTGATTGTTGCACAGCGAGCAAAGGGGATTAGGTAAGATCTTTCTCTTGTGTAGATTCTCCTTTGTTGGGATGGCGTTCTAACAAATGCTCCATATGAAGATGCGAATGTTTGGGGGAATTGTTAATTTCCAGATCTCTGTCCATAAAGTGCGAGGGGTTGTGAATGAGGTTGTCGCTCTGTTCTGATCTGTTGTTGTGTTGTCTGCATTTATCTTGTTGTATCCGCTTTTCACCGTGTACCTTCCCATCTTGTTGCCTCGCCATACTAGGGAATCTTCTTCCGGAATGGGACTTAGCGGAATAGATAAAATTTCATTTGCTATTCTGTTTTCAAAGAGGTTTTGAACTTCTGCTTCCTTCCAGCTTTTGTTTGTTTCATTTATCAGTTCAGCAACTTTTGTGGGTTCATCTCTGTTAGTTGGACCTCCTAGCACCCCTGAGTCTAGCCATTTATCCTCTCGAATGTTGATTTTGTTCCCATCACCTACCCGCCATTGGATCTCCTTTTCGATGGTTTCTCTCCTTACCATTATGCTCTGCCATCCCTAAGAAGGACGCTGCCCTTTGCCTGCTCTCCATATGTCGCTATTTGGGTAGTAAACCCCTTTAAGTATCCTACTCCATAATGCTGTAGTTGATTGTGATAATTTCCAGGCCTATTTGGCCAACATTGCTTTGTTGAAGTTTACTAGGTCTCTAAATCCAAGGCCTCCTTCATCTTTTCTCTTCTTCAGAGCTTCCCATTTCTTCTAGTGTAACCCACTGCTAGTTTCTCTTTGCTTCCACCAGAAGTTTGCGATTTTCCTTTCAATCGATCTGCATATTGAGATAGGAACTTTGAATATCGACATCGCATATTGTGGGAGAGCTTGAACCACACTCTTTATCAGTGTTTCTTTCCCTGCTTTGGACATAAATTTCTCTTTCCACCCCGCCATCTTCATGTTTACTATGGCTAGGATCCAGGCGAACATTTCTTTCTTTGTTTTCCCCCAATCCGTCGGAATGCCAAGGTAGTTCCCTGTCTTTTCTATAATCGGGACTCTTAGTTGATGAGCCAAATTCCTTTGTAGATTTAGAGGACAGCCGCTGCTGAAGCTCACCCTCGACTTGTTGAGGTTGACTGTTTGACCTGTGGCAAAACAATACTGGTTTAGGACTGCTGCAAGGTTCTGACATTCTACTAACGTCCCATCCAAAAAGAAGATCGAATCATCAGCAAATAGTAAATGTGATAGGGTAGGGCAGTGTGAGTTCAGTGTAATCCCTTTTATACTCCCGTCTGAAATAGCTGTGTGCATTAGCCATGAGAGCACGTTTGACACAAGAACAAACAGATAAGGGGATAATGGGTCTCCTTGCCGAATGCCCCTTGTTGGTGAAAAGTATTTCATGGGCTCACCATTTACTTTCACACTTAACTTTGCTGTCGAAACACAATGCATAATCATACTCACCCATTTTGTGTGAAAGCCCATTTTCAGCAAACATGCTTGTAGAAAATCCCACTCCACTTTATCGTACGCTTTTTGCATGTCTAACTTTAAAATGGCTTGAAATCTCTTCTTTCTCTTCTTGATTCTGAGCTGATGGATGACCTCTTGTACAATGAATATGTTGTCTTGAATCTGTCTCCCGTGTACGAAAGCACTTTGTTCAGGTGTAATGATATGAGGAAGCCATCTTTTCAATCTGTTCGCCATCACTTTAGCAATAATTTTATAGCTGAAGTTGCATAAGCTTATGGGTCTGAACTGGGTTATGCTCTCTGGGTGTGTCACTTTCGGGATGAGAGCTATATGTGTTTGGTTAATGGTAGAATTAAAGGTACCTTCTGCGAAGAAATTTTGAACTAATTGGCAAACTTCATGCTGGAGCTCCTCCCAGAAGTGTTGGTAGAAATGTCCGTTTAACCCGTCGGGTCTCGGGGCTTTAAATGCCCCCAATTGGAATACCGCTTCTTTAACTTCTTCCATCGTCACATTCTCTAGCAGTTGCTTGTTCATTTCCTCATTTACTGGGCTCTGGTATTGGTCTAAAATCGGGTTGAAATCTCTTGGACCCACAGTTTCATAAAGTGTTTGATAGAATTCCAGTATTTTTTGCTTAATCAAATTCTGTTCTCTGCACCATGTATCATCATTAAACTTCAGCATAGTTATCCTGTTTCTCTGTCTTCTCTGGACTGTGGTAGCATGAAAATACTTCGTGTTTTGGTCTCCCCATTTCAACCAGTTTATTCGTGCCCTGATTCCCCAATACCTTTCCTCCTGACGCCATAACCTCTCTATTTGCTCCACCACCTTTTGTTGTTTTTGTTTGCTGGATTCATCGAGATGTTGATTTGTTAGGGCTGTGAGTTGCTGCTTTAACTCTTTAATACATTTGCTTGCGTTTGGGAACTTCTTCTGACTCCATTTTTCAAGTTGGTTGGCCACTTGATGCACTTTGTCTGTAAAGCTGTTTCCACTTAAGAATCTTCCAGCCCATATTTGCTTGATGATTTCTCTACATTCAGTTTCTTCCTTCCAGTATGCTTCGAACCTGAATTGTTTCTTCTTTTTCAGGTGTTCAAGATGGAGTGCAAGAAGGAGTGGGTTGTGATCAGAGCCAATGGCTGGTAACGCATAAACCTCAGCATTCGGGAAGAGCACTCGCCATTCCATGGTACACAAAGCCCGATCTAACCATTTTTTAACCATTTCCTCTCCTTCTCTGTTATTGGCCCATGTGTATGCGCATCCTTTGCTTTCGATATCCATTAGGTAGCAGTCGTTCAATAGGTCTCGGAATGCTGCCATGCGATAATAATCTGCTGCCCTTTTTCCCGCCTTCTCCCATGCATATAAGATTTCGTTAAAGTCTCCTAAACAAACCCATGGAAGTGTGTTTTGTACCTGGATCTCCCGTAATTGTTGCCATGTAGAAAGTCTTTCCCCGTAGTTGGTAGGGGGCATAAGTGAAAGTTATATGCATCATTCTTCCTTTGTTCAGATCATAACAGTCCACATCAATGAGGTTAGTATTGTAAGAAAGCACATGTATCTCTACCTCGTCGTTCCACATTAGCACCGGGCCTCCTGCACGCCCTTCCGGATTTATTACAAGCTTGTTTGCATATTGTAAGCGTTTAACCACATTCTCAACCATTACCTCCTTGTTTTTTGTTTCCATTAAAAAGACTAAGTCGGGCCTTTCGAGAGCTACTAAGGCTCTCAGCTCCTGGATTGTTAGGGGATTACCCAGCCCCTGACAATTCTAGCTGATGATCTTCATGATGTCTTCGGTGGCTTATTAGGGCTAGCCACCAAAGCCCAATCTTTCCCTTCCTTCACAATCTGAACTGGGGTTTCTAAGAGCTCCATATCATCAACTAATAACAGCGCATTGTCCTCTGTTCGCCTCTGTTTTTTAGATCTCTGAGTCTTCAGAATTCTCTTTTTATTGCTGTTTCCTGGCTGGTTTTTTGCTGTGGGATAGTCAATATACATTATCTGCTTCCTTTTGTCTTTGTTGCTGTGGTCTATAACTTCATCTTCTTGATTCTGATCAGGGGAGTGACACTCATTTCTTTTCTTGTTGCGAATGACAACTCCCTGAGACTCTCGAACACCTCTCACTCCTCTTTCCGTTTCATTTGCTGTTGCAGGTGTTTCCGGGATGACTTCATCGGCCTCTGACTGCGTTGTTAATTTGCCATAGAAAGCTGCCCAATAAGGGCTATGGTCATGAATCTCTGCTTTCAACCAAGGCCCATATTTCCCTTTCTTATTCTCTGCCCATTCAGTCTTTTCATAAGGGATTTCCTCGCAATTGGTAGCATAATGGCCTATTTTCCCGCATGAGCAGCAGTAATGTGGAAGTCTTTCGTATTTAAAATCCACCCATAGTTTTTTAGTCCCGATATCCAAAATTGCTCCTGTTTTCAGGGATGAATTCAAGTCCAATTCCACTTTCACCTTACCTGCTCTATATGGACCCAATTCGACCCAATCTTTCAGCCAATTCAGCAACCACATCCTCTCTAAACCAACCTGGTGGAATACCTTCTATATGAACCCAGAAGGCATAGCGAGAATAGTCATAGCAGTGCTTCGGTGTTTCTGGTTCACATTGTTTTAAGACTAACAGATTGCTCACAAAGCACCACGGTCCTGTTTTCAGCACCCTTTCTTTTTCCTCTTTTGATTGGAACACAAATGAGAATAGCCCTGGTTCTTTCTGTTGACATTCTACTAAATCTGCTTTCCACGCCTTCTTCATGACCGTAGTAAAAGCTTGGAAGTTAACATTAGGTTTGGAGAATAACTTACCAAAAAGAGTGAGGTTGCATTCCTGCTTCTTTGTGGCAGGAATTTCAGTGGAGACTTCGACCACGTCACTTTCTGTCCAAAGCGAACCCAGACTTTTACATAATGCCGCTAACCTCAGTTCATTCTCACTCTCACCTGCCATTTTGTTATGCAGGACTCGCTGTTTGCGGATCGGACTTGCGGGGGTTTGGAAAATGAGTTTATCAACTTACTGGTTTAGATTGAAGGGGGCTCAGAGGTGCTGACTTTGGGAAGAAACAGGAGTTGCCTCAAGGATTGAAGATGGATCGATTGATACAGCTAATGGATGGGTGGTTTTCTCGGTTTTGCTTTGTGGGTCACAATTTGTGCCTTTCGGCTTTGGTTCGTGGGTCGCAATTTGTTTGATTTCGTGGTTTGGGAAGCTAGGTATTGCGTTTGGGTTTTGGGGGTTAGGTTTTGGAGTTCAACTTACCAGATCTGGCGTGCTCTCAGATCCATCTGGACCGAGCATCAAACACAGCATCATGGTGGGTTCAGGGGTCGCTTTGTGCTAACAGCCATTGGAGAAGGGGATGAAGCTCTGCCCTAAGGAGAGAGAGGAGCTCTTCCAGCGAAGAGAGATTGATGCTGTGATCATGATGATAATATTTTTCACAAAACCGAACTGAAATTTCATCGGATTCAGAATTAAGGAAACGAGAGTTGGGTTGGGTTGGGTTGGTTTCTTTTTCTTTTTCTTTATCCTTTTGAATAGAAGTTACTTGTCCACTTTCACGTCCAAGTTTAAAAAGCTAGAAAAAAAAATCATGCCGTTTTGTGTGTCAATATTTATATATTTTAAACGTTTTAGATACTTCACATTCAATAATGATTAAATTGCAAAGCATCAAATTGAAACAAAATAAAAAGACCAGGATTTCCATTGCCCAAGCAATTGGTTTCCTTCTAAAATTATTAAAAAAAAAAAAAAGAAGAAGGGAAATTGACATAAATAGTCCATGAGTTTTGATCTAATATGCAATGTTGTTTATAAATTTTTAATTTATTCAGTGTGATCCCTAAATTTTAATCCAATATACGTTGTTGTCCATGAACTTTTATTTATTCAATCTTGTTTTCTAATTATTGGTCCAATATTCAATGTGACTTTTGAACTTTTTACATTTTTATATAATATGGATACTATACTGAATATTTATTAATAGTTCAAGATCAAATTGAACAAATTAAAAGTTAGTATTGCACATTTGGTCAAAGATCATGAACCAAAGTTCATAAATTATTTGTGCTATTATCTAAGAAAAAAACTTAAAGCGATGGTCAGTTCATTATTGTTTATTTGTCTTTTTTACCTTCGTGTATGACGTCACTTAAGCACCCACATGGGAAAAATTATTATATAACTGTAGTAAGGGCGTTGTTTAGTATTACGTCATGTAAAAAGTAATGTTTTTACTTTTTCTTTAATTTTAAAATATTTTCTACATGACAAAAAAATTATGCAAAACATACATGTGAATCTACGTCTCAATCTTTATATATTATGAAATTTGAATTACTTGAAATTAAAAAAAAAATGTGCTCAATGATTCCCATTCTGAATGTGATCACTAAATATAGTAGGTCCCCAATGATTCCAGTCAAATCTTACAATTCAGATTTATCTTAATTAATATATTACTTTCACTAAACAATTTCTAAGGGATACCTAAATATCTACCCCCAATGATGTTGTAAATATAGTTGTAGAAAGAGGCATTATAGCACTTAAGAAAAGTTGAGAGAAGTTCATGTGGGCAATATCATATCTTTCTCTTAGCAATTCCATGTTATCATTAATCATGTCACATAGGACGGCTGGTGTCCACATTAACGATTTCTTGTTAAAACTATTCAGAAGAACTAAAATGGAAAATCATTAAAAGGTTTAATACTAAATTGGTTAAATTAAAAAATTTAGAATTGAATTAATCATCATAAATATAAGACTTTTTGGACAAATTTTCCATTCTTATAAGCTGAATACATAACATTCAGCCAAAATCTTAATTTATCCCTAGACACTCAAAGAGGGTAAAAGGAAAAGGGTGAGTCCTTCTCAAACCACAATTGCAGCTTCTGTTCAAAAGTTAATTCTCGCAGACCCGGTCTCGAGAAGCATTTAATCCTTGTTTATAACCACCCCATAATTTTAGAAACATTAGTTATTTGTGCACCAGATCTACACTAGCTGAAGCATGCAACTGAAAGAGAAGAATTATTTCATCGATTAAAATCTTATGAAGGCGTCATTTGTTTTGCGAAAAATATTTTTCGAGAAAACATTTTCCTCATTTTCTAGCACTTAGAATGCTTAGGAAAATAAATTAACGGTAAATTTTTTCTTAGTTAATGAAAAAGGTTTTCCTTCCAACATTTAAATTAATGATATTATAAATCATTTTCGAAAATATAACTAAGTATCAACACTTGAACTAGAAATTTTGTGCTTGGCCACAAGAATCTCAGTGTCCATTCTTGGGCCCTTGGCAGCGAGGTTGACTCCCTAGCATTCCTAGATGTTTGAGACCCTAGGTCTATTGAGGCCAGGCCCATGACACCGATGCCTGTGCCTAGGACGCCAAGCCCGGTGATATCAAAGTCAAGCTTGGTCCTCGACGTCTATGCTCGAGTCCATCAAGAATTTAAAATAAAATAAAATTATAACACTCCCTTTTACATGCAAACTGAATTTTGGCTTAAGAAATGGCATGGAAATACATAATAAAGAGGCGTATAAAGGACCTGAAAATTTTTAAGTTCAAAATCCTTGCCACGATACAATGTTAAATTTTGTGATATCACTATCTATTATTCTATAAGATATGAAATTTTAAAAAGATGACAGTGATTCAATATGTAATTATTCTAACAGACAACATATAGTGTCCAAAAAGGGACAAAAATGGAGACCACCTTCCCGCCAACGAGACCTGAATTAAAAAATTCTATAGCTGAATTGCATCACCATGACTGAAAAAGAAACGTAAATCACGAGAAAAATAGCTGATCAAACCATAACAGAGCCATAAATGTGAACGGATTATTCACCGGTATGAATGTTGAAGAGAGGTAAAGAGAATCCTGTTCAGCCCATCATGTGCGAGTGGGAGATGATAGTTTTATTAGTGATGGGCTTAAGGCCCGTCCGCCCATGTTGGGCCTATAAGCCCAGCCCATAGGAATAGGGCCCGTGGATGGAGGGACATATAAAAGGGATGAGAGAGAGGGAGAACGCACATTTTGAAAAAAAAACGTACGTACGTCTTCTCCCAAGCGCTCTCTCTCTCTCCAAAAAGAAAAGGAAAAACAGTAAGGCTCCGGCAACCTTTTTCCTTCCCTTCAAGTCGTCATCGGATCGAACAGAGCCAGATTCTCTTTCTCTTATCGGCGTCGGTGTCTAATCTGTGGCTAACAAGGTACGCTCGAATCCGTGATGTGCTTTAGGATCGGTGATACGTGATTTTCCCGGGCTTGTCTTCCGCATTGCTTTAAGGGTTCGATTTAGTGTCGAATCCGGTTTTTGGGGATCCGTTATTCCCAACACTTAATTTTGTAAAACGGAAATGATACCCCTTTCATTGACAGAGAACTTGACGAATCAACAACTGGATCGAAATAGATTTTTTTTTTATTTAAAAAAGGACGTGGTAAATTACCTCCAGGTAATAAGGAAAGTACCGAGAACTTGTTATTGCTTCGCTAATCTTTATACATCTTTCGTCGACTGTAGGCCCGTCCCTGATAGCCAAAGGTCTCTTTTATACATCTTTGCAACGAAGATGAAATATTTAGTGTTCGCCTTTGAATGATGGCCCGGTAATATTTAAACTTTTAATAATCTGATAATGGTTATATTTTAGTTTTCGTCGTTGAACTGTGGTATAAAGTTTAAACTTTTATGGCTAAGGGGTTATATATAGCTGAATAATTATCACTATGGGGGGAAACTACACACTGCTCCGAAAAATTGATATTTCATTGGTTTTTACTCCTTTGTATTTATTTTTATTTCACTTGGTGACCTACACGAGCTGATGTGATATAATCTAAATGAATGCACATGGAAAAGAACTAGGAATACAATAGATGGTGCGCTTATTTAAATAATTGATTGAAAGGCGAAACATTAATATATGATTATACAAATTTTTGTAAACCATCAAAGATACCTAATAATAATTTTGTGCATATTAAAAACCAAAGAAGGAAAGAAAAGCGGGGGGGGGGGGGGGGGGACGGGGCATATTTGGAGTCGGATCCTAGAAATATTGGATCTTTCCCAACTCCAATGTTTGTTTCGTTAACTTTCACACCGTAAGATACCATCAATAACGCCTACAACGTTTATTTACATAAAGAATTAGATCTGCTGGGTTCAATACCCATTACCAGCTAAAAAGAAACCCATAAAAAAAAAAAAAGAGCTACCGTGATGTATAGGTAATGTATTAGGAATCGACATTTTCTTATTAATTTTACTTAAGAAAATTCCATTAAGAGTAACTAAAAGTGCCATATTTTTCTACAAACAGTTGTTCCCAGGGGTCATAATTGCTCAGCAAGTACGTAAGGGAGGAATTCCCAAGAATCTACATTGATACATAGAAAAACGATGCAATAGTAGTTGAGAAAAATGATGTGTGACCCTCTCGCCTGAAGCAGTTAAGACTTATCCATTTCGATGGATTGAGCGGGTTGTTTATTTTTTTATAGCAGTCAGATCCCTTGAGGAAATATCGTTGCAGTATTTGCTAAATATAGGCACATATCTCTATATCTAAACCCCATATTGAAATGACTAATTCGTCCTTCCTGTAGACACATTTTAGTGTCTTTCCTATGATTTAATGGTTTTGTTTTCATTTAGTTTTGGATGATTTGAGTGGGAGCAAAAATTTGGGTTTCCTGGTTTGGCATTCTTGGAATATAGTGACCCTTTCTTAAATAGGACAACAAGATGGTCACTAGAGATAAAATTCGGGTAGGTATCTAATACTTTTAGAAAATGGATGTATGAAATAGAAAAAAAGAATAGAAATTTATTTGGTAGTGTTAGCTAATTTTAATATTTGATGGAATAGGAAAGTGATTAAGAAATGGATTTACAACAAAAATAAAAAGTAGAAAAAAGTTACTACTTATTCATAGAAATTTGATGGAATAGGAAAGTGATCAAGAAATAGATTTAGAACAAAAATAAAAAGTAGAAAAAAGTTACTACTTATTCAGGAGTGGGTTTTGACTTCCACGCCCTGCAAGAGACAGGGCAAAAGTCTGAGAGTGAGTGTAGAGTAACAATAGAGTAGGACTGACCAAAAAAAAAATTTATAGAAATTTTTTTGACAAAAAGTATATATATAATTTTTTTTTTTTTGCCTTTACTTCTTCTTCCTCCTCTAACCTATCACTGAAGCCTTGTTAGGGCTAGGCGAGATCAATGTTGCTTGGCCATGGTGAGGCCAACCTCACTATGGCTAGGCAAGGTTGGGTCTCGCTGGTGGCCAAGTGAGGCTTGACCTCACCGGGGGGCCAGTGAGGCTCCCTTGAGGCTGGTGAGGTCACAAGCTCTCGTCTCTAGCCAATTGTCAGCCATTGCCAAGGCTCGATGATTGACTAGAGGAGGAAGGAGAAAAGAGGAAAATAAATTTTAACAAGAAAAATCTCAAAAAATGATTAAAAATTAAAATAAATTCTACATCATAAAAAAATTTAAGGGTTGTACTAAATATATTCATGTTTTTTTCTATTTCGGTAATAGAAATTTTATGCAATTACCAAATGCACTCTTTTGATTAAAAATTATTCCAATGAATAGAAATAAAAAAACTATTTCTAAAAAAAAATTGTTTCCAAAATCAGAAATGTTACCAAGTGGTCATTAGGTGAAATTTGAGGTATATTATTTTGTATTTTTCCTAAAGATAATGATATATCCCAATTTAAATTTTCATTTATCTATTTAATAATAATATTATTTTATTTATTTGAAGCCCCTCCAAAGACACGTATTTTGACCATCGTAATCCATTTGGGGTCCCTTTTTTTCGTGTAAAATAAATGATTTATAAAATATTTTCTTAAGACTAATCGTCTGTATTGCTTTTAAAAATAAATGAACAAAAAAGAGTTTCATCGTCCTCGAAAATATTTAAAATATAAATTGTTATCAATAATGAAAACGTTTTCATTAATTGATTATTTCAAAAAATATAAGCAATTATCTTTAGAAAAATATATTTAAAATCTTTAATTTTTTGTGAAACAAACTCACTGTTAATATGCACACTAGTGGAGTAAAAAGGGGAACGATCCAGGTGAGAGAGTACATGATGTTTTCCGCTGGAGGGAAATTGAAGCGACTGTGGAGACGAATAATAAAGTGCATCTGTATAGTGTAATTTTCCACAGAGAAGACGGACGGTAGTTGAGGAATAGTCATCGACGGACTCCTTGTCAATACCCGTAAATACCCGCTCATCTTCAGGCTCATCCCCCTTCCATCTTCTCCGCTCTGTATCTCTCACGATCTCGCCGTACAAAGTAAACGAATTGGGTGCAGTTGCAGGTGTAGGCAGAGAGTTCATGGTGAAGTTGGGCAAGAGAGAAGTGGTGGCGACACCACTGCCCATGCAAGAGCATTGGCTGCCCTTCTCTAACCTCGACTTGCTCTTGCCTCCGCTTGACGTAGGCGTCTTCATCTGCTACATCAATCGAAAGCCGGAGAGGTGGTGCAGAGGCTTGAACATGGGTCCATGGTTGGTATTCTGAAAGCCGCGTTGGCCCAAGCTCTGGTCCCCTACTAAGCTCTCGCCAGAGAGGTGGTGCAGAGCTCGGCCGGTGAGCCTGCGCTCCTGTGCAACAATCAGCAGGTCGACTTGATCGAAGCTTTCGCAGACGTAGAGACCGGCCATCTCAACCTTTATAATCTCGACGAAACCATTGAAGGGAAACTGGTGCCCACAAAGAAGCGAGGCGTGCTTGCTGTTCAGGTATTGATTTTAAATACGGACACGCTATATGTCGTCTATCCATTTCAATAGATCATATCACCGTACATGAACCCATTTTCATCTTCATTTCCCAGCTCGTTTTATTTCACGAAAAATAAATAATTTAAAAAATAATTTCGTGAACATTATTATTTGTATTACTTAAAATAATTAATCAATAAAAAATATTATCATTACCAATAATAATTTATGTCTAAATATTTTTGTGAATAATAAAAATATTTTTTGTTCATGCATTTTTATAAGTGATTCACGCGATAATTTTTAGAAAAATATTTTTTAAACCATTTTTTTTTTTTGCAAAACAAACAAGAGACTAAATCAACAATTTATTTTCTTAAATCTTTTATATATACATGGACATATCGGTATAACCAGCATCCTATGGAGCAGTGTACCAGTCGGATTCTCCAACTTATTGAAAAATGGTTCACAAAGTTGGTTCATTCATCGATGTTGAAGGTCTTTCATCAGGTGTCGAAATAAAACCTTTTGTTTTTATCACTCAGCATGCAAGTTTTACAAATCAAATTTTGATACTATTTGGCATTGTTGAGACAGAACAATACATGTTTGGACTTTGTTCACATGTCTGACATTATAGTATGTGATTACACGTTATCAAGTATTTCTCATAGCTTACTATTTTCCTTGTAATAATTCAAAGATGGCCTAATCAACGTCACATCAATAACTTCACACGAAACAGAACAATGAAGCAAGATTATTGCTACATGATCAGGGGAAAAAAATAATCTGACGCTTCATACGAGCTTCACTGATTTATTTATGCGATCATTGAGATTATGCATTTTTGCTCATTGCGTCCATTGAGAATAGTGAGATAACATAGTGTGATGCTTAAGTGATAATAATATAAATGAAGGAGGAGATTATCATTTTGTCTATTGTGGATGGAATTGAATGAATGGAAGAATCTTGCGAGGGAGGATCTTGGAATTGATAATTAACTTGATGAGACACTGTAACAATACGGCAGGGTTCCCCAGTGACCTGAAGCGCGAAGAATTCATATTTATATGGGAGAGAGATGTTAGTTTCCACAAGGCCTTGCTAAACGGACGGTGTCGTTGTTCTAGATTGATAGCGGTTCAATTATGACCACAAATTGGTTTTATAAGTCCCTGGCAACCGGGAGGACTTGTGGAGGAATTTAAATATAAATCTTATAATAAACGCATACGATATTTACTTTAACAGTGGAAGCTAAAATGAAAGGGAAGGTGGGTCATTACCTCAGTCCTCCCCTCAACCCAAACTACTGGGGTGCTGCACCCTCCTGCCTGCACCAGTTATTTTCGAAGCTCCATGAACGACAGAATATGTACCGCTACGCCTACTTGTTAACGCCTAAATTTCATTTTTTAATTAATTAGGTTTTTTTATATATATTTTATTTTTTGCCTGTTTTGGATAGTAAATAACAAAAAAAGAAAACACAAAAAAAAAGCAAAGCAAAAGCCCAGTCCTTTTTTCTTTTCCCATTCTCTTCCCCCTCCGCATGGCCCCTATGGCCCATTTTCCTTCACCCTTGGCTCGGCCCCTTTTCTCTCTTCTTCTTCCTCCTCTCTTCTTCTTCCTCAGTTGCTTGCATCTCACGCGCGGTGGCCGGCGATGCTCGCGAAGGACGGCCTACGGCCGAGGGGAGTAGGCCGACGTCGGCCGGAGAGGATAAGATCAGGCGCCATTAATGCTGAGCGAGCTTCGTTGAAAAGCTCGATGGGACACTGGTTCAGCCGAGCGAAACCGGTGGGCAAGCCGGAGGCCGGCGACCGAGCCCCTCCTTCGACCGGAGTTCCTTCGCCTATAAATAGGTGGCCGCAAGCATCGTCGGAGGGCGTGGCAAGCTTGGAAATCCTTCACTGAGAGACATCGGGAAGGGTTGAAGGGCGAGCGTAGGAGAGAGCTCGAGTCGCGAGCTCAACCCACCTTCCACCGAGAGACTTCGGGAAAGGCAGGCGGCGAGCAACTTCGAGAAGGTCAGATCTAGCCGGTGGAGGCTCGGATCTGGCCTGAGTGAGAAGAAATCAATGCCGAGGAAGGTCCGGCCGAGATCTACGCAGCAGATCTGGTTCTTTTTTTAGCTGCTGTTGTTGCCGCCGAACGCCGTTCGCCTCGACCAAGTCCCGACGCCATTGCCTCGAAGGGTTTGTTGTCGTGTTTCCCCCCCCCCTCCGCGGAGCCATTGTCGTGATCGATCCGCCGAAGCCGCGCCAGATCGGGAAGCTGAGTTGCCGCCGTCGTTGCCTAGTCTTGCCGTCACCATCGTTCTTCACCGCGACCTCCACCATCGCGAACCGCCCTCCTGCCGTCGCCGTTCCCGTTCAAGAAAAGGTAAAAAAGGGCATCATTGTTCATCGTAGCCGTTTTCCGTTGACCTAGCTGTCGTCGCCGTCGCCATTGTCACCTCCGTCGTCGCCGCCGTAGTCGTCACCACCGTAGTCACCGTCGCTGCCAAGCACCTCGGTTCCCCCCCTTCGGCGCCGCATATTCGCAAACCCTAGGGTTTGCGATTTCTTGGTTGTCGAATCGGATCCGGGTCTCGGAACCAGGTAGGGTTTCGCGAGATTCTGGGGCAGCGGGAAGCCAGGTCGCGAAGTCGGGTCAGACCCGGGTAAGGTTCGCCAGGGAGTCGGGTCGCGAGGTCGGATCGGATCCGGGTCGTCGGGGCGGGCCGGGCGTTCCCGGACGCCCGGCCACGGCGTCGTTTTAATAAAAATAAATAAATAAATAAAATGAAAAAAATCCGAGTCGGGCCCGCGTTGCAGGCCCGTCCTCGTTCGGGTTGCCGACTCGGGTCGAACCAACCCGTGGATCCGACCCGGGTCGGTTTTTATTTTAAAATAATATTTTAATAATAAATAAATAATTTATTTTCCAAAAAAACAATAAATATATTTTCTTTTCGAAATATATTTAAAAAAACATTTTAATTTCCAAAAAAACAAAAAAAAACAAAAAAATCCAAAAATATTAAAAAAAATTTTAATTTCCAGAAAATCTAAAAATAGTAAAAAATGATAAAAATATTTTATTTTCCAAAAAATCAAAAAAATCAAAAATATTCCATATTTTCCAAAAAATGCCAAAAATCCAAAAAAGGCCAAAAATTCATGAAAAAGCCAAAAAAATTTAGAAAAAGCCAAAAGGACATGTATTTTCCCAAAAATACCAAAAAAATCCCAAAAAAAAAAATTTCTTTTGTGTCCAAAAAATTAGAAAAAGACCTAGAAAATGTTTTTCCTCCCAAAAATGCATGGAAAATCCCTCGAACATCCAAAAAACCTCAGGGTTTAAACAAGATTAGGTACCGAAAGGGCATCAGTGATTAACTAGTGTAATCAAGTCCCCGTTCCTAATTTCTCTAGTTGCGCAGGAGTGAGTATTTCTCCCGATACTTCACTTGGGTTTCTAATCAACCCACCCCAAATCGATTAGTGGCGACTTCAATTTAAAAATTGATTTACAAGTTAAAAACTCAGACTATTAAAGTCGTGAATTGGTGGACTTGGGAGAGTCCAGGCTTAATTAAAATTAGCCGAGCCATTAGCCTCCTTAGGCGCTCGTACCCGATTGCGGGCGCCGGGAAAAAAGAGGTCGCGACAACTTGGCGACTCCGCTGGGGATTTTGAGGACTTAGGCCTTTCTGTCTTGTTTAATATCTTTACTAACTTAGGTTTTTTTTTATATATGCAGGTCAGTGGCTTAGATTTTTTAAATCTTTCTTAAAACAAATTATCTTGTGATTACAAACTGTTATGCATGCTTTACTGTTTTAAACACTACACATGGCACACACAACCCGGCCGCTGGACCTGGGCCGCCGTAGGATTTCTAGGATGGTGTTAAGAGAGATACGACCTCGAACGCGAGACTACAATGTAGAGGTTGCCTTTCTTTTCCTCGAATTTTTTAGCCGAGGTTAGGAGGGTATACTGCTAACGCGAGACTGCGACAGGCGGATATCATTTTAATTTCAACAAACTTTCTCAGTTAGAAATCGAGCCACACGTCCCATCTGTATGTCTCTGTGCTTGCCATTTTCTTTAAAAGCAAAGTAATTTATTTACTTTTACTCAGTCTTTCTGGCTCATGGCAAAATACAGTCAGGTTGTGTATTCCCCACTTTTATATGCGATGGGAAGAATTGATATCCAGTTCATTCCTACCCCCAAGGGAGAGCTTGTCAGATGGTGGAAGCAGTTAGATCAGCCTGGCCAAGAGTGCATCAAAGCAATAATCGGTCATCTCCTCCCATTGCTCCAAATCAATATCCACTCCGGAGTCATACAAGCACTACCACATTTTTGGTGTCCTGAAACATCTACCTTTGTGTTTGGAAAGTTTGAACTGACTCCAACATTGGAAGAATACAGTCTTGCCATAGGAATGCCCTTGGGAAGGAGCTCGCTAAACCACCATTTGGCATCGACCCTGTGGCTAGTCTATCACGCTTTTTAAAAAATCATTCGGTAAGAGAAATTGTTGGAGCCAACAACAATGCTTTTCCACTATCATCCTTAACTGAATGTTTTGAAAAACAATCAATAACCCAAAAAACCAAGATTTTCCTATTGGCCTTCTTTAGACTTATCATCTTCCCATATAGAAATTGGACTTATCATCTTCCCATATAGAAAGAATGCCATAAATCCTTCAATCGCATGGGTAATAAATCAAGTTACTTTCGGAGTAGGATATGTAAACATGGTTTTGGCTGAAACCTTTTTATCCCTTAACCGTTTCAAGGACCAAAAAGAAAAAATCATGAGGGCCGCTCCAGAAATTTTACAAATGTGGTTCTTTTCCCATATCAAAAGATTTGGGCACCTCATGCAGATATTTGAAATCAACGAGTTTAAACACCCATTACAAAAGTTTCAAACCTTGGAAAAATATTCTCCCAATGAAGAGTATTCTCGGTGGATTAACTTGCTAAAAAACCCGGTCCCTGAGACATTCCTATGGCGAGCTAAATGGTTCACTGCAGGAGAGGCGTGCTTTGCACTTAATTATTACAACCCCATCCTGTTGCTGGGCCTCTCCGGAGCTACCTCATATTATCCATATAGGGTGGCTCGTCAGTACAGGGTCCTCCAAGAAATCCCGCCACCGCTCAAATCAGGACTGTTCCGAATCTTTTTCACCCGTACAGACTACAACTACTTGGAGGAGATCCGCATAATTCAGAATGCATGGAGTAGATGTCACACTGAAAGGATTGTTGTGCCCAGAAGGTTAAAGGGACAAGAAAAAGTTCATCATGCATCAACATTCTACATCCTCAACCATATAATTCCCAAGGAGCTGCGACCAGTAATCCCCGATGTAGTTGATAAACTTACCCTGCATGGACGAATCGAATCTCTTGAAAAGAGCTTGGAGACAAGCAGGAGACACGTATCGAAGCTAGTACGAAGAAGCAAGCGGCTTCACAAGACTGGAGCTTACCATCGCATATAAAATGGGCAGTGGGACTTTTGATGTGAATATTCCTAATGTTAATATCTAGGGTCGTTTTGACTTGTGTAAAAAGCCCTTTTGGAATTGTATAAATCTCCTGTTAATAAATAAAAATGACGTGACCCTTGCCATGGGCCAGTGTTCCGTACGTTTCCTGGCTTACGTTCTCTCCATTTTTTTATGCAGGTAATCACATCATAGTCGTATTCGTCAAATCCAAAAGATAGAATGGCCGAAGAAAATGTACCAAGCCGTGTCGAGATTATGGAAAGTGAAATGAAGCAAGTCTTCAATGTGCTTCAACAACTCTCAAAGCAGATAGATTCCATCCAAGGCAAATTGGCTCCCGCCCCAGCCTCAATCGAAGTATTGTTGTCGTAATCGTCTACCCGAGGTGATCAAGGAAGAGGTACCGATGATAACATGCCCGAATTGGAGGATGCTGCGCACCAAATCGTAGTCGAGAAAGCAAAGCCCAACAGTTTGTCTAAGACTGAGCATGACAAACGCCTTGAGAAACTTGAAGAGAGGCTAAAACAATTGCAGGGCCTTCAAGATCCTACTCCAACAGACCTCTCCATCTACTTTAAGGTCAAAATGCTGGAAAATTTCAAAATGCCTGAGTTCGAGAAATACGATGGCACGACCTGCCCAAGAGCTCACTTGCAGATGTATTTGGTTCGGATGACTCAGTACGTTCGGATGACCCAGTACGTTAATAACGAACCTTTAATGATCCAGTTGTTCCAGTCAAGCCTGGTAGGTCCCGCCTTGAGGTGGTACATCAAAAAGAACATAAACCTCATCAAGACATGGAGTGAAGCAAGTGAAGCATTCCTCAAGCAGTACAAATTCATAATGGACATTACCCCTTCTCGTGAGGATCTCGATCGCATGGAAAAGAAAAAGCAGGAATCCTTCAAAGAATATGCTATTAGATGGAGGAATCTCGCCACCCAGATCAGTCCTGAGCCAATTGACTTTGAATTGAGAAAAATGTTCATTAAAACCCTCCCTTTCGAATACTGCAATCGGATGGTCACTACGATCGCCGAATCATTCAATCAACTCATTCCAGTGGGAGAGCAGATTGAAACAGGTTTAAGGGACGGCTGGTTTACTGAGCCTGCACCTGTCAGCAGAAGGCTCAACATGAAAAAAGATAAAGAATCCTTAGTTGATGTCAATACCACCTACACTGCAAACACCGGTCATCTCCCGACTGTTCAGACAAGCACAGGCCAACAACAGACTAATAGCCGTCCACCCCAATGCTACAACAACAGAAGACAATTCACTCCGCTTCCTGGATCTCTATCACAAGTTTTGGCAATCCTCCGGAACAAGAACCTCCTCTCAATTGAGCCAAAACGACCCAACGCTGAAAACTTCTCCAGCTATGACCTGTCCAAAAAATGTGACTATCACATGGGAGAAGTAGACCATTCAACTGACGAGTGTTTCATCCTTAAGCATCGGATCCAGAACTTGCTGGATACTAAGGCCTTCTCATTCCAAACTGCAAAGCCAAATGTCCAAAGCAATCCGCTCCCTGATCATGCTGACAAAGTAAACATGATATTCAGTTCTGAAGCCGGTCAAATCAGAAATGTCAATGCACATATGGTCGACATCTATCGAGGGCTAATAGAAACCCGGTATTATCCAGGCAATGAAATACCGCCTTTCGCAATAATGGAGGAAAGGGTATTAAGAATGATAGAGGCCGGAATAATTGTGTACGTCGGCCACGCCAACATAGTTTCTACCATATCGCAAGTCCTCATCAATTGGGAGGAAGAATTTGTGGCGCTAAATGCGGAAAAGGAGAAGAATGATTCCACCTTACCCGAGAGCGTCTTTGAAAGGAAGGGAGCCATTGTTCAAGCATCAACAGCAGAAACAACTATAGTCATCGAGATTCCCCAACCTTACAAATACAAATACAACAATGCAGTGCCATGGTCTTATGACCTTGATGTTGGTTTGGTCACGAGATCTGGGCGAACCTATGCTCAAGCAAATACTCAGTCTGCTAAGCCCGTCTTTGACGAAGAAGCCAAGGAGTTTTTGGCCGTAGTTAAGGCCAGCGAATATAATGTGGTGGAGCAGTTACGAAAATCACTGGCACAGATCTCTCTATTGGAATTGCTTCAGACATCTGTCAAGCACCAGAAATCCCTCATGAAAGTATTAAGTGAAGTACATGTCCCTGAAACTATTGAGCATGACAAACTCGAGGAATTTGTCAGTACCATCCTTCTAAAGGATCAAATGGCATTTTCTGATGAAGAGATTCTTGAGGAGGGTAGAGGACACACCAAGGGCCTTTACATATCAGTCAAGTGCAACGCATCTCACGTCGCTCGAGTGCTGATTGACAACGGATCTGCTCTTAACATATGTCCACTAGCGACACTCTGTCGCCTTAAAATAGAGAGATCATGGATCCAGGTACCCAAGACTTCTGTTCGAGCATTCGATGGAACAAAGAAGGAAACACTGGGAGAGATCGAGCTTGACATTTAAATTGGCCCAACCGTATTCAAAATTTTGTTCCAGGTGATGGATATCCCCACTGCATTCAATTTCCTCTTAGGGCGCCCATGGATACACGTCGCAGGAGCAGTACCTTTGAGCCTCCACCAAAGTGTGAAGTTCGTGGTTGGAGGAAAACTTATCACGGTCCGAGGAGAAGAAGATCACCGCATCTACCACGAGACGGCCATTCCTTATGTTGAACCTAGTGACAAGAGTGAAGCTAGCTATTAATCGTTCCAGCTCGTGTCTATTATACATGAAACTCGAGGGACTTTGCCCCTCGTCCCCGAGATATCAAGTGCTGCAACCATGGTAGGAAAAATCATGGTAGGACACGGTTTCCTTCCGGGACAAGGGCTTGGTAGGAGAGGCCAGGGCATTCGTCAGCCTATTGAAGCTCGGAGAAGACCCTATACTATCGGTTTGGGATATTCCCCAGATAGAAAAGCAAAGAAAAAAGTCGGCCTTGTATATCACCGTCTCGAGGAAACTTTCCCGGGCCCAACCAAGATGATGCATGAGGAAGAGGAAGTGGATACTCCAAAATGGTTCAACCCCGAAAACGTGAAATTGCCCATAATCCAGGAAGACACAACTTGGCCCTCACTTATGAAAAAGGAGGGGCCAGATGACATGACCACCATGTTCGAGGACATTTTCATAGGTGCCATTGAGGAAGAGCAATTAGAAGAGACAGGCGATAACTTCTTGTTCATCCAGCTTCGACACCAAGTCGAAGAATTATGCGAGACTGTACACCATTTGATAGAAAACTTTGCTCAAGCTACCCGTGCATTCCGTTCTCGTCACAATGAGGAGCTGGTAGTAAATGAAGAGGACCCTACTGACACGACCTGGCGAGGGGCACGGCTACCCTTATCCCCAAGAAGGACTCGGCCATATTCGCCCCTTCCTAAATTAATGTCCATTATTTTTCCCATCCTCCTAAAGCAAGGGATAATTGGCAGGGAACTGAGCCATCCTATTCCCGAGTACTTCATTGATTATGATCCATCCAAGCAATGTGATTATCATTCGGGAGAATTAGGACACTCGCTAAATGATTGCACCATCTTGAGAGACAAGGTTCAGGATCTTTTGGATGCTGGGGTATTCACGTTCCGCTCTCCATGGCTGTGTTTCGGTAAAGATCACCTCCTCATGGTATCCAGCACCGGTACCATGTTCCATGAGCATGCTAAGAAAGCGCGTGCGGGAAAGGCAATCATGGACACTTTGGGCCAACCAAGTGGTAAATTCGACTACTATGTCAATTATTCAATCCCCCAAAGTTTCTATGATCATCATCACAACATCGTCCCTGATGGATGGGAAGGCATGGATGATCTGAAATCTGCAAAGCCGGGACACAGGGGGACGTGGCTGGCGACTGGTATGAAGACTTCTTCGTGGGCGCTATTAACGAAGGACCGTCAGGGGAAATGGGTGCAGACCCGCTAGAGTGGAATCCTTTTAATCCCTCTGGATACTCCCCTACGTGGGAGCCTGTACATATTTTTTAATGTCTGGCTTGTTTTCAACATCAGTTCCACTCAAGGAACTATTTTTTGAAATCACCCTGTAAATCCGTCTACTAATAAATAAAGTTGAAAACATTTTGAGGGCACGAGGAGACACACCAAACCGGCCCGTTGATGATAGCCAGCTGTCAAATGAAAGAAGAAATCTGAGGCCCGGGTCTCCTCATGTTTCCTTGTCCTAAATCTTCAAGCACAATTTATCACATTTTCAAAAGAAAGAAGCATGCATACTACTAACCTTATTTGTTCCCTTAGCCTATTTACTCTATGACACAGGAATAATCTAGCGGCAGGCGAGGGTATGGGAACGGTCTAGACCAACACCGTAAGTAGCCATGATAGCAATTCTGATGACTTAGATGATAATTTTGATGATTCTGACAAAATTCAATGGAATTGGAAGCGCCACGAAGAAACAAGGCCCCCTACTACTGAAGACACCATCATTGTCAATTTAGGCAGCATAGAAGATCCAAGGGAGATAAAGATTGGTGCAAACCTTCTTGAAGAAGAAGCTGCAAGCTTAATTGCCCTCTTAAAGAGATATCAAGATGTATTCGCATGGTCTTATGCCGATATGCCAGGCCTTGATCCAATGATCGTGGAGCATAGCTTGCCAACCAACCCTGATGTAGCCCCCAAGAAACAACGGCTAAGAAGAGTTAAGCTTGAATTGTCAAAAAAGATTGAAGAAGAAGTAATGAAGCTCCTGGCAGTAGGCTTCCTCGAAGTCTCGCAATATCCTAGTTGGGTGGCAAACATTATACCAGTGAAGAAGAAAGATGGTCGAATCCGGATTTGTGTCGACTACCGCAATTTGAACAAAGCAAGCCCAAAGGATGATTTCCCGCTACCTCACATAGACGTTCTTGTGGATAGTACTGCTGGATTCAAACTTTTCTCTTTCATGGATGGGTTCTCAGGATACAACCAAATAAAAATGAAGGAGGAAGACAAGGAAAAGACGGCATTCATTACTCTATGGGGGACTTTTCACTATAAGGTCATGCCTTTTGGCCTGAAAAACACTGGAGCAACTTACCAACGTGCCATGGTCACCCTTTTCCATGACATGATGCATAAAGAAATTGAAGTATATGTCGATGACATGATCGCCAAAACCAGACATGGAGAAGACCACGTGAAGACCCTGGAAAAATTATTCGATTGACTTCGCCAGTTCAAGTTGCGCTTGAACCTAGCAAAATGTGTGTTCAGGGCGACTTCTAGCAAATTACTTGGATTCATTGTGAGCTGTAAAGTGATAGAAGTGGACCCGTCAAAAACTAAAGCGATATTTGAGATGCCTCCTCCCTCGACTGTGAAAGAAGTCCGGAGCCTCCCGGGAAGATTAAATTACATTGCGTGATTCATTTCCCAGCTTTTTGAAACTGCAAAACCTTTCTTTAAACTTCTCAAGAAAGATGCACAAATCGAATGGGATGATGACTGCCGACTAGCATTTGAAAATTTAAAGCGATACCTGATGAAACCCCCAGTTTTAGTACCCCTGACTCCGGGACACCCTTTGACCCTCTACCTTACCATCAACAGTGAATCCTTAGGTGCAATGTTGGCACAAAAAGTACCCCATGATGGGAAGGAACGAGCCATTTACTATTTGAGTAAAAAGTTCACCACGTCAAAACAAAACTACCCCAAATCAGAAAAAACATGCGCTGCATTAGTATGGGTGTTGTACAGACTCCGACAGTAGACCTTGCATTACCAGACATTCCTTGTAACTGAAAGTGACCCAATCAAGTATTTCCTTGGTTGCCTGGCCTTGGTGGGAAAATTGGCCAAATGGCAAATCCTGATCTCAGAATTCGACATCCAGGTGATGTCGCAAAAATCAGTTAAAGGTCGGGTGATTGCTGATATGCTAGCAGATTGCCCTAAAGAAGTACGCGAGGATCATTTCCCAGATGATTGAATTTCAACAGTAGGAGAGGACACATGGACTATGTTCTTTGACGGAGCTGTAAATTTGTCAAGTTCAGGCACTGGGGCGGTCTTGATATCCCAAAATGGGCAACATTATCCTGTGGCTGCAAAATTGATGTTTCCATGCGCCAACAATATAGCTGAATATGAAGCATGCATCCTCGGCCTACAAGTGGCTATTGGAATGGAAGTGTCAAAACTAAAAGTGTTCGGTGACTCCGCCTTAATCATCCTCCAGACTGTGGGCGAGTGGAAGACAAGAGACGCCAAACTAGTGCCTTATCACGACTACTTGGAAGAATTGGTAAGAGAATTCCAGGACATCTCATTTGAATATCTACCTAGAATTCATAACAAGTTTGCTGATGCACTAGCAACACTATCATCTATGTTACAAGTAACGAAGGGGTTAGAAGTAGAGCCTTTGAAGATTGAAGTCCTGACAAGACAGGCCCACTGCATGACTATAACTGAAGAACCCGACGGGAAACCCTAGTATTACGACATCATGAAATACATCCAGAAACAGGAATTCCCTAAAGAAAGCACTCCCTCTGATCGAAAATACCTTATGAAAATGGCTTCGAAGTTTTTCGTCAGCGGTGAAAATTTGTACAAAAGATCATATTACTTAGTCCTGCTAAGGTGTGTGGATGCAAACGAAGCCACACAAATAATGCAAGAAATACATGGGGGAGTATGTGGTCCTCACATGAATGGACGTATGTTGGCCAAGAAAATAATGAGATTGGGTTATTACTGGTTCCCCTTACAGAGCGATTGTGCTCACCATGTGTGAAGCTGTCATCGTTGTCAGATCCACGGGGACAAGATAAATGTCCCTCCAACTGAATTGCATCAGTTATCTGAGCCGTGGCCATTTTCAATGTGGGGCATTGATGTGATTGGCCCAATCAATCCAAAGGCATTAAATAGGCATCGGTTCATTTTGGTCGCAATCGACTACTTCTCAAAATGGATCGAGGCCGCATCCTATGCAAGCATAACTGCACGAAACGTTATGAAATTAATTACACGTGACATAATCGCCCGTTATGGCGTACCAGAAGCTATCATCACCGACAATGGGTCAAACCTGAACAACAAGTTGATTGATCAATTGTTTTCTGAGTTCAAAATCCAACATCTGAACTCGTCCCCTTATCGTCCACAAATGAATGGAGCCGTGGAAGCCGCCAACAAGAACATCAAGAAAATCCTATCCAAGACAGCTGAAAACTACCACGACTGGCATGAGAGGTTACCCTTCGCACTAACAACATATCGAACTTCGATTTGAACCTCCACTGGGGCAATGCCTTTTTCCCTGGTTTACGGCATGGAGGCGGTTTTGCCTGTGGAAGTAGAAATCCCTTCCCTGCGAATTTTATCCCAGGCAGGATTGTCCAAGGAAGAATGGACGCAACAAAGGCTCGAACAACTAAATATGGTCGACGAAAAACGACTGAAAGCCCTCTGTCATGGTCAGTGTTACCAACAAAGGGTAGCTCGATCGTTCAATCAAAAGGTACGACCCAAACACTTCGAGGTAAATGAGCTAGTCTTGAGAAAGACGCTGCCAATCTTTCCAGAGCCTGGAGGCAAGTTCGCCCCTAATTACAAGGGTCCTTATGTAATAAAGAAGATACTCCCTGGAGGAGCCTTGATTCTGACTGAAATGGACGGGCGGGAATTCTCCAAACCAGTTAATTCCGATGCTGTAAAAAAGTACTACCCTTGAAAGATGTTTATTGTCTGGCATTGCCAAGCACTTCTCGATCAGAATGAAAATGCCTATGCACCTTTATATATGAGTGATGTATTTACACCATCATAAAAAAATGTGTGTTTGACTCGATGGAGAAAAATGAATGGTGATGACCAGTCTTTAAGGAAGTGTCATAAATCAAGAAGCAAACTCGATGGCATAATTTGAGCAAATCGACATTACCCAGGCAGACGCGTAAGAGTAATCCCTGTCAATTTTGCCCAGCTCGGTGTAAAGGATGCGTGTGGCATCCCGGAAATTCAAAGCCAAGCCTTAAGGTGTGTTAAATGTCTTTAATTAGGTGGTAGAATTTTATGGCTTATGCTTTAGCCAATTTGTCTTTTAATTTGATGAATTTTGCTTGTGATTGTGGAAATTTAAATTTAATTAGTTAATGCTTGGCCATATGATTTAAATTTCAATAATTAAAATATCCCAAGACTTTGGCCAAGATGAAATTTGAATTTAGAAATATTTATAGAAAGGAATTAAAAAAAAAAGGGGGAAAAAGGGATAAAATTCGAAATGGGCCTTGGGCCCATTAGCCTAGAGCTTGGTGGGCCAAGCTAGTCGGCCCATTGGGCCCAAGAGAGGGAGCTCGACCAGCCCAAGGGGGGGATGGCCGGATGGGCCTAAGCCCAAGCCCATTAAAAATCAAATTTCAAAAAATAAAGATTACAAGTGGCATAAAGAAATGGCATGCATTGGTGGGATTGTAGGCAATCTCATGATTGCTAATCATGAGAAGATGGGGATATAAAAAGAGAGAGGGAAGAGAGAGAGTGGCCGTTTTCTTCATTTTGGGCCAAGAGAGTGTGCGAGAGAGGGCTTGAGCGGAAGAGAGACCGAGAGGGAAGGAGGCGGAGCCGAGAGGGAGGTGCCGCCCGTTCGCCGTCGCCGCCTAGTCCGACCATCCTACGCCGCCGTGTGTTGCTGTGTGTTCTTCTTTAAGGCAAGTGGGGGTTCATAACTTCTCTTGCATGTTGTTTTGATGGTTGCATGTTAGATTTTAGGTGTGGTTTGGGCGAAGAACCGAGGTAAGGGTTGCATGTGTTCATGTTATGTGGCTGTTTCCGTTCGGTTTGTGGTAGACAGTTTCTTATTCGAGCTTGCATGTGTATTTGGAGTGTGATTTTGGCTTTGGTGTCTTCATGAAAGTTGAAGCTAACATCTTGAGGTATGACATACTCGAATTTCATGGAAAACGATGGTGATATGAGGGGTCAAAAGTTCTATTTCACGGAGACTTCAGATCTGCGAATTTCCTACTGACCTCTTGATGATTTCTTGGTTGCATGTTGATTTCTGTTGGAGATCTCACTTTGTTGTCTTCATGGAAGTTGTTGGTAACATCCTAAACTACAACATACTCAAATTTGAAGAGAAATGAACAAGTATAGCCTAGTTAATCGGCTAGATCTTTGAGATGTTTGGTTCTGTTGAAGTGAACCGAGATACCCGAGGCTTCAAGGACTTAAAAGAGGATCATGCTTTGGTTATTTAACCTAGATCTCTTCATGAAACTTGTAAAGGACACATTGATACATAACATACTCGAATTTCAGAAGAAAAGAAAGAGATTTGATGGGTCAAACCTAAGTTTTTCGGTGATGTACGTTCTGGACGAAACGGTAGAGGTTCCAGAAGCTTCATGGAGTTGTATAAATTAATCTATAAAGAATTTGGCGAAGAGTTCTACATGAAGAATGCACGAAAATGTGTTGGCTATCACCCTGTAAAATTTGGGAATTTTCGGAGGTCATATGAGTATTTTAATTGAATTAATTCGAAAACTGTGCAATCTGGCCATTTTCCGAATGTTGTATCTATTTTGTGGAAATTTCGGAAATTATGTAAAATGCAAATTAGCCATGGATTTAATGAGAAATTTGATTCTAATTGTTTTTTTAATGATTGATTGAAGATTATGATTTTTGGAAAATCATAAATATTAAATATAATATTTATTTATGAAAATAAATAATAAAATAATAAAATAATAAAATAATAAAATAATAAAATAATAAAATAATAAAATAATAAAATAATAAAAAAATAAAGGTGGATTATTTTATTGGCCATGAGTCCTATGGAATTATGATGCATTGCTATATGACATTGATGCATGTATGATCATGAATTATGATGTATTGTTATATGGCATTGATGTATGAATGATCATGAATTATGATGCATTGTTATATGGCATTGATGCATGTATGATTATGAATCATGATGCATGTGTGTGGATCATATGCCATGAAATAATAAGATGAAAAGGATGATAAAAAGTGGAAAGTGGTATGTGAGTAAGAGGTTGTGGCGGAGGACGTTGTCTGGTGGCCTGGTGGTGTAATTCCAGAGATTCCCTGGGAGTTTCAGGATGCCCGGAATGTGGGGGGCCGGAAGCCCTGTCGGAGGTTTCTGCCCGAAGGGAATGCCTCGTGATGCTAGTTGAGATGCGAGATGACCGGAATGTGGGGGGCCGGAAGCCCAGTGGCCATGAGATGGCTGGGATACTGGGATCCCTGTCGGAGGTTTCTGCTCGAAGGGATGGTGATGATGGTGAATTTGATGATTTGAGAAAAGATAATGTGGGGATCAATTGATAAATAAAAGTGGAAATTGATCTATGATGTGATATGCATGGTGATGCATGGCTAATGATGATATGATATGCATGATGATGCATGGTTAATGATGATATGATGTGATATGCATGGTGATGCATGGCTAATGATGATATGATGTGATATGCATGGTGATGCATGGTTAATGATGATATGATGTGATATGCATGGTGATGCATGGCTAATGATGATGTGATATGCATGGTGATGCATGGCTAATGATGATATGATGTGATATGCATGGTGATGCATGGCTAATGATGATATGATGTGATATGCATGGTGATGCATGGCTAATGATGATATGATGTGATATGCATGGTGATGCATGGCTAATGATGATGTGATATGCATGGTGATGCATGGCTAATGATGATATGATGTGATATGCATGGTGATGCATGGCTAATGATGATATGATGTGATATGCTATGATGATGCATGAATACGCTTGACATCAAAAAGGTAAGCAATGCCTGCATTGTATGATGGTATGCATGGTGCACTGAGTTGTTATTGGATTTCCCTATCTGCTGAGTGGCTGTACTCACCCCTTTTGGGGATAACATTTCAGATTAGAAAGATGCCGCTTCCTACCGTCACGCGAGGCACCTTCTATGGTATTCCGTCAGATGTAGAAGTAGAATGTACGGAGATCGACTGCGTCACTGTCCCTGGACTGACATTTATGCGAGTGCGTGTGCTGGTCATGTACGACGTGGGCCTGGCTGGGGGCCCAGTTATCCAGGAGTTTTTGTCTGTTCATGTCCGCCGAGACGGAGTGTTTAGGGGGATGCTGCCGCCACCGCCACCCGATGCACCTGGATGGGTGTGATGGTTGTGTGAAGGGTAGAGAGAGCTGGTGTCATCTTTTTGGGAGTAGCCGCCACTGTTGGATGGGGGAAATGTCATGTGATTTTCCTTAGGGGTCGTAGTATCTTTTTGGGATGAGGCCGAGTGTGGCTAAAAGTCTTGGTCTCCTTTTTGTTGTATCGACCCGTGAAGAACCCATCGATATTATGTAAATAATAGTGGCATGGCTTATCTTTTAAATCTTGATGATAGTTGGTGTGTATTGGTATCATGGTTAGTAAGGGAAGAGATGGAGATGTTTAATTTGCTTCCGCTATGAGTCGCGCATGGGACCGCTTTAAAAAAAAAAATGCCTGTAATCTGGCAAGGCTTAATTTAGCCAAGAGATAGAGATGGTAAAAGATGTAACACCGGCGCTGGTGACGACCTGCGAAGGGTTCGGGGTGTCACAATGCGTCATTTAGGAACCAGTCTGGTTAAAAGAAACCTTCTGTCCCAGTCAACAATCTTATAATCTGGAAGCCTCACTTCTTGTTCCAGACACATGCTCTTGCAAGAAGCAGAAAGAAAAATTCCACAGAAGAAAAGCATTGAAAATCAATCAACGACCAGCAATCATGCATACGGGGCCACAAGTAGGAAAGGCTAGCAGAAGGAAAGCATTGAAATGTAAAAGAAGCCATCAGCAACTTCCCTAAGAACCAGCACAAATAAGCTCTAGGGAAAAGGTAATTTGGCATCATTTCTAACACTCACTCTTCGAACTCATATTGACAGGAAGCATTGGAATTCAAGAGCCAGATCAAGTGGTTAAACAGGGCAAACCAAGTGATCCAAGCAAGGAAAAAGAAACAAAGATGCCCGATTAGATTCCCAACCTCGGCTGATCATTCATGTGTCATATTCTTAATCAATAGGGACAATCATCGACACCCCTTTGTGAATAGCCCTTTTGATATCCAAGATTTAACATATTTGGAAACACCATCATGTTAACTCCTAAAGTTGTCAATAGGGTCTTTTTTGAGTCAAAACCATTTACTCGTTTTGAAAAGTTCAAACTCCATCATATTCAAAATGTTGCATGTCATTTCCAGATGAATTTTGCATGATGATTTTGGCTGTCTAAATTACTGATTCCACTGAGGATTATCAGAATAGATAGCTAAGTGAAGAATACAAGATTAATTGAGCATGCTGGATGAGGCGCGTCAGAACGATGAAAGGCAAGCCATATCCTATACACAGTCCCCCATCTATACACTTGTGAGATGAGTGCAGAAGATTCCATGACTGCAGGATAAAGAGTTCTCTCGCGAATGGTACGATAACCAAAACAGTGAGAGGCATTCCATCGCTCACCCCATTGAGCCCCATACATTGGTGAAGCTTCTCTCATACCCTCGTTAAGAACCACCCCACACTGGGGCAAAACATAGGCAAAGCAACATCACAAGGTGAGAAGAGGGATAGAAATTTTCTTACTCGCACTTGCATCAATCTTCGGGTGTCTTTATTGCATATGAACACTCGCGTTAATTTAAGTGCCCTAGAATGACGAAGAGCAGTTCTTTCTCTACGCATTTGTATTCATTGTACAACCCAAGTGAGTTTGTAATTTTACCCTCACATTTAGACAAAACAGAAGTTACTACCATTTAAACAGTATAGCTCGGAGCACTAGTTGAAGACGAAGACTCAAGAGTCTAACAACAGTGTCGTGATTGAACTTGCCTAGGCTAGTTCCTCTAATGACAAAGAATGAAAAAACAGGGGCATAAAAAAGCAGTGTACCAGGTAAGAGCAAGGTCAATGCCCATAAAAGAAGAATTGGAATAAAAATAGGGGCATGAAAAAAACAGTGTGCCTGGTAAAAGCAAGGCCAATCCCCCCAGTCAAAAATGCAGCCAAGAAAATGTTGCTGTTGTGGTCCATAGAACCTCCATTTGACAGTGAGAAGAAAGACTGGTGACAAATGCCAAGGCAATCACTAGCTCTACCTTTTTACACATGAATCATCCTGTTGTAAAAGTCTCTTCAAACTAGGGGCACTTCAATTAATGTAGGATTTCATATGTCTATAAGCATCGCTCGAAGAAGTACGGGCAAGATTACTCTATCTCTTTTCGCAGGGTTCTTGACTTGTAAACCCAGAGATGATCGTGCAACATTTTCGTCCATCAGCTTCAACCTTGATGGTCCCCTTCGATGAGCCACTGACCAAGACTTCATCACAGTTTCAACAAAGACCTCTCACATTGGTAAAGTCGTACTGTTGGCGAGAATACTCAGACCCCTGCTGACATGATGATAGTGAGATAGTGTGGTCCTTATGAATCCTGCATCAATGGTTAGGATAGCCTTTTCCATGAGAGTTAGCGAAAAGTCCTTTCAGACTGAAAGTCCCTCATCTGGCATGCTCAAGACATCTACATTCTAAATGAAGGTTGTCTTTCAAAAATCTTCCCCAGTGGAAATCAAAAGATGCAGAACTGACAAAATTATCATGCATAAATCTCATTTGAACTCATGAATTTACAGCATATACAATCATGTGTGCATACTGTGCAAATAGCAGACATACTCTTAGAGATCAGAGATATTGCCATGTAAGCATATCTCTATCCCCATTTGTCTTAAGGTACCTATCACTGTCCAGGTACTCTCCTCTTGACACTCGACCTATTCGAATTGTCTCTTGAGTTTCGATGCTTGCAACTGTCTTAGCATCCCATTGTCTTTGAGTACCAGCCATCGCCCGGATACTCCTTTTTCCTGACACTCGACCTATTCGAGTTGTCCTCAGAGTATTGATACTTGTGACTGACCAAGTATTCCTTTATTGTTGAATACCTACTACTGTCTAGGTATCCCTGTTGTCTTTGAGTACCCGTCGCCGTTCGGATACTCCCTTTTCCTGACACTCGACAGGTTCAAGTTGTCCCCAGAGTATTGATACTTGTGACTGACCAAGTATCTCTTGGAATACCTACTGTTGTCTAGGTATCCCCATATCGTCAAGTACCCACCGTTGTCCAGGTACATCCTTTTCATGATACTTAACCTGTCTGAGTTGTCCCCAAATGATATAGTAGCTGTTCAAGCACTCCACTACGTTGTGCACCTGCGGTTACCCAGGTATGCTCTCTTATCATCATGATACTTAGACCAACCTGAGTGGTCCCAGATCATATCACTAAATACTTGTGTTTATCCAAGTATTCCAGTACTTTGTACACCTGTGGCTACCCAGGTGTTCTAGCCCTTTTGAGTGCTTGCGGCCATTCAGGTAAGCCTCGTACCACATTCCCCTTTACCAGGAGGTGAGAGACCTTTATAAATATCCCAGGTACGCCCTCAATATTCCAACTATCAGGAGGTGAGAGACCTTCACGAAAGTCCCAGGTACCCCTTCGATACTTATGATCATCCAGGTATCCCCAAAGAGTTTGTACCTGTGATCGTCCAGGTACCCCTTCGATACTTGTGATCATCCAGGTATCCCCAAAGAGTTTGTACCTGTGATCGTCTAGGTACCCCTTCGATACTTGTGATCATCCAAGTATCCCCAAAGAGTTTGTACCTGTGATCGTCCAGGTACCCCTTTGATACTTGTGATCATCCAGGTATCCCTAGAGAGTTTGTACCTGTGATTGTCTAGGTACTCCTTCGATACTTGTGATCATCCAAGTATCCCCCAAGAATTTATACTTGTGATCATCCAAGTACTATCTCCCAACAAGCAGATGCCCTGAGAAAGGTCGGTGCATCTGCCGTCAAGGCGACCGAAGAAAGGTTCGGGTCCTAGACAAACAACTTATTGCTCTAACAGGCGATCGAAGAAAGGTTCGGGTCATGGAAAAGCAATTCCCCGTCAAGGCGACTGAAGAAAGGTTCGGGTCCTAGACAACCAACTTATTGCTCTAACAGGCGATCGAAGAAAGGTTTGGGTCCTGGAAAAGCAATTCCCCGTCAAGGCGACTGAAGAAAGGTTCGGGTCCTGGAAAAGCAATTCCTCGTCAAGGCGACCGAAGAAAGGTTCGGGTTCTAGACAAACCAACTTATTGCTCTAACAGGCGACCGAAGAAAGGTTCGGGTCCTGGAAAAGCAATTCCTCGTCAAGGCGACCGAAGAAAGGTTCGGGTCCTAGACAAACCAACTTATTGCTCTAACAGGCGGCCGAAGAAAGGTTCGGGTCCTGGAAAAGCAATTCCCTGTCAAGGCGACCAAAGAAAGGTTCGGGTCCTAGACAAAGCAACTTATTGCTCTAACAGGCGACTGAAGAAAGGTTCGGGTCCTAGACAAACCAACTTATTGCTCTAACAGGCGACCGAAGAAAGGTTCGGGTCTTGGAAAAGCAATTCCCCGTCAAGGCGACTGAAGAAAAGTTCGGGTCCTAGACAAAACACTTATTGCTCCAATAGGCAACCGAAGAATGGTTCCGGTCCTAGAGAAGCAATCTCCCCGTGCAACAGGTAAGATGACGCCTTGATACTTGCCAAAACTCGGGATTCACACCCTATCTCACTCATTCTCGGTAAGTAACTACAGGTATCTTCTTATCTATCTTAGTATGTGTTATAGTGCTCATTTTCTGCATAGGACACTAGGTATCTTATTTGCTGCGCGTGCATGGATAAAATTTAGGCATCAGTTTGTCTTTGAATGCAACCTCTGTGAACTCACCTTCAAAGAGGGGCAGCTGTTAACGCCTAAATTTCGTTTTTTTAATTAATTAGATTTTTTTTATATATATTTTATTTTTTGCCTTTTTTGGATAGTAAATAACAAAAAAAGAAAAAAAAAAGCAAAGCAAAAGCCCAGCCCATTTTTCTTTTCCCATTCTCTTCCCCCTCCGCGTGGCCCCTATGGCCCATTTTACTTCACCCTTGGCTCGGCCCCTTTTCTCTCTTCTTCTTCCTCCTCTCTTCTTCTTCCTCAGTCGCTTGCATCTCACGCGCGGTGGCCAGCGACGCGCGTGAAGGACGGCCTACGGTCGAGGGGAGTAGGCCGACGTCGGCGGGAGAGGATAAGATCAGGTGCCATTAATGCTGAGCGAGCTTCGCTGGAAAGCTCGATGGGACACCGTTTCAGCCGAGCGAAATTGGTGGGCAAGCCGGAGGCTGGCGACTGAGCCCCTCCGTCGACCGGAGTTTCTTCGCCTATAAATAGGTGGCCGCAAGCATCGTCGGAGGGCGTGGCGAGCTCGGAAATCCTTCACTGAGAGACATCGGGATGGGTTGAAGGGCGAGCGCAGGAGAGAGCTCGAGTCGCGAGCTCAACCCACCTTCCACCGAGAGACTTCGGGGAAGGCAGGCGGCGAGCGACTTCGAGAAGGTCAAATCCGGCAGTTGGAGGCTCGGATCTGGCCTAAGTGAGAAGAAATCAAGGCCGAGGAAGGTCCGGCCGAGATCTACGCAGCAGATCTGGTTCTTATTTTAGCTGCTGTTGTTGCCGCCGAACGCCGTTCGCCTAGACCAAGTCCCGACGCCGTTGCCTCGAAGGGTTTGTTGTCGTGTTTTCCCCCCCCGCGGAGCCATTGTCGTGATCGATCCGCCGAAGCCGCGCCAGATCGGGAAGCTGAGTTGCCGCCGTCGTTGCCTAGTCTTGCCGTCACCGTCGTTGTTCACCGCGACCTCCACCATCGCGAACCGCCCTCCTGCCGTCACCGTTCCCGTTCGAGAAAAGGTAAAAAAGGGCATCATTGTTCATCGTAGCCGTTTTCCGTTGTTGCCGCTGTTGTCACCGTCGCTGTTGTCACCTCCGTCGTTGCCGCCATAGTCGCCGCCGCCGTAGTCGCCGTCGCCATAGTCTTCACTGCCGTAGTCGCCATCGCCGCCAAGCACCTCGATTCCCCCCTTCGGCGCCACGGATTCGCAAACCCTAGGGTTTGCGATTTCCGAGTCGTTGAATCGGATCCGGGTCTCAGAACCGAGTAGGGTTTCGCGAGATTCCGGGGCGGCGGGAAGCCGGGTCGCGAAGTCGGGTAGGACCCGAGTAGGGTTCGCCAGGGAGTCGGGTCGCGAGGTCGGATCGGATCTAGGTCGTCGGGCCGGGCCGGGCATCCTCGAACGCCAGGCCACGGCATCGTTTTAATAAAAAAATAAAAAAATAAAATGAAAAAAATCCGAGTCGGGCCCGCGTTGTCGGCCCGTCCTCGTTTGGGTTGCCGACCCGGGTCGAACCAACTCGTGGATACGACCCGAGTTGGTTTTTATTTTAAAATAATATTTTAATAATAAATAAATAATTTATTTTCCAAAAAAACAAAAAATATATTTTCTTTTCAAAATATATTTAAAAAAACATTTTAATTTCCCAAAAAAACAAAAAAAACAAAAATCCAAAAATATTAAAAAATGTTTTAATTTCCAGAAAATCGAAAAATAGTAAAAAATGATAAAATATTTTATTTTCCAAAAAATCAAAAAAATCAAAAATATTCCATATTTTTCAAAAAATGTCAAAAATCCAAAAAAGGCCAAAAATTCATGAAAAAGCCAAAAAAATTTAGAAAAAGCCAAAAGGACTTGTATTTTCCCAAAAATACCAAAAAAATCCCAAAAAAAAAAATCCCTTTTGTGTCCAAAAAATTAGAAAAAGACCTAGAAAATGTTTTTCCTCCCAAAAATGCATGGAAAATCCCTCGAACATCCAAAAAACCTCAGGGTTTAAACAAGATTAGGTACCGAAAGGGCATTAGTGATTAACTAGTGTAATCAAGTCCCCGATCCTAATTTCTCTAGTTGCGCAGGAGTGAGTATTTCTCCCGATACTTCACTTGGGTTTCTAATCAACCCACCCCAAATCAATTAGTGGCGACTCCAAATTAAAAATTGATTTACAGGTTAAAAACTCAGACTATTAAAGTCGTGAATTGGTGGACTTGGGAGAGTCCAGGCTTAATTAAAATTAGCTGAGCCATTAGCCTCCTGAGGCGCTTGTACCCGATTGCGGGGGCCGGAAAAAAAGAGGTCGCGATACTACTCCCTAAAGAATCATGGAAAATGCGCTCAGGAATTGGTATCTTTTAGCATATTTTCCTTGGGATCTGTTTCCAAGGGCTCGAATCCCCGGACTCGATCGGATCGGAGGACTTGGATTGGAGATTTATGGGTCAAACCCTAGTTCTGCCCGCTTAGACACGGAAGCCTAACCTGCGAACTCCTCGATACCCAAACTTGTTTCTCTACGGCCGTTTAGGACTATAAATGCCGGCTCATCTTCAACCAAACAGGTCCATCCCTCCTCCTCCTCCTCCTCCTCTCTCTCTCTCTCTCCCCCTCCCTTCCTCTCAAACTTGCTACAGAGTACATAAAATGCATGCAGATGGAGGTGCAGGCAGAGAGTTCGTGGTGAAGTCGGGCAAGAGAGAAGTGGTGGCGACACCACTGCCCATGCAAGGGCATTGGTTGCCCCTCTCCAACCTCGACTTGCTCTTGTCTCTGCTCGATGTAGGCATCTTCTTCTGCTACGCCAATCCAACCACCACCGTGTCACAGAGGTTAGAATATGGGTCCGTGGTTGGTGTTCTGAAAGCCACCTTGGCCCAAGCTCTAGTCTCCTACTATGCTCTCGCTGGAGAGGTGGTGCAGAACTCAGCCGGTGAGCTTGAGCTCCTGTGCAACAATCGGGAGGTTGACTTCATCGAAGCTTTTGCAGATGTGGAACTCCGCATCTCAACCTGTATATCCGGATGACACCATTGAAGGGAAACTGGTGCCCACAAAGAAGCGAGGCGTGCTTGCTGTTCAGGTATTGATATTAGATACAGCCTCACTATATATCGTTTATCCATCTAAGATCATATTACCGTATAAGCACCCGCACCCATTTTCATCTTCATTTCACCTAAATCTTGTCTTTTTCTTAAATTCTTTTTAGTAAAAGGTAATAAATATATATAGCTAAGGAAAATTACAAAAGACCAGCACCAAAAACCTACGCTCAAACCTCAAAACGAGACAAAGTGTAGGGGAGCCAATGTAAGAAGCCACAAAGGCAATAGCAACAAAAAAATAACAAGCGGGAAAGAAATAACAACAAGGCTTACCAATCCTTAGCCCACCAAAGGAAGCGGGCTAAGAATGGAGAGCCAAGAAAAGCTAGGAGCAACTCGCACAAAAACAGCAACTAAGGAGCACTGGGCGGACGAGAGAACACTATAGGGTCAAAACCCTAACCACGCTAAAGCCTCTTATTCCTCGAGGTAGGAGGAACATCTTTGAATGTTATAGCTTTATCCCTAACAACCTTAATAAGGTGGTTTTTTTAGAGCCGAGACCACTAAGGATTCGCCCCGAAATATAATCACATTCCTTTTTTTCCAAATAAGGTGACACATAGCTCCAAAAGAGAACTACGCAATGCAATGAAAGAAGTCCTTACCGTATAAGAACTTTAAGGCCCAACTAAGGATGTCTTTCCAACATCTATTCTGCCACGGGAGGTAAAACCCGGCGGCCCAAAAGTAGGCCAGAGAAGCCGAGGTGCGACACCCGAATAATAAATGTTCAACAGAATCTGGAACGTCATTGCATAAGGCACAAACATTATAGTTGATCCTTCCATAAGAAAGAAGTAGCATCTGAGTCAGCAGGCAATTTTTGGTTATAAGCGATAAATTAAACTAGAACCGCGGGGCTGTAGCATTGTCCCATACAAAAGACGCCCAATCAACATGATCCTTCTTGACTCTAATGGAATTCCATGCTGAAGCTACAGAGAAGGATCTAGAAGCATCACGGCACCAGGTAAACCTGTCACGAGCCGAAGAGAGGACCGGAAGAGAGATCCCCCATCTTTCTAAAAAGGATTTAAATAAACAATCCACTGAGGTAAACAGATCCATAACAACAGCATAGTCAAGAAGACATAAACCTTCACGGAATGAGCAAGGAATAAAGGCATCAAGCGGGCCACAAGAAAGCCAGTGATCATGCCAAAGAGACACTGATAGGCCATTTCCAATCTTCCACACAAAGGATAACCGAAAGTAATTCCTCAGTTGAAGGATTTTTTTCCATGCCCAAGAACACTGACGAGGCTGGGAAGAAATCCAAAAGTTTCTTTTCTTTAAGAAGTTAGAGTGTACCCACTGACACCACAACGATTCTTTATTAGTGAAAAGAATCCATATAAATTTAAGCATGGAGGCTTTGTTGCATTCTTTAAGTTTCCGAATGCCTAGACCGCCCTCAACCTTCGGGAGACAGATATCATCCCACAAGACTTTGGCCCCACCCCGGCCAAGGGTCGTGCCTTTCCATAAAAATTGTCTCAAAATGTGCTCAATACTAGCTATTACCGAGGACGGAAGGTTAAAGACACTAGTCCAATATGCTTGAATTGAAAGGAGTATCGACCTTATGAGTTGCAGCCTCCCAGCAAAGGACAGAAAACGTTGCGCCCAAGATTGAACCCTAGCAGTAATACGATAAGTCAATGCAACACAATCTGCTTTGCCCAATCTAGTAGTAATAATTAGAACACCCAAATAGCGAACCCGCAGTTTCCCTTCCTGAAAATCGAAGGCCCATTGCACCCTATTACGAAGAGACGAATCCCCTCCTGAGATGAAGATCTCACTTTTGTTTTTATTTGGGTAGAGGCCTGTCCATCAGGAGAAAATGTCCAAACCCCTTTTTAACATCGTCATCGATGCCCAATTAGCTTGACAGAAAAGGAATACATCATCGGCGAAAAAGAGGTGAGTCAGTTGCACAGATTTGCATCTCCAGAAATATTTTGAAGTCATTGCTAACAGTACGGGAGAGCAAGATTCTAGAGAAAATTTCAATGACTAAGGTAAATAGGTAAGGTGACATAGGATCACCTTGCCTAAGTCTTCTTCCAGCAGGGAAAAAACCATGCAATTCACCATTGATAGAAATGGAATATTTTGGCGTATGTACGCAAACCATAATTAGCATAATAATCCACTCGGGAAAGCAAAAGGCACGGAGAGCAAGCTCCAAGAAATCCCAATCAACCGTGTCATAGGCCTTATGGAAATCAACTTTGACAGAACATTTGGGCAAATAAGGCTCTAAGTGAAATCCAGCAAACAACTCTTGAGCGATGAAGATATTATCTCTACTCCTCCTACCCTTTACAAAAGCATTTTGTGAAGGGCTTATCAAATCACTTAAGACAACAGCAATGTGGTTAGCAAGGATCTTCGTAATGACTTTATATATGGTATTGCAACATGCAATAGGCCTAAAATCAGTGACTGCACTTGCGTTAGGGACTTTGGGAACTAGGGCGAGGACAGTGGTATTTACCTCCTTTAGGAGCTGTCCCGAAGAGAAGAAATCCTAGATTGCTTCCACCACCAACGGCCCCACTAAATCCCAATTAGTCTTGTAGAACTCTACCGAGAAGCCATCGGGACTTGGGGCCTTGCCTTTGGCAAGAGAGAATAAAGTATTCTTAATCTCAGAGAGAGAAACTGACTCACACAGGGAGCGCACCTGAGCATTCGAAAGTGGGTGACGAACAAACGTCTTCAGCTCCTGAAGTGAAGGTTTAGATAAAGCCTCATGATGAGAGAGCAAATTCGAGAAAATCGGACAAAAACTTGCGGCACAAGAATAGGATCAGTGATAACAGCCCTCAACTGATCCTTAACGGAAAGGATCCTGTTAGTAAGCTTCTTTTAGCCATCTCACTCTCGAATTTTGTCTGAAGAAGGATTCTTCTTGATTCCTCAAATCAACAAAAACACGATGCTGAGATTTTTCCAACTCAACAAGTGAAAGGTTGGAAGGGTCCGATTGAAGGCTAACTTGAGTGCTTCGAAGGGCCTCTCTTGCTTCGGCCGTCCTCACAGAGATATCCGAGAAGGCGTCTTGGTTAAGTAACTTGAGTCGAGCTTTCACAATTTTCAGCTTGGAAACAAGCATGTACATTGGAATGCATGTGATGGAGGAGTCCCAAGCCTCGTGGACAATTGAGTTAAAGTCCGGATGGTCAGCCCAAAATTCAAAATACTTAAACGGCTTCCTCCTATGGACTGGCTAAAGAACTCTGACGATCATAGGAGTATGGTCCGAGATGCTAGGGCTAAAAAACAAAGCCTCAGAGAACGAGAAATCAAGGTTCCATTTGTTGTTAACAAGAACACTGTCGATCTTCCTCATCTTCCTGGCGTCCCCTGCTGAGGTAGACCAAGTATAATGGAGGCCAACATATTTGAGATCCATCAGTTCTGTTTGTGCTAAGCATTGGGCAAACTCATCAAAATAAGGGATCTAGTTGTTGGAACTTCCAACTCGATTGGATGGGTCTCTAATGGCATTGAAATGCCCAGCAACAAGCGAAGCCAAATCCTGCATCAAGTCATTGAAGTGGAGGAGGTCCTCCCACAAAGGTCTACGACGCACAAATGAATGCTCCCCATAAACAGCAAAGATGCAGCAGCTCACACCAGACATATTAAGCTTAAGGCTACCATGCAAAGCCTGGTTATTGATAGAGATAGGCACAAAAGAAACAAGATCCAGGTTCCATCCAACCCAGATTCTACCACGAGAAGACTCATAGTTTGCAATCCATTTCCAACCCTTAAGTAAGGAAGCCGAGACATAATCAAAAAACTCCTTAGGAACCTTAGTCTCAAAAAGGCCAATCAGGTAGAGCTTATTAATAGCAGTAAATCTCCTGATCTTCGCACGCCTAAGAGGGTTGACCACGCCTCTAATATTCCAAAAGCCAAAAAACATATCAAAAAGGATAGAGGGACATAATTACCTCTTCTTAGACCTGCGACCTATAGTAGGCGCTTTTGAAACCACCAAGGGTGGGGGGTCAGGAAGAAGCAAGAGGAATTGATCTTGTATACTTCGAGCACCAGCCGGGGTCGGGCCTTTAGGTGAAGGGGAACCCACAGACAATACATCTTCATCATTTAATTCCATTTGAATACTAGAGTTGCATATTTCATCCAAGCTTTGAACCGAAAATGAAGGGGCGGGAGCACCTCCTTCACCTGCCGGGGATAGACTAAAAGAGGCAGCTTCCTTCTTAGCATGCTTTTTCTTTTTCCTACCTTTCCCCTTCACCTACTTCCATTCTGGATCGGCAGTAGGAGCTGAGGACATAGCCACCATTTCACCACCATCCTAAGATGTAGAAACCCCAGCAACAGAGATCTTCGAAGGCTTAGGAGGAACCTGTGCGGTTGCCTCCAGTTGCAGATGAGAATCAGTCTGAGGATCAATCATGTCCATGCTTGGGGTAGTTAGTGGAACTTGTAAGTCCACCATAACCTGTTTTTGATGATTCTGAGAGAAGGCAGGACAATCTGGACGAGAGGGGAATTACGATGCACAGACTTGTGTTGAGCAGGATGAATTCCAACACCAGCATTCAAGACCTGATTAGCTTCTGTAGATTTTCCTTCTGCAGGAGGAACAATAGAATTTCGAGGAGCTGCTGTTTTATAGCTATGACCAAAGATACCGCACACAAAGCAAGCAAGCGGTTTCCATTCATATTCGACTTCCACTTCCACCGATTTACCATCAAGGAGCAGCTCAATAAATTCACAAGTTGGTTGCTGGGCTGTTATTTCAACACAAACCCTGGCGAACGTTAGCATTATCATCTGCTCTGTCCGTTGATCCACATAGAGTGGTTTACCCATTGCACTGACCACCTTTCCAATGGATTGAGCTAACCAAAATGAAAAAGGTAAGTTCCGAAGTCTCACCCAAACCAGAACCGAGCGATGGGTGTCTTTACTGAGTTCCAAACCTGGTTTCCATTGCTGTAAAACCAGTGGAAGCCTTGCAACTGTTATATGGCCTCCTTTAAGGACTTTCCTTCGGAACTCCTTATCTGGTATGCGCAATACAAACAGTCCCTGCCCATTAGACATGACTTCAAACAAATTTGGACCATAGGCTTTTTAAGAGCCTCTTCAATAACTTTAAACAGGAACTGTCTTCCAATGAAATACCCCACAAGACACTCAAAGAGCTTGGGATCAGCAGCTTCAAGATCAGATTCTGTCATATGTATAACCGGTTTATTATTCACAAAGGTCGAAGGAGTATATTGAAGATCATATCCTTTATTCACTCCACTAGCAACATCAACCCAAGACCGAGTTACCGGGTTTTTTTGACTCACCCCTGCGTTGAGGGCGCTTGGATCTCGATCTACCTCTACTCTTCTCACGCACCTTAGTAGGAGCAGGAGGAGGTTGCGAGTCATTGTTCTTGATCGCAATAGATGGGGACGAAGGATTCGGCCTTTGTTCGCTCAATAAAGGAGCAGCCAACAAGGGATGTCCATGAACAGGAGGGGAAGGGCTTCGATTATTTGGCCCCTCATCATCAAAATGGGCCCAGAAGGATTCGCACTCCATCGATTCAGCAGACTCGAAACAGTAGAATTGCGAACAAAACCCTAACCCATCGTAACCAGATAAAGCCCGCAGAAGAGCACGTACTAGGCTACACTTTAGAGGGGTTTGAAGAGCAGTAGAAGATGCTCAAGACCGCCGAAGAACAGCTCCAACTACCGGTCAAAACGGTCGGAATCAGCAGCGCAAGAATCTGCAGGGACAATACTCTAGTTGGCCTTTAGAGAGCATAAGCAAGCCGAAGACCTTTTTTCTCTTTCCGTTTTTAAAAATTTTAACTATGACAATTTTTATTTGTTAAATCTTTTATTTATGCATAACCAGCGTCGAACGAAATAGTGTATCTTTTGCATCTAGTCTATCAGTCAAATTTTCCAACTTTACTTAAAACGGTTCACAAAAAAAAAATGATCTATTCATCGATATTAAAGTGTTTTCAATAGGTGTTGAATATAAACTAAATGTTTACATCGCTCAGCGTGCAAATTTGACTAATCGATTTGGATACCCTTTACCATTGTTCAAAGAGAAGAATAATGCTTGGACTTTAATCACACCTAATAGCATAATCTATGATTAAGGCTTTATTTGTTTCATAGAAAATATTTTCCAACATTTAGTTCTTTTAAGAAAATGAGTTAACGGAAAACTATGCTTAAATCCAACTAAAAAAAGAAACCAGACAAGAAATTTAGGAAAATAATTTCCTCTTTGAAAGATCATAAAACATTTTTCAAAATATGATTTGGTATTGGTGTGGGTCTTTTGCACACGGGCTTGAGTTCTTGTTTATGAAACATTCATTCTTACAAAAATATTTAAAAATTTGAATTTTTAATTATTATTATTATTATTATTATTATTATTATTATTATTATTATTATTATTATTATTATTATTATTATTATTATTATTATTTCTTTTTGCTTCCTTTTGGCCGATTGTGGGCCATGCCAATAATCATCGACTGGCCATAAGCTAGCTTGAGCCTCATCTGAGGTCGGTGAGACTCGAGCTCGAGCTCGCCAAATTCCGGTGAGCTCAAGTCTTGTGGAAATTTGGCAAGTCTTGAGCTTGCTAGAATTTGGTGAGCTCACGCCTCATTGAACTCTAAAAAGTCTCTAGCTCATCAAAATCTGGCAAGCTTGAGCCTCATCAATTGTCGCCATGGCTGGGGACAAGCTGAGAAAGAAATAAAAAAAAAAAAGAAAGAAAAATAATAAATTCAAAGTATTATTTAAAATATTGAATTTAGTAGTAATTTTCCTTAGAAAAATCAAATTAGATTTTATATACCGAACGGTGAATAATATTTTCCAATTCATTTTCAGGCTTTAACCAAACACCATCAAATGTTATCATTTTCTTGGAAAAAGACTTTTTGGAAAAGATTTTCTAGAAATATTATATTTTCCGTGAAACAAATAGAGCATAAATACATCAATGATTTCTCATACAAAGCATAAATACATCAATGATTTATTGCTAAGGTTCTATTTGTTTCATGGAAATATTTTCTACATTTTCCATCATTTGGTTTGCTTAGGAAAATGAGCCAACAGTAAATGTTTTCCTAGTAAGCAAAAAATCTATACTAAAATTTGGGAAAATGATTTCCTCCTTAAAAGGTTGAAAAACATTTTCCAAATTATGACTATGTATCGGGATTGGTCTTCGGCACTTGGACTTGAGTCCTTGGTTGATGAAATGTTTGTTTTTTATAAAAATATTGCAAAAAAAAAAAATTCAAACCTTAAATTATTTTTTATTCTTTTTGTTTCTATTTTTCTTTTCGCTTCTTACTCAATCACCACGGCGACAACCCGTCGCAGCCGAGCCAAGGCTCAAGCTTGCTGGAATTTGGAGAGCATAAGCCTAGCCAGTTGCCGCTCTGGCCAACGATTAGTCGAGGAAGAAGGAAAAAGATAAAAATAATAGAAAAAATAATTGAATATATTAATTTTATCTAGGAAAATCAATTTCCATGCCAAACGGTGGAAAATATTTTCTAATTCATTTTCATTGTTTAGCTAAGCACTATAAAATATTGTCATTTCCTCGAAAGTGATTAATTGAAATATATTTTTCAGAAATATTATATTTTTTCTGAAATAAATTGAACCTAAATATTGAAAGGAAAAAGAATCTCACACTTTGCATGAGTTTCTCTCGTTTACTTGTGTGATCATTGAGATTATACATTGGCTCATTGAGTCCATAGAGAATGGCGAGATAATAATAGCATGATAGATGAGTGATAATAATATAGCGCATGAGGAGACTATCATTTTTTTTTAATGGACGGAATTGAATGAGTGGAAAAATCTTGCGAAGGTGGACGTCAGAAGCGATCATAAATTTATTGAGACTGTAATGGCATGGCGTGGGTTCCCAGTGCCCTCAAGCACAAAAGAATTCAAATATATGTGGTAGAGGTCAGATCTCTCTTTTACCCTTGACTTCATGGGAAACATGTTAAGGTCTTATTAGATGACCGGTCAATCCTTGATTATTTTTATTCTTTTATTTCTCAAAATAAAAAAGGAAAATAAATTCATTTGATAACATTAGCTAATTTTTCTATTCAGGGGAATAAATCGGTGACCATGGAATAGATTTCGAACAGAAACAAGAAATTGAATTTTTTTTGTTTTTTTGTTTTGTTTTCGGGAACAATTTCTAAAACCAAATCATTTTTTTTTCTTTTCTTCTTCTTCCTCCTCAAACTAATTGTAGGGCTTGGCAATGGTGGCGACTAGCTAATGACCAATTAGAGATGAGGCCCAATGACCTTGCTGGCCCTCAACAAGGTTGGCATTGCCTTGATTGGGTGAGGTCGAGCCTTGTTGGTAGCTAGGTGAGGCCAACCTCCCCGGGGGCTAACGAGGTTGCTAGCTCTCGTCTTTGGTTGGTTACTAACCATTTCCAAGGCCTAGCGATTAGCTAGAGGAGGAAGAAGGAAAAAGGAAAAAAGAAGAAGAAAAATCTCATGAAATTATTAAAAAATTGAAAGAAATTTTACTTCATAAAAAAAAATAAATTGAGGATCATACAAAACGCATTTATGTTCTTTTTCTATTTTGGGAATAAAAATTTTGTGCAATTATCAAACACATTCGAATATTTAGAAACTTGTTTAGGGAGCAAAATTATAAAAAACTATTTTCCAGTGCAAATTGTTTCTGGAAATAGAATGGTTACCAAATACATCCTAAGACTCTTAAATAATGTCTCCTCTCTTTAGTAAGTCTTGTATGAAGTAATTGGATAATGGATATCACCTTTTTTGTAGTCTCTATGTTAATCATGCGTATCCATGTTTGGACATATATAATTATTTATTGAAATAACATTGTTCTATATGGTCAATATGTCATTTGATAACTTCTCGGCGTAAGCTACCAAAGGTATGTCTAGAGCGCGTAGAACTAATCTTAAATCTCACCAAGGCATAAGTTTTTTATACAGTTTCCACGTTAGGATTGGTTCTATCCATTGAGACATAAGTTTTTTATTTGATGGAAAACATTTAGGCAACGGAGCTAAAGTGTGGAGGAATAGTGGTGGCATGTACGGTTGACCATCGGATAGCTGACGCCTACTCGGTCAATATGTTCATGGTGTTTTGGGCAGAAACGGCTCGCTTCGCTGCACCCATTTCCCTCCCTCCTTCCTTCCGTCGCTCTCTTCTCAACCCAAGGCATCTGCTCTGCTTTGACCCCTCTCTAGACCACATGTACATCCCGGTCTCTACATTGTACCCACCTCCCAAACACAAGTTGCAGGTGGATGAGCAATGTGAGACGGTGACATTGAGGGACAATGACCACCTGTTAAGCCGCCTATACTATGTGACTGTTGCCAAGCTAAGTGAGTTGCAGCAGAGTGCCTGCTCTATTGGAAGCAAGAGGACTAAGTTGGAATCATTCAACACTTTCCTTTGGAGGATGGTGGTTGAATCCTCCTCGGTTGTTGATAATGATAACAACAAGACAATATGAAGGATGGGGATCGTGGTGGACGGCAGGTGTTGGTTGATGAGTCAGGGCGAGGATGACAAGCCCACACCCATGTCATCCTACTTTGGGAATGTGCTATTGGTGCCATTTGGAGAGAAGAGGGCAAGGGAGGTGGCGGAGAAGCCGTTGAGTTGGGTGGCGGATATGGTGCACGAGTCTGTGGAGGGTGTAAATGAAGGAGCACTTTGTGGATCTAATAGATTGGGTGGAAGAACACCAGCTAGTGCCAGCATTGGCAAGGATATTTTGCAAGCCTGACAGCGAGGAGGAGGAGGAAGGGTCGACGGGGCTCATGGTGTCATCCGGACAGAGGTTCTTGGTGATCGAGATGGACTTTCGGTGGGGGAAGCCAGTGCTAGGGTCCTACCACTTCCCATGGGGAGGCAAAGCCGGGTACGTTATGCCCATGCGTAGCCCGCTCTCCAACGGGGATTGGGTGGTCTACCTTCACCTCCCCAGATCTCAGGTGGCCTTCATTGAGTCCCACGCTCCCACCATCTTTAGGCCGTTGACCCCTCACCATCTTAACCTCCTTTGATTCTTCTTGTTCTTCTTCCGTGAGTATCGTTAATGTGCCTCATCAGCACTGTCGATTGTTGTTGTTTGTCCTACTGAATTAAAACCTTAGGTTCCTTGTGTGTTTTCTTCCCGTCCATCTGGTCCCTATGATTTAATCAATCTAAGGCATACGTCTTCTTTCTAATTGCAAGGTGTCTCGCTTGCTCAGTCTTGCAATGTCATAAGCAATTGATGAATGCAGACATTTCGAATCGCTCATTACATGTGAATGTGACATCAACGTTGTGTACAAGGGAATAACTTTTCCTTGCACCACAAGATAATTACAACCAAATATACAAATTACATAATTTGTGTATCATATAGAATTTTGATTAATAGTTACATTGAACATTTTTATATAGTTTAGGGACTATATCGAATAAGTACCAAAAGTTCATGGACCATCAATTTAAAATTAACATGTCATTTACATATAACGAGAGATACACAATATCACCATCATCATATTTGCGAAAATAAACACAGTGGTCAACCTCACAATGAGCAAATCCATTTTCTTCCATAAAACCATAAATTAAATACCATTGTTGCGGGGCTTGTTTCAAGCTATACAAGCTTTTCTTCAAGCGACATACCATGTGCTCATTATCTCTGACTTCAAAACCATTAGATTGCACCATATAAGTCTACCTCTAGGTCACCATGTAAAAACACCATTTTTACGTCTAATCGCTCAAGATGAAGATCTTCCACTACAACTATATTCAGTAGAACTCTGATTTATGTCATTTTTGATAGGGCTAGTAAGAACACCTAGAGGGGGTGAATAGGTGTTAAAGAAGTTTTTGCAAGACTTAACAACTTAATTTGTCTTTTGAGAATAATAGACTGAAGATGTGAAAGACTATAAACAATTATATAAGACTACGGATTAAAGTAAAGAGTCTAGGGAAAGAGAATTGATACACAAAGTTTATAGTGGTTCGGCTTAGACCAAGCCTACGTCCACTCTCCCGCATTGATAGTCCACTGGCTGGATTCCACTAAGAACCAAAAGAGATTTTACTGTCTCACGTCCTTGATTCCACAGTGTAGAAACTCTACCACACTTCCTCAAGGTGTCACAAGTATTTAATCTCTCTTTTGTTTATAACTTAAGTTTAGCGATTGAATCAGCAAACAACTAGGAGTTTTAGACTTTGGAATTTTTCTTTCACGCACACTCTCGAATAACTTGAGCGTCTTTCTTATATACTTCTCCATGCCATTATAACCATTAGCACATTCCAAAGGAGTTCTTCCAATCTACCCGTTGGACAAAATCAATTAGGGAGATCTCGAGTTATTTAAGGAATGTGATGATAGCCCACCAATCCTGCTCGCCCATACAATCAGGATCTATGTTTCCATAAGTAGAACCTTCCAAGTATACTTCGCCAATCAACATATCTAATTATCCGAACTGATTTCAATAGGATTAATTGATCACGAGATGCTATCTCTAGCCGTGAGATCTTTTTCAACCTTACATACCAAATCCTTAAAAATATACTCGCATTTGGATAAATCTTCTTCATCGGATAAATCTTTTCTTCGTCGGTCTGGAAGCTATTAGTTAGGGTAGACTTTAAGTCTTGAGTCTGGAGGTCTTTAGATTTTGATGATAGAGTCTGCAAGTCTTCAGACTAGATTGATGGAAACATTTTGTCAATTTCAAAACAAATAAGGAAGTTTTCTCCAACAATTTTAATTATTGGTGAAAATATCTTGGTGTAGTCAATCCATTCCTTTTTAGAAAAGCTCTTGATCATATGTCTCGCCTTGTATCTAATACCATCACTTACTTTATTTTTAATCCTATACACTCACTTGTTTAATATCAATTGTTTAATAAGGCCTTTTTACTTTTAGGCAACTTGGTTAACTCCCAAGTTTTGTTCTAAAGTAGCGAGCCCACCTTGTCTTTCATAGCATGCTCCCACTGCATGTGTGATGTCTTTTTCTTTGCCTCATCAAAAGTCTCCCACTCTCCTGAATCTATATATAAGACATGGCTCAATATAATATTTGCTAGTGGATCAAAATTACCTTTGACTTTTTCAAACGTGTGGACTTCCTCAAGACAAGTTCTTCAAGGTTGTTAGTCTACTCCAAGTCACCGTGTTCCTCTTAAACTACCTCCTTATTGATAATAGGCTCATATTTAACCTCTCCCTCAACTGCACTCTAATTTACTGGAATCATCTTCATGTACATTGTGTCTAGCTCAAAATATTCTAGTTCTATTGCCTTCTCATGCTTTATCTAATGATCTTTGTATGTTTTTATTTTATTTTATTTCGTGGAATACCACATTCCGTCAACGGATGACTTTGTTATTGTCGGAGAAAACTTCCTTATCTATTTTGAAGTTGACAAAATGTTTCCATCAGTCTAGTCCGAAGATTTGCAGACTCTTTCGTCAAAGTTTGAAGATTTGCAGACTCAAGATTTAAAGTCTGCCCTCACTGATAGTTTCCAGACCATCGAAGAAAAGATTTATCCAATGAAGAAGACTTATCCAGATTCAAGTGTATCTCATGGCTGGAGATGGCATCTTGCGATCAATTATTCTTATTGAAATCAATTTGAATATTTAGATCAGTTGATTGGTAAAGTATACTTGGAAGGTTCTACTTATAAAAACCTAGATCCTGATTGTATGGGCGAGCATGATTGGTGGGTTATCATCACATTCCTTAAATAACTCGAAGATCTTTCGAATCGATTCTGTCCAACAGGAACATTGGAAGAACTCCTTTGGAAGGTGCCAACAGTTATGATGGCATGGAGGAGTATATAAGGAGGATGCTCAAGTTATTCGAGGGTGTGTGCGTGAAAGAAAAATGTCAAAGTTTGAAATTCTTAGTACTTTGCTGTTACAATTTTGTCGAGCTTAAACTATACTCAAAAGAGAGATTAAATACTTGTGAGACCTTGAGGAAGTGTAGTAGGGTCTCTACACTGTGGAATCAAGGATGTGATACTGTATAATCTCTTTTGATTCTTAGCGGAATTCAGCCAGTGGGCTGTCAGTGCGGGAGAGTGGACGTAGTCTTAGTCTAAGCCGAACCACTATAAACCTTATGTTTCAATTCTCTTTCCCTAATCTCTTTACTTAATTCATAGTCTTATATATCAGCTTACAATCTTTTATATCTTTAGTCTACCATTTTCATATAAGTTGAATTAAGTTGTTAAGTTTTGCAAAAACTTCTTTAATACCTATTCACCGCCTCTCTAGGTGCTTATACTAGCTTTATCAATTGGTATCGGAGCTTGTGTACTCAATTAATTGAAGTGTTTTTACTTCTGAGTTAAAGATCTATGGCTAGTATATTGGCTCTAGGTTTGGTTGAAGGCCAAAGTAACACCAGACCGTCTTATTTTGATGGAAATGAATACAACATATGGAAAAACAAGATGAAGGTATTCCTAAGATCAAAAGATTCTTTGGAATAGGATGTGGTAGAAAAAGGAATTATTCCTAAAGCTACATCAGTTTCAGAAAGGGGAAAAGAAGTTGCAGACGCTGGCGTGATGACTCAAGAAGAAATAACAAAGAGACAAGCTCTTGATGCTAAGGCAATTTATTCCTTATATTGTGCATTATCTCCTACTGAGTATAACATAATATCTTCTTGTGAAACAGCTAAAGAAGTCTGGGACAGACTGCACATTACCTATGAAGGAACCGATCGGGTGAAAGAAACAATGATCAATATTCTACTCGAACAGTATGAAGCCTTAAAGATGAAGCTAGGAGAATTTATTACTGACATGTTTAGTCATTTTACAGAAATTGTAAATGGTCTAGAGTATCGGGGATAACCAATCTCAGGACCCATGAAAGTTAACAAGTTGCTGCGTGGACTTTTCAAAAATTGGAATCACGTGAAGACTTCGATAAGGGAAACACAAATGATCATGCCACTTTCTGTAGACGAATGGATTGGCACACTTCAGTCCTATGAAGTGGAGCAAATCAATGAAGAAGAAGATCCCAAAGGTAAGAAGTCAATTGCTTTGAGATCTAACGATGATTCTGATGTTACAAACTCTGAAGATGATATGGATGATGAAGAGTTAGCTCTTATGATAAAGAGGTTCAGGAAATTGAACAAAAAAGGAAGCAGATTCAATTGGAAGAAACAAAGCACTCAAAAGTTTCAAAACAAATAGACTAAGGATGATAAATCCAATAAAGATGTAATCTATTTTGAATGCAAGAAAAAGGGACACATTAGACCCAATTGTCCCATGTTGAAGAAAAAGAAAGGAAAAGCTGAGAAATACAGGAAGGCTCTCAAGGTAGAGACATGGAGTGATACTGAATGTGAAGAAATTGATGAAGATTATGCCAATATTTGTCTATTGGCTAAATCAGAATCAGATTCAGACTCAGATAGTGAAATCGAGGTAAGTAATTTAAAAATCCCTACTAAAGTCTCGAAATATATTAATGAGTTGTGTCTTAGTCTCAAAACCTCTTTCAAGAGAATTTCCGAGCTAAAAAGGGAGAATTCTACACTGAAGAACCAGGAGATTTTATGGAAAGAAAAGTTTGAAAATTTAGATAAAAGTTTTGTTACTTTAAAAGAAAATGCAAACTCTCTTTCAAAAGAAAATACATTTTTGAAAAATGACATTTCAAATACAAATATTTCAAAAAGGTTTTCCATAGGATCTACGAAATTGTAAAAGATTCTTTCAGTACAAAGACCTTACTTTAACAAATCAGGCTTGAGAATGACTTCTGAAATTATTCCTCTAATCGATTTTCCAAAAGTGAAAGAAAGAATCAAACAAAGGCCTACAAAAACTTTTTACAGAAATCATTTTCAAAAAATCTTTGTAAAACTTGTTGGGCGAACTGCTCTCAAATGTTCTAAGTGCAAAAGCTCAGAACACTTTGAGAAAGAATGTCTTATGGTTTGGAGACCTATTAAGAAGGAATGGGCAAAGAGTGCTTATTGCACTAACTCCTCTAGACCCAATAAAATGTGGGTACCAAAGAAAGCTTGGGTTTCTTTTTTAATTGCAGGTCACTATTAAGAAAAATGTTAAATGATATTTGGATAGTGGCTGTTCAAGGCATATGACTGGAGATTCAAGTTGTTTTATAAAATTTGTGAAAGTAAATGGTGAAAAAGTCTCATTTGATGGAAATAGCAAATAAAGAATTGTTAGATGTGGAACTGTAAAAATTAGAAGTCTCACAATCAACAATGTTTCCTTAGTGGAATGACTCAATTACAATTTGCTTAGTATCAGCCAATTGTGCGACACTGGATTCAAGATCAATTTTCAAGTAAGGAATATGTTCGGGAACTAGTAAAGATCTTTCACAATCTTTTACTGGACGAAGACATGGGAACATCTATCTTCTGGATATAAAACTAGAAAAGTCTCAATGTCTAATTTCAATTCAAGATGAAGAAAATTTTTGGCATTGAAAGCTTAGTCATGTTAATATGAAGTAGATTGCCAAGATCTCTTCTAAGATCTTGTTCAAGGACTGCCCAACCTGAAGTTTTAACAATTTGATTTATGCACACCATGTGTATTGGGAAAACAGGTTAGAAGTTCTTTTAAACCATTGGGGATAAGTATACTAATGGTGCCATAAGTTGTATATGGTGCTCACTTTGGTGCCAAAAATTTCCGTTGGATCACTTAAGTGCCAAATCGGAGGAAAAACGCTCACTTTGGTGCCACTGGCGAAAGATTCCGGCCAAAATGATTTTAAAAAAAAAATCGATAGGCCTTTAAATGATGTTGTTTTCGGTCCTCCTTAAGAAAATGACGTCGTTTTGCCATCCTACATGGATGGCTTCATGGAAACGACACTGTTTAGCTCACATGGGGGTTGAAATTAGGGTTTCCGCCTCTCGGCCACCGTCGTTCGCCACCGTCGCTTGGCCACCATCGCTCGGCCACTGTCGTTGCTCGACCACTGTCGCTCAGCCACCATTGTAGTTGCTCGACCAAGTGAGTGAGGAGAGATTGAGATTGTTGCAGGAAAAATCGAAGGCGAGTGCGGAGGAGGAGGAGGAGGAAGAAGATGGGTCGAAGGGGCTGCTGGTGCGCTACTGCTACTGGTGCGTTGCTAGTGTCGTTGCTGGTGTGCTGCCGATGCTGTTGCTGGTGCCGTGTTGGTGCCGTTGCTAGTGTGGGTCTTCGAGGAAGAAGAAGACACAAAGATAAGACTTCCTTCTCTCTCAATTTGGGGATTAGGGTTTCAAAGTTGGGGGAAAGATGCCAAATGGCGTTGTTGTGGTGTTTGGATGCTGACTCAACTCTCCGATGAGCCACGTCGGATTTCTGGCCAATTTTGTCGGCATTAGCACCAAAGTGAGCGTTTTTCAAATTTTTTGGCACTTAAGTGATCCGACGGAAACTTTTGGCACCAAAGTGAGCGCCGTACACAACTTATGGCACCATTAGTGTACTTATCCCAAACCATTAATCATGTTTTTACTAATTGTGTTTTACAGCTTTTGTATATGGATCTCTTTGGGCCAACCGGAACTAAAAGCATAGGCGGAAAGAGATATTGTCTAGTAATCATGGATGATTACTTACGATTCACTTGGGTTTACTTTTTGGCGAGTAAGTTTGAAACATTTTCTCACTTCTCAAAGTTTGCTAAGAAAGTCCAAAACGAGAAAGGATATGCTATTTTAAGCATATGAACAGACCATGGAGGTGAGTTTGAAAATCAAGACTTTGCAAAATTTTGTGATAAATTAGGATTTCAGCATGTTTTCTCATTTCCATACATTCTACAATAGAATGGAGGTGTGGAAAGAAAAAATAGATCTTTGCAGGAGATGGCAAGAACTCTTTTAATAGAAAGTAGTGTTTCTTCTCATTTTTGGGCTGAAGCAGTTTCTACAGCATGTTTTACAATTAACAGAGTCTTTTTAAGGCCTATTATGGAGAAAACTCCTTATGAGTTATTCAAAGGGAGGAAGCCGATTGTTTCTTACTTTCATGTATTTGGTTGTAAATGTTTTGTTTTGAAAAATGCAAATGATCGAACTAGTAAGTTTGAAGAGAAATCAGACGAAGGAATCTTCCTTGGATATTCAACCACCAGCAAAGTTTATAGAATATTCAACAAAAAGACTCAGTCTGTGGAAGAATCTACGAATGTCATATTCCAAGACTCCTTGCAGAATCATCTGATTCAGACTCATCCTGAAGAATCTGAACCTGTTTCAAACTCTACAAAGTTTACCTCCCTTGAAGTAGCTCAGACCTTTGAAAATCTGAGAAAAGAAGTTGAAGAATCAACTGAAGTAGAAGAACAGCTTCCGGCCAGACCATCAAGCAACTGGAAGTATAAATCTAGTCATCCCAAAGAACTCATCATTGGTGATATTGATGAAGGAATTCGCACCAGATCCAAAAGGCAAGAAGAGTCTAGCGCCGTGGTACTTATTTGTGAAATATAACCCAAAAGCATAGAAGAAGCTTTAGCTAACGAAAGCTGGATTGAAGAAATGCAAGAATAACTCAGACAGTTCAGCATTAACGATACATGAGAGTTAACTCCCAAACCAAAAGGTAAATCCATCATTGGAGCTAAATGGGTTTTCAGGAACAAATTGGACGAAAAAGGAAAAGTGATCAGTAACAAAGCAAGACTCGTGGCCAAAGGATATATGCAAGAAGAAGGGATAGATTATGATGAAACCTACACACCAATAGCCAGGTTAGAAGCAATTAGATTATCTCTTGCTTTTGCCTATTATAAAAATTTCAGGTTATTCCAAATGGACATCAAGAGTGCATTCCTAAATGGATTTATCCAAGAAGAAGTCTATGTGAAACAACCTCCTGGATTTGAAGATCCAAAGAGACTAGACTTAGTTTTCAAATTGAAAAAGACTCTGTATGGTTTAAAACAAGCACCTCGAGCTTGGTATGACAGGTTAAGTAAGTTTTTAATGCAAAATGGTTTTGTCAAAGGAAAAATGGATACTGCCTTGTTTATTAAAAGGGAAGGTAAAAACTTTGTACTTGTTCAAATTTACGTTGATGATATTATATTTGGTTTATCTAACGAAAACCTATGCAAGAAATTCTCTAAGTCTATGTAGGATAAATTTGAGATGAACATGATGGGTGAATTATCATTCTTTCTCAAGTTACAAGTAAAATAATTGAAGGAAGGGATTTTCATTCACCAAGAAAAATATGTGAAAGAACTTGTTAAAAAGTTTAGATTGGAGAATTGCAAAAAGACTGAGATACCAATGTCTAGTTTTTAAAAGCTGGATAAAGATGAAGGAGGAAAGAAAGTTGACTAGACCTGATATTATTGGTTCATTTCTTTATTGTACTACTTCTAGACCTGTATCTTGGTTTTCAAGGAAGCAAAGCACTGTAACTCTTTCAACAGCAAAAGTAGAGTATGTGGCTCTTGGAAGTTGCTGTTCTCAAATCTTATGGATAAAACAACAACTGAGAGACTTTGGAGTCAAAAACTCTTGCATCGAGATCAAATATGACAACACCAATGCAATTAACCTCACAAATAATCCAATTCTTCATTCAAGAGCAAAGCATATAGAGATTCGACATCACTTTATTAGATATCATGTTCAAAATGGAGAAGTTATGATTCAACTTATTGACTCAAAGAATCAACTGGCGGACATATTTATAAAGTCTCTGGAGAAAAGCCTATTTGAGTTTATTGGCACCAGACTGAACATCATATCTCTTACCCAGTAAAGTCTGGATGTCCTCAATACTCAAAGGTAAAGTCTGAAAGTGTTTAGACTCAGAAGACTAAGAGTTACGACTGTAAGTTATTTCTATTTTAAATTTTAAAAGGTATGGTTACTTATTAATTGCTAATCGATTGAAATTATCTTTCCAATTTTTTTTTTTCAAAAAGGAAGTTATCAATTTTGAAAAGACAGTTATTTTCAAAAAGGGAAGTTATTCGTTTTGAAAATGTATTTTTATTTTTTCCTTTTACGACATTTCGTTTATCTCACTTCACTTGCTTTATATACTGTCAAGAGCCGTCTTCTTCGATTTTACACTAAAACCTTAGAATACAAAATTCCTATTTGCTTTCACTTTCACTCTCGATCTGTCCAAAAGTTTTCACCTTTTTCGAGCAAGTTGAAGAATTTCTCTCTTGAAGCGACAATGTCTTCAAGAAAGTCTTCAAGGATTGCAAGCAGGGGACCACGACATATGCCTGAGGGTTCTACGCATTTTGACTTGACCGAGAAAGAAGATTTTTCTCCACCACTGCGTTTGAGTCAACAACAACCTTCTTAGCAACGTCAACCTTCTCCACCGACTCAACCAAACGATGAAGTTATTGAGGAGGCTGAACCTGTAAGAACGCTAACTCCCAAGGTTGGTTTCAAACTTTACTCTAATATGAAGAATGGAGGAACGCCAATGTCTTTAATCGATAAATTTTAAGAGAAAGAGGATACAAGAATGAAACCGTGTTCTTGCGGGAGTTGGAAAGGTTAGGTGTTGTAGAGAAAGGAACGGCTGAAAGAACTTTTGCAAATTTTCCGAGTGATCCATTCTATTGAAGGTCAATCTGCGAGAGAAGTTTGCTTTACTGCAATTGGAACGCTTCTGTTCTGAATCGACTGTTGCTTATCCAAAGCTTACTATGTACTCTTACTCGAACTTATCTTTTTTGGATGCAAACAGTTTTACTTTCACAGTGAAGGACAATAAATTTTTGGTGGATATAGACACGATGGCTGGCATAATTGGGGTAGAAAGAACGAGTTTCCAACCAATTAGCGTGTCTATTGCTCATGCTACTCTATCGTTGGTGAAAGATATGGATGTAGAAGGCAAGATTTCCTACTCAAGAATGAGTGCTTCTAACATCTTGTTGCACAAGATTGTGATCAACTGCATTCGTCCCAAATCGACATCCAAGATTGATGTCTCTCGATTTGAAGCTAAATTGATGTGTGCCATCAACACTGGATTTAAATTATATCTACCTCACACCATCTTGTTTCATATGTACGGAACTGTGGTGAAAGATAAGCGACAACTCCCTTATTCTGCTCTTATCACGCGTCTCTTTAGACACTTTAAAATTCACATTTTTGCACCATTTTGCTTGACAACCATCTCTCCAATGGTGATTGGTTTCAAAATGGTCACAAAGATGCACTTGAAAGAGTTGAACAAGGTGTTGGAGCGTATGAAGGAGAAGTCTCCCATCGAAGCAAAACAAGACTCTGCTGCTGCGAAGAGGAAAGGCAAGGAGCCCATGGTTGCTCCAGTAAAGAAGAAAAGAACTCTCATCTTACAAGATGAAGAAGATGAGGATGAACTAACTATTTCGGCCTTAAGAAACTTAAAGAGTTTTGTCAACTTTCATGAGACAAGAGAAGAGCCAGAAGAAGGAGGAAAAGAGAGAGAAGACACTGAGAAAGAAGATGAAGAACAGAGGAGGACAGAGGAAGGAAGAAGAGAAGAGGAAGAAAAAGAGGAAGAAGAAGAGAGAGAAGGAGAACAAGATCAGGGTCAAGAAGACTCTTTCGAGCACACTTTGGCTGTCTCCCTATCTAGTGATTCTAAAATGGGAGGAATTGGAACTATTGATGCTCATCACTCTGAAGTTGAGGTCGAACAAGAAGAAACCTTACCTACTCCACCTGAAGGCAACAAAATTGGGGGAACTATTGGATCGAAAGGTATTTCTTCACCTTTATTTGTTAGTGATGTAAGTCGATCTGCAGCAGACCCAGAGGATGTGTATGTTGGATGTATGCTTTAAAGCTACTATGTAATGGTTACATATTAGGAATTTCGGTCGTACTTTCATTATTATTATTTAATTAATGGTAATGACGTATTCATTCATTTGTCCAATAATTTTATATTAATGAATGATTCCATAAGATCAGTTGCAACTAGACCGATCCTTGAGACGTCAAGAATATATGTGACGGGTTCATAGTTAGACTGAATCTTTAAATCGTTCCCGGTCGATGGACTATTAAGTGGATATTAATAATCCTGTTGAGACCGGTGTGTTCTTAACTTCGCCATTAAGTATTTGATACTTAAGGGAATGATGAGTCCCATGTCATTGGGTATTATGATGCCTGAGTTAGAACACAAGTGTTTGTATTAGACAAATTCACTGAACGTGACGCATATGGAATGATTAGCGACATGGAAGCTTTTAGCGTGGTCAATGTCTAATTGTTCATGCTTTGGTCTTGTGTAAATAATCCTTAGACCTGTGACACAATGTTAACTTGTGTATTAAACAACTATGGTTCATGGGTGCACATAATACCGGGTCGTTGATCCGTCTTTATACCTGATGGTCATAGTTTGTTCATATATGAGGTTACACGTGTGCGCAATATGGAATCTGTCTCCTTGTTATATGCAAGGTATGATAATGATGTCATATACGATATAATTGTGACACTGCATTGAAATCCTCGACTGGGGTTGTAATCGAGAATAAATTGTTTACGTCTCGAATAAAATGCATGTCAATTAGATTTGTGCATATGATCGAATTAATGACTTGACTAATATTCCATGGTCTTTATTTGATCGAGACATAGTAAGACAGAGGGATTGAATTACACTATAGCCAAAGCTGACAGGTTCATTATGTTCTTAAGATATTCATACTATCTGGGTAGCTATGTCATATTGCTAGATGTCAATCATGGCTTGTAAGACCCAAAGATTAATCGGGACAATTAATTCTTGTGGGAGTACTAATGTGTTAGTACAAGTCTTACTACCAGCTTAGTGATGACTTAGGGATGTCACACACCATAAACAATTAGGATAACGTGGAACAAGAGAGAAATATAATTGCAAATGTGTTTGCAATTACTACAATCGAATTGTGTCGATTTGAAATTAAATTAAATGAGATTTAATTTAATTTGTATTATAGTCACGAGCCTATTTGCATACGATGCACATGCATGCCCGAAGTGGATACATGTTAATGTATTCCATTTGTACATATAAAGATTATGTTCTTTTTTATTTTTAAAAGGGATTGATTAATTAATTTTTTGTTTGTTTAATTAATTAATTAATTAATTAATTAATACCTTTTAGTAACCAATAATAAAATAATATATAAAACTTCATGCATGTGCACGAAGCACATGCATGAAACTTGGATGGTCAGCAACCACTGACCATCATCCACGAAATCGTGCATGAACGGTCAGCAGTTGCTGACCATCATGCACGATCGTTCATGCATGAGTGGGGACGATCAACAACGGTTGCTGATCAGTTTGTATCTTTATATTTAATAGGTTTGTTTTTGCGACAAAAAGTGTGGGTTGAAAAAGAGAGAAAGGTGGGTGTGCATTTGTTTTTTTAGAAAGAAAATGCTTTGCTGAAAAGAGAGAGCAAATTGTGTGCGTGTTCTTGTGTCTTTGAGACGCAAGAAAGAAGAGCGTTATCTCGTTCGGGTCGTGACTATTATACATCAAGAATACGACGGATTGTTTCCACGTGATTGCTAGCACGATTGAAGTGGTGAATATCCGAAAGTTCTCTCTTCTGTTCGACGTTCGTTGTTGGTGTGTCTGAACTAGAGGTCCAACGCTTGTGGGACTCAAATTGTAGAACATCCGAACCGACTCATTTCAAAGCGCGCTTCGAGAGGTAATTTGTTTTAACTCCTTTTTATATTCAGATTTTTGATTAAAACGCATGAACAACGCCTTAGGAGAATCATGTATAAAATATATCTTTATTTCCGCTGCGTTCATTTCGTTAATTTCTCTTATTCATGATTCATGAAACCCTAACAGTGGTATCAGAGCCAACCTTAGGCCTTTTTCGTGCGTTTAATTGATTTGTAGTTCAAATATATTTTTGTGTTCTAATGGCCAATTTATTTTTGTTAAGAGAATTGGTTCTCTTACTCTTATGTGGCCTATAGAAGTTGATTAATTTATGTGATAAATTTAATCAACTAAGCAAAAATTAGAACTAAATCAATTTTGAATAAAAAATCCATAACTTGTTATATTTTGTGTTTATATTCTACAAATGATATGCATAATTTTATGCATGCCTTCCATAGCTTTAAATTTTGAATTTATGGCTCGTAAGGAAGGGTGGTGATCATGGAAAAATCCCTAATTGTTGTGATTGTTGTATGAATAAATGTATGATGATAACAGGTATTCTTTTTGGGGATATAATTATTAAATAGAGGCTGCGTCTTTCCTTTTATATTTATTTTTATGAAATGTAATTTTAGTATAGTTTAGTATTTCAATTATTGATGTAAATACTACAAGAGAGGAGGAGCCATTGGAGGAGCCATTAAACTGGTGAGCTCTTTGGGCCCGGTCTTTGAAAAGTTCAAAGATTGAAGAAAAAGTGAAGAGCATGTCCATATTATTAAAACATTAAAATGGCTAAATGGGTCTCTTTGGCTCGAGACCCATTCAACCATAATTCCATGATCACCACATAGGATAGATGTTATGTGATATCTATTTATTTATTATGTTTTTGTTATCATGCATGTTAAACTGGTTAATGTGCAAAGGGAGACCATTAATAACGACCAAAATCTCCTTATTAATAATATTAAGTCGAAACGGATTTCGGACTCGTGGCCTTCCACCGTCGTGGTTTGATCCAATATTATAGTGGTTCACTAACCGGTTATGGATACATAGGGGTTAATTACCATTTATAATATTGGACCACTCCATTATGCATATGATGCTGTGGGGTTGGAGCCAAATGATTTCTAATAACTGTCAGGTGAGGAAATCGTTTGTGTTTTCAATACTTACATGAGACGATGGGTTCGACTTAACTATAATCATGATGCCAATAACTGTTAGGTGAGGCTTTCATGGTCTAGAGGCCGAAGTTATGATTGGGACTCGCATATGATGCATTGAACAAGCTGGTTCACTCACTAAGTTCATATGACACCAATAACTGTTAGGTGAGGTGGATTTTAGGCTAGTGGGACTCCAATCCCCACTAGTAATCTTTACCCAACAAAGATTACTGCTTCCCATCTTAAGGAGTATGGGATTCGAAGATAAATTTAGTGGGAGGATCTATTTCATTTAAAGACCAAAATGAAATAGTTATTATAAGAACAACGGCTAACAATTTATTTTCTACAACAGATATATTATTACTCTGAAAAATGGTGACCACAAACCCACTCGCTTCTATACTTGACAATAATTGTTTGACTGGACCCAGTTTCACTGACTGGGTGAAGAATTTGAGAATTGTTCTTAATTCAGAAAAAATTGGGTATGTGCTTGATGAAAAGATGCCAACCTCCTTTCCTGAGGGTGGGACCCAAGAGGAGCGTGTCATTTATCATAAGTGGCGTGATGATGACTTAAAAGTTAGGTCATATATGCTTGCTTTTATGAATAATGAATTACAGAAGAAGTATGAATCTATGGAAGATGCTGGGTCGATCATTTTGCACTTAAATGAATACTTTGATGAGAATGGTCGAACCTCTAGATATGAGATATCCAAGGCATTGTACTGTATGAGGATGGCTAAAGGATCATCTGTTAGTGATCATGCTTTGAAAATGATCTGGCACATTGCAGAATTGGCTAGGTTGAATCTCGTTATGGACAATGAGTTAGCTGTGGATTTGATCCTCCAATATTTACCCAATTCCTTCTCTGGTTTTGTCCAAAACTTCCACATGCATAAAATGGAGAAAACTCTTGTTGAGTTACATAGCATGTTGGTAGTTTATGAGAAGGAAATGCATAACACGATGCCAAATGTAGTGGCTATGGCTAAGGCTTCTTCTTCAAGGAGTAAGACTATTTTAAAGAAGAATAAATGGAAGAGGCTTGCCAAACCTGTTGTGCAACCAAAATCCAATATTGATAAAGGGAAATGTCATTACTGTGGTGTCAAAGGGCACTGGAGGAGAAACTGTAGGAGGTACCTCGCGAGCTTGAAAGTCAAGCCCAAGAACCAACCTTATGAAGGTATGGTGTCTATGCTTATTGAAACTAATCTTATGGTTAGTGCTGAATCCAGCTCATGGGTTCTAGATACTGCTGCAACTTCACATATTTGTATATCTTTGTAGAATCTGGAAATAAGCAGGATGCTAGGGCGAAATGAGATTGTCCTGACGTTTGCCAATGAAGCAAGAGTTGCTGCATTAGCTATAGGGACTTTTCATTTATGTTTGCCTTCTGGACATGTATTGGTTTTAAAGATCTGTTTGCATTATAAGAATGCTGTTAGGAACATCATCTTTATACCTCGTTTGGGTAAAGAGAATTATGAATTTTCTTTTGCTAATGAGTACGTTCTATTTATCATAATAGAATATGTGTTGGTTCTAGCTTATTAACCAACAATCTTTATACCATTACAATGTCCGGTAATACGATTACCGGTGTCAATAAGCAAAATAGAATTGATATAAATGCCATAAGTAATAAACGCCCTAGAGACGGTCCAAATAAAAAGTATGTTTGGCATCTCCGATTATGTCATATTGGAGAAGATAGAATTAACAAGTTGAGTAATGATGGATACATTGATCCTTTAAATTTTGAGTCATACTTGACTTGTGAGGCATGTCTTCTAGGAAAAATGACAAAAGTGCCTTTTGTGGGACAAAGTGCGCGAGCTGCTAACATATTATAATTAATACATACAGATGTATGTGGACCAATTAATGAAATTGCTAGAGGTGGTTATAATTACTTCATTACCTTCATCGATGATCAGTCACGGTATGGTTATATATACCTCATGAAGTATAAATCTGAATCATTTGAAAAGTTCAAGGAATTTAAGGTTGAAGTTGAGAAACAAATAGGAAAATGTATTAAGGCTCTTCAATCAGATCGAGGAGGTGAATACCTTAGTACTGAATTCCTGGACTTTCTTAAAGAGAATGACATTTTATCATAATGGACGCCTCCTGGAACTCCAGAACATAATGGTGTATCTGAACAAAGAAATCGTACTTTATTAGATATGATACGATCTATGATGAGTTACACCGATTTGCCAATATCCCTTTGGGGATATGCCCTTGAGACAGCTGTATATATACTGAATAGAGTGCCGTCCAAATCTATTCCAACTACACCCTATGAGATATGGCATAATAGGAAACCTAGTCTTAATCATATTAAGATTTGGGGTTGTCCAGCTTTCGTGAAAAAGCTAAAAATGGAAAAATTGGAGGCAAGATCTGAACAAGGTCACTTCATTGGATATCTAAAGGAAACTCTTGGATATTATTTCTATTTTCATTCAAACCAAATAATTTTGGTATGCAAGCATGCTTCTTTTTTTGGAGAATCAGTTCATCCAAGAAAGTGGTGCTGGGCAGAAAATAGTCTTACAAGAAGAAAATAATGAAGTACCAAACAACCGAGTTCAAATACCAATCTCTGATTCAGTGGGAGCTTCTGATACACAACCTCTTAGGAGAAGTGCAAGAACGTCTCGCCCACTTGCTCGTTATAGGCACTCGGTTGATCATATTGAACCATTATTCATTGTGAATGATAGTGATCAACCCGGTGATCCTAAAACCTATGAGGAGGTGATGTTGGACATTGATTCTGGTAAATGGCTAGAAGCCATGAAATCTGAAATGGATTCAATGTATTCCAATGAGGTTTGGACCTTGACTGACTTGCCTGATGGTATTATACCAATTGGTTGTAAATGGATCTTAGAGAGGAAGATGAATGCTGAAGGTCAAATTGGAACTTACAAAGCACGGTTGGTGGCGAAAGGATATCGTCAAAAATAAGGAATTGATTATGACGAAACTTTCTCACCTATGGCCATGCTAATATCCATTCGGATTATGTTGGCTATAGTTGCACACCTTGATTATGAGATATTCCAGATGGATGTCAAAACGGCTTTTCTAAATGGTTTTATTGATAAGGACATCTATATGGAACAGCCACAGGGTTTTGAATCCAATAGTGAAAAACGGAAGGTGTGTAAGTTTAAGAGATCCATTTATGGACTCAAACAAGCTTCAAGAAGTTGGAATATTCGTTTTGATGAGGTAGTCGAATCGTTTGGCTTCATCAAAAATCCGGATGAACCTTGTGTATATAAGAAGATCAGTGGGAGTGCAATTGCATTTATGGTTTTGTATGTCGATTATATACTTTTGATTGGAAATGATGTACCAATGATATAATCGATAAAACTATTCTTGTCACAGAAATTCTCCATGAAAGATTTAGGAGAGGCAACCTACATTTTAGGTATCAAGGTCTATAGAGATAGATCAAGACGATTGATTGGCCTCTCACAATCTACGTACATAGACAAAGTGTTAACACGGTTTAACATGCAATGTTCCAAGAGAGGATTATTGCCTTTTAGGCAAGGGATCTTTCTTTCTAAGGAGATGTGTCCCAACACTCCTGAAGAAAGAGAGCGGATGGCAAAGATACCATATGCATCCGCTATTGGAAGCATAATGTATGATATGCTATGTACTAGACCTGATATTGCGCATGATGTAAGTATTACTAGTAGATATCAGTCTGATCCAGGAGAAGAGCATTGGATAGCAGTCAAGAATATTCTTAAGTACTTGCGAAGGACTAAAGATTTATTCTTGATATATGGAGAAGGAGAATTTAAAGTTGTAACTTATAATGATTCTGATTTTCAATCGGATCCTAATGATTATTAGTCTACATCTGGGTTTGTCTTTACATTCAATGGTGGTGCAGTTAGTTGGAAAAGTTCTAAACAAAGCATAACTGCTAATTCCACCACTGAGGCAGAGTATGTAGCTGCTTCTGAAGCAACAAAGGAAGCCGCTTGGATGAAGAAGTTTATTTTTGAACTTGGAGTCGTTCCTTCAATTGAGCAACCGATCACATTGTTTTGTGATAACAATGGGACGATAGTTCAAGCTAAGGAACCAAGGTCTCACCAGAAGTCCAAGCACATTGAGAGACGTTTCCATCTCATCAGAGAAATTGCTGGGAGAGGTGATATCGCCTTGCAGAAAATTGCCTCAGCAGAAAACATGGCAGATCCCTTCACTAAGGCCTTACCTCAGTCTTCTTTTGAAAGACATATTGACAAAATAGGTTTGAGGTACCAGACAAGTTGGCTTTAGTACAAGTGGGAGATTGTTGGATGTATGCCCTAAAGCTACTATGTAATTTTTACATATTAGGGATTTCGGATGTACTTTCATCAGTATTATTTAATTAATGGCAATGACGTATTCATTCATTTGTCTAATAATTTTATATTAATGAATGATTCCATAAGATCAGTTGCAACTAGACCTATCCTTGAGACGTCAAGAATATATGTGACGGGTTCATAGTTAGACTGAATCTTTAAATCGTTCTCGGTCGATGGATTATTGAGTGGATATTAATAATCTTGTTGAGACTGGTGTGTTCTTAACTTCGCCATTAAGTATTTGATACTTAAGGGAATGATAGGTCCCATGTCATTGGGTATTATGATGCCTGAGTTAGAACACAGGTGTTTGTATTAGACAAATTCACTGAACTGGACACATATGAAATGATTAGCGATATGGAAGCTTTTAGCGTGGTCAATGTCTAATTGTTCATGCTTTGGTCTTGTGTAAATAATCATTAGACTTGAGACACATTGTTAACTCGTGTATTGAACAACTATGGTTCACGGGTGCACATAATGCCGGGTCGTTGATCCGTCTTTATACCTGATGGTCATAGTTTGTTCATATATGAAGTTACACGTGTGCGCAATATGGAATCTGTCTCCTTGTTATATGCAAGGTATGATAATGATGTCATATGCGATCTAATTGTGACACTGCATTGAAATCCTCGGCTGGGGTTGTAACTGAGAATAAATTGTTTATGTCTCGAATAAAATGCATGTCAAGATTTATGCATATGATCGAATTAATGACTTGACTAATATTCCATGGTCTTTATTTGATCGGGACATAGTAAGACAGAGGGATTGAATTACATTGTAGCCAAAGCTGACAGGTTCATTATGTTCTTAAGATATTCACACTATTTGGGTAGCCATGACATATTGCTAGATGTTAATCATAGCTTGTAAGACCCAAAGATTAATCGGGATAATTAATTCTTGTGGGAGTACTAATGTGTTAGTACAATTCTTACTACCAGCTTAGTGATGAACCTAGGGATGTCACACACCATAAACAATTAGGATAACGTGGAACAAAATAGAAATATAATTGCAAATGTGTTTGCAATTACTACAATCGAATTGTGTCAATTTGAAATGAAATTAAATGAGATTTAATTTAATTTGTATTATAGTCACAAGCCTATTTGCATATGATGCACACGCATGCCCGAAGTGGATACATGTTAATGTATTCCATTTGTACATATAAAGATTATGTTCTTTTTTATTTTTAAAAGGGATTGATTAATTAATTTTTTGTTCGTTTAATTAATTAATTAATTAATTAATACATTTTAGTAACCAATAATAAAATAATATATAAAACTTCATGCATGTGCACGAAGCACATGCATGAAACTTGGATGGTCAGCAACCGCTGACCATCATCCACGAAATCGTGCATGAACGGTCAGCAGTTGCTGACCATCAAGCACGGAGTCATGCATGAGCAACCGCTCATACACGAAGTCGTGTATGAGCAACCGCTCATGCATGATCGTTCATGCATGAATGGGGACGATCAGCAACGGTTGCTGATCGTCCATTGATCAGCAACCGTTGCTGATCAGTTTGTATCTTTATATTTAATAGGTTTGTTTTTGCAACAAAAAGTGTGGGTTGAAAAACAGAGAAAGGTGGGTGTGCGTTTGTGTTTTTAGAGAGAAAATGCTTTGCTGAAAAGAGAGAGCAAATTGTGTGCGTGTTCTTGTGTCTTTGAGACGCAAGCAAGAAGAGCGTTATCTCGTTCAGGTCGTGACTATTATACATCAAGAATACGACGGATTGTTTCCACGTGATTGCTAGCATGATCGAAGTGGTGAATATCCGAAAGTTCTCTCTTCTGTTCGACATTCATTGTTGGTGTGTCTAAACTAGAGGTCCGACGCTTGTGGAACTTGAACTGTAGAACATCCGAACCGACTCGTTTCAAAGCGCGCTTCGAGAGGTAATTCGTTTTAACTCCTTTTATATTCAGATTTTTGATTAAAACGCATGAATAACGCCTTAGGAGAATCATGTATAAAATATATCTTTATTTCCGCTGTGTTCATTTCGTTAAAATTCATGAAACCCCAACAATGTATGCCTCACATTACCCAGAAGACAGTCATGGTGCACAAACTACTGAAGCTCCATCTGTTCTCAAAATCCCTGGAATTGACTCGGTTGGTCCTAATGATGCAATAGCTCAAACAACAGACTTTTCAAGACTGTTGGAGATTCTATTTGAAGTCAGGAAACAACAATATGCTATGGGATATGAGATGCAGGATCTCAAGAATGCTTTTAAGGCCACTTCAGTGTCTCTACATGACCAGTTGAACGCCCTGAAGATTCAAGTACAGTCTACTGTGCAAGGTGAAGATTTTCAGTCACTAAAGCAGAGTTTTGATAGGCTTGAGAAGACAATGCATTCTATGGGAGAATTCTAGCTTGTTCGCCTTTCCAAACAGCCATGATTTTGACTCCATTTTCAACCAACTCTTTCATTTGTTCTCCACTTTTTGCTGTTGATAAAAATGGCAAGAGGTTTTATGTTGCAGATTTGATGACTTTTTGTTTGATGACTTTCTATTTGGACTTATTTTTTGTCTGGTGTGGTTATGATTTGGACTGGTTTGGATTGTTGATGCTTGCAAGTAACTTAAGCTATGATAACGATAGTTGCTTTTATAGGACTAACATGTTTTCTGTGGTTGCAGAATTGCTACTATCCTTATCCTAATCTCTAATTATCTTTTATAAGAAATCTTAGTTTGCTTAAGTGTTGTCTTGCAGGTCAAAATGTTCAAATATGCGGGATAGTTTTGTCACCATAAAAATGGGGGAGATTGTTGGAGAAAACTTCATTATCTATTTTGAAGTTGACAAAACATTTCCATCAGTCTAGTCCGAAGACTTGCTGACTCTTTCGTCAAAGTCTGAAGACCTCCAGACTCAAGATTTAAAGTCTGTCCTCACTGATAGTTTTCAGACCGTTGAAGAAAATATTTATCCGATGAAGAAGACTTATCCAGATACAAGAATATCTTTAAGGATTTGGTTCATACGGTTGAAGAATATCTCACGGCTGGAGATAGCATCTCGCAATCAATTATTCTTACTGAAATTAATTTTAATATTTGGATAAGTTGATTGGCGAAGTATACTTGGAAGGTTCTATTTATGGAAACCTAGATCTTGATTGTATGGGCGAGCAGGATTGGTAGGCTATCATCACATTCCTTAAATAATTCGAAGATCTTCCGAATTGATTTTGTCCAACGGGAACATTGGAAGAACTCCTTTGGAAGGAGGAGTATATAAGGAGGATACTCAAGTTATTCGAGGGTGTGTGCGTGAAAGAAAAATTATAAAGTTTGAAATTCTTAGTTCTTTGCTGTTACAATTTTGTTGAGCTTAAACTATACTTAAAAGAGAGATCAAATACTTGTGAGACATTGAGGAAGTGTAGTAGAGTCTCTATATTGTGGAATCAAGGACGTGATACTGTATAATCTCTTTTGATTCTTAGTGGAATCCAGCCAGTGGGCTGTTAGTGCGGGAGAGTGGACGTACGCTTGGTCTAAGCCGAACCACTATAAATCTTGTGTTTCAGTTCTCTTTCCCTAATCTCTTTACTTAATTCGTAGTCTTATATATCAGCTTACAATCTTTTATATCTTTAGTCTACCGTTTTCATATAAGTTGAATTAAGTTGTTAAGTTTTTCAAAAACTTCTTTAATACCTATTCACCGCCCCTCTAGGTGCTTCTACTAGCCTTATCATTTATTCTCATAATTCCTAAGCCTATAGCCATACTCATCATCACCATATCTAATAAAGACGTACTTCTAGGACTTAACATCAAGCTTCTTCCTCTATCTTTTGTATCAATCAGATCATATGCAATGCAACAAGATACTAGTAGATATGAATAATTAACTTTTTTACTTGACCACTGCACTTGCAGTATTTCTCCATTTCTCCATCCAACGCACTAGATGGACTCCAATTGATAATGTAAGGTTGCGCATGACAAAGTTCCCCAGCCCAAGAATTTCTATTCTTTTCTTCCCTGGAACAAAAAAAAAATAGAAACCTGTTTGATAACGACAAGTTGATTTTTTGTTCCTGGGAACAAAAAGTTAGCCCAGGAATGGTTTTGGAATAGAAATGAGAAGTAAAAAAAAGTTGCTTCTTGCTCCCGGGAATAAGTTTAAAAAATAAGCTGATTTTTTTTTCTTTTATTCATCTCTTGCTGCCGCCAGCCGACCATTGCCCCCCGCCGCCGCGCCAGCTGACCACCGCTGGCGTCAGCCGCCGGCGTCGGCCAACCGCCGCCGCCGCTGGTCACTGCTGCCACCGCCGCCATCGGTCGCCGCCGCCATCGATGACCGTCGTCGCCGGTCACCGGTCGCCGCCACCGGTCGCCGCCAATCGTCGCCACTAGCGGACCGCTGCTTGCCACCGCACATAGTCGCCGGCTGACCGGCAACAGTTAGCAGCCGATGGTCGGCCAGCAAAAATAAAAAACAAATAAATATAAAAAAGAAATCGTTTTTTACCAAACGCATTTCTATTCTTTTTCTATTTCTAGAGTAAACATTTTGTGTAGTTATCAAACAAGTTTTTTTATACATAAATTATTCCCCATAATAGAAATAGAAAAGAAGCATTTCTATAAAAAAAAAAAAAAACTACTCCCCAACCAATAAGCATTGTCATGCGCAACCTAAATAGCCGCATTAACTGTAATAGCTTATAAGTATAGCAAGAGACGCATGTGTAGCCTCATGTATCTCACACTTTACAGAAGGGTTCTGTTTATCGTCTTAGCTACATCATTTTCTTGAGGGGTTCTAGGAATAGTCTTCAACTGTCGTATGTCTTCTTGGCTCAAGTATTCCGCAAATTCCTTGCTCATGTATTTTCCACTATTATCAAACTTCAGAGCTTTGATTGGATGAACTATCTCTTTTTCTACCGTGGTCTTCCACATTTTGAACATCCCGAATACTTTTGAATTTCCTTTGAGAGCATAGACCCAGGTCTTCCTTATTGCATCTTCAATGAAGATGGCAAAATATTTCTTACCACCATCAGAGAGTTGTTGTGTTTGCCCCACATATTAGTATGAACTAACTCTAACTTTTGACCTTTATTTTGTCACCCATTCAATTGAAAACTGACTGCCATTTTTTTTTATAAATGCAATTCTCATAGAAATTCAACTCAACTTTTGGCAAACCTAGAAGAAATTTCCTTGAATTTAGTTGCTTTACACACTTCATCAAGATGTCCCAAACGATAATGCCAAATAGTAGACAAATTACATGTAACAACTGTACTTACAACCACATCACTAATATTGTCTCCTTGGAGAAGGTAAAGTATACTTGTATGATTTCCCTATGCTATGACTCTTGTCTCTAAGGTTATCTCCCACTCTTCACATCCCAAGGTTGCTACCATACCTCCTTGGTCAAGTTTCCTGTTTAAGATGATATTTTTTCTTTAATTTAGGATCACACTCACGACTGATATATGAAGTTCCATTCAAAACCCAAATTATTTGTGTCTCATTGAACATATTTTTTTTTTGGATAAAAATTGGAAGTTGCATAAAAGAATTTTCAATTTTGTGGTAATGCATAATCATGGGGATGGGGAGTGTGGCATCCAAAATTTTGCTTGACAAAATAACAAGCCTCGAATACTTGATTAATCACGCGGCGCAAGTAAGCTCGCCTTCGGCACCATCAAGACACCTCAGTCTGTCAAGTTGACATCGTTGCAACGCGCCACCACCACTCCCTCACTAAGTGCCGTGTCTTAAACCGCCATTAAAACACGCCACCAGGTCCTATCGTCACCTCGTAATTGCCAAGCCCACTATGGAATTTCAACATTGGATCCGTCATGCCTCACGTTAGTAGTTTCCGGCATTGGCAGACCACCACCGCACCGCCACGACAATGCCACACCAACTCGCTAACTCGGCACCTCCACATGCTACCACCTGGCCGCATCCCTACAAGACACGCCTGATCGGTTGGCCCTTCTTCCACTTGCCACCAGCAGCAATGCCACTCAAGTCAATCACGATGACCAACTCGAGCAACGGTGCTGCCCAACTCCAGAACAGCAGCGAGAAGGCAGAAACAGAGTATAACAAAAACTCTACCCATCCTCGCTCGGAGTAAAAGTTGCTTCCTTAATCCCTCTTCATACCCTACATGCCCCCTCCCTCTTTCTCTTCTGTTGTGACGCCCTAGTTCACCTCACACTCATCTTCAGTTTCCCTCAGCATGTCTATGCTAGCAAGCTAGAAGCTAGCAAAGACTGCCCCTCCTCAGTTCACGGTCATGCTCTCTCCCCCAAGCCTTTGTCCAGCGCACCACTGCAACTTGCGACCACTAGCAGCTTCCCTTTTCGTCACAGCCATGCACGTTGCCATCATCAGCCACCCCATCGTCCTGCCCACCACAATCCACAACGACCCAAGGCAAGTAGATATCTCCCGTTCTATCCTATGTCAACCGATTACGTGTGATGATGATGGTTTCCTAGAAATTCATGAATGCTGTTTAGATCCTCATTTTATCAAAAGTTTCAATTACGTTACCTAGCTACATTGTCGACTTGGAAGTAGTTGAGCTTGTGGTTAGGTCGTTGGAACATGGACGGTTAATATTTACCACTTACGGGGGCTAGTAGTTGAATTTTCGGGTGAAATTAGTGCTGGGATTGAGGACAGATTCGATTTAGCCCAACCTTGAACTTTTGCTAATATTGTACTGACTTATATGATGTGAATTTCAGGGGCATTCTTCACGAAAATTGTCCATTTTTGGCCGTTCTACAACATACTTTAATATCCAAATTTTAGGACTTCATACGACAAAAGGACATTTGAAAACTACAGGATTAGAAATTTATTTTCGAGGTCACTGAACCAAACCCTTTTTGCTTTCCATTTTCCACAAATTTTCGGTCAAGGAATCTTAACTTGCGTCCTTCATGAAAGTTATTTAGAACTATACAAGCTGAATCAGACTTTGGGTCCTTCGCTAAAAATGTCCCTCTCGGTCTTGTCTACCTTATATTAAAGTTTCGTAATTTTTTAAACCTGTTTACCTAGATAACAAATGCTATTTCTAAAAGCGTGCAGAATACCTTTTAAGGCTAATTTAGGGCCTAGAATATCAGATTCTTTTTATAGTTCATCCAATATCAGCACTAATGAGTTTATATTACTCTTGAGGATAAGAAATGACTAAGGATTTATTTGATTGACAATTGAGTCCCTAGATTGTAGTGATGTCAACATGTTTTTTAAATTGAATTATGGAATTGCTACATCATGATGTGGATGTGTGATTGAGAATGACATTGGTCCTTGAGACAACGATGTAGATGTCGAAAAATTATCTCCACTTGAGACTTTCTTTGGCATCTCTTTATCCATCTAAAGTCAAATCATCCTTCATGGTAAATGAAATTCCTTGCACTATGGTTTTGTAGCTTTCTAGAAGGGAACATAAAAATAACAATGCTTGAAACTTCATATCCTCATTATTCTTGTGAATTCCAACTAATCTGTTACTTATGTGAAACTATTGATAAGTTTTACCACAAATAACTTCATATTAACCAATTTCTTCAACAAGAATACCATATTTGATGTGGATGGCTTCTCATAAATATTCCTTAGAATATGCATGGCTTTCTTTTGTACTTTTTGCTTTCGCAATGGTATCTTATCTTTTCATCACCCCTAAATGAATTGCACCTAATGCTTTTTGATCAATTTTCCACCCCAATTTTGCTACTAGATCCACCTCCATGATCTTGGGTTTCCAACCCTCGAGTGGTGCATAGAGATCCTTCCAATAAAGATAGTTCTCAATTTGGAGTTTCCACCTCCGAAATCCTGCCCATCAAACTTGTTGATTCTAATTTTATCTTTTGTCATGTTGTTTGCTTTCACTCAAACGTTACCAAAAAAAACCCTCTATTTTCTCAATTAGCCAACCCAGGCTATGATACTAGTTGTTAGGAAATAGCATGTCAATTTCAGAAAAATAACGTTCACAAACAATTCACTCAAGCATAATATAATAATAAAGAGCAGAGTCGAAAGAACACACTAGAAAATGTGTTATTGAAGTTCATCCAAACCTAGGCTACGTTTTTGCACAAGGCACTCTATGAATGCATTTTGAAGAAATTTGGAATATAGCGATAATTTTCTATCAAGATCAAGGCACAAAAAGGTTGAGTACACTCATAAAAAAAAACTCACTTTTTCTTCTCACTTTTTCTTTTCTCTCTATTTTCCTTTTCAACCCCTAGACGGCTAACTGCTAATGTCTAACTATCACTAATATAAAGGTGTAGCTTTTAACCTAAAGGCAAAATTAATAGAGAAAAGACAAAAAATCCCCTAAAAAGATTTGGCTTCGTCCGCCAATAAATAGTCCATTTCATTGACCAATATCATGCTCAAGTATCTAGTCATGATCATGCATGATGCTCATAAAAAGGTGACAAAGATTCTCTCCTTAGTCAGGTCTCCACCTATTATTAGCTGGAGACTCTGTCCACAAAAATATCCTAAACTGGTATGCACATACCCAAACACACCTCAATAGGTTTATAAAGACACTAAGCATAATCCATCAAGCTCAATCTCTAGAAATCCACAAGTAAAATAAAATACAATCTTACGACTCAGGTTTAATAACTAGATCACAACTTTTCACCATTACAATTCAAATATCAATGGTCAAGTCCATTAATTAATCTCTATTAAATCACATCTTATATATCACAATACATTTCCCAAACTATTTCAAAGTCCATTTCATAAACCAGTTCACAAATTAATATATAACCATTCACAAACCATATTTATAATCAAAGACTTCTCAGGAGTCTTTCCCAAAAGGCTTTGTAAACCCATTTGCAAGTAATCAATTTAGACTATAATCAAAATATAACATTTCACATCTAATACGCAAATGGTAGTAAATGCTCGATCCAATTTATGCAAGGAATATGCTTGTTCTTAACTCATAACATAACTAATTTATTTCATTTTTTAAACATGAATTTATAAACTCAAAGAAGAAATGCTATCATTTACCTAAAAAAAGCAAAAACCAACCTACGGTGGTTATTCAAACTATTGCACTTGCATTCCTATCAATTAATTGAAAAACAATATGAAAACCTGAGTAACACAATTCTAACAAACGACTAGACTAAACTACGTTTAATTGTCGACAAAAAGACTTCTATATGTTCGCGAGTGACCTCATTCAAAGCACACATGCATCCTTTTCCTTACGTGTATTATCCATTTCATGTAACTTGTACGCAAACTTCATAATTTTGTTCCAATCAAACTGTACTTCAGAATTGAATTTCTTCAAACTCCAAAGCTCCACAATGCCTTTATCAATCATTTCCATATAAATCTAAGCTTAATAGCTCCTCAATCGTTCATTAGAGTCCACATAAGTTTGAACTCGTGCCCTAAATCAGAAATTTACTCCAATTAGATGAATGATCGGGTTGAATACTCACCAAGTGTTGCAACTTGTAGTTGATTTGGCTAATCGTGGAGTCTGAATTGGCTAGGCGCTAAAGTTTTTCCTCGTTTCTCTTTTTCCACTTCTTCTTCTACCCAGGATGAGCTGCCTCTGTTTTTCCTTGTTTTGTTCGTTGGAGACGTCTCACTTAATACGCTGAAGAAAATTAAAATGGATCGGGGCTTGGGAGAGATAGGCTTGAGCATGTTGAGCCCATCTATTACAAAATCATACACACGAAACTATGGAGAATCAAAAGAGCGAAAGTGTTGGACCTAGCTTATCGATTGACGTCCTAGTCCATGAAGTTAGATGTACCGGTCCCAGTTTGAATGGCAAAGATGATGCGGCTCAAAACGGTAATGATGCAACAATCTTTGAGCTCAAACCACCATAGAAGCGGAGTAGGAGGGTAGCTCCAAAGTTCACATTAGCAATGTCAGAAATCAAACCAAATTCCTAATGTTGTATTGATGGGCAAGTTTAATGTTGGTGTCTATTTGAATTCCACTACACGTGCATGAGTTAAGAAGAGTCTTTATTGTAATGTTGTTTTAAAGAGTCTAGTCGTATTTCTATGTCATGATTGTTTGTGTTTCTAAGTTGAGTTAATGTTTCGTAAATTCCCAAGATTTATCTCATTGGAATGATAAATATATTTATGAGTCATTTGAGTGTAATAGTCATATAACAAGCTTATTTAAAAGCAAGTATTGTAATCGTTAAGGTGAAATAAATAATAAAAAAATCCATCTTGTCTCCTTCGCTTCCATGAGATGTGTGAGTTACGAATGTTTCGAATTCAAATTCTTTCATCAAGCAATGCCGTCACGGGTAGTGGGTGATGGCATTGCTGACTAGAATAGCAGCCAAGACATAATTTACGACAATAATTGCGGCAATGAAGACGAACTAGTAATCAATGAGGATAAACGCAGTCGACGGATGGAAACAGGTGATCATCTTTAGTTACTCATGGGTTCTCCTCCTCTTTATTCGAATGTGCCATTGCCTCTAGCAATTCGTGTAGCCATCTAACCAGGGAGAGAGTGAATCACGTCGTGTATCTGTATATTCAAATGAATCCTCCTTTTTTCTCCTCTCTTTTTCTCTCAAAACAGAAAAACAAAATGGATATAATAGCGACGTCCCAATCCTCGGGCACGCACTCATCCTTACTTGGTTGATATAATAGCGACGTCCCATGACGCATCGCCGACCTATTCATTTTAATACGCATGCGGAAGTATATAAATAATCCCCAAACAATAACCTAATGGGATAGGAAAGTAAGACCAAATTTTCAAACTGACCCAAACGTTTTTATAAACAAACTTGTTTATTTACAACAACAGGCTATTTACAAAATCTATTGGCTCCATAAAAGGTAATGGTTCTATGACCCACAAATCGGACATGTTGTCGATTCTTTGATCTCCTCCTTCCTAGACTCCAGAGCTCCCTATCTTTCATGACCGCTATCTAAGGACCTGAAATGGTTATACAATAACTAGTGAGACAATGTCTCAGCGAGTTCTACCCCCTAAGACTCGATTAGGAAGCCAATATACCTTAAGGGCTGCCTAAGCACAACATGGGTGGGAGGACTTAACTTGGCCTTTGTTCCTTCTTGCAAGTCAGTATATATCAGATATACAGGAACCACATTAATTCACAACATCAAATCAAAGCATTGATCAATCGACCTAGTCAACTACGTGTCAATCAGACCATTCTCCGATCATTTTAATCCATACTATGCAATCTCCAAGATAATATATATCTAGTCACTGAGCCACATGCATTCTCTAAGGCGACATACTAAGTCACCGAGTCACATGCATTCTCTAAGGTGACATGTCTAGTCACTAAGCCTTGTGCATTCTCTAAGGCGATGTACTTATATTGAGCCACGTGCATTCTCTAAAGCGACATACCAAATCACCAAGCCACGTACATTCTCTAAAGTGATGTACTAATCACCGAGCCATGTGCCTTTTGAAGGTGATGTGTATAATCCACAAGTCACGTGCATTCTACAAGACAACACTCTTGGTCTTTGAGCCGCGTAATACAACTTTATTTCTCACCACTTTATATAGCCCACTAAAATATTGCTGGTGCTATAGATTGACCCTCGGTTATTTTCCAACCAATTGCTGAAATTGAATAATTTAGGAATAAAATCCTAAAGTCATAATTAATTTGATTTGGCACAAATCAACGCTCAAATAAATAAATGGACTACATCACAATGATCAGCATAAAATTTCGGTCATTGGCTATCCCAGCCTAATTTTTGGAAAATAAATAAATAAATAAATAAATAAATAAATAAATATGGAAATGATTAATAAATGCAATAAGTCCAATTTAGGCTCATGATGCCTAATTGGAAGCCGAGACCGACCCAAAATTTTTTTTAGATTCATTCAATAAATAATAGAGCATGTCTACTTGCTAACTACGCTAATCAATTGTCTAATATGCATCGGTAAGTCTCTAATTAATTACTCTAATATAATCTATCCACCTAATTGCACTTAATTAAATCTAATTAACCCATAAGCATCATTAACATACTAATAAGGGATTAGCGAACAAAACTCACCCGATTAAAGATTTGCTTGGATCAATACGGTGGGGACGCGATGGCGGCCGATAAACCCCAAAGCAGCGGCGCCAACGAGGGTCGGGACAGGCCCGAAATCGGCCACACAACTTTCTACCCTAGCTGAAAAGCTGGTGCTGATTTAGCTCGTTTCTGGCGTTGCTAGGCAGCTCGACTCGCATACAAGGAGGGGACGCACAATGTCACTGCTGGCGGTCTACAAATCAGCCAAAGAAATGGCTCCGTCTTCGCTGGATTTGACCCGTTGAAGATGTTCGGCCAAACAGGAATTGAAGGAGGGGCGGTGGAGAGATGCTGCTGGTGATGACCGAATGGGATGCTTCGATGGGATCTTGCACGAAGAGAAGGGAGCTGCGGCGTTCGGTGGAGAGCTGCATGGAGAGAGGAGGACGTGCGGCGTTGCTTCGGTCAACAATAGGAAGTCCACAAGTGATGCTGGCATGGAGAGAAGGGGCAGAAGGCTGTTAGTGGGGATGATGGACGGTGGTTCTGTGGCACCCCGAAACACCTAAGGTCGCCACAAGTACCTGTCGCTATACCTAATGAACACTAGTTACATCTGTTAGTAGAAGCATTGCAGTTCATAGGCATTTAAAAAAAAAAAAAAACGGTCCCAGCTCAACTTATTAGCGGAAGCATAATTGAAATATCATCATATCTCCCTCCAACTATCATGATACAATGCACACCACTAAGCATCATAGGAAAAGATAAAGCCGAGCCACTTTTATTTACATATTTTCATGATGGATTTTTGGGTCGGTACAACCAAAAAGAAAAGCCAAGATTTTTAACTACCACTTGGCTACAACCCAAAAGATATCTCGACCCCTATATTCGATCATGTGTCATCCTCCATCTATCAGCATCGGCTACTCCCAAAAAGAAACATTAGCTCTCTACCCCTCACGTGGCCATCACACCCATCCTGGCGCGTCGGGCGATGGTGGCGGCAACATCCCCTTAAACACTCCATCTTGGCGAACATGAACCGATAGAAACTCCTGAATGACTGGCCCCCTAGCCAGGCCCACATCGTACATGTCCAGCATTCGCACTCGCACAAACGTCAAACCAGGGATGGTAACGCAGTCGATCTCCAAACACTCTTCCTCCACATCAGATGGGAGGCCATAGAAGGTGCCCCGCGTGACGGTAGGGAGCGGCATATTTCTAATCTGAAATGTTGGTCCCCGAAGAGGTGAGTACAACCACTCAGTAGGTAAAAGATCCAGTAAACTACTAAATGCACCACACAAAACAATCAAGACATCATAGTATGGTTCATATCATTCATACATCCAAGCATTACTTACCTTGCAGCCCTGCACATGTCATCATACCATATATGCATATACATCGATGCACTCATCATCAAGCATTCATGCATATACCATCATGCCATAGGTGCATATACATCCATGCACTCATCACCAAGCATTCATGCCTATACCATCATGCCATAGGTACATATACATCATATACCATCATGCCATAGGTGCATATACATCCATGCACTCATCATCAAGCATTCATGCATACATGTTACCATACCATGCATGATTCAATTTCAATTTCCTAATTTTTATTCTTTCAATTTAGGCCGCCACATTTCTCTTTCTCGGGACCAGTATTTGCATCCCACATTTATCGCTCGCACCCAACCTGGCATCGTGAGGAACCTCTGGCACACACCTCCGGGCATCTCGTACCCCAACTGGCATCACGAGGTATCCCTCGGCTCACACCTCCGGGCTTCTGGCACCCCCACATCCCGGGCATCTCAAAACTCCCGAGGACATCCGGCACACACTCTTTGGGCATCCAGCATTTACACTTCCTGGCCGGGCATCCCGACACTCTTGGGGCATCGTCGGCTCACACCTCCGACAGCATTCTCATTTATCATAATTCACATTCACATTTATGGCTCAATTTCAACAAGGCATATGATATGATGGCAAAAAAGATCATTTTCAGCATTTTATTTGCTTATATGTAGTTCCAAATATCATCACGTGTAGCAAGATCCAATCACTTATGACAACATAATCCATGGGGTCCATACAACTTAGAATAATCCATACATCATGACTTTTTGAATCTACCAAAATCTAGCTTGCACAATTTCAGAAAACATACTAATTAAGTACCCACATGATCTTCAAAAATTATGAAATCTGAACATGTGTTAGTCAAGACATAAAGGCAGCAACTCCATGAAGAATACATGCCCAAAAGAACTTCACACAAAAAGGTATAGCTCACACATTACAGCTTGCAAAATTCGGACACATCAGATTGCGCGGTTCTTGAAATATTTTAACTTAAATACCCGAATGACCTCCAAAAATTATGAAATTTTACCAAGTGATATTCAAGACCCTAAGGTATATTTTTCATTCATACATCAAGGCAATATTCAGCCTAGATAATTAACTATGGACGGTTGAAGCCCCTGTTCCTAGTACCGAACATTCCAGGTTTAGCCGTCTTCGAAAAATCAAGATTTCACCTACTTATCTTCCTTCATTTCCTCTGAATTTTTGATATGTTTTGAATCAAGAGATCCACTAAAACTTTCATTGAGGGATCCAGGTGAGATTCTCAAAGGAAATTCACTTTATAGTCCACAAAGTCGCTGGAGTTCAGTACAACATTTCCAGATCTATCGTCTTCAAAGGAAAAATCGTTTCACTAGGCTAAAATTGTTCGTTTTACCTCCAATTTGAGTATGTAAGTGTTCAAGATATTCTCTACAACTTTAGTGAAGGGGTAAAAGTGAAATTCACAGTAAAAGGTTACATGCAACACACAAAATCACCAAGAGGTCAACAAAACAGTTTCAGGTCTAGCATTTTCGTAGAGGGTGGGTTTCATCCTTCAAAATTCAGCCATTTTGTCTGAAATTTTAGTATGTTATACTTTAAGATGTTGTCTACAACTTTTGTGAAGAAGTCGAAACCAAAATCCAACTCAAACCCCGCATGCAAGCCTCTACAACATTCTGGGTGAGGCTGTTTACTCGAAAACAGATTGCTATTTCAAAACAACACCCTTACAACTTCGGTTTTTCACACCCTAGGCATCCGAGATTCATCACCTTTCACTAGTACATCCTAGACACAACATGCAAGAGCAGATCAATGGATCTAACTTGCCTCCAAACCGAGCTACAACGAGCATGACGGTGACAAACGACGGACACAAGGGCGGTTGCGGGTGATGGACGAGCGGCTTCCTCCTTCGCGTGGCCTCTTCCTCCTCACTCTCAGTTCCCTCACTCTCTCTATAGCTCTCTCTCTCTCCCTCTCTCAAAACTGGTCACTCACTCTCTCTCTCTTTCTCTATTTCCTTTTATTCCATAATTTGCAATCATTAGGAGCCACCCAAAGTGGCCAATGGGTGAAGCTCTCTTTTTGCCACTTGGCAAATCCCATGCATGATGGGCTTGAAGATGGGCTTGCTCCTCTCCCAGATAGAGTCATGACCACTTGACGTCCTTGGTAATCATTGTATAAAGTCCATTGTTATATGCTCCCATTTCCATTCTGGTATGTCTAATGGTCTCAAGAGTTCTGCAGGTTTACGATGTTCTACTTTTACCTGTTGGCACGTCAAACATTGAGAAACGTGCTTAGCCGTATCTACTTTCATACTATTCCACCAAAACTACTGACGTAAGTTCCTGTACATCTTTGTACTACTTGGATGAATACTATAATTACTCTTATGTGCCTCTGACAGAATTTCCTTCTTTAATTCTTCGTTGTCGGGAACACAAAGTCGTCCCTGGCATCTTACCACACCATCTTCAGAGATTTGAAATTCCGATCTTTTCCCTAAAGACATTGCATCTTTCACTTTCATGATCTCCGGATTAGACTCTTGTAAGATTTTAACTTTCTGAATAACTTCAGGTTCAATCCTTAATGCACTAAGCATACTGGTAAGACAATCTACTTTTAATTTAAACTCTGAGTCCGTTACGGACTTTAACAACCTCCATTATGCCATTCTTAAACTGGCAATCTCCATAGCCGATTTACGACTAAGAGCATCCGCTACCTTATTCGCCTTCCCAGGATGGTATCTTATCTCACAATCATAATCCTTTAATAATTCCATCCATCTCCTTTGTCTCATGTTCAACTCCTTTTGTGAAAACAGATATTTCAAACTCTTATGGTCTGTATAAATTTCAAACTTTTCCCCATACAAATAGTGCCTCCATATCTTCAAGGTGAATACTATAGCTGCTAATTCTAAATCATGCGTTGGGTAGTTCAGTTCATGAGGTTTCAATTGTCTAGATGCATAGGCTATGACCTTGTCATGCTGCATCAAAACACATCCCAGTCCTTTGTGAGATGCATCACTATACACTGTATAACCATAAGGTCCAATTGGTATAGTCAGGATTTGAGCCGAGGTCAATTTCCTTTTAAGCTCCTAGAAACTCCTCTCGCATTTCCCATTCCATTCAAATTTCACGTTCTTTCAAGTCAATTTAGTTAAAGGACCCGCCAGTCATGAAAATCCTTCAATAAACCTTCTATAATAACCAGCTAGTCCTAAGAAACTTCATATTTCAGTAGGTGTTGTCGGTCTCGGCCAATTTATTACCATCTCAACTTTCACCGGGTCCACTGCAATTCCTCCTCCTGATACCATGTGCCCTAAAAATATTATCTAATCCAGCCAGAATTCACACTTACTAAATTTGGCATACAGCTTATGCTCTCTCAGAGTTTGCAAAACTATCCTTAAGTGTTGTTCATGCTCTTTAGGTCCTCTCGAATATATCAGGATGTCATCAATAAAAACAATCACAAACTGGTCTAAAATAGGCTTGAATACCCTATTCATTAGATCCATAAATGCAGCTAGTGCATTGGTCAATCCAAACGGCATAATAAGGAACTCGTAGTGTCCATAACGAGTCCTAGACGCAGCTTACGGATGTTTTCTTTCTTATTTCTTAGCTGATGGTATCCCGACCTTAAGTCAATCTTAGAGAAGACCAAACTTCCCTGGAGTTGGTCAAAAAGATCATCAATTCTAGGCAAAAGATATTTATTTTTAATGGTTACTTGATTCAGTTGCCTATAATCAATGCACAAGTGCATCAATCCATCTTTCTTTTTCACAAACAAGACTGGTGCACCCCAAGGTAAAGCAATTAGCCTAATGAATCCTTTGTCAAGCAACTCCTGTAATTGCACTTTCAATTCCTTTAACTTGACTAAGGCCATCCTATATGGGGCTTTTGATATAGGTCCTCTTCTAGGCATTAATTTAATTTCAAACTCAATTTCTCGTTCCAGCGGTAATCCAGGCAATTCCTCAGGAAATACATCTTGAAATTCATTAACTACCCAAATTTCATCAAGCTTAGGCTCTTCCTTAGTATAATCTCTAACCATGGCCAGGTACCCTTGACATCCTTTGTCAAGTAATGCACGGACTTCTATTGCTGAAATAAGTGCTACAGGTAGATGGGTCTGACCTCCCAAAAATTCACAGCTAGACAGATCAGGTAAAGTAAATTGGATCATTTTCCTATAACAATCCATCTTGGCCCGATACTTATGAAGCCAATCCATTCCTATGATAACATCAAAATCATACATGGCCATTACGACTAAGTCTATTTCTATATCCTTTCCTCCCATTGTTATCTTACAATTTCCACACACCAGCGTAGACAATAACATATCTTTTAAAGGTGTAGAAACACAGAGGCGTCTCAAGAGGCGTAGTTTCTATCTTATTTAACTGTTTATATCTTTCAGATACAACTGAATGCGTAGCACCCGTATTAAACAATGCATATGCCTTTTTTTTTTATCATTTATAAGGATTGTACCTGAGATAACATTTTTGGAAGCTTCTGCTTCCTCTTGGGTGATCGCATACACCCTTCCTTGTGCTGGTGACCTCTGAGGATTCCTTGGTAAGTTTGGTCTAACAGCACTCTACTGTGACTGTTGCACCGAGCCAATACTCACTTGCGACCTTTCTTGTGGGCAGTTTCTCTTAAGATGACCTGTTTGTCCACAACCATAACATCTCAGTTGCCCATTGCAAGGTCTTGAGCCATGTCGCCCATCACACCTTCGACACTCTTCATTTCGATAAGGTGCCCTATCTAAATTCAGGCTACCCTTACCCTTTCCAAAGTTCCTGAAATAGCCCTTCTTCTTAGACTCCCAGGTCTGACCTTGACCTCTATAGGGTCTTTTACCCCGTCTCACATCACCAAAAGACAATGGTCTCTTATTCTCTGAATGTTCCCTTACCAACTCCTGCTCCACCAACTGTGCCCTTTCATAGATCTCATTATAATCTCTTATGTCCATAGGCACCAATTGTTTCCTGATATCAGTTCTCAACCCTTTCAGAAACCTCTTAGCTTTCTCTTCTTGATCCTCAATTAATCTAGGAGCATATCTAGACAGTTCAAAAAATCTTACCTCATACTGGTCTACTGTCAGCTCCTTTTGTTCTAGTTGAACAAATTCTGTAATTTTCTTATCCTTAGCACAGTTAGAAAAATGCTTTCTGTTGAAAGCTCTCACAAACTTTTCCCAGTTAACATCAGTACCTGGTAGGAAGATTGTGTCCCTTGAAGCTCTCCACCAAAACTTTGCATTTCCCTCCATCTGGTACTCTGCCAAAGTTATTTTCTCAGCATCATTGCAATTCAACAACCTGAAAATTTGTTTCATTCCATCAATCCAATGATCCGCCTCCTTAGGACTTCCCATTCCACTAAACTTAGGTGGCTTCAGCTTCAAAAACTGTTCCACCAGTCCTTGGGTACGGCTTTCTACTCCAGGTTGTTGTTGCACCTGTCTTTCCATTAGATTTCCAATGTTGGCCAATGCCTGCAGGATGTCTTCCATTCGGGGTTCAGCCCTTGCAGCAGAGGCTTCAACCCTCGATGGATGAGCACCTCTAGCTCGCACCATGACTTTCTTGTAAATTTCCAAGCATTGCCTCAGGAATAATCTGAGACTCACTGTCTCCATTCAAAGCAACCACTACTACTACATAAGTAACATATACATGTTACTGGTACCTAAAGACAACTCAAAATAGACTACTAGGGATCTACGAGTGAATATTCATCACCAATTATTCAAAGTTAATCAATTATTCCGTTTTATATCTTATGGTGTGCATTGTCATCATGTTCTTTAGTTTCCAAGTGAGGCTCTTTATCACTCCAATCTATAACCATTGCTCTGATACCAAAAAGGGGCTGGCGGGGGGCTGTGGCACCCTGAAACACCTAAGGTTGCCATAGGTACTTGTCGCTATACCTAATGAATGCTAGTTACATCTCTTTGTAAAGGCATTGCAGTTCATACGAATTTTTTATGTTTTTTTTTTAAACGGTCCCAGCGCAACTTATTAGCGGAAGCATAATTGAAATATCATCATCTCTCCCTCCAACTATCATGATACAATGCACACCACTAAGCACCATAGGAAAAGATAAAGCTGAGCCACTTTTATTTACATATTTTCATGATGGATTTTCGGGTCGGTACAACCAAAAAGAAAAGCCAAGATTTTTAACTACCACTCGGCTACAACCCAAAAGATATCTCGACCCCTATATTCGATCACGTGTCATCCTCCATCTATCAGTGTTGGCTACCCCTCATGCAACCATCACACCCATCCTGGCGCGTCGGGCGGTGGCGGTGGCAACATCCCCCTAAACACTCCATCTCGGCAAACATGAACCGACAAAAACTCCTGAATGATTGGGCCCCCAGCCAGGCCCACATCGTACATGACCAACACTCGCACTCGCACAAACGTCAAACCAGGGATGGTAACGCAGTCGATCTCCGTACACTATACCTCCACATCAGACGGGAGGCCATAGAAGGTGCCCCGCATGACGGTAGGGAGCGGCATCTTTCTAATCTGAAATGTTGGTCCCCGAAGAGGTGAGTACAACCACTTAGCAGGTAAAAGATCCAGTAAACTACTAAATGCAACACACAAAACAATCAAGACATCATAGTATGGTTCATATCATTCATACATCCAAGCATTACTTACCTTGCAGCCCTGCACATGTCATCATACCATATATGCATATACATCCATGCACTCATCATCAAGCATTCATGCATATACCATCATGCCATAGGTGCATATACATCCATGCACTCATCATCACGCATTCATGCTTATACCATCATGCCGTAGGTGCATATACATCCATGCACTCATCATCAAGCATCCATGCATATACCATCATGCCATAGGTGCATATACATCCATGCACTCATCATCACGCATTCATGCTTATACCATCATGCCGTAGGTGCATATACATCCATGCACTCATCATCAAGCATTCATGCATATACCATCATGCCATAGGTGCATATACATCCATGCACTCATCACCAAGCATTCATGCTTATATCACCATGCCATAGGTGCATATACATCCATGCACTAATCATCAAGCAATCATGCATATACCATCATGCCATATGTATATATACATCCATGCACTCATCATCAAACATTCATGCATATACCATCATGCCATAGGTGCATATACATCCATGCACTCATCATCAAGCATTCATGCATACATGTTACCATACCATGCATGATTCAATTTCAATTTCTCAATTTTTATTCTTTCAATTTGGGCTGCCACATTTCTCTTTTCCGGGACCAGTATTTGCATCCCACATTTATCGCTCGCACCCAACCTGGCATCGCGAGGAACCTCCGGCACACACCTCCGGGCATTTGGCACACACACTCTGGGCATCTCGTACCCCAACTGGCATCACGAGGTATCCCTCGGCTCACACCTTCGGGTTTCTGGCACCCCCACACCCTGGCATCTCGAAACTCCTGAGGACATCCGGCACACACCCTTCGGGCATCCGGCATTTACACTCCATGGCCGGGCATCCCGACACTCCCATTGCATCGTCGGCTCACCCCTCTGACGGCATTCTCATTTATCATAGTTCACATTCAAATTTATGGCTCAATTTCAACATGGCATATGATATGATGGCACCAAGTTCATTTTCAGCATTTTTTTTTCTTATATGTAGTTGCAAATATCATCACATTTGAAGCAAGATCCAATCACTTATGACAACATAATCCATGGGGTCCATACAACTTAGAATAATCCATACATCATGACTTTTTGAAATCTACCAAAATCCAGCTTGCACAATTTCAGAAAAAATATTAATTAAATACCCACATGATCTTCAAAAATTATGAAATCTGAACATGTGTTAGTCAAGACATAAAGGCAGAAACTCCATGAATAACACATACCCAAAAGAACTTCACACAAAAAGATATAGCTCACACATTACAGCTTGCAAAATTCGGACACATCAGATTGCGCGGTTCTTGAAATATTTTAACTTAAATACCTGAATGACCTCCAAAAATTATGAAATTTTACCAAGTGATATTTAAGACCCTCAGGTAGATTTTTCCTGAAGATATAAAGGAAATATTCGTCCTAGATAATTAAATATGGATGGTCGAAGCCCCTGTTCCTAGTACCGAACATTCCAGGTTTAGCCTTCTCCAAAAAATCAAGATTTCACCTACTTATCTTCCTTCATTTCCTCTGAATTTTTGATATGTTTTGTCTTAAGAGGTCCACTAAAACTTTCATTAAGGGATCCAGGTGAGATTCTCAAAGGAAGTTCACTTTATAGTCCACGAAGTTGCTGGAGTTCAGTACAACATTTCCAGATCTATTGTCTTCAAAAGAAAAATCGTTTCACTAGGCTACAATTGTTAGTTTTACCTAAAATTTGAGTATGTTAGTCTTCAAGATGTTTTCTACAACTTTTGTGAAGGGGTAAAAGTGAAATTCTCAGTAAAAGGTTACATGCAACACACAAAATCACCAAGAGGTCAACAAAACAATTTCAGGTCTAGCATTTTCGTAGAGGGTGGGTTTCACCCCTCAAAATTCAGCCATTTTGTCTCAACTTTTAGTATGTTATACTTTAAGATGTTTTCTACAACTTTTGTGAAGAAGTCGAAACCAAAATCCAACTCAAACCCCGCATGCAAGCCTCTACAACATTCTGGGTGAGGCTGTTTACTCGAAAACAGATTGCTATTTCAAAACAACACCCTTACAACTTCGGTTTTTCACACCCTAGGCATCCGAAATTCATCACCTTTCACTAGTACATCCTAGACACAACATGCAAGAGCAGATCAATGGATCTAACTTGTCTCCAAACCGAGCTACGGCGAGCACGATGGCGGCAAACGATGGATGCACGGGCGGCTGCAGGTGACGGACGAGTGGCTTCCTCCTTCGCGCGGCCTCTTCCTCCTCACTCTCGGTTCCCTCACTCTCTCGACAGCTCTCTCTCTCTCTCTCTCTCTCTCTCTCTCTCTCTCTCTCTATTTCCTTTTATTCCATCATTTGCAATCATTAGGAGCCACTTGGTGGCCAATGGGTGAAGCTCTCTTTTTGCCACTTGGCAAATCCCATGCATGATGGGCTTGAAGATGGGCCTGCTCCTCCTCCCTTGTGGTCGACGGCAGCCCCCTTCATGGGCTTCATGGGCCAAGCCAATTTGGCCCACTTTAGGTCCACTACCCTTGGGCCTAAAGTTCAATCTTAATAAATTCCAATTTTACTTTTTAATAATTCATCTTAAATTTCAAATTCTCAATTTCATATGGTCATAAAACTTGTAACATTTAAACTATAGGATCAAATTTATGAGGTGCATAGCCAAGAACAAATTCTTCTTATCAACTTATCCTATAATACTAATTTTAATAACTCATGACCACAAGATACATAACACTTGGTCTTAAAAGTAAGTCAATAGCTAAGGCATAACCCAAAGGAAAATTCCATTACCTAATTATAGACTTTAATATATCTAGAGGTTGCCTTGAATTTTTTTGGGATGCCACAGGTTCTCATTTGGGAGCAGCCCACGTGCGGCAAAAATGAATAAAATGAGAGATGAGCAAGAGAAAGCAAAGTAGAAAACGGCAAAGGGAGCTCGTCCACGCAGCCAAGAGAGAGAGAGAAAGGTATTGAATTATTGGATAAGTGAAGGCTTGGTCAAATAAAAAAAGTGAGATTGAATTCTACAGAGGGATCATCGATGGGTGCAACAATGAGAGAGAGAGAGAGAGAGAGAGAGAGAGAGAGAGAGAGAAATGTACGGCTGAGAGGGAAGGGATGTGTGTGTGCGTGGAGGGGGGGGGGAAGAAAAACGTGGAGAGAGAAGTAAAAAGGAGTGTGCGTGGGTGGGGGTGGGGGGAAGAAAAACGTGGAGAGAGAAGTAAAAAGGAAGGAATAATATGTGGCCAAGGGAGGGTTTACGTGAAGGGGCAAGAGACCAAGGGAAGAAGGAAGAAAAAGATTAAAAAAAAATTATAGTCTTGATTAACTTCAAAACACCTTGCCAAATGGTCATCCTAGGGCCAATTTCTTTGCCAAATGTGCAATTTGAAGTCTAAACGAAGACTAAGATAATACGGTCCCTTTATTCCACGAATTTCCTTCAAATCTGAATTTCATTTCATTTTTCTCGGAATCCGATTTTTCAAACAAACTTCTCCCATTGGGGTCTCTAATTTGAAGCGGAAAAAGCCCACAAAATTCCCTATCACCAATTCACTTACACCAGATGCCAAAAATCCCTTCAAATTGACCAATTCGAATTTCTGTTCCTTTTCTAATTCGTTCGAAATGATTTTCCGTAAAAATCCCGAACTTGCCGAAATTTCCACAAAAGGTGAGCCAATATTCATAGAATGACTCGTGACACAACAGGTCATTCAATTTATGAAATCGAATTCAAATTCACGGTTAATTTCATTCAGATGCACTTTTAGTGTGACCTTGCATACCAGATAGCTTTTAGGAATTTTTGGTGCAATTAACCCGTGGTCGATTTTCTTCGAGCCACACATACCTCTTTGACACATTGGCGACTCTCAGCAGTCGTGAAGATCTCGAGATTTCAAATACGGACACAGGGTACCCAAAACGACGAAAAATCGGCTTAGTGTTGATCGTTGAGAATTTTGTAATTAGGTGGAATCACCCACACTTTGATCACCATCTCAATCGAATCGACCTATCCCCGGTCTCTGATTGATTTTTAATTGTACCGTAATGACCCTTACAGACTAGCACGGTCGAACAGTTGATTCCTGGTCGAATTCTCAAGTCTATTGCATTAAAATCTTTTAACGGCTTCATCTGATAGGTTAGTTATCTCATGAGTGGCCATCTCAGAGAAAAATACTATAGTTGCGTTGATGGAAGGCCTAACTTATCCAATCGAAATCATAACCTGAAAATCAGGATGTCACAAAGTCCATCCGGAAGTGCGCATTTGTCTTTTTCCATCACGTTTTATCCATGCTCTTGCGGGTCACTAATTACGCCCATCATTTCCTCATGTCTCCTTTTAGCCATTCTTTGACCACCGAATTCAGAAATCCAAGCTTGCTTATGCTGCCTGGAGCTTCTCGTCTTAAGCATAATAGATCAGTGACACCTCCAAAATAAGTTAAATTGTATATCTAAATGATTAATTTAAAACACCAAAGTTGCGATTGGTATAGGCTGGGGAGAGTTCGTGCTAGGCGACAATACCATCTCTTTAAACTCCATTTATTTCCTAGAAAATATAATTCTTGGAAAATATCTTACTCATTTTTCTGGTAGTTGGTTCTCTTAGAAAAATGAGTTAACAGAAAATGCTTTCCAAGTAAAGGAAAAATATTTTCCTACCGAAGTTTAAATTAAGGAAAATAATTTTCTTTTGAAAATTTGGAAACATATTATAAAATATGACTAGGTACCAGAACTTGAATCCGAAACTATGCGAACCACTCTGCATCAAACCCATCAAGAGCGTCGGACCGCACAGTCTACAGCTCGAAGCTCGTACGTCGGCTGTTGAAGTTTTTGAATTCGCAGACCCGGTCGACACGTTAAGCATGTGAGACCAGCTTCTGTCTTTCTTCGTTTTATTTTTGGTACGGAATGGACATTTTCCTTGTTCTTGCCATACGGAAGATATGCACTAAGTTAAAAAAAAAAAAAAAATCGGAAAAGATAGAGATGCGAAATGACGAATTGGGCGCTTGACTCTTCACATGCTTTTGTCAATTTCTTTGTTTATTCCAACAAGAAATCTTCCATTTCAATAAGATAATCTTTCTGACCAAAAAAAACAAATAAGACAATCTTGACACAATTGTTATGCTTGTCATGAATCACGCGGTTTACTTTTAAACCTTTTGATCAACATTGGTCGTTTTCAACAACTGAAACTGTCTACGACCCTCGACAAATGTGGTGGGCTGTTAAGTTGCATTCCTTATTTTTATGTGCTGGTACCTACATACTTTACCTCTCTCATTGGTATAATATCTTTTTCAAGCCACATACGCTAGTGTGTCCACTGCTTATTTAACATCTAAAGGATGCTGAAATTTGCACGAAGTCTCGGATGAAGCAGTTTAAAATTGTACTTAGAGCCAAACCACTCTCTTTCTATGAAGTTGGCATGTTGGGTCATATTTTTAACAATTTCAATTATTAATAAAAAAGATTACCTTGAATACTTTGATATAATAATTTAAAAATAGTGTGATGCTTAAGTGATAATAATATAAATGAAGGAGGAGATTATCATTTTGTCCATTGTGGATGGAATTGAATGAATGGAAGAATCTTGCGGGGGAGGATCTTGGAATTGATAATTAACTTGATGAGAAACCGTAACATTACGGCAGGGTTCCCCAGTGACCTGAAGCGCGAAGAATTCATATTTATATGGGAGAGAAATGCTAGTTTTCACAAGGCCTTGCTAAACGGACGGTGTCGTTGTTCTAAATTGATGGCGGTTCAATTGTGACCGCAAAATAGTTTTATAAGTCCTTGGCAACTGGGACGACTTGTGGAGGAATTTAAATATAAATCTTATAATAAACGCATACCATATTTACTTTAACAGTGGAAGCTAAAACGAAAGGGGAAAAAAAAAGATCACGGCATAAGAAATATTTGTGCACTGGTGATTCTTACATTTTTTTTTTTTCAATTTGTTAGATTTCGTTAATGAAATTTTTTCCAAATGTTCTAAACAACATGTTTATTTTTTCCATTCAAATTGGTTATTATGTTAAAATAGTAAATGAAAATACGGATGGAGACAATTAGTCACAGTTAACTAGTGATGTGGTGTTGACGTGGCATCCCACAAGACTTACAAATTTTTTTAACTAGTGATGTGTTGTTGACCCATCAAGCATCAAGGCCACTTGCAAGGCCCATGGTTAAGGTTGCGGTGATCTGAGTAATGAATGGTCAGGGTCGCACAATCTTAGGCTAGCCAGATCTTGCTAGGAGTTGCACGACCGTAGCAACAATTGGCTGAAGAAATTAATATGAACACTAATTCATTCTACACAAAACAATCGCTGCCAAACCTGTGGACTCTCTTGCACCATTTGCTTTCGATTTTATGCTAGTCTACCTTGAATTTAGTCATTTAAGGGTAAAAGTAATATAAGCCCTCTGATAATTTCGTAAAAGGTGATATATAGATACACTTTCATAAGTTGTTGCGCAACTTGTCAGCGTTTTCATTTTTAAACTATCCCATCAGGTCAAGTGTGGGGGGGTTTGGGCCTCAGTCCTCAAACTACTGGGGTGCTGCACCCTCCTGCCTGCACCACTAGTTATTTCCGAAGCTCCATGAGCCACAAAAAATGTACCGCTACTCCTACTCCCCAAAGAATCGTGGAAAATGCGCTCAGAATCCCCGGACTCGATCGGATCGGAGGACTTGGATCGAAGATTTATGGGTCAAACCCTAGTTCTTCGCGCTTAGACACGGAAACCTAACCTGCGAACTCCTCGATAACCAAACTTGTTACTCTACGGCCGTTTGGGACTATAAATGCCGGCTCATCTTCAACCAAACAGGTCCATCCCTCTTCCTTCTCTTCCTCCTCCTCTCTCTCTCTCCCCCTCCCTCTCAAACTCGCTACAGAGTACATAAAATGGATGCAGATGGAGGTGCAGGCAGAGAGTTTGTGGTGAAGTCGGGCAAGAGAGAAGTGGTGGCGGCACCACTGCCCATGCAAGAGCATTGGCTGCCCCTCTCCAACCTCGACTTGCTCTTGCCTCCGCTCGACGTAGGCGTCTTCTTCTGCTACGCCAATCCAACCACCACCGCGTCACAGAGGCTGGGATATGGGTCCGTGGTTGGTGTTCTAAAAGCCGCCTTGACCCAAGCTCTGGTCTCCTACTATGCTCTCGCTGGAGAGGTGGTGCAGAACTCAGCCGGTGAGCCTGAGCTCCTGTGCAACAATCGGGGAGTTGACTTCATCGAAGCTTTCGCAGACGTGGAACTCCGCCATCTCAACCTGTATAATCCGGATGACACCGTTGAAGGGAAACTGGTGCCCACAAAGAAGAGAGGCGTGCTTGCTGTTCAGGTATTGATATTAGATACAGCCTCACTATATTTCGTTTATCCATCTAAGATCATATTACCGTATAAGCACCCGCACCCATTTTCCATCTTCGTTTCACCTAAATCTATAGTTTTTTTCTTAACTCTTTTATTTATGCATAACCAACGTCGAACGAAATAGTGTATCTTCTGTGTCTAATCTATCAGTCGAATTTTCCAACTTTACTTATAATGGTCCACAGAATTGATTTATTCATCGATATTGATGTGTTTTCAATATGTGTTGAATATAAACTAATTGTTTACATCACTCGACGTGCAAATTTGACTGATCGATTTGGATACCCTTTACCATTGTTCAGAAAGAAGAATAACGCTTGGACTTTGATCATGCCAAATAGCATTAATCTACGATTAAGGCTTTGTTTGTTTCACGGAAAATATTTTCCAGCATTTAGTTCTTTTAAGAAAATGAGTTAATGGAAAACTATGCTTAAATCCGACTAAAAAAAAAAAATCAGACAAGAAATTTAGGAAAATGATTTTCTCTTTGAAAGATCATAAAACATTTTTCAAAATATGATTTGGTATTGGTGTGGGTCTTCAGCACACTGGCTTGAGTTCTTGTTCGTGTAACGTTCATTCTTATAAAAATATATAAAAATTTGAATTTTTAATTAATTAATTATATATTTATTTTTTGCTTCGTTTTGGCCGATTGTGGGCCACACCAACAATCATTGACTGTTCATAAACTAGCTTGAGCCTCACCAGAGGTCGGTGAGACTCGAGCTCGAGCTCGCCAAATTCTGGTGAGCTCAAGTCTTGTGGAAATTTGGCAAGTCTTGAGCTTGCTAGAATTTGGCTAGCTCACACCTCAATGATTTCCTCCTTAAAAGGTTGAAAAACATTTTCCAAAATATGACTATGTATCAGTATTGGTCTTCGGCACTTGGACTCGAGTCCTTGGTTAATGAAATGTTTGTTCTTATAAAAATATTGCAAAAAAAAAAAAACAATTCAAACTTTAAATTATTTTTTTTATTCCTTTTCTTTATGTTTTTCTTTTCACTTCTTACTCAACCACCACGGCAACAACCCATGGCAGGCGAGCGAAGGCTCAAGCTTGCTAGAATTTGGAGAGCATGAGCCTAGCCAATTGCCGCTATGGCCAGCGATTGGTCGAGGAAGAAGGAAAAAGATAAAAATAATAGAAAAAATAATTGAATATATTAATTTTCTCCAGGAAAATCAATTTCCATGCCAAACGGTGGAAAATATTTTCTAAATCATTTTCACTTTTTAGCTAAGCACTATAAAATATTGTCATTTCCTCGAAAGTGATTCCTTGAAAAATATTTTTCAGAATTATATTTTTTCTGAAATAAATTGAACCTAAATATTGAAAGGAAAAAGAATCTCACACTATGCACGAGTTTCTCTCGTTTAGTTGTGTGATCATTGAGATTATACATTGGCTCATTGAGTCCATAGAGAACAGTGAGATAATAATATAGCGCAGGAGGAGACTATCATTTTTTTTTTTTTTTTTATCGACGGAATTGAATGAGTGGAAAAATCTTGCGAAGGTGGACCTCAAAAGCAATCATTAATTTATTGAGGCCGTAATAGCATGGCGTGGGTTCCCAGTGCCCTCAAGCACAAAAGAATTCAAATATATGTGAAGAGGTGGGATCTCTCTTTTACCCTTGACTTCATGGGAAACATGTTAAGGTCTTATTAGATGATCGGTCAATCCTTGATTAATTTTATTCTTTTATTTCTCAAAAAAAATCATTTGATAACATTAGCTAATTTTTCTATTCACGGGAATAAATCGGTGACCGTGGAATAGATTTGGAACAAAAATAAGAAATTGAAAAAAAATTATTTTTGTTTTCGGGAACAATTTCTAAAACAAAATCATTTTTTTTTTCTTTTCTTCTTCTTCCTCCTTGAACTAGTTTTAGGGCTCGGCAATGGCGGTGACTTGCTAATGATCAATTAGAGATGAGGCCCAGTGACCTCACTGGCCCTCAACAAGGTTGGCCTCGTACTGAGGTCGCTTGCTCTTGTCTTTGGTTTGTTACTAACCATTGCCGAGGCCTAATGATTAGCTAGAGGAGGAGGAAGAAAAAAGTAAAAAAAGAAGAAGAAAAGTATCATAAAATTATTTAAAAATTGAAAGAAATTTTACTCTATAAAAAAATAAAATTGAGGATCATACAAAACGCATCATGTTCCTTTTCTATTTTGGGAATAACAATTTTGTGCAATTATCAAACACATTCAAATACTTAGAAACTTGTTTAGGGAGCAGAATCAGGAAAAAAAAAACTATTTTCAAGTGCAAATTGTTTTTGGAAATGGAATGGTTACTAAATACATCCTAAGACTCTTAAATAATCTCTCCTCTCTTTAGTAAGTCTCATAATTGGATAATGGATATCACCTTTTGCACAGTCTCTATGTTAATCGCGTGTATCCATGTTCGGACATATAGAATTATTTATCAAAATACCATTGTTCTATATGGTCAATATGTCATTTGATAACTTCTCGGCGAAAGCAGCCAAAGGAATGTCTAGAGCCTGTAGAACTAATCTTAAATCTCACCAAGGCATAAGTTTTTTATATAGTTTCCGCGTTAGGATTGATTCCATCCATTGAGACATAAGTTTTTTATTTGATGGAAAACATTTAGGCGACAGAGCTAGAGTGTGGTGGAATAGTGGTGGCATGTACGTTTGACCATCGGATAGCTGACGCCTACTCGGTCAATATGTTCATGGTGTTTTGGGCACAAACGGCTCGCTCTGCAACACCCATTTCCCTCCCTCCTTCCTTTCGTCGTTCTCTTCTCAACCCAAGGCATCCGCTCTGCTTTGACCCCTCTCTAGACTGCATGTACATCCCAGTCTCTGCATTGTACCCATCTCCCAACCACAAGTTGCAGGTGGATGAGCAATGTGAGTCGGTGACATTGAGGGACAATGACCGCATGTTAAGCCGTCTGTACTATGTGACCGCTGCCAAGCTAAGTGAGTTGCAGCAGAGTGCTTGCTCCAATGGAAGCAAGAGGACTAAGTTCGAATCGTTCAGTGCTTTTCTTTGGAGGATGGTGGCTGAATCCTCGATTGCTGATAATGATGACAACAAGACAATGTCAAGGATGGGGATCACGTTGGACGGCAGGTGTAGGTTGATGAGTCAGGGCGAGGATGACAATCCCACACCCATGTCATCTTACTTTGGGAACGTGCTGTCGGTGCCATTCGGAGAGAAGAGGGCGAGGGAGGTGGTGGAGAAGCCGTTGAGCTGGGTGGCAGATGTGGTGCACGAGTTTGTGGAGAGGGCGGCAACGAAGGAGCACTTTCTGGACCTGATAGATTGGGTGGAAGAACATCGGCCAGTGCCAGCATTGGCAAGGATATTCTGCAAGCCCGGCAGCGAGGAGGAGGAGGAAGGGTCGACGGCGCTTGTGGTGTCATCCGGACAGAGGTTCCCGGTGATCGAGATGGACTTTGGGTGGGGGAAGCCAGTGCTAGGATCCTATCACTTCCCATGGGGAAGCAAAGCCGGGTATGTTATGCCCATGCCCAGCCCGCTCTCCAACGGGGATTGGGTGGTCTACCTTCACCTCCCCAGGTCTCAGGTGGCCTTCATTGAGTCCCACGCTCCCAGTATCTTCAAACGGTTGACCCCTCACCATCTCAACCTCCTTTGATTCTTCCTACTCTTCTTTTGTGAGTATCGTTAACGTGCCTCATCAGCACTGTCAATTGTTGTTGTTTGTCCTATTGAATTAAAACCTCATGTTCCTTTTGTGTTTTCTTCCCATGCATCTGGTCCCTATGATTTAATCAATCCGAGGCATATATCTTCATTCTAATTGCAAGGTGTCTCACTTGCTCAATCTTTCAATGTCATTAGCAATTGACGAATGCGGACATTTCAAATCACTCATTACGCGTGAATATGACATAAACGTTGTGTACGAGGGAGTAACTTTTCCTTGCACCACAAGATAATTACAACCAAATATACAAATTACATAATTTGTGTATCATATAGAATTTTGATTGATAGTTACATTGAATATTTTTATATAGTTTAGGGACTATATCAAATAAGTACCAAAAGTTCATGGACCATAAATTGAAAATTAACATGTCATTTACATATAAAGAGAGATACACAATATCACCATCGTCATATTTGCGAAAATAAACACAATGGTCAACCTCACAATGAGCAAATCCGTTTTCTTCCATAAAACCATCAATTAATTACCATTGTTGCAGAGCTTGTTTCAAGCTATACAAGCTTTTCTTCAAGCGATATACCATGTGCTCATTACCTTTGACTTCAAAACCATTAGATTGTGCCATATAAGTCTACATCTAGGTCACCATGTAAAAACGCCGTTTTTACGTCTAACCCCTCAAGATGAAGATCCTCCATTACAACTATACTCAGTAGAACTTTGATTGATGTCATTTTAACTATTGGTGCAAATATCTTGGTGTAGTCAATCCATTCTTTTTTAGAAAAGCTCTTGACCACATGTTTTGCCTTATATCTAATACCACCACTTGCTTCATTTTTAATCCTATACACTCACTTGTTTAATATAAATTGTTTAATAAGGCCTTTTTACTTTTAGGCAGCTTGGTCGACTCCCATGTTTTGTTCTACAGTAATGAGCCCACCTTGTCTTCCATAGCATGCTCCCACTGCATGTGCGATGTCTTTTTCTTTGCCTCATCAAAAGTCTCCCACTCTCCTGAATCTATATATAAGACATGGCTCATAATAATATTTGCTAGTGGATCAAATTTACCTTTGACTTTCTCACACTTGTAGACTTCCTCAAGACAAGTTCTTCAAGGTTGTTAGTCTACTCCAAGTCACTGTGTTCCTCTTAAACTACCTCCTTATTGATAATAGGCTCATATTTAACCTCTCCCTCAATTGTACTCTAATTTGCTAGAATCCTCTTCACGTACATTGTGTCCAGCTCAAAATATTCTAGTTCTACTGCCTTCTCATGCTCTATCTAATGATCTTTGTATTTTTTTTTTTTTTTTTGTGGAATACCATATTCTGTCAACAGATGACTTTGTTATTCTCATAATCCCTAAGCCTATAGCTATCACGACCAAATTTTTGGGTGTGAACCACCTAGGGTTTTGGCTAATGGATTGTTAAGCCTAGACTTAACTCGGGCTTTCCCAAGCCCATACCAATTTGCGACTTTCGGTTCAAGTTCTTAATATGCAATTTTTTTTTTAATTAGGAGTCACCACTAATCTTTTTTTGGTGGGTCGATTAGAAACCCAAGTAAAGTAATGGGAGATTTACTTTACTCCTACGAACTAGAGATTATGGGTACGGGCACTTGGTTACACTAGATTTCTCTAATGCCCTTTCGGTACCATTCTTTTAATTTCAAAAATGTTTTTGCAGGCAGTTTGGATTGATTTTAAGTCTATTTTCCTAAAATGTAAGGTGATTATGCGGGTACACAAATCACCAATTTAACACCCAAGAAAGCAATTAAATAATGCAGAACTTACCTCAAAGCAACGAAAGCATCTGCAGTGTTAAATTAAAATCCACATCAACAATCCTAGATATGGTTTCTAATTAACAAGCAATTACTCAATTTTTGTTTTCTCTTCTTCAACAAAAATATAGTCCATATGCAATGCAATGCTTCTAATCTAATATGAAATGTTGTGGCATGACAATATGTCCTAAACTCTATGAATGAGTAAAAAAACTAATGATTTCTTAATGAACATGCAACAATTAGATATGCAATCTAAATTAGCCAAAATGACCTAATTCTAATGATGAGCAATTTAATTAGAAATGAACCTAATAACAATCACTAAAATGACGTGCATTTCATGGACCTAATTCTATATGACGTGCACATGATTTTTCTATTCTAAAAAATGCAATCTATCCTAGAAATTGCAACTAATTTATCCTAAGACAAATTTTATGAAATTCGAAATTTAAGAAAAAAATGCAAAAATGATCTAGCTAGATTAAGATTCTATATAATTTAAACTAGGGATTAAGTCATATTAAATCCTAATTTAAACTAAGACATTATCTAAATCTAAAATGCAATTTATCTAAAAAGATTATATAAATTTAAAATGAAACATGCAATTCTAATCTAAAATGTACGATTTCTTTTGTGTTTTTCTTTATGAAATTCAAAATTAAAACTAACACATAATTAAACATGCAATTCAAATAAAAATAAAACTAACAACCTAAATGAATGCACTTTTTTTGTTTCCTTTTTCATGATTGAAAATATAACCCCTATTCTAAACATGCAAAGATAATTAAAAACAAACCTAAACCTAATTCAATTTTTTTTATTTCCTTTTCCTTTTACGAAAATAAAACTAATTAAAACACTACGACATCAAATCAAGCAAGATAAGGTTGATATCTTAAAATTGGTGAACCATATCTCGCGCATGAGATCGGGTTGACCAATTTTAAAATTAAATCACAAATCGAATCTTGGGTGTGAGATCGGATTGTCGATTTTTGCAAGGGATTGCGAGTCGGACTTTGGGCACGAAAAATCGGACTGTCAATCCTTAATTTGAGGGGCACTTTCATGTTGGAATCTCAATTAAACATTTAAGAGGAACAATTCCACTAAAACATAATAACAAAAATAAAAGAAAAGAAAAACTACGTAATCTGATATTTTTCCTTTTTTTGTTTTCTTTTCCTTTTTCCCTTTTTCAACCATGGCTTGCTCACGGGTTTCCAAAGGCAGCTGGTCGTCGGTCCGGAGAAAGTGAACTCTAGCAAAGGTGAACCGACGGCGGCAACAGCAGCACAGAGGTGGAGCTAGGAGACTCGGGTCCTGTTTCGGCGATTTGCGTGCGAGCGGCGTCCGGAGTCGAATAGGGCGTCGCGGGTCCACCTAGCTTACGATCTGGGTCACTTATTGAAGATTAATGTGGATCAATCTAGCTGCAGGTGGCGTCGTCTCGGCGTCCGGTGGGGCAACAGTGGCTCGGCAGCAGGGGTGGCGGACGCACGAGCTTCGGATCTGGTGGCACAGCAGCAACAGAGGGCGAAGTCGCAAGGGAAACTCACAGCTGGCGCGGTGCAGGTGGTGGGCAGATCTTCGGTGGGCCGGAGGACCGGAAACGGTGACTCGTGCGACTGCAGATGCGGGGTCGTCGGCAGCAAATAGAAGGCGGAATCGAGTTCGGCAGATGCAGGGCAAAGCAGAGCCGGCGAGTGTGAGGGAGACGACGATCAATAAACGTCCCCTCACCTTTGCCGTTTTACTTTTTACCTTTTGCCCTCTCTTTTCTTTTTCTTTTTTTTTCGAAAACCCTCAAAAACCAAAAGAACCCCCTCAGCCTCTCATACGCATACGGCTTTTATAGGTGAAGGACTAGGATTTTAATTTCTTATTCGAATCCCGATCCGCAAAATTTCTTCACCAATTTATCCCATATTGATAAGGATCCGAGATTATGATGGAATTTTTCTTTAAATCAAAATCTTGCAAAGATAACTCGTAATATTTTTTCGCACATCTGCCATATCCAAAAAATTTCATATCTCGCGAAAACAATTCAAAATTTATATTTTCCCACGAGATAATTTTCGATCATTAAAAAACGTGGGCTTGGGCCAACCTGCTTGCTTCGTGGGCCTGATCCATTTAATTCGAACTCATCCGCCACCGATCCAATTAAATGCAAAAAATGAAAATAACAAAATAAATGCAACCTAAATCTATATGCTATGCAATTAATAAAATTAACCCATAATTTCCTATGCAATAAATAAATAAATTAAATCACCAAAATTTAGGTGTCAACAATAGCCATACTCATCATCACCATATCTAATAAAGAAGTACTTCTAGGACTTAGCACCAAGCTTCTTCCTTTATCTTCTGTATCAATCAGATCATATGCAACGCAACAAGATACTAGTCGATATGAATAATTAACTTTTTCACTTGACCAATGCACTTGCAGTATTTCTCCATCCAACGCACTAGATGGACTCCGGTTGATAATGTAAATAGCCGCATTAACTGTAATAGCTTATAAGTGTAGCAAGAGATGCATGTGTAGCCTCATGCATCTCCGACTTTACAGAAGGGTTATGTTTATCCTCTTAGCTACATCATTTTCTTGAGGGGTTCTAGGAACAGTCTTCAACCGCTGTATGCCTTCTTAGCTCAAGTATTCTGCAAATTCCTTGCTCATGTATTTACCACTATTATCAAACTTCAGAGCTTTGATTGGATGAACTATCTCTTTTTCTACCGTAGTCTTCCTCATTTTGAACATCCTAAATACTTCTGAATTTCCTTTGAGAGCATAGACCCAAGTTTTCCTTATTGCATCATCAATGAAGATGAAAAAATATTTCTTACCACCATAAGAGAGTTGTTGTGTTTGCCTCACACATTAGTATGAACTAACTTTAACTTTTGACCTTTATTTTGTCACCTATTCAATTGAAAACCAACTGCCATTTTTATTTATTTATATAAATCCAACTCAACTTTTGGCAAACCTAGACGTAATTTTCTTCAATTTAATTGCTTTCCACACTTCATCAAGATTTCCCAAACGATAATGCCAAAGAGTAGACAAATTACCCGTAACCACTGTACTTACAACCATATCACTGATATTGTCTCCTTGGAGAAGGTAAAATATACTTGTATGATTTCCCTATGCTACAACTCTTGTCTCTAAGGTTATCTCCCACTCTTCACATCCAAAGGTTGCTACCATACCTCCTTGGTCAAGTTTCCTATTTAAGATGATATCTTTTTCTTTAATTTAGGATCACACTCACAACTAAGATATGAAGTTCCATTCAAAACCCGAATTATTTGTTCCTCACTACACATTTTTTGATGAAAATTGGAAGTTGCATAAAAGAATTGTCAAATTTGTGGTCATGCATAGTCATAGGGATGGGGAGTGTGGCATCCAAAATTTCGCTCGACAAAATAACAAGCTTTGAATACTTGACGAATCATGCGGCACAAGTAAGCTCACATTCGGCAGCATAAAGATGTCTCAGTCTATCAAGTTGGCATTGTTGCAACGCGCTACCACCACTCCTTCACTTAGTGCCATGTCTTAAACCGCCATTAAAACAAGCCACCAGGTCCTACCGTCATCTCGTAAATGCCAAGCCCACCACTGAATTTCAACGCCGAATCCATCGTGTGTCACGTTAGTAGTTTATGGCACTAGCAAACCACCACCACACTGCCACGACAATGCCACGCCAGCTCGCCAAATTGGCTCCTCCGCATGCTACCACCTGGCCACATCCCTACAAGACACGCCTGACCGGTTGGCCTTTCTTCCACTTGCCACCTGCAGTAATGCCGCTCAAGTCAATCACAACGACCAACTTGAGCAACAGTGCTGCCCAGCTCCAGAATAGCAGCGAAAAGGCAGAAACATAGTATAACAAAAATTCTACCCATCCTCCCTCAGAGTAGAAGTTGCTTCCTTAATCCCTCTTCAGACACTACATGCCCCCTCCCTCTTTCTCTTCTGTTGTGATGCCTAGCTCACCTCACACTCATCTTCAGTTGCCCTTTGCATGTCTATGCTAGCAAGCTAGACGCTAGCGAAGACCGCCCCTCCTCAGTTCACGGTCATACTCTCTTCCTCAAGCCTTTATCCAGTGCACCACTACAACTTGCAACTACTAGCAGCTTCCCTTTCCGTCGCAGCCATGCACGTCGTCACCATCAGTCACCCCATCGTCCTGCGGAACCACCACCACAATCCACAAGGACCTAAGGCAAGTAGATATCTCCCGTTCTATCCTATGTCAACCGATTACGTGTGATGAGGATGGTTTCCTAGAAATTCATGAACGTTGTTTAAATCTTCATTTTATCAAAAGTTTCAATTACGTTATCTAGCTACATTGTCGAGTTCTAAGTAGTCGAGCTTGTGGTTAGGTCGTAGGAACATGGATGGTTAATATTTACCATATACAGGGGCTGGCAGTTGAATTTCTGGGTGAAATTAGTGTTGGGATTGAGGACAAATTCGATTTAGCCCAACCCTGAACTTTTGCTAATTTTGTATTGACTTATATGATGTGAATTTCAGGGGCATTCTTCACGAAAATTGTCTATTTTTGGCCGTTCTACAACATACTTTAGTATCCGAATTTTAGGACTTCATACGACAAAAATACATTTGAAAACTACAGGATTATAAATCTATTTTCGAGGTCGCTGAGCCAACCTCTTTTTGCTTTCCATTTTCCACAAATTTTCGGTCAAACAATCTTAACATGCGTCCTTCATGAAAGTTATTTAGAACTATATGAGCTGAATCGGACTTTGGGTCCTTCGTTGAAAAATGTCCCTTTTGGTCTTGTCTACCTTATATTAAAGTTTTGTAATTTTTTAAACCTGTTTACCTAGATAACAAATGCCATTTCTAAAGGCGCGCAGAACACCTTTTAAGGCTAATTTAGGGCCTAGAATATGACATTCTTTTTACAGTTCATCTAATATGAGCACTAGTGAATTTATATTACTCTTGAGGATAAGAACTGACTAAGGATTTATTCGATTGACGGTTGAGTCCCTGGATTGTACCGACATCAACATGTTTTAAAATTGAATCATGGAATTGTTGCATCATGATGTGGATGTGTGATTGAGAATGACAATGGTCCTTAGGACAACAATGTAGATGCTGAAAAGTTATCTCCACTTGAGACTTTCTTTGGCATCTCTTCATCCATCTAAAGTCAAATCATCCTTCATGGTGCATGAAATTCCTCGCACTATAGTATTGAAGCTTTCTAGAAGGGAACATAAAAATAACAATGCTTGAAACTTGATATCCTCATTATGCTTGTGAATTCGAACTAATCCGTGACTCATGTGAAACTATTGATAAGTTCTCCTCAAATAACTTCATATTAACCAATTTCTTCAACAAGAATACCATATTTGATGTGGATGGCTTCTCATAAATATTCGTTAGAATATCCATGGCTTCTTTTATAGTTTTTGCTTTTGCATTGGTATCTTATCTTTTTCGTCAGCCTTAGATGAATTGCACCTAATGCTTTTCGATCAATTTTCCACCCCAATTTTGCTACTAGATCCACCTCCATGATCTTGGGTTTCAAGCCATCGAGTGGTGCATAGAGATCCTTCTAATCAAGATAGTTCTCAATTTGGAGTTTCCACCTCTGAAATCATGCCCATCGAACTTGTTGATTCTAATTTTATCTTTTGTCATGTTGTTTGCTTTCACTCAAATGTTACCAGAAAAATCCTCTATGTTTTCAATTAGCCAACGCAGGCTACGATACTAGTTATTAGGAAATATCATGTCATATTCAGAAAAATAACGTTCACAAACGATTCACTCAAGCATAATATAATAATAAAGAGTAGAGTCGAAAGAACACACTAGAAATTGTGTTATTGAAGTTCATCCAAACCTGGGCTATGTTTTCGCTCAAGGCACTCTATGAATGCACTTTGAAGAAATTTGGAATATAGCGATAATTTTCTGTCAAGATCAAGGCACAAAAAGGTTCAGTACACTCATAAAGAAAAACTCACTTTTTCTTCTCGCTTTTTCTTTTCTCTCTATTTTCCTTTTCAACCCCTTGACGGCTAACTGCTAATGTCTAACTATCACTAATATAAAGGTGTAGTTTTTAACCTAAAAACAAAATTAATAGAAAAGACAAAAAAGCCCCTAAAAAGATTTGGCTTCATCCGCCAATAAATAGTCCATTTCATGTTCAAGTGTCTAGTCATGATCATGCATAATGCTCGTAAAAAGGTGACCAAGATTCCCTCTTTAGTTAGGTCTCTACCTATTATCAGCTGGCGACTTTGTCCACAAAAATATCATAAACTAGTATGCACATACCCACACACACCTCAATAGGTTTATAAAGACACTAAGCATAATCCATCAAGCTCAGTCTCTAGAAATCCACAAGTAAAATAAAATACAATCTTACAACTCAAGTTTAATAACCAGATCACAACTTTTCACCATTACAATTCAAATATCAATGGTCAGGTCTATTAATTAATCTCTGTTAAATCACATCTTATATATCACAATTCATTTCTGAAACTATTTCAAAGTCCATTTTGTAAACTAGTTCACAAATCAATATATAACCATTCACAAACCATATTTATAATCAAAGACTTCTCATGAGTCTTTCCCAAAAGGCTTTGTAAACCCATTTGCAAGTAATCAATTTAGACTATAATCAAAATATAACATTTTCACATCTAATACGCAAATGGTAGTAAATGCTCAATCCAATTTATGCAAGGAATATGCTTGTTCTTAACTCATAACCTAACTAATTTATTTCCCTTCAACTGGTCGAAACCCTCACTTCTCCCCCTCATTTTGCGCGACACGAGCTCCAACCAAGCCAGAGAAGCTGCCGTCCATGCTGCACACCGCTGTAACCGTCGGACCGCCCGCGCGAGCACTGCCATTGTCCTATCGGGGCACTGCCCAACCCGACGCCCCCTACTATTTCTAGCCTTCTGTTCCACCATCGTCCGTGCGCTAGTAGAGTTCTAGGGCTCCCCTGTGGCTATCGGACCACCGTAGACCACTATTCCCTCGCCATTCAGCCTCACCAAGCCGTCCGCCTGCCTTTGTTGGTCTTTGCTCGCCACCTAGCTGCCATTGAGCCCTTAACTAGCCCAAAACAGAAGCTGAAGAAGTGGGTTTCAGCAGCTTTGTTAGGCTCGTTTTGAGGTGATTCCGAGGCTCGAAAGTTAGACCCGCTTTGGAGAAAGTCGGTCCCCGTCTCGTCCCCATCGATTTGCACCAACTAGCTCACCGAACAAGTGAGTTTAACTCATTAATCATCGCTTAGTAGGTTAATTACGCTTAGGTGTTGATTAGATTAATTAAGCATGGTTTATGAGGATAGATTAGATTAGATTAGTTAATTTATTTATTTGCCGATGCATGTTAGGTGGTTAGTTAGTGTAATTAGCAAGTAGACACATTCTAGTATTTATCGAATGAGTCTTGAAAATTTTCCGGGCTCGTCTCAGCTTCCAATTAGACTATAATGGGCCTAAGTTGGATTTAATGCATTTATTTAATATTTTTCATAATTATTTAATTAATTATTTATTTTCCTGAAATTCAATCGAGATGGCCGATGACTGAAATTCTATATTGATTTCAGTGGTATAGCTTGTTTATTTGTGCTGAATTGATTTAATTTTGATTTTAGGATTTTATTCCTAAATTAATTTTTTGGTAATTAATTGAGAAATTACCGAGGGACAGTTTACAGCGCCAAAAATATATTATGGGCTTTTGAAACGAGTGAGATGATCCAAAGTGAAATTATTATATTTTGGCTAAGGCCGATTGTGTACCCACATATGGCTATTTTTATCGGGTATGATAAAAATGATAAATTGATTGAATAATCAGGATGGTATACTATATCAACCTGCAGGCGATATGTCAGCTTAGATCGCGAGCAGTATACCGGTATACTATATCATCCTACGGGCTCTAAATGTTAGCTTAGCAAGAGCAATGTGATTAGCTTAGAAAGAACATTATTAGAGTGCTATATCAGTCCACGGGCGATATGTCAGCTTAGTGAGAGCAGTACACTATTTATCAGCTTAGAGAGAGCTATACTATTTATTTATTAGCTTAGAGAGAGCAGACCTAATATGAGTGGATTTATAGATAGTATTAAATGGGCCGACCAAGAGATGGTCATGATGACATGTAATCGATTGGGTTGATTGATTGATGATTCGATCTGATTTAATTGGGTGTTATGTCTATTAGTATTTATGAATTGAACTAACTTGTAGGGAGAGACTAAGGCCAAGTAAGTTCTTTGACTCGTGTTGTGATTGGGTAGCCTTTAGGACATATTGGCCTCTTAATAAGGTCTTAGGGGGTAGAACTTGCTGAGACGTAGTCTCACCTCGTTGTGGATCCCAAAAAAACATTTCAAGTCCGTAGATGGCAGCACCTCTACCTCCTCCTGAGCATTTTGGTCTACTAGAGGAAATCATAGAAGTAGGTTATCATATTTCGATACACTCCTACCCTGAAGGATTGGAGTATGTAATGGTGAAATTCACCGTCTGGGTTGACGTGGGTGAACCCGAAAGGGTGCCTCATAAGTACCGGTCATGGCATCGCCACTATCATGACAGGCGAAGGGAGGGTCCTGTGTCGGAATCTGATGTACCTTGGTATGTTTTGGAGGTTGCGCTTGGGAAGTGCACAACAGATCCTGAGGGTGGGTCAGTAGTGGATGCTAAGGATCCTAAACTCAAAGGCAATTCTGACTCTCCGGTGTACTCAGCCGAGGGCGCCAATTGGAGCGAGGAAGAAGGGGAGATCACTGAGGACGAGGAGGTGGAGCAGGAAGAATTTAGTGATGATAAGTAGTTGTGGTTGTTAGACCCCTACCCCCTATTTGAGAAGCTATTTGTGGTGTATATGTTTTTATATACCTAGACTAACTTGTATAACATATAACATAGTTTGCTATGTATATATGTATATAAGCGTGTTGGTATGGTTTGAAATTTTAGGGTCTTGCTTTCTTATCTCATTGTTTTATTGTCTGGGGATTTATATTTGCTTCTGCATGCGTATATTAAAATGAACACGGCCGGCGATGCGTCTTGGGACATCACTATTATATCGACCAAGTAGAGATGGGCACGTGCTCAAAGGGTTGGGATGTGACATGAGTAACACAATTCTAACAAACGACTAGACTAAACTACATTTAATTGTTGACAAAATGACTTCTATGCATTCGCGAGTGACCTCATCCAAAGCACACATGCATCCTTTTCCTTACATCTATTATCCATCACGTGTTACTTGTATGCAAACTTCATAATTTTGTTCCAATCAAACTGTACTTCAGAATTGAATTTCTTCAAACTCCAAAGCTCCACAATGCCTTTATCAATCATTTCCATATAAATCTAAGCTTAATAGCTCCTCAATCGTTCATTAGAGTCCACATAAGTTTGAACTCGTGCCCTATCAGAAATTTACTCCAATTAGATGAATGATCGGCTTGAATACGCACCAAGTGTTGCAACTTGTAGTTGATTTGGCTAGTCGTGGAGTCTGAATTGGCTAGGCACTAAAGTTTTTCCTCTTTTCTCCTTTTCCGCTGCTTCTTCTTCTGCCCAGGATGAGCTCCCTCTGTTTTTCCTTGTTTTGTTCGTCGGAGACGTCTCACTTAATCTGCTGGAGAAAATTAAAATGGGTTGGGGCTTGGGAGAGATAGGCTTGAGCTTGTTGAGCCCATCTATTACAAAATCATACACACGAAACTATGGAGAATCAAAAGAGCGAAAGTGTTGGATTCAGCTTATCGATTGACATCCTAGTCCATGAAGTTAGATGTACATAAGGTCTGCAGTTTGAATGGCAAAGATGATGCGGCTCAAAACGGTAATGATGCTTCAATCTTTAAGCTCAAACCATCATAGAAGCGGAGTAGGAGGGTAGCTCCAAAGTTCACATTAGCAATGTCAGAAATCTAACCAAAAATTTATAATCTTGTATTGATGGGCAAGTTTAATGTTGGCGTCTATTCGAATTTCACTACACGTGCATGAGTTAAGAAGAGTCTTTATTGTAATGTTGTTTTAAATAGTCTATTCGTATTTCTATGTCTTGATTGTTTGTGTTTCTAAGTTGAGTTAATGTTTTGTAAATTCCCAAGATTTATCTCATTGGAATGATAAATATATTTATGAGTCATTTGAGTGTAATAGTCATATAACAAGCTTATTTAAAAGCAAGTATTATAATAATTTCTGATAAGGTGAAAAAAAAAATCCATCTTGTCTCCTTCACTTCCTTGAAATGTGAGTTGCGAGTGTTTCAAATTCAAATTATTTCATCAAGCAATGCCGTCATGGGCAGTGGGTGACGGCATTGCTAACTGGAATAGCAGCCAAGATAGAAATGCTGGCTCATCTTCAACCAAACAAGTCCATCCCTCTTCCTTCTCCTCCTCTTCCTCTATCTCTCTCTGTCTCTCTCCCCCTCCCTTGCTCTCAAACTCGCTACAGAGTACATAAAATGGATGCAGATGGAGGTGCAGGCAGAGAGTTCGTGGTGAAGTCAGGCAAGAGAGAAGTGGTGGCGGTACCACTGCCCATGCAAGGGCATTGGCTACCCCTCTCCAACCTCGACTTGCTCTTGCCTCCACTCAACGTAGGCGTCTTCTTCTGCTATGCCAATCCAACCACCACCACGTCACATAAGCTGGGATATGGGTCCGTGGTTGGTGTTCTGAAAGCCGCCTTGACCCAAGCTCTAGTCTCTTACTATGCTCTCGCTGGAGAGGTGGTGCAGAACTTAGCCGGTGAGCCTGAGCTCCTGTGCAACAATCAGGGGGTCGACTTCATCGAAGCTTTTGCAGACGTGGAACTCCACCATCTCAACCTGTATAATCTGAATGACACCGTTGAAGGGAAACGAGTGTCCATAAAGAAGCAAGGCGTGCTTGCTATTCAGGCATTGATATTAGAAACAACCTCACTATATATCGTTTATCCATCTAAGATCATATTACCGTATAAGCACCCGCACCCATTTTCATCTTCATTTCACCTAAATCTATGGTCCTTTTCTTAAATCTTTTATTTATGCATAACCAGCGACGAACGAAAGTGTATCTTCTGCATCTAGTCTATAAGTCGAACTTTCCAACTTTACTTAGAACAGTTCACAAAAAGAAAAAAAAAGAATTGATTTATTCATCGATATTGAAGTGTTTTCAATAGGTGTTGAATATAAACTAATTGTTTACATCACTCGGCGTGCGAATTTGACTGATCGATTTGGATACCCTTTACCATTGTTCAGAAAGAAGAATAATGCTTGGACTTTGATCACGCCTAATAGCATAATCTATGATTAATAAGGCTTTGGTTGTTTCACGGAAAATGTTTTCCGGCATTTAGTTCATTTAAGAAAATGAGTTAACGGAAAACTATGCTTAAATAAAATAAAAAAAAAGGGCAAACAAGAAATTCAGGAAAATTATTTCCTCTTTGAAAGATCATGAAATATTTTTCAAAATATGATTTCGTATTGGTGTGGGTCTTTGGCACACGTGCTTTTATTCTTGTTTATGAAACGTTCATTCTTATAAAAATATCTAAAAATTTGAAATTTGAATTAATTAATTAATTTTTTTTTTGCTTTTTTGTTGGCCGATTGTGGGCCACGCCAACAATCGTCGATTGGCCATAAGCTAGCTTGAGCCTCACCAGAAGTCAGTGAGACTTGAGCTCGAGCTTGCCAAATTCTGGTGAGCTCAAGTCTCGTGGAAATTTGGCAAGTCTTGAGCTTGCTAGAACTTGGTGAGCTCACACCTCAGTGACCTCTAAAAAGTCTCTAGCTCGTCGAAATCTGGCAAGCTTGAGCCTCATCAGTCGTCACCATGACCGATGACTAGTTGAGAAAGAAGGGAAAACAAAAAACAAAAATAAAGAAAATTAGTAAATTCAAAGTATTATTTAAAATATCGAATTTAGTAGTAATTTTCCTTAGAAAAATCAAATTAGATTTTAAATACTAAACGGTGAATAATATTTTCCAATTCATTTTCAGGTTTCAACTAAACACCAAAAAATGTTATCATTTTTTCTTAGAAAATGACTTTTTGGAAAAGATTTTCTAGAAATCTTATATTTTATGTGAAACAAATAGAGCATAAATACATCAATGATTTCTCATACAAAACATAACAATGTAGATAGATTTATTGCTAAGGTTCTATTTGTTTTGTGGAAAATATTTTCTAAAAAAAATTTTCCTCATTTTCCATCATTTGGTTTGCTTAGGAAATTGAGCCAATGGTAAATGTTTTCCTAGTTAGCAAAAAATCTATACTAAAATTTGGGAAAATGATTTCCTCAAAAGGTTGAAAAACATTTTCTAAATATATGACTATATATCAGCACTGGTCTTCAGCACCTGGACTCGAGTCATTGGTTGATGAAATATTTGCTCTTATAAAAATATTGCAAAAAAAAAAAAATTGAACTTTAAATTATTTTTTTATTCTTTTCTTTCTATTTTTCTTTTCGCTTCTTACTCAACCACCACAGCGACAACCCATCACAGGCGAGCCAAGGCTCAAGCTTGCTGGAATTGGGAGAGCATGAGCCTAGCGAGTTGCCGTTATGGCCAGTGATTGGTCAAGGCAGAAGGAAAATATAAAAAGAATAGAAAAAATAATTGAATATATTAATTTTCTCTAGGAAAATCAATTTCCATGCCAAATGGTGGAAAATATTTTCTAATTCATTTTCATTTTTTAGCTAAGCACTATAAAATATTGTCATTTCCTCGAAACTGATTCCTTGAAAAATATTTTTCAGAAATATTTTTTTTTCCGAAATAAATTGAACCTAATTATTGAAAGGAAAAAGAATCTCACAATTTGCACGAGTTTCTCTCGTTTACTTGTGTGATGATTGAGATTATACATTGGCTCATTGAGTCCATAGAGAACAACGAGATAATAATAGCATGATAGATGAGTGATAATAATATAGCGCAGGAGGAGACTATCATTTTTTTTTTTTTTTATGGATGGAATTGAATGAGTGGAAAAATCTTGGGAAGGTGGACCTCAGAAGCAATCATTAATTTATTAAGACCATAATGGCATGACTTGGGTTCCTAGTGCCCTCAAGCACAAAAGAATTAAAATATATGAGGCAGAGGTGGGATCTCTCTTTTACCCTTGACTTCATGGGAAACATGTTAAGGTCTTATTAGATGACCGGTCAATCCTTGATTATTTTTATTCTTTTATTTCTCAAAATTAAATAAAATAAAATAAATTCATTTGAACATTAGTTAATTTTTATATTCATGGAAATAAATCAGTGACCATGGAATAGATTTGGAATAGAAATAAGAAATTGAAAAAATTTAATTTTTTGTTTTCAGGAACAATTTCTAAAAGCAAATCATTTTTTTTTTTTCGTTTCTTCTTCTTCCTCCTCTAACTAGTTGTAGGGCTTGGCAAAAAGGAAAAAAAGAAGAAAAATCTCAAAAAATGTCACGCCCCAATCCTTGAGTGCACGCACATCCCTCTTTGGTTGATAAAAATTTTGCGACTTCCCAGGACGAGTCGCTGACCCTTTCTTTTTATTTCACATGCGGAAGCGAATAATAAATCGCCTGACAGTAATCATCTCGGGATAGAAAAGCAGGACAATAGATTTTCAAACAAACATTCTTTTATATACACACCGAGTCAAATACAAAAGTCTATAGCAACAAGAACTTCAAATAATTGACTTTTGAAAGGGAATTGTCCTACGACATACTAGTCGGACACATAAGCCGATCCTTTGGACTCTGCCTCCACAGACTCCAGGGCTTCCAGTCCTTCCCCAACACCACCTAAGGACCTGAAATAGTTATTCAATAACTAGTGAGACAATGTTTTAGCAAGTCCACCCTCTAAACACCGATTAGGAGGTCAATACGCCTAAAACGTCTTAACCACACAATCATACAATCATAAAAGGCTTACCTTGGCCTCAGTTCCTTCCTGCAACTCTGCCCAGTTCATATCACAACCATGTATATATAGCAAATTCACACACCAATTTGGAACCTCCAATCCAAACATTACTCACACGAGCAAGAATCACAATTTAGTCACTGCTCACACGGGCAAGAAATACCGATACACATCAAAGCAAAAATTATCGACACACGCCGATCCATCAATTCAACTTAACATGCGTTCCAATTAATTAACTATTACTACCCACACAAGTAGTTTTATCCGATACACACCGGTAAAGACTAATAATTACCAGCACACTTCGAGAAAGGGTAAAATCCACTGACACACGCCGGGGCAGAGTACTATTTACCGACACATGCCGAGGATGAATAATAACTACCGACACATGCCGGGAATGACTAATAACTACCAACACATGCTGGGAAATATAATAATTACCGACACACGATGGGGTTAGGTAATATCCACTGACACACGCCGAGGTTAAATAATAACTACCGACACATGCTGAGAAAGACTAATAACTATTAACGTCCAGCAACACACGCTAGGGATGGGTTCTCTTAACTACTAACGTCCAGCAACACACGCTAGGGATGGATTTTCTTAACTATTAATGTCCACCAACACATGCTGGGGACGAATTCTCTTAACTTTCACATCATCATCAAGAATAATATCTAGGCATGGCACAAACCAACCTTATATCATCAATTATGCATTTTCCAGCAATCAAAGCCTCAAGAACCATCACAAAGTCATAACTATCCCTAATCGGCAGAGTAGGCCCACTCGCACGTTTCCAAGTTTAAATCCAGAAACCCAATCGAACGAGTTCGGAAAATTCCCAAATTTGAATATATTATAATAGACACATAAAAGAACATTATTCATATAGACACCTTAACCCAAATCCATGTACATTCGGCCCAGTAAATCGCTCAATCCGGTACCAAATTGTGTCTGTTTTCTAGAAAGTTTGTTTTCCAAAATTAGTTTGGTTCGAGGTCTAAACCATGTCTATTTGATTTGAAATTTGAGTATGTTAAAATAGAAAATATGAAAAATAATGTTTGTGAAGAAACCACTTTAAAATTAGAACCCTAAGAGTTGATAAAAACCCCTAGAATCCTAAAAGGTCATCAAATCCAGCGAAAGCTGAGGTTCTGTTTGAAAATGACACAGCTAATATCTCCTTATTTTAGATCCTTAAAAATCTTGAAAAAAAATATATGTTGTATCTTAAGATGTATAGAACATTTCCCAAGAGGACATCAATCTCAAATTCGTAACCCATTTTGATCCACAAAAATAGCAAACGGCGAGGGTCCAGAGATCCGAACTGCAAAATTCCACTTGATTTGACTAATCCATCATCAATTGTACAAATCTTATTAATTAAGTTATACTCATCCATTGTAAGGCTAATCTAACCATCCTAGTTTAGTGAGCAAACTCACTTGTTCGGCGAGCTGGTTGGTTCAAATTGATGGGAACGCAAATTGGGCCGACTTTCTCCAAAGCGGGCCTAGGTTTCGAGACTCGGAACACCTTCAAATCGGGCCTAGGTGGTGCTGGAAAACCCACAACTTCTGCTTCTGTTTGGGGCTGCAAAATAGAAGAAATGAAGTTGGTTCGGCACGGTGAGGACAACAGTGGATTGGTGGGGCTTAGGCGGCTTGGAGGGGTGGTTCACGGCGGTAGCAAGACCTTCGGCTGAGCTCCACACGGCCTTGGCAGCACTTGGGATGGCAAAACAGGCAGCTGCAAGTAGCAGGGACGATGGCTAGGCAGTGGTGTGGCAGGGCAGCAATGCGGGCAGAAACGGTGAATGACGGGGGCTCTGGTTCAAGTGGTGGTGCGGCAGCTTGCTGGCTGTCTCTGGGGCTTCTCTGCAGATTGAGGAGCGTCGAAATGGAGAGGAATGGAGAGGAGGTTGGCCGGTTACTTGGTGAGGAAGAAAGGAGGCAAGAGGGGGCCACCATGGCCAATTTTTCCATTCAATTGTCCCCTTTGACTCACCCTCAGCCAAGTATGGCTTCCTTAGACACTAATCAGCCACCAAGGGCTTCATCTAGAAGCTTGAGAGGGTCCAAAGGTGTGGGCAAATGGGGGCATACGAATTTGTTACAAATCCCTCTTAATTAGACTTGATTTCCTCTTCAATTCAATCTCATATGGCCTCAATAAATTCCATTGTCGAGTCAAAATTTAAATTTAGTATTTCTCCTCACCAATTGATCCACCTTGCATCCCAATTGTATAATAAAAAACAATCCCCGGCTTTTTCTGAACAAAAACAGCCCTAAGACGACTTTTTCCCCAAAAAGTCTCGGGTTTCAGAAAAATCTTCGGAGACCGAGTCGACCTTCCCAAAATGATTTGTGATATGATAGAACTTTAAATTTCTAAAATTGGATTCAAATTCGCAATTAATTTTAATTTGGCACGATTTTAGCGTGACCTAGGCTATCGGGTAGCTTTTAGAACTTTTCAGAGCAAATGACCCATGGTTGATTTTCTTCGACCCACAATGAACCTATTTGACACATTGGCGACTCTCGGTTGTTGTGAAAATCTTGAGGTTTCAAATACGAACACAGGGTATCAAAACGACAAAAAAATCAAACTAGTGCCGGTCAATGAGAATTTTGCAATTTAGTGGGATCACCCACATTTAACCACTCATCTCAGTTGAACCGACATATCTCTGATCTCTAATTGATTTATATCTCTTAATAACTTCCCCAGATAGTGTAGTTATCTAATGAGTGGTCATTTAAGAGAAAAGCACTATAGGCATGTCGATGAAAGGCCCAACTTATCCAATCGAAATCAGAACCTGAAAAATCAAGATGTCACATCAAAACCATTAGATTGCGCCATATAAGTCTACATCTAGATCGCCATGTAAAAACGCCATTTTTACGTTTAACCACTCAAGATGAAGATCCTCCACTACAACTATACTGAGTAGAACTCTGATTAATGTCATTTTAACTATTGGTGAAAATATCTTGGTGTAGTCAATATATTCTTTTTTAGAAAAGCTATTGACCACATGTCTCGCCTTGCATCTAATACCACCAATTGCTTCATTTTTAATCCTATACACTCACTTGTTTAATAGGGCCTTTTTACTTTTAGGCAACTTGGTCAACTCCCAAGTTTTGTTCTGAAGTAACGAGCCCACCTTGTCTTTCATAGCATGCTCTCACTACATGTGTGATGTCTTTTTATTTGCCTCATCAAAAGTCTCCCACTCTCCTAAATCTATTTATTAGACATGGCGCATGATAATATTTGCTAGTGGATCAAAATTACCTTTGACTTCCTCACACGTGTGGACTTCCTCAAGACAAGTTCTTCAAGGTTGTTAGTCTACTCCAAGTCATTGTGTTCCTCTTAAACCACCTCCTTATTGGTAATAGTCTCATTTTTAACCTCTCCCTCAACTGCACTCTAATTTGCTGGAATCATCTTCCCATACATTGTGTCTGGCTAAAAATATTCTAGTTCTACTGCCTTCTCATGCTTTATCTAACGATCGTTGTATGTTTTTTTTTTTTTTTTTTTTGTGGAATACCACATTTTGTCAGCGGATGACTTTGTTATTCTCATAATCCCTAAGCCTATAGCCATACTCATCATCACCATATCTAATAAAGACGTACTTCTAGGACTTAGCATCAAGCTTCTTCCTCTATCTTCTGTATCAATCAGATCATATGCAATGCAACAAGATACTAGTAGATATGAATAATTAACTTTTTTGCCTGACACTGCACTTGTAGTATTTCTCCATCCAACGCACTAGATGGACTCCGGTTGATAATGTAAACAACCGCACTAACTGTAATAGCTTATAAGTGTAGCAAGAGACGCATGTGTAGTGTGGCACCCCAAAGCGCCCAAGGTCACCACATCTTACCAAAGAAGTACCTTAGTTCCTAAACATTATTATTTTTTTTAAATAACGGTCCCAGCGCGACTCATTAGCGGAAGCAAAACTTACATCGCCATCTCTCCCTCCTACAATCATGATACAATTGCACATCACTAAACATTATAAGAAAAGATAGAGCCTAGACACTTTTATTTACATATTTTCATGATGGATTTTCTTGGGTCAGTACATCAAAAGAAAGGCCAAGGCTTGTAGCTATACTTGGCTATAACCCCAAAAAGAAACACTCGGCCCACTATGTCTATCATGTAAGATCCCCCCATCAACTAGTGTCGGCTACTTTCCAAAAAGTTGCAGCTCCTACTTCTCACGCACGGGTCCTCACACCCATCCCGGTGCGTCAGGCGGTGGTGGCGGCGGCAACATCCCTTGCATCGCCCCATCTCGTCGAACGTGAATCGATATGAACTCCTGAATGATAGGGCCGTCAGCCAAGCCTACATCGTACATCACTATCGCACGAATCTGAATAAACGTAAGACCAGGAATGATAGGACAGTCGATCTCCACGCATTTGACCTCCACATCTAAAGGAAGGCCGTAAAAGACGCCCTGCGTGATAGTAGGGATCGGCATCTTGCTAATTTGAAATGTTGGTCCTCGAAGGGGTGAGTACAACCACTCAGCAAGTAAAGGACCAATAAACCACTCAATGCATCATGCCCCACACTTATCACAAACATAGCATAACACATGTCATTAAAGCATCCATGCACAATTTACCTTGATATCATGCATATGTCATCATACCTCATGTACATACATCATCATGTCATACTCTTACCATCATCATATCACATGTACCATCATCATTACCATGCATCCATGCACTCATCATCATCATATCACATGTACCATTATCATTACCATGCATCCATACACATATCATCATCATGTCATAGGTGCACAAACATCCATGCACTTACCATCATCATATATCACATGTACCATCATTATTACCATGCATCCATGCACATATCATCATTATGTCATGCATATACCATCTTGCATCCTTTCATTTTGGACAGCCACATTTCTCTTTTCTGGGACCAATGTTTGCATCTCACATTCATCACTCGCACCCACCTGGCATCGCGAGAACCATCCGTCACAATACCTGCTAGGCATCTCGTACCCCAACTGGCATCACGAGGCATCCCCCGGCTCAATACCAGTCAGGCTTCCGGCTCCCCCACTCTCTAGGCATCTCAAAACTCCTGAGGACCCTCTAGCATTCGGCCATTCCAGGCCACCGGGCAACCGGCCGTACCCTTCTAGCCAGGCATCCCGACACTCTCGGGGCATCGTCGGCTCACACCTCCGACGGCCTTCTCACTTATCTCAATTCACATCTTCAATTATAGCTCAATTTTAACATGGCATGTGATGTCATGGCAAATCAAGATCATTTTCATCCTTTAATTCATATATGCACTTCCAATTATCATCATGCATGCAACAAGACACAATCATCCATAACAATACAATTCATGGAGTCCATACAATTTAGGATAGTCCATATACCATGCCTTTTTGAAGTTTATTAAAATCCAGCTTGTACCATTTTAGAAAACATTTAAATTAAATATCCATATGATTCTCAAAAATCATGAAATCAGGACATATGATAGACAAGGCAATAAGATAACAATTTCATGAAGAACACATGTCCAAAAGAGTTTCACACAAGAAGAATATAATTCACACAAATATAGCATGTAATTTCGGATAGAAACAGATTGCGCAATTTTTGAAATAATTCGATTAAAATACCCAAATGACCTCCGAAAATTATGAAATTTTATCAGGTTATAGTTAAGACACTAAAGTAGATTTTTCATGCAGACATCTAGGCCAGATTCGTTCTAGATAATGTTCTATAGGCATCCGAAGCTCCTGATTCTAGCACCGAACCGTCCAGTATAGCTATCTCCCAAATATCGATTTTTCACCCGCTTATTCTTCTTTGTTTCCTCTGAAATTTGGATATGTTTTGCTTCAAGAGCTCCCCTACAACTTTCATCAAGGGATCTAAGTGAAATTTCCAAATAATAGTAACCATATGGGTCCAAGAAGTCTCGGGTGTCCAGTACTGTGTTTCCAGATTTTACCATCTTCAAGAGAAAGTCGATTCACTAGGCTACACTTGCTCATTTTATCTCAAATTTGAGTATGTTAATCTTTAGGAAGTTATCTACAAGTTTCATGAAGAAGTAAAATGAAGATTCTCGGTAAAAAGTGACATACAGTACACAAAACCATCAAGAGGTCAACGAAACCGTTCCAGATCTGGCCTTTTCGTAGAGGATGGGTTTCACCCCTTAAAACTCAGCCTTTTTGTCTCCAATTTTAGTATGTTATAATTTGAGATGTTTTCTACAACTTTCATGAAGGAGTCTAAGTCAAAATCGAACTCAAAACATGCATGCAAGCCTCCACAAGTTTCTGGGTCAGGCGGTTTACACGGAATCAGCAAGCTTTTTCAAAAACAAGTCACACTCTAGCTTCGGTTTTGCCTACCCTAGACATCCGAGATCTACCACCAACTAATCACACATGCAAGACACACATGCAAGAGTAGAAATTGATCCTAACTTGTCTCTAAGATCAAGCGGACGGCGGCACACGGACGGCACAATGGTGACGGATGGACGGACGGCGTGTGGGCGGACGAATGGCGAGCTCCTTCCTCTCCTCCCTCTCGATTCCTCTCTCTCCCAACTCACTCTCTCTCTCTCTCTCTCTCTTGGAGGGTAGCCCTCAACCAGCCACTCTCTCTCTCCCCCTTTTATTTCCCTTAAGCCACAATCATTAGTAATGATTAGTAGCCACCCTTGATAGCCAATGCATGAAGCCTCCCTCTTGCCACTTGGCATGGCTCATGCAAGATGGGCTTGGGCTTGGGCTTGGAAGAAGTGGGCCGGCCACTCTTCCCCTCCTTGGTCGACGGCAGCCTCCCCATGGGCTTCATGGGCCGGCCATCTTGGCCCACCAAGATCCATACTCTTGGGCCTAAGGCCCAACCTAATTAAACCCACAATTTCCCTTTCAATTATTCATCTTTAATTGTTTCTTTTATAGATTTCAAATTTTAAATTTCACATGGCCAAAATCTTGTAACATTTTATCCATAGGAATCTAGTCTATGAGGTGCATGGCCATGAATAAATCATTCTCATTAATTTATCCTATAATACTAATTTAAAAACTCATGAACACAAGCCTATATCACTTAGTCTTAAGAGGAGACTAATGGCTAAAGCATAAACCATAGGTAATTTCATTACCTAACTATGGGCTTTAATACACCTTAGAGCTTGTCTTGAATTTTTGGGACGCCACATGTAGCCTCATGCATCTCACACTTTACAGATGGGTTCTGTTTATCCTCTTAGCTACATCATTTTCTTGAGGGGTTCTAGGAACAGTCTTCAACCGCTGTATGCCTTCTTGGCTCAAGTATTCTGCAAATTCCTTGCTCATGTATTTACCACTATTATCAAACTTTAGAGCTTTGATTGGATGAACTATCTCTTTTTTTACCGTGCTCTTCCACATTTTGAACATCCCGAATACTTCTGAATTTCCTTTGAGAGCATAGACCCAGGTCTTCCTTATTGCATCATCAATGAAGATGACAAAATATTTCTTACCACCATAAGAGAGTTGTTGTGTTTGCCCCACACATTAGTATGAACTAACTCTAACTTTCGACTTTATTCTGTCACCCATTCAATTGAAAACCAATTGCCTTCTTTTTTTTCTTTTTTTCTTTTTAATAAATGCACTTCTCATAAAAATCCAACTCAACTTTTGGCACACCTAGAAGTAATTTCCTTGAATTTAATTGCTTTACACACTTTATCAAGATGTCTCAAACGATAATGCCAAAGAGTAGACAAATTACCTGTAACAACTGTACTTACAACCATATCACTAATATATTCTCCTTGGAGAAGGTAAAGTATACTTATATGATTTCCCTATGCTACAACTCTTGTCTCCAAGGTTATCTCCCACTCTTCACATCCAAAGGTTGCTGCCATACCTCCTTGGTCAAGTTTCCTGTTTAAGATTATATTTTTTCTTTAATTTAGGATCACACTCATGACCGATACATGAAGTTCCAATGAAAACCTGAATTATTTGTGCCTCACTGCACATTTTTTGATGAAAATTGAAAATTGCATAAAAGAATTGTCAATTTTGTGGTGATGCATAGTCATAGGGATGGGGAGTGTGGCATCCAAGATTTTGCTCGACAAAATAACAAGCCTCGAATACTTGAAGAATCATGTGGCGCAAGTAAGCTTGCCTTCGGCACCATCAAGACGCCTCAATTTGTCAAGTTGACATTGTCGCAACGCGCCACCACCACTACCTCACTTAGTGCCGTGTCTTAAACCGCCATTAAAACAAGCCACCAGGTCCTACCGTCACCTCATAATTGCCAAGCCCACTATTGAATTTCAAAACCGGATCCATCGTGCCTCGCGTTAGTAGTTTCTAGCATTGGCTAACCACCACCGCACCGCCACGACAATGCCACGCCAGCTCGCCAACTTGGCACCTCCGCATGCTACCACCTGGCCGCATCCCTACAAGACACACCTGACCAGTTGGCCCTTCTTCCACTTGCCACTAGCAGCAATGCCGCTCAAGTCAATTAAGACGACCAACTCGAGCAACGGTGCTGCCCAGCTTTAGAACAATACCAAAAAGGCAGAAACAGAGTATAACAAAAACTCTACCCATCCTCGCTCGGAGCAAAAGCTGCTTCCTTAATCCCTCTTCAGACACTACATGCCCCCTCCCTCTTTATCTTTTATTGTGACGCCCCAGTTCACCTCACACTCATCTTCAATTGCCCTCTGCATGTCTATGCTAGCAAGCTAGAAGCTAGCGAAGACCGCCCCTCCTCAGTTCATGGTCATGCTCTCTCCCCCAAGCCTTTGTCTAGTGCACCACTGCAACTTGCGACCACTAGCAGCTTCCCTTTCCGTTGCAGCCATGCACGTCACCACCATCAGCCACCCCATCGTCCTGCCGAACCGCCACCACAATCCACAAGGACCCAAGGCAAGTAGATATCTCCCGTTCTATCCTATGTCAACCAATTACGTGTGATGAGGATGGTTTCCTAGAAATTCATGAACGTTGTTTAGATGCTCATTTTATCAAAAGTTTCAATTACGGTGCCTAGCTACATTGTCGAGTTCGAAGTAGTTGAGCTTGTGATTAGTTCGTAGGAACATGGACAGTTAATATTTACCACGTATGGGGGCTGGTAGTTGAATTTTTGGGTGAAATTAGTGCTGGGATTGAGGACAGATTTGATTTTGCCCGACCCTGAACTTTTGCTAATTTTGTATGACTTATATGATGTGAATTTCAGGGGCATTCTTCACGAAAAATGTCCCTCTAGGTCTTGTCTACCTTATATTAAAGTTTCATAATTTTTTAAACCTGTTTACCTAGATAACAAATGCCATTTCTAAAGGCGCGCAGAACACCTTATAAGGCTAATTTGGGGCCTAGAATATGAGATTCCTTTTACAGTTCATCTAATATCAACACTAGTGAGTTTATATTACTCTCGAGGATAAGTAATGACTAAGGATTTATTAGATTGATGGTTGAGTCCTTGGATTGTACTGACGTCAACGTGTTTTTAAATTGAATTATGGAATTTTTGCATCATGATGTGGATGTGTGATTGAGAATGACATTGGTCCTTGGGACAACGATGTGGATGCTGAAAAATTATTTCCACTTGAGACTTTCTTTGGCATCTCTTCATCCGCCTAAAGTCAAATCATCCCCACAGCGGCGGTGCCGATGGGGCCGAGACGGGCCTGAAATCGGCCACACAACTTTCTGCCCTAGTTGAAAAATCGGTGCTAATCTAGCTCATTTCTTGCACTGCTAGGCAGCTCAGCTCGCGTACGAGGAGGGGACTGGTGGCGTCGCTGCTAGTGGTCCACAAATCGGCTGAAGAAACAGCTTCGGCTTCGTTGGATTTGACCTGCTGAAGATGTTCGGTCAAACAAGAATCGAAGAAGGGGCGGTGGAGAGATGCTGCTGGTGATGATCAAATGGGATGCTTCGGTGGGATCATGCACGAAGAGAAGGGAGCTGCGGCGTTTGGTGGAGAGCTGCACGGAGAGAGGAGGACGTGCAGCGCTGCTTCAGTCAACAAGTATCACACCTTGATCCTCGGACATGCACTCATCCCTCACCTTGGTTGATTAATAGCGACATCCCTGGACACATCGCCGACCCTTTCATTTTAATACGCATGCGGAAGCAGATAAAATAATCCCCAGACAATAAAACAATGGGATAGAAAAGTAGGGCTATATTTTCACAACTAAAAAACCACAACCACACTTTTATACAAGCAAACCTCATAGTATATATTACAATACTATTAACAAGCCAAATCTATCACACATCGGATCCCAACTTGGGGTTTGCAAAACTGGGTGAGGTCTTAGTCTTCATCCGAGTCATACTTCCGACCATTCTCGGGATCCTCCTTGGACTCCTCCTCCAGTTCCTCATCAGGGTCCTCCTCTTCGGGTTCTTCCTCCTCAAGCTCCTCCTCCTCGAGCTCCTCCTCATAGTTCTCTTATGGTATACCTTTTCTTGTTCAACCTCTCCTTCTGGCATGCTCTAGTTGGAGTCTACTGCTGATTGCTTGGGAGTGTTGGGGTTACTCTCGAGCTTAGGGTCTTTGGCATTGGTCACTGCTCTGTCTTTGAGATACGAAGTCCCTTCTCTGAATGCTTCATCTAAAACGCACAAATGTACATCACCCTCTAGCATGAGACCTTCCCTTTGCCCATCATGATATTCACAATACCATGACCGATACTCTAGTCCTCTTTACCCACATCAACCCAGACGGTCGACTTAACTAAAATGCACTCTAGTCCTTTCAGGTGGGGGTGAATCAGGAAATGAGTTTCTATCTTAGTGACTTCTTCGAGTATACCAAAGTTCATGGGAGGATGAGGAGGTGGAGGTGCTGCCATCTAGGGACCTGAAATGTTGTCCCACAACCGGGATGAGACTACGTCTCAGCAAGTTCTGCCCCCTAAGACCCGATTAGGAAGCCAATACACTCTAGAGGTCGCCTAAGCACAACACGAGTCAGAGGACTTCCCTTAGACTCATTTCCTTCCTGCAAGTTAGTATATATATCAAACATACACGATTAAATCACATCATTCAATCAAATCAAATCATCGACCGATCGACCTAGTCGATTACATGTCATTCAAACCATATCCCGGTCATTTTAATCCATACTATTCATTTTCCCCAACGGTATACATCTAGTCACCGAGTCACGTGTATTATCTAAGGCGACATACTTAGTCACCAAGCCACGTGCGTTCTCTAAGGCGACATGTCTAATCACCAAGCCCCATGTATTCTCTAAGGCGATATACCAAATCACTAAGTCACGTACATTCTTTAAGGTGATGTACTAATCACCGAGCCACATGCTATTCACACATGATTTATTTAATCAACGAGTCATGTGCATTTTCCAGAACGACACTCTAGGTATCTGAGCCACATATTACAACTCTCTTTTAAATTACTTTATATTAAATCCATAAGTCACGTGCATTCTCTAAGATGACCTTCTTGGTCTCCGAGCCACATAATATGATTTTCTTTCTCACCACTTTATAGATATAACCCATCAAAAAAATTATTGGCGCTATAGACCCACGTTTGGTCATTTTCCAATCAATTTCTGAAATTGAATAAATTATGAATAAAATCATAAGATCATAATTAATTCAATTTAGCACGATTTAGCGCTCAAATAAATAAACGAACTACACCACAATAATCAACATAAAATTCCGGTCGTCGGCTATCCCAGCCTAATTTCCTTAAAATAAATAAATAATTAAATAATTACAAAAATTATTAAATAAATGCAATAAATCATATTTAGGCCCGTAATGCTTAATTGGAAGCCGAGACGAGCTTGGAAAATTACCGAGACTTGCTCAATAAATACTAGGACCTATTTCCTTACTAATTACACCAACTATTTGCCTAACATGTATTGGTAAGTTTCTAATTTAATTAATTTAATATAATCTATCCACCTAATTACACTTAATTAAGTCTAATCAACCCCTAAGCAGCATTCGCATACTAATAAGGGATTAGTGAGTAAAACTCACTTGATTAACGCGCAGGTTGGATCAAACTATCGAGAACGGCACAGAGAGAACACGGGCTGGTTAAGGCAAAGCAAGGTCAGTAAAGGCAAGCGGGTGGTTTGGCAAGGCAAGGGACGGTCGGACGGGGGCCTATGATGGTTGGAGGGACTCACGGTAGCCTGCTAGGCTGCGAAATAGACTACTGGAACAGCAAGATAGGTGGAGGCTTGAGCAAGCGAGGCGGAGGGCGTCGTGGTCGGTTTGGGCAGCGAACGGCGAAAGATCGAGGACGGTGCGGGCGGTCTTGGCGTGCGACGGCTGCAGCTGGTTCTACTCTAGCTTGCTGGTTTTCTCATGGCGCAAATGGAGGGCAGGAAAGGAGTTGGTCACCGGTTGCTATGGGAGGGAGAGAAAGGAAGAGGATGAGGGGCACAAGGGCCCCATTAGGCCAAGTTTTTCCATTCAACGGTCTCCCTTGACCATTTCCAACCATGGCCTTCCCCCTTGGATGCAATTCAACCAACAAGGCTCTCTTTACAACCTTAGAATGGTGCATTTTCCTAAAAAGTCTCGGGTTAGAGAAAAATATTTTGAGAGTGAGTTGACATTCCTAGAATTTACTGTGACATGATAGAATCTTCAATTTCTGAAATCAGACTTGAATTCACAGTTAATTTCCATTCAGCGCGTTTTTAGCTTGACCTTGTAGTTTTCAGAGATTTTTAGTGCAAATGACCCGTAGGCGATTTTCTTCGAGCCACAATAAACCCATTCAATTCATTGGGACTCTCGGTTGTCATGAAAATCTCGAGGATTCAAATACGAACATAGGGTATCAAAACGATAGAAGAATCAGTCTAGAGCTAATCGACGAGAATTTTTCAATTTGGTGGCGTCACCCATGATTAGCCACACATCTCAGTCGAATCGACCTTTCTGTGATCTCAAATCAATTTTTTTACTGTACCGTAATGGCCTCTAAAGATGAGCACGGTCGAGAAGTCGATTCCTAGTCGAATTCTCAAGTCTATTGCCTTAAAATTCCTTAATAGCTTTCTTGAATAGCCTAGTTATCTCAAGAGTGATCAGCTCTGAGAACAACCCTATAGACGCGTCAATGAAATGCCCAATTTATTTAATAGAAAATAGGACTGAAAATCTGGGATGTCACAACAACAGGAAGTCCACAAGTGACGCTGGTGTGGAGAGAAGGGGCAGAAGGCTGTCGGTGGGGATGAGGGACGGTGGTTCTCATCTAGGAGCAGCCCACATGCAGCAAAAATGAATAAAATGAGAGATGAGCAGGAGAAAGCAAAGTAGAAAACGGCATAGAGAGCTCGTCCACGCAGCCGAGAGAGAGAGAGAGAGAGAGAGAGAGAGAGAGAGAGAGAGGTATTTAATTATTGGATAAGTCAAGGCTTGGTCAAACAAAAAAAGTGAGGTTGAATGGGGGCAACAATGAGAGAGAGAGAGAGAGAGAGACATGCAGCCGAGAGGGAGGGGATGTGTGCGTGCGTGCGTGGGGGGGGGGGAAAGAAAAATGTGGAGAGAGAAGTAAAAATGAAGAAATAATATGCGGCCAAGGGAGGGTTTATGTGAAGGGGCAAGAGACCAAGGGAAGAAGGAAGAAAAAGATTAAAACATAATTATAGTCTTGATTAACTTCAAAACACCTTGCCAATTGGTCATCCTAGGGCCAATTTCTTCGCCAAATGTGCAATTTGAAGTCTAAACGAAGACCAAGATAAGATGGTCCTTTTATTCCATGAATTCCTTCAAATTTAAATTTCATTTCGTTTTTCTCGGAATCCAATTTTTCGAACAAACTTTTCCGATTGGGGTCTGATTTGATGCGGAAAAAGCCCACGAAATTCCCTATTACCAATTCACTTACACCACATGCCAAAAATCCCTTCAAATTGGCTAATTCTAATTTCCATTCGTTTTTTGATTCATCTGAAACGATTTTCCGTAAAAATCCTGAACTTGTCGGAATTTTCTTAAAAGGTGAGCCAACATTCCTAGAATGACTCGTGACACGACAAGACCTTCAATTTCTGAAATCAAATTCAAATTCGTGGATAATTTTAATCAGACACGCTTTTAGTGTGACATTGCCTACCAGGTAACTTTTAGAAATTTTTGGTGCAATTGACCCGTGGTCAATTTTCTTCGAGCCACACATACTTTTTCAACACATTGGCGACTCTCAGTGGTTGTGAACCGTTTCTGATAAGATAAATAAATAAAAAAAATCCATCTTGTCTCCTTCGCTTCCTTGAGATGTGTGAGTTGCTAGTATTTCAAATTCAAATTATTTCATCAAGCAATGTTTTACCAAAAAATAAATAAATTATTTCATCAAGCAATGCCGTCACGGAAAGTGGGTGATGGCATTGGTGACGGCATTGCTGACTAGAACAGCAGCCAAGACAGAATTTACGACAATAATTGCGGCAGTGAGGATGAACTAGTGATCAATGAGGATAAACGCAGTCGACGGATGGAAACAGGTGATCATCTTTAGTTACTCATGGGTTCTCCTTCTCTTTGTTCGAATGTGCCATTGCCTCTAGCAATTCGTGTAGACATCTAACCTGGGAGAGAGTGAATCACGTCGTGTATCTGTATATTCAAATGAATCCTCATTTTCTCTCCTCTCTTTTTCTCCTCAAATTGCCCCCTCTATAATTCACGGTCAATCTCCTTTTAACAGAAAAACAAAATGGAGGAAGAGCTCCCTGAAGTCCATCCCGAAGTGCGTGTTCGTCTTTTTCCATCACATTTTATCCATGCTTTGCTAAACGTGTTCTTGCTTTCTTCTAGAATGCTACTGTTTCTTCCTCTCCCTTCGGCCGTGAATGTTAACCTGCTCTTCCCAAAATTTCCGATTCGTAGCTGAGCAAATATTCCCTCTGGACCTTGCTTTCTTCTTGCCCGTGACATGCTTTTTTGCTCTTCTTTTCTGTTCCCCCACGTGCGCACTCACCCTTTTCTATCTCCCTCTATCGTGTGCTTCCCTGTCCGTTCATTCGTTCACCTCCTTAAGAAAAATGACTCTTCGTTTGATACCTACTCAGCCTACGCTTCTCATAATGCCCAATCGCAAATATGCTTTTGCGTGTCATTAATTACGCCCTTCATTTCCTCATGTCTCCTTTTAGCCATTCTTTGACCACTGAATTCAGAATTCAAGCTTTGCTTTTGCTGACTGGAGCTTCTCATCTTAAGCATAATAGATCAATGACACCTCCAAAATAAGTTAAATCGTATGTGTAAATGATTTATTTAAAATGCCAAAGTTGCGTTGGTATAGGCTTGGGAGAGTTCGTGCTAAGCGACAATACCATCTCTTTAAGCTCCGTTTGTTTCCTAGAAAATATAATTCTTGGAAAATATCTTACTCATTTTTTTGGTAATTGGTTCACTTAGAAAAATGAGTTAATAGAAAATGCTTTCCAAGTAAAGGAAAAATATTTTCCTATCGAAGTTTAAATTAAGAAAAATGATTTTCTCTTTAAAAATTCGAAAAATATATTATAATATATGACTAGGTATCAGAACTTGAATCCGAAACTACATGAACCATTTTGGATCAAACCCATCGAGAGCGTCGGACCACACGGTCTTCAGCTCGAAGCTCGTAGGTTGGTTGTTGAAGTTTTGAATTCGCAGCCCCGTTCGACACGTTAAGCATGTGAGACCAGCTACTGTCCTTCTTCGCTTTTTGTTTTTTTGTTTTTTTGGGTACGGAATGGACATTTTCCTAGTTCTTGCCATAGAAAGATATGCTCTAAGTAAAACAAATGTCACGAATCCTCTTAACCACCCCCCCTCCCCCCCAAAAAAAATGGAAAAGAGAGATGCAAAATGACGAATTGGGCGCTTGACTCTTCACATGCTTTTTTCAATTTCTTTTTTTATTCCAACAAGAAATCTTCCATTTCAATAAGACAATCTTGACACAATTTTTATGCTTATCATTATTCTCATGATTTACTTTTAAACCTTTTAATCAACATTGATCGTTTTCAATAACTGAAATTGCTAAATTATGTCTCAAGTTTGAGCGTTTACAAAATGCGATTCGCTAGGCTCCTTAAAGCTAAAGCTGCACAAAGGACGGGATAATTATAAAAAAAAAAAAGGAATTTTTCTCTTTGAAATGAAGCTGCCGAAGACGTCCCCCTCCACGAAGAAGCGCTGCACGTGAAGAATCAAAGTTGGTGGGGTCCAAGGTTAAAGGTTTGACCTTGGGCACACATTCACGCTGGTTTCTCGTTCGGCGATGCAAACAAAAGAAGAAAAAAAAAGGCTGCCGAGACTCTCTGCACGTGAAAGACAAATCGTGGCGAGCCCAAGTCAAACTTGTGACTCTTCACATGCTTTTTTTCAATTTCTTTGTTTATTCCAACAAGAAATCTTCCATTTCAATAAGACAATCTTGACATGATTTTTATGCTTGTCATGAATCACGTGGTTTACTTTTAAAACTTTTGATCAACATTGGTCGTCTTCAACAACTGAAACTGTCTACGACCCTCGACAAATGTGGTGGATTGTTAAATTGGGTCCCTTATTTCTATGTGCTAGGACCTACCTGCTTTACCTCTCTCATTGGTATAATATCTTTTTCGAGCCACATACGCTAGTGTACCCACTGCTTATTTAACATCTAAAGGATGCTAGATTTGCACGAAGTCTTGGACAAAGCAGTTTAAAATTGTACTTAGGGCCAAATCACTCTCTTTCTATAAAGTTGGCTTGTTGGGTTATATTTTTAACAATTTCAATTATTAATAAAAAATCTTACGTTGAATACTTTGATATAATAATTTAACAATAGTGTGATGCTTCTTAAGTGATAATAATATAAATGAAGGAGGAGATTATCATTTTGTCCATTGTGGATGGAATTGAATGAATGGAAGAATCTTGCGAGGGAGGATCTTGGAATTGATAATTAACTTGATGAGACACCGTAACGGTGAGGGGAAGGACGACCCACTGTCCGGTGGTCTCGAAATTTCTATCCACGCTTCTTCGGTCTGAGGAGGACACGTCCCTGCAGAACTCCGAACAGGAACGCCGAACCATCAGATGATTTGAGTCCATTCGTTCCTGTATTCAAACCTATCCGTCTGCTACGACCGACCGGTCGATTGCAAGTTAACTAACTGAATTGAATCCTCATAGCGTCCCATTTTCACATCGCAGCGTTCAAGGCCAAAAAGTGTCCTTGTCAGATTGCGTGGACGAGCAATGAAATTTCTCCCCAACATATGGGACCCCAACGGTTGGTGGAAGATCCTCGGCTCCCCAAAGTCGGCTCCAGACGCCAGAGTCCAGGCGGACGTCAGTTTTCTATTCGAAATATCCATGTTTTTCACTTTTGCTTTTGGGTTAAAAATTTCCCAAATCCAACTGGCCTCTGGCCCCTGGCCCCATCTTTGACAAGTACATCCGTACCCGTTGAGTACTTTCAACTCTCGCGGCGTTCGTAGTCTCCGTCTTGTTTGTTAATTTTTATCCGAGACGACAATTTATGCAATCACATGATCAAGAGAAGGAGACAAAGGTCAGCAAATTGTGGGGCGCCACGAGCCCATGCAGTCGCTACTCGCTAGCCCCTCAATTCAACCCTGCATCGTGACTTTTTCCTCATTTCATTACGTCCGGCATTTGACATTCCGAGTTTAGGCAAGATGGAATGGATTCCATGTATCTAGTGCTACAATTGAAGCAGCCCCTAACCGATCATAGGTACATGTTGAACCCTTTCGCCAACATGATGGGATCGACATGCATGCATCCACTTCAGCAGCACCAACTGAAAAATGATGCTTCAAGCAGATAAATTCATAAGCCACGATGATTTAGCTTTGATGAACCGTTGGAAAGTGAACATCACCATAAGCACTCAGATAGATGTATGTCTAAGTTCATTGTTCAAGTGACGTTTCATGATATTGACTCTTTGGAGGCAAGTCGATATATATGCATTGGATTCGTAGTCAAGTGAATGTACGACGATATGCCATGAATATAATAATAAACAAGTAGAAGGAAAGTTTCGGCACATGTCGATTAGATAAAAAAATTTGAGCAAAACTGACGAAAAATTCTACCGTGCATCCAGAACAAAGAAGACTTTGATGAGTCGCAGGCATTGATTTCTCTTCGTCATTTAAACAAATTAATGAGAGCCTCGGAATCCAAATAACGTACACAAAGACTAAGAAGACCCCCTCAAGTCACTGACCGTGTCATTTTCACCTTCTAATTTTCCCGCGGCTATCTTATCATCGTCATCTCGGTTCGTGCATCCGACGTGGATTAATACTATTAAAAACTTTAAATCGACACACTCAAAATAAATTTATTAATTTTTTAAGCATAAAAAAGTCAAATCAGTACACCTGCAATAAATTTACCTCATTATTTATCATAAATTTGCCCTCCATTGTTTCCATTAAATTGGATTAATATCATGAAAAATTACAAATCGATACATCTGCAACAAACGGATGGTAAAACCCCAAACCGGTACACTCGTCAACTACCATTTATCATCCAACTCAATAATTTAACGAAAACTAATGAAAAATAAATTTATCATAGATGTAACATTTTGGATTGAGGGGAGGACTGAGGTAATGATCCCCCCCCCTCCCCCGCGGGACTTGATGGGATAGTTTAAAAATGAAAATGCTGACAAGTCACGCAACAACTTATGAAAGTATATACGTATATCACCTTTTACGAAATTATCATAGGACTTATATTACTTTTACCCTTAAATTACTAAAATAAAGGTAGACTAGCATAAAATCTAAAGCAAATGGTGCAAGAGAGTCCATAGGTTTGGCAGCGATTGTTTTGTGTAGAATGAATTAGTGTTCATATTAATTTCTTCAACCAATCGTTGCTAGGGTCATGCAACTCCTAGCAAGATCTGGCTAGCCTAAGATTATGCTACCCCGACCATTCATTACTCAGATTGCCGCAACCTTAGCCATCGGCAGACTATAGGCATTGTCCTTGCATGTGGCCTTGATGCTTGATAGGTCAACACCACATCACTAGTTAAAAAAATTTGAAAGTCTTGTGGGATGCCACGTCAACACCACATCACTAGTTAACTGTGACTAATTGTCTCCATCTGTATTTTCATTTACTGTTTTAACGTAATAACCAATTTGAATGGGAAAAAATAAACATTTTGTTTAGAACATTTAGAAAAAATTTCATTAACAAAATCTAACAAATTGAAAAAAAAAAATGTAAGAATCACCAATGCACAAATATTACTTATGCCGTGATTCTTTTTTTTTTCCCTTTCATTTTTAGCTTCCACTGTTAAAGTAAACATGGTATGCGTTTATTATAAGATTTATATTTAAATTCCTCCACAAGTCCTCCCGGTTGCTAGGGACCTATAAAACCAATTTGCGGTCACAATTGAACCACTATCAATTTAGAACAATGACATCGTCCGTTTAGCAAGGCCTTGTGGAAACTAGCATTTCTCTCCCATATAAATATGAATTCTTCGCGCTTCATTTCTCTCCCATATAAACTGGTCCCTCTTCCTTCTCCTCATCCTCCTCCTCCTCCTCCTCTCTCTCTCTCTCCCCCCCCCCCTCCCTTCCTCTCAAACTCGCTGCAGAGTACATGAAATGGATGTAGATGGAGGTGCAATCAAAGAGTTCGTGGTGGAGTCGGGCAAGAGAGAAGTGGTGGTGGCACCACTGCCCATGCAAGGGCATTGGCTACCCCTCTCCAACCTCGACTTGCTCTTGCCTCCCCTCTGTTGGAGAAAACTTCCTTATTATTTTGAAGTTGACAAAATGTTCTTATCAATATAGTCTGAAGACTTGCAGACTCTATTATCAAGGTCTGAAGACCTCCAGGCTTAAGATTTAAAGTCTACCCTCACTGATAGTTTCCAGACCGACGAAGAGACGATTTATTCAGATGTGAGTTTATCTTTAAGGATTTCGTTCACACGGTTGAAGAAGATCTTATGGCTGGAGATAGCATCTCATAATCAATTATTCTTATTGAAATCAATTCGGATAATTAGATCTGTTGATTGGCAAAATATAATTGTAAAGTTCTACTTATGGAAACTTAGATCCCGATTGTATGGGCGAGTAGGATTTGTGGGCTATCATCACATTCCTTAAATAAATCGAGATCTCCTTGATTGATTCTGTCCAACGGGTAGATTGGAAAAACTCCTTTGGAAAGTGCCAACGATTATAAAGGTATGGAGGAGTATATAAGGAAGACGCTCCAGTTATTCAAGTGTGTGCGTGAAAGAAAAATTCCAAAGTTTGAAGCTCCTAGTCCATTGGTATTTCAATCGTTGAACTTAAGTTGTACTCAAAAGAGGGATCAAACACTTGTGAGACCTTGAGGAAGTGTAGTAGAATTTCTACATTGTTGATTCAAGGATGTGAGATTGTAAAATTTCTTTTGATTTTTAGTGAAATCTAGCTAGTAGGCTGTCAGTGCGAGAAAGTGGACGTAGGCTTGGTCTAAGCCGAACCACTATAAACCTTGTGTTTCAATTTCCTTTCCCTAAACTCTTTACTTTAATTCATAACTTTATATAATTGTTTATAGTCTTTTACATCTTCAGTTTATTATCCTCAAAAGACGAGTTAATCTATTAAGTCTTGCAAAAGCTTCTTTTAACACAAATTCACCTCCCTCTAGGTGTCCTTACTAGCCCTATCAATTGATATCAGAGCTTGTGTGCTCATTTAATTGAAGTATTTTTACTTCTGAGTTAAAGATCTATAGCTAGTATGTTGGCTCCAAGTTTGGTTGAAGGTTAGAGTAACACCAGACCTCCTTACTTTGATGGAAATGAATACAGCATATGGAAGAACAAGATGACCCTAAGATTGAAAGATTCTCTAGAATTGGATGTGGTAGAAAAATGAATCATTCATAAAGCTGCATCAGTTTCAGAAAGAGGAAAAGAAGTTATAGACGCTAGCAAGATGACACAAGAAGAAATAACCAAAAGACAAGCTCTTGATGTTAAAGCAATTTACTCATTATATTGTACTTTATCTCTTATTGAGTATACAAGAATTTCTTCTTATGAAATAGCCAAAGAAGTCTGGGATATGCTGCACATTATCTATGAAGGAACTGATCGAGTGAAAGAAACAAAAATCAATATTCTACTCGGATAATATGAAGCCTTCAAGATGAAGCCAGGAGAATCTATTACTGACATATTTAGTAATTTTACAAAGATTGTAAACGGTCTAGAGTATCAGGGATAGCCAATTTCAGGACCAATGAAGGTTAACAAATTGCTGTACGGACTCTCCAAAGACTAGAATCACGTGAAGACTTCAATAAGGGAAACTCAAAGGATCATGCCGGTTTCTGTAGACGAGCTAGTTGGCACACTTCAGTCTTATGAAGTGGAACAAATCAACGAAGAAGAAGATCCCAAAGGTAAGAAATCAATTGCTTTAAAATCTAACGATGATTATGATGTTACAGAATTTGAAGATGATATGGACGATGAAGAGCTAGCACTCATGATAAAGAGGTTTAGGAAACTGAACAAAAAGGGAAGAAGATTCAATTGGAAGGAGCAAAGCACTCAAAAATTTCAAAACAAATCAACTGAGAATGATAAAGCCAACAAAGATGTGATCTGTTTTGAATGCAAGAAAAATGGACACATCAGACTCAATTGTCCTCTGTTGAAGAAAAAGAAGGGAGGAGCTGAGAAAAACAGAAAGGCACTCAAAGCAGAGACATGGAGTGATATTGAATGCGAAGAAAGTGATGAAAACTATGCCAATATTTGTCTAATAGCAAAATCAGAATCAGGCTCAGACTTTGAGATATATTCAAACTCAGACCCAGATAACGAAATCGAGGCAAGCAATTTAAAAATTCATACTAAAGTCTCGAAATATATTGATGAACTTTGTCTTAGTCTCAAAACCTCTCTTAAAATGATTTCCAAGCTAAAAAGGGAAAATTCTACACTTAAGCAACAGGAAAATTCTTGGAAAGAAAAGTTTGAAAATTTAGATAAAAGTTTTATTGTTTTAAAAGAAAACACAGACTCTCTTTCAAAACAAAATACAATTTTAAAAAGGGACATTTCAAATGTCTCAAAAAGGTTTCCAATAAGATTTGAAAAGTTGGAAACGATTCTTTCAATACAAAGACCTTATTTCAACAAATCAAGCTTGGCAATGACTTCAGAAACTATTCCTCTAATTGATTTTCCAAAAGTAAAGGAAAGAATCAAACATAGACCTACAAAAACTTTTTATAGAAACCATTTTCAAAAAGTCTTTGTAAAACTTGTTGACCGAAATATTCTCAAATGTTCAAAATGCAACAACTAAGAACATTTTGAGAAAGATTGTCTTATGGTTTGGCGACCTGTTGAAAAGGAATGCGCAAGGACTGTATATTGCACTAATTCTCCTGGACCCAAGAAAACATGGGTACCAAAGAAAACTTGAGTTCCATTTTTAATTGCAAGTTACTATCAAGAAAAATGTTAAATGATATTTGGATAGTGTCTGTTCGAGACACATGACTAAAGATTCAAGCTGTTTTATAAAACTTATGCAAATAAATGGTGGAAAAATCTCTTTTGGTGGAAACAACAAAGGAAGTATTGTTGGGCATGGAACTGTAAAGATTGGAAATCTCACAATCAATAATGTCTCCTTGGTGAAATGACTAAATTACAATATACTCAGCATTAGGAAATTGTGCGACACTGGATTCAAGATCAATTTCCAAGAAGGAATATGTTCGGGAACTAGTAAAGGTCTTTCTCAATCTTTTCCTGGACGAAAACATCGGAACATTTATCTTCTGAATATAAAAGAGTTTGGGACACCCAGAGTGCCATAACTTGGCACGGGGAGACACTTAAGTGCCATAACTTTGAAAATCTACACTTAAGTGCCAGTTTTGAAGTTAAATGGAAAACTTAGGCGCCACTTCGGCGAAAATTTGGCTAAATGGCTGACGTGGCAATTTTCCGATGAGTTTGGTCCAAAACGGTGTCGTTTTGCACGCTGACGTGTCGAGAAAATGCAAAAATAACACCGTTTCGTGTTTGATGTGTAAATAATAACACAAAAATTAATTAAATTAAATTTAAACTTAATTTTATTTAAAATATTATAAAAAATAAAAAAAGGGAGGTCGAAGGGGATGGCTGAGGGCTGAGCCTTCACTGCTGCTGTCGCTCGAAAGGGCTAGCGACGAATGGGGGAGGGTCAGCCGGGGTCGCCGGCCCCCGGCCAACCGACGGCGAGGGCCGCGAGCCCTCACCCATATTGGGGCAAGGGTCACGGCCCTCGCCCAGATTCGACGAGGGCTACGGGCCCTCGCTGCCTCCCCGCCGTCGCCAGGAAGGGCCGACTACGGAGGGGGGAAGGTCGGCTGAGGTCGCCAGGCCTCGATTGATAGGGGTGAGGGTCACGAGCCCTTGCCAAATCTGGGTGAGGGCCCACAGCCTTCGCCGGATCTGGGCGAGGGTCGCAATCCTCGCCCCAGATCTGGGCAAGGGCTCGCGGGCCCTGGCTGCAAGTCGGTCGGGGGCCGGCAACCCTGGTCGACCCTCCCCCCTCCGTCGCCGGCCCTTCCCGACGATGGCGAGGAGGCAGTGGCGGCAAGGGCTCAGCCCTCAGCCGCCCCTTCGGCCTCCCCTTTTTTTTAATTTTAATTTTAATTTTTAGTTTTTAAATTTTTAGAATATTTTAAATAAAATTAATTTTAAATTTAATATAATTAATTTTTATATTATTATTTACACATTAGACATGAAACGATATCGTTTTTGCATTTTCTCGCCACGTCAACATGCAAAACGACGCCGTTTTGGACCAAACTCGCCGGAAAATTGCCACGTCAGCCATTTGGCTAGATTTTCGCCGGAGTGGCACCTAAGTGTTCCATTTAACTTTGAAACTAGCATCTAAGTGTATCTTTTCAAAGTTATGGCACTTAAATGTCCTCCCGTGCCAAGTTATGGCACTTGGGCTGTTCTTCTGTCGGATATAAAACCAGAAAGATCTGAATGTCTAATATCAATTCAAGATGAAGCGAATCTATGGCATCGAAAGCTTGGCCATGTCAACATGAAACAAATTGCCAAGATCTCATCTAAGAAGCTTGTTCGTGGACTACTGAACCTGAAGTATCAAAAATCTGACTTATGCACACCATGTGTGTTGGGAAAACAGGTTAAAAGATCTTTCAAACCAATAAATCAGGTTTCTACTAATCGTGTTTTGCAGTTTCTGCATATGAATCTTTTTGGACCAACTATAACTCAAAGTATTGATAGAAAGAGATATTGCCTAGTAATTATGGATAATTATTTTCGATTTACTTATGGTTACTTTCTAGCAAGTAAGTCTAAAACATTTTCTCACTTTTCAAAGTTTGCCAAGAAAGTTTAGAATTAGAAAGGATATGCTATTTCAAGCATACGGACAGAACATAGAGGTGAGTTTGAAAATCAAGACTTTGCCAAATTCTGTAATGAATCTGGTTTTCAGCATATTTTCTCATCTCCATACACTCCAGAACAAAATGAAGTTTGGAAAAAAAAGAATAGATCTTTACAAGAAATGACAAGAATACTTATAATTGAAAGTAATATTTCTTCTCGTTTTTGGACTGAAGCAGTTTCTATAGCCTGGTATATTATTAATAAAGTACTCTTAAGGTCTATTATGGAGAAAACTCCCTATGAGTTATTCAAAGGAAGGAAGCTGATTGTTTCTTATTTTCATGTGTTTGGTTGCAAATGTTTTGTCTTGAAAAATGCAAATGATCGAACTGGTAAGTTTGAAGAGAAATCAGATGAAAGTCAAATTCCAAGACTTTTTGCAGAATCAATTGATTCAGACTTAAGTTGAAGATTGTGAAACTGCTCTAGACTTTACAAAGTCTACCCCCCTGAAGTGGGTCAGACTTCTGAAGAACAACAACAAACGGAAGTTGAAGAATCAACTGAAGTAGAAGATCAGCAAACTGTCAAACCGACCAGTAATTGGAAGTACAAATCTAGTCATCCCAAAGAACTCATCATCGGTGACATTGATGAAGTGATTTGCACCAAATCCAAAAAGAAAGAAGAGTCTAGCGCCGTGGCACTTATTTCTGAAATAGAACCCAAAAGCATAGAAGAAGTTTTAGCTGACAAAAGTTGGATTGAAGCTATGCAAAAAGAACTCAAATAGTTAAGCAATAACAATGTCTGGGAACTAACTCCTAAACCAAAAGATAAATCTTTTATTGGAGTTAAATGGGTTTTCAGGAACAAGATGGATGAAAAAAGGAAAGGTGGTCAGAACCAAAGCAAGACTCATGGCCAAAGGATATACGCAAGAAGAAGGGATAGACTATGATGAGACTCATACACCAGTAGCAATGTTAGAAGTAAGTAGATTATTGCTCGCTTTTGCCTGTTATAAAAATTTCAGGTTATTCCAAATGGACGTCAAAAGTGCATTCCTAAATGGATTTATCCAATAAGAAGTCTATGTGGAACAACCTCCTGGATTTGAAGACCAAAATAGACTAGACTCAGTTTTCAGACTGAAAAAAAAAAAAAAAAAACTCTATATGGATTAAAGCAAGCTCCTCGAGCATGGTACGACAAGTTAAGTAAATTTTTAATTCAAAATGGTTTTGTCAAAGGAAAAGTGGATACTACCTTGTTTATTAAAGAGAAGGTAAAAACTTTTTACTTGTTCAAATCTATGTTTATGATATCATATTTGGATCACCTAACGAAAATCTATGCAAGAAGTTTTCTAAGTTTATGCAGGATGAATTTAAGATGAGCATGATGGGTGAACTATCTTTCTTTCTCGGATTACAAGTGAAACAATTGAATGAAGGAATTTTCATTCACCAAGAAAAATATACAAAAGATCTCATCAAAAAGTTCGAATTGGAGAATTGCAAAAAGATTGAGAGACCAATGTCAAGTTCTTCGAAGTTGGACAAAGACGAAGGAGGAAAAAAAGTTGACCAGAAATTTTACAGGAGTATTATTGGTTCACTTCTTTATCTTACTACTTCTAGACCTGACATTTTATTTAGTGTTTGCATTTGTGCTAGATTTCAATCAGATTCCAAAGAATCTCATCTAATTGCTTCAAAATGCATCATCAAATACGTTGCAACTACTTCAAAGTTAGGTCTGTGGTATCCCAAAGAAGGAGACTTTACTCCCATTAGATATTCAGACGCAGATTTAGCGGGTTGCAGCGTTGATAGAAAGAGTACTTTCGGTACTTGTCAATTGCTGGGAAATAGGACAGTATCTTAGTTCTCAGAGAAGCAAAGTAATATAGCTCTTTCAATAGCAAAAGCAGAGTATGTGGCTCTTGGGAGTTGCTATTCTCAAATCTTATGGATAAAATAACAACCGAGAGACTTTGGAATCGAAAACTTATGCATCGAGATCAAATGTGACAACATCAGCGCAATTAATCTCATAAAGAATCCAATTCTTCACTCAAAGGCAAAGCACATAGAGATTCGACATCACTTTATTAGAGATCATGTTCAAAATGGAGAAGTTATAATTTAGTTCATTGATTCAAAGAATCAACTGGCAGTCATATTTACAAAGTCACTGGAGAAAAACCTATTTGAGTCTATTTGCACTAGACTGAATATCACATCTCTTATCCAGTAAAGTCTGAAGGTGCTTACACTCAGAGGTAAAGTTTGAAGGTGTTCAAACTTAGAAGACCAAGAGTTACGACTGTAAGTTATTTCAATTCTAGCAATTTAATTTTTGGTTAAAGGCTTGAAAAAGTACGGTTACTTTTTAATTGCAAATTGATTGAAATTATCTTTCCAAGTTTTTGAATTTATAGTAGTTATTCATTTTCAAAAAGGTATTTATTCATTTTCAAAAAATGCAGTTATTCATTTTCAAAAAGGCAGTTATTGATTTTCAAAAAGGCAGTTATCCATTTTTGAAAAGGCATTTTTATGATGATTTGTTTACCTCGCTTTATTTGCTTTATATACTGTTCAATTTTTTCTTCTCCGTTTTCACTCCCAAATCTTGAAAAACTAAACTCCCACTTGCTTTCACTTTCACTCTCGATTAACCCAAAAAAATTTCACCTTTTCGAGCAAGTTTGAGAATTTCTTCCTTGAAGCGACAATGTCTTTGAGAAAGTCTTCGAGAATTGCAAGCATGCGACCACAACACATGCCTGAGGGTCCTACTCACTTTGACTTGACCGAAGAAAAAGAAGAAAGAAGGAAAGAGGAAGAAGAGGCTCAAGATGACTCTTTTGAGCGAACTTTGGCTATATCCTTGTCAAATCACTCTAAGAAGATAGGAAATGGAACTGCTGAAGAGCATGGCAAAGAAAAACATCACTATGAAGCTGAAGTTTAACAAGAGGAAAAATTCACCACTCCACTAAAAGGCAAACAAACAGGGGAAGCTGTCAAAAAACGAGGTATTTCTTCACCGATCTTTACTAGTGATGTGAGTCGTTCTATAGCAGACCCAAAGGATGTGTATGTCTCTCATTATCCATAAGCATCCACTCCTAGTCATGGTGGACAAACTGCTAAAGAGCCATCCATTCTCAAAACTCCTAGATTAGACTCGGCTAGACCTAGTGCTGCACTAGAACAAACAGCACACTTTTCAAGACTGCTTGATATCATGTTGGATTTAAAGAGATAGTAATATGGTTTTGAGTATGAGATGAAGGATCTCGAGAAATTTTTCATGGCCACTTTAGTGTCACTGCAAGAACAGCTACTCGCCCTGAAGACTCAAGTATAGACAAATGTGAAGGGTGAAGATTTATAGCCACTGAAGGAGACTATAGCAAATCTTGATAAGACAGTGAATTCTATGGGAGAATTTCAGCTTGTTCGCCTGCCCATACAGCCTTGACTCAAACCCCACTATTTTCAAACAACTCTTTTTTTTGTTCTCCATTTTTTGCTATTGACAAAAAGGGGGAGATGTTTGATGCATATTTGACTTTTGTTTGTTGGTTTGGATTATTTTACCCTTGGACTTATCGTTTGTTTTGGTTGTGGATTGGACTTTTTGACTTTAGACTATTTGATTTAATCTTTTGACGCTTGCAGTAACTTGGGCTATGATAACGATTATGGAAGGATAGTTATTTTGCAGGACTAACATGTTTTCTGTGGTTCCAAAATCATTACTATCCATGTCCTAATCTACTTATCTTTTATGAGATATCTTATTTTGCTTAAGTGTTGTTTTTCAGGACAAAAGTGTTCAAATCTATGGGAAAGTTTTTTTACCATAAAAAATGGGGAGATTGTTGGAGAAAATTTCCTTATTATTTTGAAGTTGACAAAATGTTTCCATCAATATAGTCTAAAGACTTGCAGACTCTATCTTCAAAGTCTAAAGACCTCCAGACTCAAGATTTAAAGTCTACCCTCACTGAAAGTTTCCAGATCGATGAAAAGAAGATTTATTCAGATGCGAGTTTATCTTTAAGGATTTCGTTCGTACGGTTGAAGAAGATCTTACAACTGGAGATAGCATCTCATGATCAATTATTCTCATTGAAATCAATTCAGATAATTAGATCTGTTGATTGGCAAAGTATACTTGGAAGGTTCTACTTATAGAAACCTAGATCCCAATTGTATGGGCGAGTAGGATTGATGGGCTATCATCACATTCCTTAAATAACTCGAGATCTTCTTGATTGATCTTGTCCAAAAGGTAGATTGGATGAACTCTTTTGGAAAGTGCCAACGGTTATAAAGGCATGGAGAAGTATATAAGGAAGACGCTCAAGTTATTTGAGTGTGTGCGTGAAAGAAAAATTCCAAAGTCTGAAGCTCTTAGTTCATTGATATTTCAATCGCTAAGCTTAAGTTATGCTCAAAAGAGAGATCAAACACTTGTGAGACCTTGAGGAAGCGTAGCAAAGTTTCTACACTATTGAATCAAGGACGTGAAACTATAAAATCTCTTTTCATTCTTACTAAAATCCAACTAGTAGGCTGTCATTGCGGGAGAGTGGACATAGGCTTGGTCTAAGCCGAACCGCTATAAATCTTGTGTTTCAATTTCCTTTCCCTAAACTCTTTACTTTAATTCGTAGCTTTATATGACTATTGATAGTCTTTTACATCTTTAGTCTAAAATCCTCAAAAGACGAGTTAATATCTTAAGCATTGCAAAAACTTCTTTTAACACCTATTTACCCCCTTCTAGGTGTCCTTACTAGCCCCATCACACTTGACGTAGGCGTCTTCTTCTACTATGCCAATCCAACCACCACCGAGTCACAGAGGCTAGAATATGGGTCCATGGTTGGTGTTCTAAAAGTCGCCTTGGCCCAAGCTCTGGTCTCTTACTATGCTCTCACCGAAGAGGTGGAGCAGAACTCAGCCGGTGAGCCTGAGCTCTTGTGCAACAATCGGGGGGTCGGCTTCATCGAAGCTTTCGTAGACGTGGAACTCCGCCATCTCAACCTGTATAATCCGGATGATACCATTGAAAGGAAACTGGTGCCCAAAAAGAAGCGAGTCGTGCTTGTTGTTCAGGTATTGATATTAGATACAACCTCACTATATATCGTTTATCCATCTAAGATCATATTACCGTATAAGCAATTGCACCCATTTTCATCTTCGTTTCACCTAAATCTATAGTCTTTTTCTTAAATCTTTTATTTATGCATAACCCGCGTCGAACGAAATAGTGTATCTTCTGCATCTAGTCTATAGGTCAAATTTTCTAACTTTACTTAGAACAGTTCACAAAATTGATTTATTCATCGATATTGAAGTGTTTTCAATAGGTGTTGAATATAAACTAATTGTTTACATCACTCGGCGTGCGAATTTGACTGATCGATTTGGATACCCTCTACCATTGTTCAGAAAGAAGAATAATGCTTTGACTTTGATCACGCCTAATAGCATAATCTATCATTAAGGCTTTGTTTGTTTCACGAAAAATATTTTCCAGCGTTTAGTTCTTTTAAGAAAATGAGTTAACGGAAAACTATGCTTAAATCTAACTAAAAAAAAAAATCATACAAGAAATTCAAGAAAATGATTTCCTCTTTGAAAGATCATAAAACATTTTTCAAAATATGATTTGGTATTGTTGTGGGTCTTCGGCTCATGGGCTTGAGTTCTTGTTTATGAAATGTTCATTCTTATAAAAATATTTAAAATTTTGAATTTTGAATTAATTAATTATTATTTTTTTGCTTCTTTTTGGCCGATTGTGGGCCACGCCAACAATCGTCGAATGGCCATAAGCTAGCTTGAGCCTCACCAGAGGTCGGCGAGACTCGAGCTCGAGCTCGCCAAATTCTGGTGAGCTCAAGTCTTGTGGAAATTTGGCAAGTCTTGAGCTTGCTAGAATTTGGTGAGCTCACACCTCAATGACCTCTAAAAAGTCGCTAGCTTGTCAAAATCTGGCAAGCTTGAGCCTCGTCAATCATCGCCATGGCCAGTGACAGGCTAAGAAAGAAGGGGAAAAAAAAAAGAAAGAAAATTAATGAATTCAAAGTATTATTTAAAATATTGAATTTAGTGGTAATTTTCCTTAGAAAAATCAAATTAGATTTTATATAACGAACGGTGAATAATATTTTCCAATTCATTTTCTTGGAAAATGACGTTTTGGAAAAGATTTTCTAGAAATATTATATTTTCTGTGAAACAAATAGAGCATAAATACATCAATGATTTCTCATACAAAACATAACAATGTAGAAAGATTTATTGCTAATGTTCTATTTGTTTTGTGGAAAATATTTTATAGAAAAAATTTTCCTCTTTTTCCATCATTTGGTTTGCTTAGGAAAATGAGCCAATGGTAAATGTTTTCCTAGTCAATAAAAAATCTATACTAAAATTTGGGAAAATGATTTCCTCCTTAAAAGGTTGAAAAACATTTTCCAAAATATGACTATGTATCGGCATCAGTCTTCGGCACTTGGACGGGAGTCCTTGGTTGATGAAATGTTTGCTCTTATAAAAATATTGCAAAAAAAAAATCAAATTTTAAATTATTGTTTATTATTTTTCTTTCTGTTTTTATTTTTGCTTCTTACTCAAACACCACGGCGACAACCCATCACAGGTGAGCCATGGCTCAAGCTTGCTGGAATTTGGAGAGAATGAGCCTAGCCAGTTGCCACTATGGCCAGCGATTGGTCAAGGAAGAAGGAAAAATATAAAAAAAAAGAGTAGAAAAAATAATTGAATATATTAATTTTCTCCAGGAAAATCAATTTCCATGCCAAACGGTGGAAAATATTTTCTAATTTATTTTCATTTTTTAGCTAAGCACTATAAAATATTGTCATTTCCTCGAAACTGATTCCTTGAAAAATATTTTTCAGAAATATTATATTTTTTCCGAAATAAATTGAACCTAAATATTGAAAGGAAAAAGAATCTCACACTTTGCACGAGTTTCTCTCGTTTACTTGTGTGATCATTGAGATTATACATTGGCTCATTGATTCCATAGAGAACAGCGAGATAATAATAGCATGATAGATGAGTGATAATAATATAGCGCAGGAGGAGACTATCAAATTTTTTTTTTTTTTTATGGACGGAATTGAATGAGTGGAAAAATCTTGCGAAGGTGGACCTCAGAAGCAATCATTAATTTATTGAGACGGTAATGGCATGGCGTGGGTTCCTAGTGCCCTCAAGCACAAAAGAATTCGAATATATGTGGCAGAGGTGGGATCTCTCTTTTACCCTCGACTTCATGGGAAACATTTTAAGGTCTTATTAGATGACCGGTCAATCCTTGATTATTTTTATTCTTTATTTCTCAAAATAAAAAAAATAAAATAAATTCAATTGATAACATTAGCTAATTTTTCTATGCATGGGAATAAATCGGTGACCATGGAATAGATTTGGAACAGAAATAAGAAATTGAAAAAAATTTAATTTTTTGTTTTCGGGAACAATTTCTAAAACCAAATCATTTTTTTTTTCTTTTCTTCTTCTTCCTCCTCTAACTAGTTGTAGGGCTCGGCAATGGTGGTGACTAGCTAATGACCAATCAAAGATGAGGCCCAGTGACCTCGCCGGCCCTCAACAAGGTTGGCCTTGCCTTGATTGGGTGAGGTCGAACCTTGTTGGTAGTTAGGTGAGGCCGACCTCCCTGGGGGCTAACGAGGTCGCTAGCTCTCGTCTTTGGTCGGTTACTAACCATTGCCAAGGCCTAGCGATTAGCTAGAGGAGGAAGAAGAAAAAAGGAAAAAAAAAAAAAAAGAAGAAAAATCTCACAAAATTATTAAAAAATTGAAAGAAATTTTACTTCATAGAAAAAAAAATTTGAGGATCGTACAAAACGCATTCATGTTCTTTTGCTATTTTGGGAATAAAAATTTTATGCAATTATCAAACACATTCGAATACTTACAAACTTGTTTAGGGAGCATAATCAGAAAAAAAAAAACTATTTTCGAGTGCAAATTGTTTTTGGAAATAGAATGGTTACCAAATACATCCTAAAACTCTTAAATAATCTCTCCTCTCTTGAGTAAGTCTCGTATGATGTAATTGCATAATGGATATCACATTTTTCGTAGTCTCTATGTTAATCATGCGTATCCATGTTCAGACATATCTAATTATTTATTGAAATAACATTGTTCTATATGGTCAATATGTCATTTGATAACTTCTCGGCGTAAGCTACCCAAGGTATGTCTAGAGCGTTTAGAACTAATCTTAAATCTCACCAAGGCATAAGTTTTTTATACAGCTTCCGTGTTAGGATTGGTTCTATCCATTGAGACATAAGTTTTTTATTTGATGGAAAACATTTAGGCGGCGGAGCTAAAATGTGGAGGAATAGTGGTGGCATGTACGTTTGACCATCGGATAGCTGACGCCTACTCGGTTAATATGTTCATGGTTTTTTGGGCAAAAATGGCTCACTCCACTGCACCCATTTCCCTCCCTCCTTCCTTCTGTCGCTCTCTTCTCAACCCAAGGCATCCGCTTTGCTTTGACCCCTCTCTAGACCACATGTACATCCCGGTCTCCGTCTTGTACCCACCTCCCAAACACAAGCTGCGGGTGGATGAGCAATCCTCCTCGATTGCCGATAATGATGACAACAAGACAATGTCAAGGATGGGGATCGTGGTGGATGGCAGGTGTAGGTTGATGAGTCAGGGCGAGGACGACAAGCCCACACCCATGTCATCCTACTTTGGGAACGTGCTGTCGGTGCCATTCGGAGAGAAGAGGGCAAGGGAGGTGGTGGAGAAGCCACTGAGCTGGGTGGCGGATGTGGTGCATGAGTTTGTGGAGAGGGCGGCAACGAAGGAGCATTTTCTGGACCTGATAGATTGCGTGGAAGAACATCGGCCAATGCCAGCATTGGTAAGGATATTTTGCAAGCCCGATAGCGAGGAGGAGGAGGAAGGGTCGACGATTCTCGTGGTGTCATCCGGACAGAGGTTCCCGGTGACCGAGATGGACTTTGGGTGGGGGAAGCCAGTGCTGGGGTCCTACCACTTCCAATGGGGAGGCAAAGCCGGGTTTGTTATGCCCATGCCCAGCCCGCTCTCCAATGGGGATTGGGTGGTCTACCTTCACCTCCCCAGGTCTCAGGTGGCCTTCATTGAGTCCCACGTTCTAACCGTCTTCAGGCCGTTGACCCCTCACCATCTTAACCTCCTTTGATTCTTCTTGTTCTTCTTCTGTGAGTATCGTTAACATGCCTCATCAGCACTGTCGATTGTTGTGGTTTGTCCTATTGAATTAAAACCTTATGTTCCTTGTGTGTTTTCTTCCCGTCCATTCGGTCCCTATGATTTAATCAATCCGAGGCATATGTCTTCTTTCTAATTGCAAGGTGTCTCGCTTGCCCAGTCTTGCAATGTAATAAGCAATTGATGAATGCGGACATTTCGAATTGCTCATTACATGTGAATGCGACATAAACGTTGTGTATAGGGGAGTAACTTTTCCGTGCACCACAATATAATTACAACCAAATATACAAATTACATAATTTGTGTATCATATAGAATTTTAATTGATAGTTACATTAAACATTTTTATATAGTTTAGGGATTATATCGAATAAATACCAAAAGTTCATGGACCATCAATTGAAAATTAACATGTCATTTAAATTTAAAGAGAGATACACAATATCGCCATCGTCATATTTGCGAAAATAAACACAATGGTCAACCTCACAATGAGCAATTCCGTTTTCTTCCATAAACCATCAATTAAATATCATTGTTGCGGAGCTTGTTTCAAGCTATACAAGCTTTTCTTCAAGCGACATACCATGTGCTCATTATCTCTTACTTCAAAACCATTAGATTACACCATTAGATTATGTCTAACTGCTCAAGATGAAGATCCTCCACTACAACTATACTCAATAGAACTCTAATTGATGTCATTTTAACTATTGGTGAAAATATCTTGGTGTAGTCAATCCATTCTTTTTTAGAAAAGTTCTTGACCACATGTCTCACCTTGTATCTAATACCATCACTTGCTTCATTTTTAATCCTATACACTCACTTGTTTAAGATCAATTGTTTAATAAGGCCTTTTTACTTGTGGGCAACTTGGTCAACTCTCAAGTTTTGTTCTGAAGTAACGAGCCCACCTTGTCTTTCATAGCATGCTCCCATTGCATGTGTGATGTCTTTTTCTTTGCCTCATCAAAAGTCTCCCACTCTCCTGAATCTATATATAAGACATGGCTCATAATAATATTTGCTAGTGGATCAAAGTTACCTTTGACTTTCTCACACGTGGAGACTTCCTCAAGATAAGTTCTTCAAGGTTGTTAGTCTACTCCAAGTCATTGTGTTCCTCTTAAACTACCTCCTTATTGATAATAGGCTCATATTTAACCTCTCCCTCAACTGCACTCTAATTTGCTAGAATCATCTTCACGTACATTGTGTCCAGCTCAAAATATTCTAGTTCTACTGCATTCTCATGCTCTATCTAATAATCTTTGTATGTTTTTTTCGTGGAATACCACATTCTGTCAGTGGATGACTTTGTTATTCTCATAATCCCTAAGCCTATTGCCATACTCATCATCACCATATCTAATAAAGACGTACTTCTAGGACTTAGCATCAAGCTTCTTCCTCTATCTTCTATATCAATCAGGTCATATGCAATGCAACAAGATACTAGTAGATATGAATAATTAACTTTTTTACTTGACCACTACACTTGTAGTATTTCTCCATCCAACACCCTAGATGGACTTCGGTTGATAATGTAAATAGCCGCATTAACTGTAATAGCTTATAAGTGTAGCAAGAGACACATGTGTAGCCTGATGCATCTCACACTTTACATAAGGGTTTTGTTTATCCTCTTAGTTACATCATTTTCTTGAGGGGCTCTAGGAACAGTCTTCAACCGCTATATGCCTTCTTGGCTCAAGTATTTTGCAAATTCCTTGCTCATGTATTTACCACTATTATCAAACTTCAGAGATTTGATTGGATGAACTATCTCTTTTTCTAACGTGGTCTTCCACATTTTGAACATCCCGAATACTTCTGAATTTCCTCTAAGAGCAGAGACCTAGGTCTTTCTTATTGCATCATCAATGAAGATGACAAAATATTTCTTACCACCATAAGAGAGTTGTTGTGTTTACCCCCACACATTAGCATGAACTAATTCTAACTTTCGACCTTTATTTTGTCACCCATTCAATTGAAAACCAACTGCTGTCTTTTTTTTTTTTTTTTTTTTTGTAACTGCAATTCTCATAGAAATCCAACTCAACTTTTGGTAAACCTAAAAGTAATTTCCTTGAATTTAATTGCTTTACACACTTGTCGCGACCTTCCTGAATTTTTTGTAAGGTGAATTATTCGAAAGGGCTAATGGATTACTAAGTCCGAAGACTTGGCACGAACCCTCCCAAGTCCTACCAATCGCGACTTGATAGAAATTAATTTATTTAAACATGCAATTTCAATTTGGAGCTGCCACTAACCAATTAGGGCTGGCTAGAAACCCAAGTAAAGTATGGGAGAATACTTTACTATTGCGAACCAGAGATTCAATAGGTACGGGGACATGGTTACGCTAGATTAGTTTAACGTCCTTTCGGTACCTTTTATTTTAATTTTAAAAATATTTTGCAATCAATGTTTGATTAATTTAAACCTAAGCTACTAACATGCAAATGGTGGTCATGCAAGTGCGCAATCAATAAAATAACATTCAAATAAAAAAATGCTAATAAAAATGCATGTCCTAAACATGATTTCTAAATGACATGACACCTAATTTTTCTTTTTCTTTTTTTTAGATGTTAATTATATGCAATCTTAATCTAAATTTAATATGCATGGATTTTACTTTAATGATATGTGAGATGCAATTCATATGGTATGACTTAAACTTATCACTATATATATGCGATCTAATTTATATAATCCTAAATATGCATGTGCCATGTGATATGGGATGGATGACATGGTATTTCTACATGTATGCTCTTTTATGATTTTTTTTTTTTATGATGATTCATTTTTTAATGCATATATGCAACCTATGCTAAATAATGATGATATGAGATCAATTATGAATTAACCTATTAAGTAACCAAGGAAATGATTTTTTTTAATGACATAATGTTTTTTATTGAAAAGAAAGCAACTTAATGGTGCAATAATCATCTTTTAGCATTTTCTTTTTTAAAAAAACTATAACTCATATGGCATGCATAACATTTTTTGTTCCTCTTTTTGTTTTATTAAATGAAAATTGACTTAATCTAAAAACATCTAGGTGTGTTGCGTTAACTTAAACTATATCTTATCTTAAAAGCTATAAAAAATCAAAACATGCCAACATTATTTAAAATTAGCCCTAACAAAAATCACCGATCTAAAAATATAATCTAAAAAAAGTATAATCATATAAATGCAATTCTAATTTACTAACCCTAAAACTATAGTCCTATTTTACTAAACCTAAATGCTCTAATGCAATATTTAGATTTTTATGCATTTTCTGATTTATTTATTTATTTATTTTTTTAATCTTTCCAAACAAGTAATTATTTAAAAGAATAAAGATAAGAATTAAAATAACCGAAAAAAATAATCCGTTGTCTCACGGATTAAATTAACAATTATTTTAACTCTATAATGTTTTAACAATTGAAATACTATCAAAATTCCTAAAAATTAAAATAATTAAAAAAATGACCCGACTTCTTACGGGTCAAATTAATAATTACCTTAATTTGGGATAAAACTCTTAATGTCTACAAGGTCTACAAATATTGACATACGATACTACAATTCAAATAATTAAACTTAAAAAATAAGCTAACATAACATGAAATAAGTAACAGATAAAAAATATACTACCTAATTTCCTTTTCTTTTCTTTTCTTTTTTTTTTTTGTTTTCTCTTTTCCTGCTTTCTTCACCCACGGCTGAGCGGCTTCGGTGGATCACCGGGGGTTTTGTCGTCGGCTTTCAGAGCTCCAACAAAGGGAAGCAGCGGACCGGCAGCAGGAGCAAACGTCAGGTCGTCGCGGGTCGTTCGTGGGCGTCGTCGGAGAGCACGTGGAGCCGGCGATCGGGGGCGTCAGCTACAGCAGCAAAAGGGGCTGTATAGACGTCGAGCGCCGGGCGAAAGATGGCAACGGGGGGCGTCACGGGTGTCGGCGCGGACCACCGGCGAAGGGCATCGCGGGCCGGAAAACTCCAGGTGCAGGTGCTGATCGGAAGCGTGGCCGTCGTGGGATCTGCAGAGCGGCGGTGCTCACGGAGATGGCGTGGAGATGCAGGGGTGGTTGAGTCGGCTGTGCAGCAACTCGGCTTTCCCGTGCTGTCGCTGGTAATGGTGATTTGCTGCGGTAGTGCGGAATAGGGGCGTCGAGCCGGCGAAGAAAGTCCGGCTACTGGTGTGCCGACGAGGAGCAGCAAAAGGGACGTGACAAAGCAATTCTAGAGGAAGAGGATAAACAGTAAACATCCCATCACTCTAGAGGAAAGGATGAACAGTAAACATCCCATCACTGTACTCTTTTTTTCTTTGCCTTGTGTTTATCTCGAATTTTCTCTCAAAAACCCACGGACGGCTTCCTCTCTCTTATTTTTTGACTTTTCTCTTCCTTTTTAAACTTTCTATGGTCCCTCGGAGAACTCTGCTTCCCTTCTGACTTTTCTTCGACGAAGACAGAGAGGCCCCTCCTTTTACCGAAGCTTTGTATCCTCTATTTATAGAGGAAACACTCGAATTTGTTTTTGCAGGTGAAGATTTGTACATATTCGCTCAACCGTTCAACAAAATAGTAGCTTTAAAATCACACGGCTGAGTTTTTGAATTCAAAATGAGGGGATTTGTTCAACAATCAAATGTTTTATTATTCAAAATTTTCCTCCAGAACCAAATGTTCTATTTTTAATTTCTAAAAAACACTAAATTTAAATTAGGTGTCAACAACACTTCATCAAGTTGTTCCAAACGATAATGCCAAAGAGTAGACAAATAACTTGTAACAACTGTACTTACAATCATATCACTAATATTGTCTCCTTGGAGAAAGTGAAGTGTACTTGTATGATTTCCATATGCTACGACTCTTGTCTCTAAGGTTATCTCCCACTCTTCACATCCAAAGGTTGCTACCATATCTCCATGGTCAAGTTTCCTGTTTAAGATGATATTTTTTCTTTTTAATTTGGAATCACACTCACGACTGATACATGAAATTCCATTCAAAACCTGAATTATTTGTGTCTTACTACACATTTTTTTTTTTTTATGGAAATTGGAAGTTGCATAACGAGTTATCAATTTTGTGGTGATGCATAGTTATAGGGATGGGGAGTGTGGTATCCAAAATTTTGCTCGACAAAATAACAAGCCTTGAATACTTGACGAATCATGCGGCGCAAGTAAGCTCGCCTTCGGCACCATCAAGATGCCTTAGTCTGTCAAGTTGACATTGTCGCGCCCCACCACCACTCCCTCACTTAGTGCTGTGTCTTAAACCGCCATTAAAACAAGCCACCAGGTCCTACCGTCACCTCGTAATTGCCAAGCCCACTATTGAATTTCAACACTGGATCCATCGTGCCTCACATTAGTAGTTTCTGGCACTAGCAAACCACCACCGCACTGCCACGACAATGCCATGCCAGCTCGCCAACTCGGCAGCTCCGCATGCTACCACCTGGCCGCATCCCTACAAGACACGCCTGACCGGTTGGCCCTTCTTCCATTTGCCACCAACAGCAATGCCACTCAAGTCAATCACGACGACCAACTGGAGCAATGGTGCTGCCCAACTCCAGAACAATAGCGAGAAGGCAGAAACAGAGTATAACAAAAACTCTAGCCATCCTTGCTCGGAGCAGAAGCTGCTTCCTTAATCCCTCTTCAGACACTACATGCCCCCTCCCTCTTTCTCTTCTGTTGTGACGCTCCAGTTCACCTCACACTCATCTTCAGTTGCCATCTGCATGTCTATGCTAGCAAGCTAGAAGCTAGCGAAGACCGCCCCTCCTCAGTTAACGGTCATGCTCTCTCCCCTAAGCCTTTGTCCAGCGCACCACTACAACTTGCGACCACTAGCAGCTTCCCTTTCCGTCGCAGCCATGCACGTTGCCACCATCAGCCACCCCGTTGTCCTACCGAACCACCACCACAATCCATAAGGACCCAAGGCAATTAGATATCTCCCGTTCTATCCTATGTCAACCGATTACGTGTGATGAGGTTGTTTTCCTAGAAATTCATGGATGTTGTTTAGATCATCAATTTATCAATAGTTTCAATTACGTTACCTAGCTACATTGTCGAGTTCGAAGTAGTCGAGCTTGTGGTTAGGTCGTAGGAACATGGACGGTTAATATTTACCATGTACGGGGGCTGGTAGTTGAATTTCTGGGTGAAATTAGTGCAGGATTGAGGACAGATTCGATTCAGCCCAACCCTGAACTTTTGCTAATTTTTTACTGACTTATATGATGTGAATTGCAGGGGCATTCTTCAGGAAAATTGTCCATCTTTGGTCGTTCTACAACATACTTTAATATCCAAATTTTAGGACTTCATATGACAAAAATATATTTGAAAACTACATGATTAGAAATCTATTTTCGAGGTCGCCAAACCAACCTCTTTTTGCTTTCCATTTTCCACAAATTTTCGGTCAAAGAATCTTAACATGCGTCCTTCATGAAAGTTATTTAGAACTATATGAGCTGAATTCAACTTTGGGTCCTTCGCTGAAAAATGTCCCTCTAGGTCTTGTCTACTTTATATTAAAGTTTCGTTATTTTTTAAACCTGTTTACCTAGATAAGAAATGCCATTTCTAAAGGCGCGCAGAACACCTTTTAAGGCTAATTTAGGGCCTAGAATATGAGATTCCTTTTATAGTTTATCTAATATCAGCACTAGTGAGTTTATATTACTCTCGAGGATAAGAAATGACTAAGGATTTATTCGATTGATGGTTGAGTCCTTGGATTGTACTGACGTCAACGTGTTTTTAAATTGAATTATGGAATTTCTGCATCAAAATGTGGATGTGTGATTGAGAATGACATTGGTCCTTGGGACAACGATGTAGAAGCCGAAAAATTATCTCCACTTGAGACTTTCTTTGGCATCTCTTCTTCCATCTAAAGTCAAATCATCCTTCATGGTGTATGAAATTCCTCGCACTATGGTATTATAGCTTTCTAGAAGGGAACATAAAAATAACAATGCTTGAAATTTCATATCTTCATTATGCTTGTGAATTCCAATTAATCTGTGACTTATGTGAAACTATTGATAAGTTCTGCCACAAATAACTTCATATTAACCAATTTCTTCAACAAGAATACCATATTTGATGTGGATGGCTCCTCATAAATATTCGTTAGAATATCCATGGCTTCTTTTGTAGTTTTTGCTTTCGCAATGGTATCTTATCTTTTTCGTGAGCCCCAGATGAATTGCACCTAATGCTTTTTGATCAATTTTTCCACCCCAATTTTGCTACTAGATCCACCTCCATGATCTTGGGTTTCCAACCCTCAAGTGGTGCATAGAGATCCTTCTAATAAAGATAGTTCTCAATTTGGAGTTTCCACCTCCAAAATCCTGCCCATCAAACTTGTTGATTCTAATTTTATATTTTGACATGTTGTTTGCTTTCACTCAAACGTTACCAAAAAATCCTCTATGTTCTCAAGTAGCCAACCCAGGCTACGATACTAGTTGTTAAGAAACAGCATGTCAATTTCAGAAAAATAACATTCACAAACAATTCACTCAAGCATAATATAATAATAAAGAGCAGAGTCGAAAGAACACACTAGAAAATGTGTTATTGAAGTTCATCCAAAGCTGGGCTACATTTTCGCACAAGGCACTCTATGAATGCACTTTGAAGAAATTTGGAATATAGCAATAAATTTCAGTCAAGATCAAGGCACAAAAAGGTTGAGTACACTCATAAAGAAAAACTCACTTTTTCTTTTCGCTTTTTCATTTCTCTTTATTTTCCTTTTCAACCCTTTGATGGCTAACTGCTAATGTCTAACTATCACTAATATAATGGTGTAGCTTTTAACCTAAAAGCAAAATTAATAGAAAAGACAAAAAAGCCCCTAAAAATATTTGGCTTTATCCGCTAATAAATAGTCCATTCCATTGACCAATCTCATGCTCAAGTATCTAGTCATGATCATGCATAATGCTTGTAAAAAGGTGACCAAGATTCTCTCCTTAGTCAGGTCTCCACCTACTAACAGCTGGCTACTCTATTATCCTAAACTGGTATGCACATACCCACACACACCTCAGTAGATTTATAAAGACACTAAGCATAATCCATCAAGCTCAATCTCTAGAAATCCACAAGTAAAATAAAATACAATCTTACAACTTAGGTTTAACAACCAGATCACAACTTTTCACCACTACAATTCAAATATCAATGGTCAAGTCCATTAATTAATCTCTATTAAATCACATCTTATATATCACAATACATTTCCCAAACTATTTCAAAGTCCATTTCGTGAACCAGTTCACAAATCAATATATAACCATTCACAAACCATATTTATAATCAAAGACTTCACATGAGTCTTTCCCAAAAGGCTTTGTAAACCCATTTGCAAGTAATCAATTTAGACTATAATCAAAATATAACATTTTCACATCTAATACGCAAATGGTAGTAAATGCTCAATCCGGTTTATGCAAGGAATATGCTTGTTCTTAACTCATAACATAACAAATTTATTTCATTTTTGAAACATGAATTTATAAACTCAAAGAAGAAATACTATCATTTACCTAAAAAAACCAAAAGCCAACCTACGGTGGTTATTCAAACTATTGCACTTGCATTCCTATCAATTAATTGAAAAACAATATGAAAACTTGAGTAACACAATTCTAACAAACAACTAGACTAAACTACATTTAATCATCGACAAAATGACTTCTATGTGTTTGCGAGTGACCTCATTCAAAGCACACATGCATCCTTTTCTGTAAGTGCATTATCCATTACGTGTAACTTGTATGCAAACTTCATAATATTGTTCCAATCAAACTGTACTTCAAAATTTAATTTCTTCAAACTCCAAAGCTCCACAATGCCTTTATCAATCATTTCCATATAAATCTAAGGTTAATAGCTCCTCAATCGTCCATTAGAGTCCACATAAGTTTGAACTCGTGCCCTAAGTCAGAAATTTACTCTAATTAGATGAATGATCGGCTTGAATACTCACCAAGTGTTGCAACTTCTTGTTGATTTGGCTAATGGTGGAGTCTGAATTGGCTAGGCACTAAACTTTTTCCTCTTTTCTCCTTTTCCGCTTCTTCTTCTTCTGCCCAGGATGAGCTCCCTTTGTTTTTCCTTGTTTTGTTGGTCGGAGACGTCTCACTTAATCTGCTGAAGAAAATTAAAATGGGTTGGGGCTTGGGAGAGATAGGCTTGAGCTTGTTGAGCCCATCTATTACAAAATCATACACACGAAACTATGGAGAATCAAAAGAGCTAAAGTGTTGGACCTAGCTTATCGATTGACATCCTAGTCCATGAAGTTAGATGTACATAAGGTCCGCAGTTTGATTGGCAAAGATGATGCGGCTCAAAACGGTAATGATGCAACAATCTTTGAGCTCAAACCACCATAGAAGCGGAGTAGGAGGGTAGCTCCAAAGTTCATATTTGCAATGTCAAAAATCAAACCAAATTCATAATGTTGTATTGATGGGCAAGTTTAATGTTGGTGTCTATTCGAATTCCACTACATGTGCATGAGTTAAGAAGAGTCTTTATTGTAATGTTGTTTAAAAGAGTCTATTCGTATTTCTATGTCTTGATTGTTTGTGTTTCTAAGTTGAGTTAATGTTTCATAAATTCCCAAGATTTATCTCATTGGAATGATAAATATATTTATGAGTCATTTGAGTGTAATAGTCATATAACAAGCTTATTTAAAACCAACTATTGTAATCGTTTCTGATAAGGTGAAATAAAAAAAAAAATCCATCTTGTCTCCTTCGCTTCCTTGAGATGTGTTGAGATGTCTGAGTTGCGAGTGTTTCAAATTCAAATTATTTCATCAAGCAATGCCATCACGGGCAGTGGGTGACGACATTGCTAACTAGAACAGCAGCCAAGATAGAATTTATGACAATAATTGCGGCAGTGAAAATGGACTAGTGATCAATGAGGATAAACGCAATCGACGGATGGAAACAGGTGATCATCTTTAGTTACTCATGGGTTGTCATTCTGTTTGTTCAATGTTCCATTGCCTTTAGCAATTCATGTAGCCATCTAACCTAGGAGAGAGTGAATCACGTTGTGCATCTGTATATTCAAATGAATCCTCCTTTTCTCTCCTCTCTTTTTCTCCTAAAATTCCCCCTTCTATAATTCACCATCAATCTCCTTTTAACGGAAAAACAAAATGGAGGAAGAGCTCCCTGAAGTCTGTCACGCCTCAATTTTTGGGCACGCACCCATCCATGCTTGGTCGATATAATAGTGACGTCCCATGACATATCGCCAACCTATTCGTTTTAATACACATGTGAAAGCATATAAATAATTCCCAGACAATAATCCAATGGGATAGGAAAGTAGGTCCAAATTTTCAAATCGACGCAAACGTTTTTATAAACAAACTTGTTTATTTACAACAACAGGCTATTTACAAAATTCATCGGCTCCATAAAAGGTAATGGTTCTATGACCCACTAATCGAACACGTTGCCGATTCTTCGATCTCCTCCTTCCTAGACTCCAGGGCTGCCGGTCCTTCATGACCGCCATCTAGGGACATAAAATAGTTATACAATAACCAGTGAGACAATGTCTCAGTGAGTTCTACCACTTAAGACTCGATTAGAAAGCCAATATGCCCTAAGGGCTGTCTAAGCACAACACGGGTCGGAGGGCTTACCTTGGCCTCTGTTCCTTCCTACAAGTCAGTAAATATTAGATATATAGGAACCACATCAATTCATAGCATCAGATCAAAGCATTGATCAATCACCTAGTCAATTACATGTCAATTAGATCATTCCTCGGTCATTTTAATCCATATCGAGTCACTGAGCCATGTGCATTCTCTAAGGCAACATTTCTAGTCACCAAGTCCCGTGCATTCTCTAAGGCGACGTACTTAATAACCGAGCCACGTGCATTCTCTAAGGCAACATACGAAATCACCGAGCCATGTGCATTCTCTAAGGTGTCGTACTAATCACTGAGCCACGTGCCTTTCAAAAGTGATGTATATAATCTACAAGTCACATGCATTCTCCAGGACGACATTCTTGGTCTTCCAGCCACGTAATACGACTTTCTTTCTCACCACTTTATATAGCCTACTAAAATATTGTTGGCGCTATAGACTGACACTCAGTTATTTTCCAACCAATTGCTGAAATTGAATAATTTATTAATAAAATCCTAAAATCATAATTAATACGATTAAGCACAAATCAACGCTCAAATAAATAAACGGACTACACCACAATAATCAGCATAAAATTTCGATCGTCAATTATCCCAGCCTAATTTTCGGAAAATAATTAATTAATTAAATAATTACGGAAATTATTAAATAAATGCAATAAATCCTGTTTAGGACCGTAATGCTTAATTGGAAGTCGAGACGGACCTGAAAAATTTCTGAGATTTGTTTAATAAATAATAGAGCATGTCTACTTGCTAACTACGCTAACCAATTGCCTAACATACATCGGTAAGTCTCTAATTTAATTACTATAATATAATCTATTCACCTAATTGCACTTAATTCAATCTAATCAACCCCTAAGCATCATTAGCATACTAATAAGGAATTAGTGAGCAAAACTCACCCGATTGATGATCCGCTTGGATCAAAACAATGGGGACGCGACGGCGGTCGATAAACCCCAAAGTGGCAGCACAAACGAGAGCCGAGAGACGCGACGGCGGTCGATAAACCCCAAAGTGGCAGCACAAACGAGAGCCGAGACGGGCCCGAAATCGGCCACGCAATTTTCTGTCCTAGCTGAAAAACCGGTGCAGATTTGGCTCGTTTATGGCGCTACTAGGTAGCTCGGCTCACGTACGAGGAGGGGACACGCGGCGTCTCTGCTGGCGGTCCACAAATCAGCCGAAGAAATGGCTTCGGCTTCACTGGATTTGACCCACTGAAGACGTTCGACCAAACAGGAATTGAAGGAGGGGCGGTGGAGAGATGCTGCTGGTGATGACTGAATGGGATGCTTCGGTGGGATCCCACATGAACAGAAGGGAGTTGCGGCGTTCGGTGGAGAGCTACACGAAGAGAGGAGGACGTGCGATGCTACTTCGGTCAACAACTGTCACGCCCCAATCCTCGGGCATGCACCCATCCCTCACCTTGGTCAATTAATAGTGACGTCCCAGCACACATCGCTGACCCTTTCATTTTAATACACATTCGGAAGTTGATAAAATAATCCCCAGACAATAAAACAATGGGATAGAAAAGTAGAGCTATATTTTCCACAACTGAAAAACTACAATCACATTTTTATATAAGCAAACCTCATAGTATATATTACAATATTATTAACAAGCCAGACCTATCACACATCGGATCCTAACTTGGGGTTTGTAAAACAGGGTGAGGTCTCAGTCTTCATCTAGGTCATACTCCGGGTCATTCTCGAGATCCTCCACGGACTCCTCTTCTGGTTCCTCATCAGGGTCCTCCTCTTTAGGTTCTTCCTCCTCAGGCTCCTCCTCCTTGGGTTCCTCCTCCCAGTTCTCTTCTAGGTATACCTCTTTTTGTTCAACCTCTTCTTCTGGCATGCTCAAGCTAGAGTCTACTACTGATTGCTTGGGAGAGTCAAGGTTACTCTCGAGCTTAGGGTCTTTGGTATCGGTCATCGTTCTGTCCTTAGGATCCGCAGTCCCTTCTCCGAATGCTTCCTTTAAAACGAACAGAGGTACATCACCCTCTAGCATGGGACCTTCCCTTCACCCATCATGATATTCGCGATACCACGACCGATACTCATGGGGCCTCAAGGCATCTTTACCCACATTAGCCCAAACGGTCGACTTAACTAAAACGTACTCTAGTCCTTCTTGGTGTGGGTGAATCGGGAAGTGAGTTTCTATCTTGGTGACTTCTTCGGGTATACCAAAGTGCATGGGAGGACGAGGAGGTGAAGCTGCTACCATCTAGAGACCTGAAATATTGTCCCACAATAAGGATGAGACTATATCTCAGCAAGTTTTACCCCGTAAAACCCGATTATGAAGCCAATACACTCTAGAGGTTGCTTAAGCACAACACGAGTCAGAGGACTTGTCTTGGCCTTAGTTCCTTCCTGTAAGTCAATATATATATCAAATATACACGATTACATCACATCACTCAATTAGATTGAATCATCGACCAATCGACCTGGTCGATTACATGTCATTCAGACAATTTCCCAATCATTTTAATCCATTCTATTCATTTTCCCCAACAGTATACATCTAGTCACCGAGCCACGTGCATTCTCTAAGGCGACATGTCTAATCACCAAGCCACGTGCATTCTTTAAGGCGACATACTTAATCATCGAGCCACGTGCATTCTCAAAGGTGATATATCAAATCACCGAGCCACGTGCATTCTCCAAGGTGACGTACTAATCACCGAGTCACGTGCTATTCATAGGTGAATTATTTAATCAATGAGTCACGTGCATTCTCCAAGACGACATTGTAGGTCTCCGAGCCACGTATTACAACTCTCTTTCTCATTACTTTATATTAAATCAATAAGTCATGTGCATTCTCTAGGATGACCTTCTTGGTCTCCGAGCCACGTAATACGACTTTCTTTCTCACCACTTTATAGATATAACCCATCAAAACATTATTGGCGCTATAGACCCACGCTCGGTCATTTTCCAATAAATTTCTAAAATTGAATAAATTAGGAATAAAATATTAAAATCACAATTAATTCAATTTAGCACGATTTAGTGCTCAAATAAATAAACGGACTGCACCACAATAATCAGTATAAAATTTTGGTTGTCGGCTATTCTAGCCTAATTTTCGAAAAATAATTAATTAATTAATTAATTAATTACAAAAATTATTAAATAAATGCAATAAATCTAATTTAGCCCCGTAATGCCTAATTGGAAGCCAAGATGAGCCCGGGAAATTACTGAGACTCGCTCAATAAATACTAGGACCTATTTCCTTGCTAACTACACCAACAATTTGCCTAACATACATTGATAAGTCTCTAATTTAATTACTCTAATCTAATCTATTCACCTAATTGTACTTAATTAAATATAATCAACCCCTAAGCATCATTAGCATACTAATAAGGGATTAGTGAGCAAAACTCACTTGATTAACGCGCGGGTCGAATCATGGCTCAAGGGCTGCTTTTCTACTTGGGGTAGCAATTCAGCCAACAAGGCTCTCTTCACAACCTTGGAATGGTGCATGTTGGCTAGGCTAAGGGGGGCATACGAATTTGACACAATTCATCACCAATTGGACACTTGATCTATCTCAATTCATCACCAATTGGCACCTCAATGTTTCAATTGATATTTTTCCTCATCCAGTTAACCATCTTGCATCTCAATTTTGCGACCAAAACGATCCCTGGTATTTTCTGAACAAAAACGGTCATATGCCAACTTTTTCCCAAAAATTCTCAAGTTGCAGAAAAATCTTCTGAGACTGAGTCGACGTTCCTAGAATTTATTGTGATATGATAGAATCTTCAATTTCTAAAATCGAACTCGAATTCATGGTTAATTTCTATTCGGCACGTTTTTAGCGTGACTTAAACTACCGGGTAGTTTTTAGAGATTTTAGTACAAATGACCTGTGGTCGATTTTCTTCGAGCCACAATGAATCCATTCGACTCATTGGTGACTCTCGATTGTCATGAAAATCTCAAGAATTCAAATATAGACACAATGTACCAAAACGACAGAAGAATTAGTCTATGGTCGATCAACGAGAATTTTTCAATTTAGTGGTGTCACCCACGATTAGCCACACATCTCAGTCAAATCGACCTTTCTCTAATCTCAAATCGATTTTATATTGTGCCGTAATGGCTTCTAAAGATGAGCACGGTCGAGAAGTCGATTCCTGGTTGAATTCTCAAGTCTATTACCTTAAAATTCTTTAATAGCTTCCCTAAATAGCCTAGTTATCTTGAGAGTGATCAGCTCTGAGAACAACCCTATAAGCGTGTCAATGAAATGCCTGATTTATTTAATAGAAAACATGACTAAAAATCTGGAATGTCACAACAACATGAAGTCCAAGTGACGCTGGCATGGAGAGAAGGGGCATAAGGCTATCGATGGGGATGAGGGATAGTGGTTCTCGTCTGGGAGCAGCCCACGTGCGACAAAAATGAATAAAATGAGAGATGAGCAGGAGGAAGCAAAGTAGAAAACGGTAGAGGGAGCTCGTCCATGCAGCCGAGAGAGAGAGAGAGAGAGAGAGAGAGAGAGAGGTATTTAATTGTTGGATAAGTGAAGGCTTGGTCAAATAGAAAAACTGAGGTTGAATTCTGCAAAGGGACCATCGGTGGGGGCAACAATGAGAGAGAGAGAGAGAGAGAGAGAGAGAGAGAGAGAGAGAGAGGGGAAAAGAAAGAGAGAAATGTGCGGCCAAAAGGGAGGGGATGTCAGCGTGCATGAGGGGGAAAAAGGAAACATGTGGAGAGAGAAGTAAAAAAGAAGAAATAATATGTGGCCAAGGGAGGGTTTACGTGAAGGGGCAAGAGACCAAGGGAAGAAGGAAGAAAAAGATTAAAACAAAATTATAGTCTTCATTAACTTCAAAGAACCTTGCCAATTGGTCATCCTAGGGCCAATTTCTTCGTCAAATGTGCACTTTGAAGTCTAAACAAAGACCAAGATAAGACGGTCCCTTTATTCCACGAATTTTCTTCAAATCCGAATTTCATTTCATTTTTCTCAGAATCCGATTTTTCAAACAAACTTCTCCGATTGGAGTCTGATTTGATGCGGAAAAAGCCCACAAAATTCCCTATCACGAATTTGCTTACACCAGATGCCAAAAATCCCTTCAAATTGGCCAATCCAAATTTCCATATGTTTTCCAATTCGTCTGAAACGATTTTCCGTAAAATTCTTGAACTTGCCGGAATTTCCTCAAAAAGTGAGCCAACATTTCTAGAATGACTCGTGACACAACAGGACCTTCAATTTCTGAAATTGAATTCAAATTCGCAGTTAAATTCAATCAGACAAGCTTTTAGTGTGACCTTGCCTAACAGGTAGCTTTTAGGAATTTTTGGTGCAATTGACCCGTGGTCGATTTTCTTCGAGCCACACGTATCTCTTCGATACATTGGCGACTCTCGGTGGTTGTGAAAATCTCGAGGTTTCAAATAAGGATACAGGGTACCCAAAATGACAGAAAAACGCCTTAAGAAAAATGCCTCTTCTTTTGATACCTACTCAACCTACGCTTCTCATAATGCCCAAGCGCAAATATGCTCTTGCATGTCACTAATTACGCCCTTCATTTCCTCATGTCTCCTTTTAGCTATTCTTTGACCACCAAATTCAGAAATTCAAGCTTGCTTATGCTGACTGGAGCTTCTCGTCTTAAGCATAATAGATCAGTGACACCTCCAAAATAAGTTAAATTGTATGTCTAAATGATTTATTTAAAATGCCAAACTTGCAATTAGTATAGACTGGGGAGAGTTCGTGCTAGGTGACAATACCATCTCTTTAAGCTCCATTTGTTTCCTAGAAAATATATTTCTTGGAAAATATCTTACTCATTTTTTTGGTAATTGGTTCGCTTAGAAAAATGAGTCAATAGAAAATGCTTTCCAAGTAAAGGAAAAATATTTTCCTGCCGAAGTTTAAATTAAGGAAAATGATTTTCTCTTTGAAAATTCAAAAAACATATTATAAAATATGACTAGGTACCAGAACTTGAATCCGAAACTACACGAACCACTCTGGATCAAACCCATCGAGAGCGTTGGACCACACGGTCTTCAGCTCGAAGCTCGTATGTTGGTTGTTGAAGTTTTGAATTCGTAGCCCCGGTCGATACGTTAAGCAAGTGAGACCAGCTTCTGTCCTTCTTCGTTTTTTTTTTTTGTACGGAATGGACATTTTCCTAGTTCTTGCCATACGAAAGATATGCTCTAAGTAAAACAAATGTCACGAATCCTCTTAACCCCCCCCCCCCCACCCCAAGAATGGAAAAGAGAGATGCAAAATGACAAATTGGGTGCTTGACTCTTCACATGCTTTTTTCAATTTCTTTGTTTATTCCAACAAGAAATCTTCCATTCCAATAAGATAATCTTGACACAATTTTTATGCTTGTCATGAATCCCATGATTTACTTTTAAACCTTTTAATCAACATTGGTTGTTTTCAACAACTGAAACTGTTAAATTATATCTCAAGTTTGAGCATTTACAAAATGCAATTCGCTGGACTCCTTAAAGCTAAAGCTGCACAAAGGAGGAAATAAAAAAAAAAAAAAAAAAAGAGATTTCTCTTTGAAGTAAAGCTGCCAAAGACGTCCCCTGCACGAAGAAGCCCTGCACGTGAAGAATCAAAGTTGGTGGGGCCCAAGGTCTGACCTTGGGCACACATTGACGCTGATTTCTTGTTCGGCGATGCAAAAAAAAAAAAAAAAAAAGGGCTGCCAAGACTCTCTGCACGTGAAAGACAAATGGTAGTGGGCTCAGGTCAAACTTTTGAATCTTCACATGCTTTTTTCAATTTCTTTGTTTATTACAACAAGAAATCTTCCATTTCATAAGACAATCTTGACATGATTTTTATGCTTATCATGAATCACGTCGTTTACTTTTAAACCTTTTAATCAACACTGGTCATTTTCAACAACTAAAACTATTAAATTATATCTCAAGTTTGAACGTTTATAAAATGCGATTCGCTGGACTCCTTAAAGCTAAAGCTGCACAAATTAGGAAATAATTAAAAAAAGGAATTTTTCTCTTTGAAGTGAAGCTGCCGAAGATGTCCCCCTCCATGAAGAAGCACTGATCGTGAAGAATCAAAGTTGGTGGGGCCCAAGGTCGAAGGTTTGACCTTGGGCACACATTGACGCTGATTTCTTGTTCGGCTATGCAAACAAAAGAAGAAAAAAAAAGGCTGCCGAGACTCTCTGCACGTGAAAGACAAATCGTGGCGAGCCCAAGTCAAACTTGTGACTCTTCACATGCTTTTTTTCAATTTCTTTGTTTATTCCAACAAGAAATCTTCCATTTCAATAAGACAATCTTGACATGATTTTTATGCTTGTCATGAATCACGTGGTTTACTTTTAAAACTTTTGATCAACATTGGTCGTCTTCAACAACTGAAACTGTCTACGACCCTCGACAAATGTGGTGGATTGTTAAATTGGGTCCCTTATTTCTATGTGCTAGGACCTACCTGCTTTACCTCTCTCATTGGTATAATATCTTTTTCGAGCCACATACGCTAGTGTACCCACTGCTTATTTAACATCTAAAGGATGCTGAGATTTGCATGAAGTCTCGGATGAAGTAGTTTCAAATTGTACTTAGGGCCAAACCACTCTCTTTCTATAAAGTTGGCTTGTTGGGTCATATTTTTAACAATTTCAATTATTAATAAAAAAGATTACGTTGAATACTTTCATATAATAATTTAATCAATTGTACCACAAATTGGTTTTATAAGTCCCTAGCAACCGGGAGGACTTGTGGAGGAATTTAAATATAAATCTTATAAACCGGTCCCTCCTCCTCCTCCTCCTCCTCCTCCTCCTCCTCCTCTCTCTCTCTCTCTCTCTCTCTCTCTCTCTCTCTCTCTCTCTCTCTCTCTCTCCCCATCCCCTCCTCTCAAACTCGCACCAGAGTACATAAAATGGATGCAGATGGAGGTGCAGGCAGAGAGTTCGTGGTGAAGTCGGGCAAGAGGGAAGTGGTGGCGGCACCACTGCCCATGCAAGGGCATTGGCTGCCCCTCTCCAACCTCGACTTGCTCTTGCCTCCGCTCGACGTAGGCGTCTTCTTCTGCTATGCCAATCCAACCACCACCGCGTCACAAAGGCTGGAATATGGGTCCGTGGTTGGTGTTCTGAAAGCCGCCTTGGCCCAAGCTCTGGTCTCCTACTATGCTCTCGCCGGAGAGGTGGTGCAGAACTCAGCCGGTGAGCCTGAGCTCCTGTGCAACAATCAAGGGGTTGACTTCATTGAAGCTTTCGCAGACGTGGAACTCCGCTATCTCAACCTGTATAATCCAGATGACACCATTGAAGGGAAATTGGTGCCCACAAAGAAGCGAGGCGTGCTTGTTGTTCAGGTATTGATATTAGATATAGCCTCGCTATATATTGTTTACACATCTCAAGAGATCATATCACCGTATATGCACCCGCACCCATTTTCATCTTCATTTCACCTAAATCTATAGTCTTTTCCTTATATCTTTTATTTATGCATTGAAGAAATCGTAGTTTTTTGTGTATTGTCATATGATCTCTTTTGTACAGACTATATATAAAGATATTACAAGAGCCCTGAATTAGGGATGATTGAGGATGCTTAAGGTAAGCAGAGAAAATACGGGAACAATATCAACAATATCTTAAATTAGATACAGGAGATAATATTGCTGACTAGGAACGTTATCATGCATAACCAGCGTTAAACGAAATAGTGTATCTTCTGCCTCTAGTCTATCAGTCAGATTTTCCATCTTTACTTAGGACGGTTCACAAAATTGATTTATTCATCAATATTGAAGTTTTTTTCAATAGGTGTTGAATATAAACTAATTGTTTACACCACTTGGCGTGCGAATTTCACTGATCGATTTGGATACCCTTTACCATTGTTCAAAAAGAAGAATAATGCTTGGACTTCGATCATGCCTAACAGCATAATCTATGATTAAGACTTTGTTTGTTTCACGGAAAATATTTTCCAGCATTTAGTTCTTTTAAGAAAATGAGTCAACGGAAAACTATGCTTAAATCTGACCAAAAAAAAAATCAAACAAGAAATTCAAGAAAATGATTTCCTCTTTGGAAGATCAGAAACCATTTTTCAAAATATGATTTGGTATTGGTGTGGGTCTTCGGCAAACAAGCTTGAGTTCTTGTTTATGAAACGTTCATTCTTATAAAAATATTTAAAAATTTGAATTTTGATTTTTTTTTTTTTGCTTCATTTTGGCCAATTGTGGGCCACAGTAACAATCATCGATTGGCCATAAGCTAACATGAGCTTCACCAGAGGTCAACAAGACTCGAGCTTAAGCTCACCAAATTCTGGCAAGCTCAAGTCTTGAGCTTGCTAGACTTTGGTGAGTTCATGCCTCAATGATCTCTAACAAGTCTCTGGCTCGTCGAAATCTAGTAAGCTTGAGCCTTGTTGATCGTTGCCATGGCTAATGACTAGCTGAGGACGAAGGGAAAACATAATAAAGAAAGAAAAGAAATAAATTCAAAATATTATTTAAAATATTGAATTCATTAGTAATTTTCCTTAGAAAAATCAAATTAGATTTTATATACCAAATGGTGAATAATATTTTCTAGTTCATTTTCAGGTTTTAACTCTACATCATAAAATGTTATTATTTTCTTGGAAAATGACTTTTTGGAAAAGATTTTCTAGAAATATTATATTTTTTGTGAAACAAATAAAGCACAAATACATCAATGATTTCTCGTACAAAACATATCAATGTAGAAACATTTAATGTTAAGGTTCTATTTGTTTCGTGGAAAATATTTTCTAGGAAACATTTTCCTCATTTTCCATTAGGAAAATGAGCCAATGGTAAATGTTTTCCTAGTCAACAATAAACCCATACTAAAATTCAGGAAAATGATTTCCTCCTTAAAAGGTTGAAAAACATTTTCCAAAATATGACTGTATCGGCATAGATCTTTGGCACTTAGACTCGAGTCCTTGGTTAATGAAACGTTTGCTCTTATAAAAAACAAGAAAATTGAAATTTTAATTAATTATTATTATTTTTTTCTTTTCGCTTCTTACTCAATCACCATGACAACAGCCCATCACAGGCGAGCCAAGGCTCAAGCTTGCTGGAATTTGGAGAGCATGAGCCTAGCCAATTGCTGCTATGGCCAGTGATGGTTGAGGAAGAGGAAAAAGAAAAAAAAAAGAATAGAAAAAATAATTGAAAATATATCAATTTCTCCAGGAAAATCAAATTCCATATCAAATGGTGGAAAATATCTTCTAATTCATTTTCATTTTTTATTTAAGCACTAGAAAATATTGTCATTTCCTTAAAAGTGATTTCTTGGAATATATTTTTCAGAAATATTATATTTTTCCCGAAAATAATTGAGCCTAAATATTGAAAGGAAAAAGAATCTCACACTTTGCACGAGTTTCTCTCGTTTACTTGTGTGATCATTGAGATTATACATTGGCTCATTGAGTCCACAGAGAACAGCGAGATAATAATAGCATGATAGATGAGTGATAATAATATATCGTAGGAGGAGGATATGATTTTTTTTTTTTAATGGACGGAATTGAATGAGTGGAAAAATATTGCGAAGGTGGACCTTAGAAGCAATCATTAATTTATTGAGACCGTAATGGCATGGCGTGGGTTCCCAGTGTCCTCAAGCACAAAAGAATTCAAATATATGTGGCAGAGGTGGGATCTCTCTTTTACCCTTGACTTCATTGGAAACATGTTAAGGTCTTATTAGATGACCGGTCAATCCTTGATTATTTTTATTCTTTTATTTCTTAAAAAAAAAATCATTTGATAACATTAGCTAATTTTTCTATTCACGAGAAAAAATCGGTGACCATGGAATAGATTTGGAACAGAAATATGAAATTGAAAAAATTTACTTTTTTGTTTTCGGGAACAATTTATAAAACCAAATCATTTTTTTTTCTTTTCTTCTTCTTCCTCCTCTAACTACTTGTAGGGCTCGGCAATGGCGGCGACTGGCTAATGACTGATCGGAGATAAGGCCTAGTGACCTCGCTGGCCCTCAGCAAGGTTGGCCTTGCCTTGATTGGGTGAGGTCGCGCCTTGCTGGTAGCTAGGTGAGGCCGACCTCCCCGGGGGCTAACGAGGTTGCTAGCTCTTGTCTTTGGTTGGTTACTAACCATCGCCGAGGCCCACCGATTAGCTAGAGGAGAAAGAAGAAAAAAGGAAAAAAAAGAAGAAAAATCTCACAAAATTTTTAAAAAATTGAAAGAAATTTTACTCCATAAAAAATTTGAGGATCATATACTTAGAAACATGTTTTTTTTTTTGTGCAATTATCAAACACATTCGAATACTTAGAAACTTTTTTTTTTTTTTGGTAAAAGTAAGGCATATACTAACTTTAACCCAAAATGGAACTATACAAAGGAGGAGGGGGGGGGGGGCCGACACCAACATAAGGACTTTCACTTCTGGTGACATTAGGAAATGTCAATAGGAGTGCAAGGGTGTCATGGTAACCCAAATGAAAAGAGGGGGCTAATACTTAGAAACTTGTTCAAGGAGCAGAATAAAAAAAAACTATTTTCAAGTACAAATTGTTTCTGGAAATAGAATGGCTACCAAATACATGCTAAGACTCTTAAATAATCTCTCCTCTCTTTAGTAAGTCTCGTATGAAGTAATTGGATAATGGATATCACCATTTTCGCAGTCTCTATGATAAATACCAAGTTCGTTTCCACTGTTAATCATGTGTATCCATGTTCGGACATATATAATTATTTATTGAAATAATATCGTTCTATATGGTCAATATGTCATTTGATAACTTCTTGGCGTAAGCTGCCAAAGGTATGTCTAGAGCATGTAGAAGTAATCTTAAATCTCACCAAGGCATAAGTTTTTTTATACAGTTTCCGCATTAGGATTGGTTCTATTCATTGAGACATAAGTTTTTCATTCGATGGAAAACATTTAGGCAACGGAGCTAAAGTGTGGAGGAATAGTGGTGGCATGTACGTTTGACCATCGAATAGCTGACGCCTACTCGATCAATATGTTTATGGTGTTTTGGGCAGAAACGGCTCGCTCCGCTACACCCATTTCCCTCCCTCCTTCCTTCCGTCGTTCTCTTCTCAACCCAAGGCATCCGCTCTGCTTTGACCCCTCTCTAGACCGCATGTACATCCCGGTCTCCGCATTGCCCCCACCTCCCAAACACAAGCTGCAAGTGGATGAGCAATGCGAGACAGTGACATTGAGGGACGACGACCACCTGTTAAGCCGCTTGTACTATGTGACCGCTGCCAAGCTAAGTGAGTTGCAGCAGAGTGCCTGCTCCAATGGAAGCAAGAGGACTAAGTTGGAATCGTTCAGCGCTTTCCTTTGGAGGATGGTGGCTGAATCCTCCTTGGTTGCCGATAATGATGACAACAAGACAATGTCAAGGATGGGGATTGTGGTGGACGGCAGGTGTAGGTTGATGAGTCAGGGCGAGGACGACAAGCCCACACCCATGTCATCCTACTTTGGGAACGTGTTGTCGGTGCCATTCGGAGAGAAGAGGGCGAGAGAGGTGGTGGAGAAGCCACTGAGCTGGGTGGCAGATGTGGTGCACGAGTTTGTGGAGAGGGCGGTAAAGAAGGAGCACTTTCTAGACCTGATAGATTGGGTGGAAGGACACCGGCCAGTGCTAGCATCGGCAAGGATATTCTGCAAGCCTGGCAGTGAAGAGGAGGAGGAAGGGTCAACAGCGCTCGTGGTGTCATCCGGACAGAGGTTCCCAGTGATCGAGATGGACTTCGGGTGGGGAAAGCCAGTGCTGGGGTCCTACCACTTCCCATGGGGAGGCAAAGCCGGGTACGTTATGCCCATGCCCAGCCCGCTCTCCAACGGAGATTGGGTGGTCTACCTTCACCTCTCTAGGTCTCAGGTGGCCTTCATTGAGTCCCATGCTCCCACCGTCTTCAAGCCGTTGACCCCTCACTATCTTAAGCTCCTTTGATGCTTCTTGTTCTTCTTCTATGAGTATCGTTAACGTGCCTCATTAGCACTGTCGATTGTTGTTGTTTGTCCTATTGAATTAAAACCTTATGTTCCTCGTGTGTTTTCTTCTCGTCCATCCGGTCCCTATGATTTAATCAATCCGAGGCATACGTCTTCTTTCTAATTGCAAGGTGTCTGGCTTGCTTAGTCTTTCGATGTCATAAGCAATTGACGAACGCGGACATTTCGAATTGCTCATTACATGTGAATGTGATATAAACGTTGTGTACGGGGGAGTAACTTTTCCTTGCACCCCAAGATAATTACAACCAAATATACAAATTACATAATTTGTGTATCATATAGAATTTTGATTGATAGTTACATTGAACATTTTTATATAGTTTAGGGACTATATCGAATAAGTACCAAAAGTTCATGGACCATCAATTGAAAATTAACATGTCATTTACATATAAAGAGAGATACATAATATCACCATCATCATATTTGCGAAAATAAACACAATGGTCAACCTCACAATGAGCAAATCCGTTTTCTTCCATAAAACCATCAATTAAATACCATTGTTGCGAAGCTTGTTTCAAGCTATACAAGTTTTCTTCAAGCAACATACCATGTTCTCATTATCTCTGACTTGAAAACCATTAGATTGTGCCATATAAGTCTACATCTAGGTCACCATGTAAAAACGCTACTTTTATGTCTAACCGCTCAAGATGAAGATCCTCCACTACAACTATATTTAGTAGAACTCTGATTGATGTCATTTTAACTATTGGTGAAAATATATATGTGTCGTCAATCTATTCTTTTTAGAAAAGCTTTTGACCATATGTCTCGCCTTGTATCTGATACCACCACTTGCTTCATTTTTAATCATTTTTAATCATATACACTCACTTGTTTAATATCAATTGTTTAATAAGGCCTTTTTACTTTTAGGCAACTTGGTCAACTCCCAAGTTTTGTTCTAAAGTAACGAGCCCACCTTGTCTTTCATAGCATGCTCCCACTGCATGTGTGATGTCTTTCTTTTTTTTTTTTTTTTTTTGCCTCATCAAAAGTCTAACACTCTCCTGAATCTATATATAAGACATGGCTCATAATAATATTTGCTAGTGGATCAAAATTACCTTCGACTTTCTCACACGTGCAAACTTCCTCAAGACAAGTTCTTCAAGGTTGTTAGTCTACTCCAAGTCACTGTGTTCCTCTTAAACTACCTCCTTATTGATAATAGGCTCATATTTAACCTCTCCCTCAAGTGCACTCTAATTTTCTAGAATCATCGTCACGTACATTATGTCCAGCTCAAGATATTCTTGTTCTACTGCCTTCTCATGCTTTCTCTAACGATCCTTGTATTTTTTATTTTTTTTTGTGGAATACCACATTCTGTCAGCGGATGACTTTGTTATTCTCATAATCCCTAAGCCTATATCCATACTCATCACCACCATATCTAATAAAGACGTACTTCTAGGACTTAGCATCAAGCTTCTTCCTATCTTCTGTATTAATCAGATCATATGCAATGCAACAAGATACTAGTAGATATGAATAATTAACTTTTTTACTTGACCATTGCACTTGCAGTATTTCTCCAACCAACACACTAGATGGACTCCGGTTGATAATGTAAACAGCCACATTAACTATAATAGCTTATAAGTGTAGCAAAAGACGCATGTGTAGCCTCATGCATCTCGCACTTTATAGAAGGGTTCTGTTTATCCTCTTAGCTACATCATTTTCTTCAAGGTTTCTAGGAACAGTCTTCAACCACTGTATGCCTTCTTGGCTCATGTATTCTGCAAATTCCTTGCTCATGTATTTACCACTATTATGAAACTTCAGAGTTTTGATTGTATGAACTCTCTTTTTCTACCGTGGTCTTCCACATTTTGAACATCCCGAATACTTCTGAATTTCCTGTGAGAGCATAGACCAAGATCTTCCTTATTGCATCATCAATGAAGATGACAAAATATTTCTTACCACCATAAGAGAGTTATTGTGTTTGCCCCACACATTAGTATGAACTAACTCTAACTTTCGACCTCTATTTGTCACCCATTCAATTGAAAATCGACTGCCGTCCTTTGTTTTATATCTATATATATATATATATATATATATATATATATATATATATATTAAATGCAATTCTCATAGAAATCCAACGCAACTTTTGGCAAACCTAGAAGTAATTTCCTTGAATTTAATTGCTTTACACACTTCATCAAGATGTCCCAAACGATATTGTCAAAGAGTAGACAAATTACCTATAGCCACTGTACTTACAACCATATCACTAATATTATCTCATTGCAGAAGGTAAAGTATACTTCTATGATTTCCCTTTGCTACGACTCTTGTCTCTAAGGTTATCTCCCACTCTCCACATCCAAAGGTTGCTGCCATACCTCCTTGGTCAAGTTTCCTCCTTGATCAAGTTTCCTGTTTAATATGATATTCTTTCTTTAATTTAGGATCATACTCACGACTGATACATGAAGTTCCATTCAAAATCGAAATTATTTGTGCCTCACTACACATTTTTTTTTTAATGAAAATTGGAAGTTGCATAAAAGAATTGTCAATTTTGTGGTGATGCACAATTATAGGGATGGGGAGTGTGGCATCCAAAATTTCGCTTGAATACTTCATGTGGCACAAGTAAGCTCCCCTTCGGCACCATCAAGATGCCTCAGTCTGTCAAGTTGACATCGTTGCAACGCGCCACCACCACTCCCTCACTTAGTGCCGTGTCTTAAACCGCCATTAAAACAAACCACCAGGTCCTACCGTCACCTCGGAATTGCCAAGCTCACTATCAAATTTCAACGTCGGATCCATTGTGCCTCACGTTAGTAGTTTCCGCCTATAGCAAACCACCGCCACACCGCCACAACAATGCGACGCCAGCTCGCCAACTCAGTACCTCTGCATGCTACCACCTGGCCACATCCCTACAAGACATGCCTGACTAGTTGGCCCTTCTTCCACTTGCCTCCAGCAGCAATGCCGCTCAAGTCAATCACGATGACCAACTCGAGCAACGATGCTACCCAACTCCAAAATAGCAGCGAAAAGGCAGAAACAGAGTATAATAAAAACTCTACCCATCCTCGCTTGGAGCAGAAGTTGCTTCCTTAATCCCTCTTGAGACACTACATGCCCCCTCCCTCTTTCTCTTCTGTTGTGATGCCCCAGTTCACCTCACACTCATCTTCAGTTGCCCTCTGCCTGTCTATGCTAACAAGCTAGAAGCTAGCGAAGACCGCCCCTCCTCAGTTCACGGTCATGCTCTCTCCCCTAAGCCTTTGTCCAGCACACCACTGCAACTTGCGACCACTAGCAACTTCCCTTTCCGTCGCAGCCATGCACGTCGCCACCATCAACCACCCCATCATCCTGCCGAACCGCCACCACAATGCAAAAGGACTCAAGGCAAGTAGATATCTCCCGTTCTATCCTATGTCAATCGATTACATGTGACGAGGATGGTTTCCTAGAAATTCATAAACATTGTTTTTTTTTTTTGGTGAAATTCATGAATGTTGTTTAGATCCTCAATTTATCAAAAGTTTCAATTATGTTACCTAGCTACATTGTCGAGTTCGAAATAGTCCAGCTTGTGGTTAGGTCGTAGGAACATGGACGGTTAATATTTACCACGTGCGGGGGCTGATAGTTTAATTTCTGGGTGAAATTAGTGCTGGGATTGAGGACAGATTCAATTTAGCCCAACCTTGAACTTTTGCTAATTTTGTACTGACTTATATGATGTGAATTTTATGGGCATTCTTCATGAAAATTGTCCATTTTTGGCCGTGCTGCAACATACTTTAGTATCCAAATTTTAGGACTTCATACGACAAAAATACATTTGAAAACTACATGATTAGAAATCTATTTTTGAGGTCGCTGAACCAACCTCTTTTTGCTTTCCATTTTCCACAAATTTTTAGTCAAAGAATCTTAACATGCATCCTTCATGAAAGTTATTTAGAACTATATGAGCTGAATCGGACTTTGGGTCCCTCGCTGAAAAATGTCCCTCTAGGTCTTGTCTACCTTATACTAAAGTTTCATAATTTTTTAAACCTATTTACCTAGATAACAAATGTCATTTCTAAAGGCGCACAGAACACCTTTTAAGGCTAATTTAGGGCCTAGAATATGAGATTCTTTTTACAGTTCATCTAATATTAGCACTAGTGAGTTTATATTACTCTCGAGGATAAGAAATGACTAAGGATTTTTTCGATTAATGGTTGAGTCCCTGGATTGTACTGACGTCAATGTGTTTTTAAATTCAATCATGGAATCGCTGCATCATGATGTGGATGTGTGATTGAAGATAACACTGGTCATTGGGAAAAAGAAGTAGATGCCAAAAAATTATCTCCACTTGAGAATTTCTTTGGCATCTCTACATCCATCTAAAGTCAAATCATCCTTCATGGTGCATGAAATAGTTTGCACTATGGTATTGTAGCTTTCTAGAAGGGAACATAAAAATAACAATGCTTGAAACTTCATATCCTCATTATGCTTGTGAATTCCAACTAATCTATGACTTATGTGAAACTATTGATAAGTTCTGCTACAAATAACTTCATATTAACCAATCTCTTCAACAAGAATACCATATTTGATGTGAATGGCTTCTCATAAATGTTCGTTAGAATATCCATGTTTTCTTTTGTAGTTGTTGCTTTCGCAATGTGGTATCTTCTCTTTTTCATTAGCCCTAGATGAATTGCACCTAATGCTTTTCAATCAATACTACTAGATCCACCTTCATGATCTTGGGTTTCCAACCCTTGAGTGGTGCATAGAGATCTTTCTAATAAAGAAAGTTCTCAATTTGGAGTTTCCACCTCCGAAATCCTGCCCATCGAACTTGTTGATTCTAATTTTATCTTTTGTCATGTTGTTTGCTTTCACTCAAACGTTAAAAAAAAAAAAAAAAACCCTCTATGTTCTCAATTAACCAACCCAGGCTACGATACTAGTTGTTAGGAAATAGCATGTCAATTTCAAAAAATAATGTTCACAAACAATTCACTCAAGCATAATATAATAATAAAGAGCAAAGTTGAAAGAACACACTAGAAAATGTGTTATTGAAGTTCATCCAAACCCGGGCTACGTTTTCACACAAGGCACTCTATGAATGCACTTTGAAGAAATTTGTAATATAGTGATAATCTTCTATCAAGATCAAGGCACAAAAAGGTTGAGTACACTCATAAAGAGAAAATCACTTTTTCTATGTCTTGATTGTTTGTGTTTCTAAGTTGAGTTAATGTTTCGTAAATTCCCAAGATTTATCTCATTGGAATGATAAATATATTTATGAGTCATTTGAGTGTAATAGTCATATAACAAGCTTATTTAAAACCAAGTATTGCAATCGTTTCTGATAAGGTGAAATAAATAAATAAATAAATCCATCTTGTCTCCTTCACTTTTTTGAGATGTCAGTTGCGAGTGTTTCAAATTCAAATTATTTCATCAAGAAATAACGTCAGGGCAGTGGGTGACGGCATTGCTGACTAGAACAGCAGCCAAGACAGAATTTACGACAATAATTGCGGCAGTGAAGATGGACTAGTGATCAATGAGGATAAATGCAGTCAACGGATGGAAACAGGTGATCATCTTTAGTTACTCATGGGTTCTCCTTCTCTTTGTTCGAATGTGTCATTGCCTCTAGCAAATCGTGTAGCCATCTAACCTAGGAGAGAGTGAATCATGTCGTGTATCTGTATATTCAAATGATTCCTCCTTTTCTCTCCTCTCTTTTTCTCCCTAAATTCCCCCCTCTATAATTCACCGTCAATCTCCTTTTAACAGAAATAGAAAATGGAGGAAGAGCTCCCTGAAGTCCATCCCGATGTGCGCGTTCGTCTTTTTCCATCACGTTTTATCCATGCTTAGCTAAACGTGTTCTTGCTTTCTTCTAGAATGCTACTGTTTCTTCCTCTCCCTTCGGCCGTGAATGTTGACCTGCTCTTCCCAAAATTTCCGATTCGTAGCTGAGCAAATATTCCCTCTGGACCTTGCCTTCTTCTTGCCAGTGACATGCTTCTTTGCTCTTCTTTTCTGTTCCTCCACATGAGCACTCACAATCGCGTGCTTCCCTGTCCGTTCATTCGTTCACCTCCTTAAGAAAAATGCCTCTTCGTTTGATACCTACTCAAGCCTACGCTTCTCATAATGCCCAAGCGCAAATATGCTCTTGTGTGTCATTAATTACGCCCTTCATTTCCTCATGTCTCCTTGCAGCCATTCTTTGACCACCGATTTCAGAAATTCAAGCTTGCTTATGCTGATTGGAGCTTCTCGTCTTAAGCATAATAGATCAGTGACACCTCCAAAATAAGTTAAATTGTATGTCTAAATGATTTATTTAAAATGCCAAAGTTGTGATTGGTATAGGCTAGGGAGCGATCGTGCTAGGCAACAATACCATCTCTTTAAGCTCCGTTTGTTTCCTAAAAAATATAATTCTTGGAAAATATCTTACTCATTTTTCTGGTAGTTGGTTTGCTTAGAAAAATGAGTCAATAGAAAATGATTTCCAAGTAAAGGAAAAATATTTTCCTACTGAAGTTTAAATTAAGGAAATTTTCCCTTTGAAAATTCGGAAAACATATTATAAAATATGACTAGGTACCAGAACTTGAATCTGAAACTACACTTGGGCACGGAAACCCAATGTTGGTTCTTTGGTCTCCCATGGTTACGCCTCGGACCTCAATGCTTTAGCTTAGGCCCTAAATGCCCATGCTTGGGTCCACTGAGGTTGGCTTTGAACCCCTAATGCCTGTGCTTGATGCCCTGACACTCAAGCTTGGGTCCGTAAAGGCCGTGCTCGAGTCCTTGACACTCAGGCTCAGGTCCTCGGTACTTGAACTTGGGTCATTGATTAATGAAACATTTCTTCTCATAAATAATATTTAAAAAAATTGAATTTTTAATTAAATTTTCTTTTTTTTGCTTCATTTCTTATTGATTCATCCTTGATCAATCACTGGCCACAATAATGGCCAGCCACTAGCCATAGGCCAGCCACTAGCCATAGGCAAGCTCAAGCCTCACACAAGGTTGCTAGAGGTCGGTCAGCAGCCAACCACTACATCTCCAACACTTGAACCGCTCAACGGAGTCAACGAAGAGGCAGTCTGATTGCAAGCAAGGGCGTCAGAGAGGCAAATAAACATAAAATTACATGAGTAGGAAACACCAAGCGCATCAATTCAGAGAGAGAATAGAGAGAGACCTAAGGTGTTTGTTATGCGTAGGAGTAGAGATGAGGAGATAATGAAGGTTTCAATAACAGAAGTGAAGGCCTGGAGATAGTCGGAGGATACCGGAGATGCAGACTAGTCATCGCTGCCATTTTCTTTCTGCGGTTGCTTGGCTTCCCATTTGAACTGAGTCGAAGCTTAACAAGGAATCATTTATGCTCACCTAATAATCTATTTACTTTTTTTTTTTAACGGTTCACCTCAAAAAAGGTCGTGATGTTGGTGATCTAGCATCGTGAGCCTAGACCCAGTACTGTGATAGAGGAGAACACAGATAAGTGGTGCCGGCCCACGGCAATGGTAAAATGTAGATCTTATTTTGTTCAACAATTTAAGCGAAGGACCTTAGCGGCACCTTCAAGAACGGCTAGCGCTCTTCTTCTTCTTTTTTTCAAGTGGAGGCAGACTTAAAATGATAAAACCATGATTTGTTGCCTTGGGTCACCTTAGCCGACAACCTAGGGTGACAAATTTTAGTTTTGGCAGCTGAGGGTCAGCTAATACAACAAAAGTCAATTTCGTTCCTTTAGGGTATTTTTTGAGAGTATGCACGTTTCAAATCTTGGTCACCTTTATATCATCGAGAACAATAGAACTTAAATAAAAATTCTATGTCCTCCGACAATAAAATGTTTTAGGTACCTTGGCCTCAGATTCCACCTACAAATTAGCACGGTTAAAATAGGCACCCATCATAATATCACGGATCGAAACATCAATCAAATCAACTTAGTCAATTACATGTTAGTCGGACCATTCACCGGTCATTTCCATTCAATCAATTAATTCACAATATCAAATCAAAACAATGATCAATCGACCTAGTCAATTACATGTTAGTTGGATCATCTCTTGGTCACTCCCAACCATACTATACAATTTCCAGTACAATACCTAGTCACCAAACCACGTATTTTCCCTCAAGCGCCGATTTCACCAAGACAATGTACCAATCACCCATCCTGATTTCACCAAGACAATGTACCTATCACCCATCCCACATACTTTCTAAGGTGCCAATTTCGCCAATGTGATGTATAATAAACACTTTATGTGCATGCTCTCGGACGTCGTTTTTGTCGGGGTGATATATTTAATTACAAAGCCAATATAAACAATTAACGTACATTCTCTTTCAGGCATTCCAATTACTTTCGGCCACATGAGCACGATACTCGACACACAGAAATACAACAACACAGGCACAACCTACGCCACACAAGCATGATCAATTATCGCCACACAGACATGATATATATTCAACAACTTACGTGCATTCTCTAAGACATCCTAAATGTCAAAGCGATATAATAATCGCCAAGCCACGCCACACAGCATTTCTTCTAATCTTTTATCATACCCGATAAAATATCGTGCATGGGCACACGGTTGGCCTTAGCCAAAATATAATATTTTCATTTCCATAACTCCCACATTTTTTGTAGTCCACTCAAATATTTTTGGCATTATCAACTAATGCCCGGTTATTTTTCAATTAATAACCAATGATTATCCAATTAAAGAATAATTCCCACTTTCACAAATAATTCAATTCAGCACGAAATAAAACTCAATTAAATAAACGGGCTGAGCCACGACAATCAGCATAAAATTCTGGTCGTTGGCTATCCCTGCCTAATTTTCAGAAAATAAATAATTAATTAAATTAATTTCTAAAATTAATAAATAAATACTAAAAAAATCCAATTTAGGCCCGTAATGCCTAATTGAAGCCCGAGACGAGTCGAGAAAAATCCCGAGATGCATTCAATAAATAATACTGCATCTCTACTAGCTAATTGCACAATTCAATCACCTAACATGCATCCCAATTATCTAATAATCACTAATCCATTCTAATCTAACCACCTAATCCTACTTAATTAACACTAATCAACACTTAAGCATCATTAGCAAACTAAGAAAGCATTAGTGAGCAAAACTCACTTGTGCAAAGCGAAGACTAGAACACTACGATGGCAACGCAATGGTGGCCGAACTTGGGCTTGCGGCGACACCCACGGCTTGGACCGGGCCTAAAATTGGCCCGACAAATCTCAGCCCAAGCTGAGACTTGTTGCTGAAATGGGCTGGGCCTGAAGCGGGCTGACTTCGCAGGCCCAAGATGGGCTGACTACTTAACTCTTGGGCTTCAAGTGGGCTGGACTTGATGGAGATGCTGGGCCTAAATTGCTAGATCCATGGGCTGAACTCCAAAGCCAAGGATGTGCTGCGGGACTCAAAAGGGCTTGGATGCTGGGCCGATCGATGAGCTGCACGGCCCAACAAAGTAGAAGACTGAGGAGAGTGGGCTGCTCGATGGGCTTGGTGGAGATGGGCCGAAGATGCGCGGAAAGAGCTGCTGCGTGGACAACGCGCATGCAGCAGCTTCGGTCTTCGGTGGCTGAATGGAGCTGGCGGTTGACTGGGGCAGCTCAGTCTTCGAAGATGGGAGCTGCTCGAAAAAGATGCAAAGGGGAAGCAGCTGTCGGTGAGTGGGGTGAGGGAAAACAAGTTACAGAGGAAACCGAAGCAACTGAAACTGGGGACAAACGCAAGTGGAGGAGAGCGGCTCGAGCAGGCATTTGAAAAATCTGGTCAACAAAACTGCAGTGGACAAAGGTGGTGGTGTGTTGGCGTGAGCGGAGAGGGAGATGGAGGCCTCGATGGAGGCGTGAGGCAGAGGGAATTCGGTGGGGAAATTGGCGTGACGATGGACAGCTTCGGTTGTAGAGAATAACGAAAGAAATGAGATGGCAAGGGAAACGAAATACAAGCAGAGCAGATAGAGAGATCGAGAGAGAGAAGTCCAAAGGAGGGAGAGGCAGTGTCGAACGTGCTGGGGAAGCCACGGCTGGGGCCAAAAGTTAAGAATTCTCATCTCTTCCATTAATGGCTGGGTCTCCCTTTTGTCTCGATGCACATCACTATGTCTCCCCAATACTTTCTAGTGTAATTTCTGTTGAGAAGTAAGTGGATGTAAAAATAATTACTTTTATTATAGAACAATATTATAACTCTCTATTTTATCGTCCTCTCACAACAACTCATTGTACTTACTTACCCACTTCCTCACAACCTCACACGGACACAACTCTCGCACACACCCACTTACTCTCTATTTCTCTACACTTCACGCCACCTACTCCACCCACGCACTTCACTCACACACACATCACCTCTCGTACAAGACCCCCTACACTCTACACAACATCCCCTTACCCACGCACACAAGAGGCAAGTCCCCTATTTATAGGGTGTAAAGTCGGCACATCCACCGACTTCCCACACCATCTTCTTCCTATTATTTTATTGCAACTTGGGTCAACAATTGCGTCTGAGGAATTGTCTGGAGAGAGGGAGAGAAATCTGGATGAGTAAAGAGAGAGAGATCTGGAGAGTTCTAGGAGAGAGAGGCGGTGATCTTCTCAACACTCCCCCTCACCGACTACTCTCTCTTAATTTAGATATAGTAGCCGTGCCGATATTGTTTTTGGATTCTTTAATTGTCTCCCTCCATTCCGCATATTGCGAAGCTTCCTCATATGTGGATGGCCCTATGGCTCCATCTTATGTTGCTTCTCCTGCTATGTCTTTCCACAGAGTTTTGTGATCCTTGAACTTTTGCAATACCAATTCATTCTGCCCTTTAGTCTCATTTTCCTTCTTCTCACCCAATTTGGTCTTCGTATTCAACATATCTCCTCTAAGAATTTGGAGATTAGAACTCATTCGATCAAGCCTCTCATTTGTGACTTTCATTTCGTGCTTCAACTGATTCAATCCCATCTGAAGCACTTCAATGTAGACCTCTTGATCCTTTTTCTCATAAAATTTCTTCTCCTCGATCTTATTCCACCTATCCTTGCACCATGGGATGTAGGGTGTAGATGGCCTCCTTTCCTCAAAGAAACCTTTCTTCTTCTCCTTCATGTGTTTGATATCTCTCTCAGTATGACCAATTGGGAACATCATAGCGGGCTGAAGCTTCTGCGGCTTCTTGAACTCACATCGGAACTTCTCTAGCTCCCTTTCTTTTGCCTCAAGCTCTCGATCCTTCTGCCTTATCATCTCATCCCTTTTCTTCAACATATTCTCTATCTTTGCCTTCTCAACTTTCAGCTTCTTTATCATATCTTGCATCTCATGCAATTTCTTTTCACGACTACTTGTTGGCATTGTTAGTTGCTTCTTCGAGTTCTCCCTTGGCTTGCTCTTATTCGGGGTCATGATGGAACCTATCGAATTATCCAACTCAACTATACAAGCTGTTGCAAGCTCTTCTCGTTCCTTCATTGCAACAGGCACTTGAAAGTCCCATTCTTCTTCGCTTTCAATCTCCTTCTTGCAAGAAGTGACGACATTTCCTTCTTCTCGCCTGTTCCAACAGAATCTGGCAATATGTCCTACCTTGCCACAAACGTAGCTCCGTTTGCTACGCCTTTTGTTGCTCTTATCTTCGTCGTTGTCGTCGTCACGATCTTGACGAGCTCCCCCTGGCTGATAACCCTTCTTTTCGGGTTGCCTCCACCAATCTCCATGATCTTTCCATGGTTTGCCATCTCTTGCACCTGCTCTATTTCTATTCTGGCCTTTGAATCCTCTTTTATTACTGAAGGGGGCACTTTCATCCTCCTTGATTGAGACCTTAGGCATTTGTTTATCTAAGGCCTCTTGATTGGCCAATATATTTTCCAACTCAGTTAGAGTTGGTTCATTTGCCCATCCACGAGTGGCCGTAACAATACCGTTATACTCCGGCCTTAACCCATGAATTATGATTCTTCTCATTCTTGTCTCAGAGATGGCATTCTCAGGATCTAATTTTGAAATTTCTTCGCAAATAGATTTAACTTTAGAAAAGTATTGACTTACCGTCATACTTTGTTGTGAGATTGAGAGGAGCTCGTTCTCTAGGCATTGTAACTTGGCATCGTTTGTCCTTGCAAACAGCGTTGCCAAGTTATCCTAGGCCTCATTCGGGGTCTTCGCACTCTTTATGTGTTGCAATAATTCATTATCAATAGTCACGGCAAGAACGTAGAGAGCCTTACCTGACTTGACGTTCCACTTTCTTAAATCACTATCATTTGTGGGTGGTGTGGTGTTGTTGCTGCCAACAATATCCCATAAATCTTGTCCAAGCAAATAATACCGCATGCGGATACTCCAATTATTATAATTGAAGTTGTTGAGCTTCTCCAAGCTGTTCACCGAACTCGAGAAATCCGCCATCGTGACTTGAGTATAATGCCCAGCACTATACCAAGTAAGCCTAGTCCTGAACCAACTGACTTCACAATCCCAGATTGTGCATTGGCAGAACTCCGACGCTCTTCGCTTCTTCGCTCCTTGGCTCGACGATCCTTAACCGCCTTGCTCACTTACAATGGTCCTCGACCACTGTCTTCGGCCTCCAACGACCTGCTCTGATACCAGTTGTTGAGAAGTAAGTGGATGTAAAAATAATTACTTTTATTATAGAACAATATTATAACTCTCTATTTTATCGTCCTCTCACAACAACTCATTGTACTTACTTACCCACTTCCTCACAACCTCACACGGACACAACTCTCGCACACACCCACTTACTCTCTATTTCTCTACACTTCACGCCACCTACTCCACCCACGCACTCACGTACACACTTCACTCACACACACATCACCTCTCGCACAAGACCCCCTACACTCTACACAACATCCCCTTACCCACGCACACAAGAGGCAAGTCCCCTATTTATAGGGTGTAAAGTCGGCACATCCACCGACTTCCCACACCATCTTCTTCCTATTATTTTATTGCAACTTGGGTCAACAATTGCGTCTGAGGAATTGTCTGGAGAGAGAGAAATCTGGACGAGTAAAGAGAGAGAGATCTGGAGAGTTCTAGGAGAGAGAGGTGGTGATCTTCTCAACAATTTCCACCAAATTATTCAATTTTTTATGCCAATATATGCTGCCCTCACCATAGATCCGAATTCTTCAATTTTAAGCTTCAACTTCATCCAAATTCTTCAATTTGATGCCCAAATTTGATGTAGAAAATGTCCACATAATTTCTACGATTCCCCATCGCCAAGTAGCTCGATTTGCAAGTTGAAAATCTCTTCAATTCAGCCAATCTGAATTTCCATTAATTTTCCTCGACGTCCAAATCCATTTTCCGTAAAAATCTCGGGATCTCCAAAAAATCTTTGGAGGATGAGTTGATGATTCTAAAATTTATTGTGACATGACAGAATCTTCAATTTCTGAAATCGGACTCGAATTCGCTGTTGATTTCTATTTGGCGGGTTTTTAGCGTGACCTAAGTTACCGGATAGTTTTCAAAGATTTTTAGTGCAAATAACCCATGGTCGATTTTCTTCGAGCCACTATGAACTCACTTGACACATTGACAACTCTTGGTGGCCATAAAAATTTGAAGGTTTCAATTACGGGCACAGGGTACCCAAAATGATAGAAAATCAGTCTAGTGTCGATCGATAAGAATTTTGAAATTAGGTGGAATCACTCACACTTTGATTATATATCTCAGTTGAATCGATCTATCCCTGACCTCTAATTGATTTTGACAATGCCGTAATGACCCTTGCAGACTAGCATGATCGAGTAGTCGATTTCTGGTCGAATTCTCAAGTCCATTAAAATCTCTCAATGACTTCCCCGGATAGTCTAGTTATCTCACGAGTGATCGGCTTTGAGAATAGCACTATAGACACGTCGATGAAAGACCCCATTTATTTAGTTGAAAATAGTACTGAAAATTCAGGATGTCACAGCATCATTCCACATATTCATACGCATCAAGACAGCATTCCATATAGGAGCATTGGCCCAGCCTCCACTGCGATCGGTATCCGTCGACTTAGGGCATTCAAACTTAATCAGGCATCGCCCCGCATATATACACATTAAGATGGGTTCCGATAGTGACCACATGCACATTCATACTCAGCCAAGAACATCGTGCTTTGCACTCAAATACCTCAATTTCAAATAATGAACTTGACTACTTTTCTTTGTATTAAAAATCATCCCAGTAAAATAATCGTGCGTGGTCATGCATTTAAATCAAACCATCAAATTTGGTACGCTCCCAGTTCAAAAATCCACAATTTTATATAGTACCTAAAATTTTGGCGTCAAAAACCGACACCCGATATTTTTCTATTTAAATACCATAAAATCAAGTTTTGCAATAATATCCAAAAATCACCACTAAGAACTCAATTGCACTTATAAGCAATCAATTCCACATATAAATTCAACCATGATCAACATAAAATTTCACGAAATGGCTAATCCCTCACTAATTACGGTCACTAATTACGCTAATTGCGATCAATTAAATAAATCGCGTTTAAGTAAACTGAACTACTTAATTAACTTAACCATCCAGGCACATCATCAAACAAGTCAACTTTATCGTCCATTATGTAGCCATGAACACCAAAACCCCTTTTTAAAAAAATCAACTTAGCAACCTTTTTTTTTTGTTCAAACTTTCCGAAATAAATTTGTACAAGGTCACGTATTTGAAATTTACCCACCAAACTTTGCACGCATCTAGTATAAAACCTCATCGTTTTATTGACCACATAAAACCTCGTGTCCAACCCGACACCTCATTTGTTTTCCATTTTTTTGCCCAACCATCCCTTTTGAAAACAATCGTTAGTAACCCCTTTTTTTTTTTTTTTGTTCAAAACTTTTAGAAATAAATTCATAGATGCTCATGTACTGAAAATTAATCCATCAAACTTTGCACGTGCCTAGTTTAAAACCTCAATATTTTATTGAGCAAATAAGTTTTGGTGTCCAACTCAACACCTCATTGTTTTTCTAATTAAAAGCTCATAAGGTCATTTTTTTTTTGCAATAACAATAAACAACCACCGTAAAACAACCATTCACATATCATCACACATAAGTTCTAAAGCATGCCAAAAGTCAACCACACCTACATCAAGAACAATCACAAAACCACTACTGGTCCTAATCGGCAAAAACCAGGCCACTCGTACACCTTCAAGTTTAATTCCAGAAACATAATCAAACAAGCTTAGAAAACTCTCAAATTTTAATATGTTCTAAAGGAAACTTAATCAAACACTTTTTATGAGATGCCATAACCCAAATCCTTCTAGAATGAGAGTAGTAAATTTCCCAAACCGTTACAAAAACCATGTCCGTGTCTACAAATTACGTTTTCCAAAATCAGTTTAGTTTGAGGTCCAAAACTTGTCTATTTGATCTGAAATTTGACTATATTAAACTACAAGATATAATGAACAACTTTTATGAAAAAACTCTTTCGAAAATCGAACCCTAAGAGTTGATTTAAATCTTTTGAGCACCAAAAGGTCACTGTTTCCAGCATAATCCGAGATTTTGTTTTGCAAATAACGAAATTGAAATCTCATTCTTTTATATCCCTAAAATTTTGACTAAAATATATGTCATAGGTGAATATGTCTACAACATTTATCAAGAGGAAGTAACCTCAAAATCGTAGCACATTTTTCCCGACAAAAATGGTAAGCAGCAAGCATCCAGCAAATTGATCTGGGAGAAATTCACTAAACCAAGCTAAATCACCCTCATTAGTACTAATCCAACCAACTAGATCAATACTAGTACATCTATATTAACACTAATCCATCTTAAGGTTAATATCACTTAATACTAATTTAACTAAACTAATTAGCAATAATCTAACCCGCAAAGTGTAATTAACAATCTAATCAAGGATTAGGAAGTTAACTCACCTGAATTCAATGGCAGCGGGCTCACGGCGATGGCAACGCGATGGCAGTGAAGATCCGAAACAATCGTGTCTCCAACGGAGCTCAAACGGTGGCTGAAAACCGCAAGGGGGCTCATGGCCAAAGCTGGTTTGGTTCTATGGAGGGCTGACCCGTGGAGCTACAGTTGCTAGACGGTCGGGGGTGAGCTGAGCTGAGGTCGGGGCTGCTGGTGGGTGGTGCAGCTGCTGGTAGCATGTGGTGGGGTGGGCAGACGAAGCTGTGGGCGGAGATTGGCAGAGTTGCTGGTGGGTTAACGGTGAAACTGGCGTTGGGGTGGTGTTGGAGCTACTAGTCGTTGGAGATGGGAGGCTGGCGGTTGTTGAAGTTGGTGTGGAGTTGGCGTGATGGAAGGAGGGTGATCGTGGGGGAAGCTAGTGGTGGACGTGCAACAAAGAAAATGGAGGGGAGGGGGAATACGTGAGGGTGAGAGGAAATGAAATGAAGAAGAAGGGGCTGCTGCAGCTGGGTCTTCACACATGAGGGAGGGGGAGAGAGAGAGAGAGTGGGGGAACAAGAAGGTCAAGAAGTCAAGGCAAGGATCAATCAAATGGCTTGCAAAATATCCAAGTGATCACGAGGAAGCCCCCAAAGTCTTCAGTCAAGAAGTCAAGTACTCCACCAATGAAGAATTAGCTTCAATTCCCAAAAATTAAGCCATTTTGGTATAAAAAAATGGGCCTTTCTTCAGCCATCAGAATTTCCCTTTCTTTTCAATTTGTTCCAAATTGATTTTTCCGCAAAATCCCGAGCTCAACGAAATTTCTCCAAAAGATGAAATGACATCCTATAAATGAATCATGACACACTCGAATGTCCGATTCCCGAAATCGAATTTAATTTCGTGGTTAAAATCGACTAAATGCGATTTTAGTACAACCTAACGTACTAGGTAGCCTTTAAGGATTTTAGCATGTTTGACCGTGGTCGATAATTTTTTATCCACATTTGTGCATCTCCAACTCATAGACGACGTTCGATTGTCATAAAAATCGTAAGGTTTCAATTACGTGTCCTGAATATAATTTGACAGAAAATCGGGTTAGTGTCGTTCGACACGAATTTCGCAATCATGCGGAATCACCTGCAATTCTCTAGTTTGCCGTGTTTATATTCCTTAACGGCTTCACCTAACAGATTAGTTAACTCGTGAATGGCCAGCTCAAAGAAAAAGGACCATAGGTATGTCGACGAAATGTCCATTTCATATATTCGAGACGATGTCAAATTTCAGGATGTTACAACCCCGACCAACCTTTCTCGGCGACAGTGGGGAGACGACGGCGAAGGCTGAGCCCTCGCCTTCTGCAATCTTCATCTCCTCCGTTATTTTAATAATAAATTAATATCAATATTAAAATTAAAAAAAAAAAGGCAAAACGACATTGCTCTTGCTCTTCTTTGCTGACCTAGATCTCCGACAAGCCATGTAGGTGAATTATATTACTAAAAATTGCCATGCGGGATTTCTGACTAGGATCATCGAACTTGGCATTCAGGTGTCCTAATTTTTTTTATAGAAATGACACTTACCTTTCGTAACTTTTGGCACTTGAGTATCCTCGTGCCAAGTTTTGGCATTTGCGTTGTCCTTTTGCCAAGAATTAATTGTTTTATCACACAATCACCACAAACTACCTTAATTTAATTCATCAATGAATGAATAAATTGATGTATTTAATAGTAGTTATGTACTAAACAATTGGTCGAGGACTGTGGTCCTCATTAATCCAACGTTCACTGCACAGCAATTCCATTAATTTTTTTCACGCCAAAAGAAATTCCCTTCATTTTTCTCGTTCTCGAGGACCGTGGTCCTCATCATAAGATATTTTAAATTAGTTCTCATAGACACCTCCGAGGGACATTGGACTGCGTAAGGCACTAGATGAAAGATAAATGAGGCCCTCCCGTTTTTGCTAGTGACAAGGAATGACATACATAAAATGTCTAATTCTAAGATCTTACATCGCATACATGTGCACGTTTCCTATTCTCTAAAAGTATTTATTTCGAGAGTAGGAAAAGGCAAAGAAAGAAAGAAATGATGTAGAAGCATTGGGTTATAGAAAGCAAGAAAGTTCGAGAGATTAGCAAGGAGAACAAACTTGCTTAATCAAACTACAATGTTATACCAAAAAAAAAAACTACAATGTTATGGTTTAGTGATAGTAATGACGTCACATTACAATATGAAGAAAAATTTTGACTTGAGAGGTGTGGCGATAATTGTTGAGATATATGCGAGTTATGGTAGCAAAGTCTCACATTGTAAAATCGATGTGGTATGGAGTAGTTAATATATCATAATTGACCCATAACTCATAGGCTTAAGTTTATGAGCGAAGGTGGGTCCAATTTGATATGTTGAAAGGTTCGGACCTGGGCTTCCTCTTGACAATCTCTCTAGGTGAAGATATGCAGCTTCTATTGCGCTCTCTTAATAAATGATATCAAAGATGATAGTCAATTGATGTTCCACCCCCAATTTGTTCCAACTTAAAAAAGAAATCTCATGATCAAAGCTTGTTTTTGGTGGAAATTGCCATCACAGTTATCTGGCAAGAAGAGACCATGGATAGTTGGTCTATGCTGCATGACAGAGACTATGGGATGTAACCCCAAGTTAGCAGTTGATGATTATTGTTGTGCATAGTTGGGGGTGCATTACAATGACGTGGACACTCAAGATAAGTTGATGTAGAATAGTGCCTAAATTAAGGAATAATATACCAAACACTAAGCTCACAAGTGAGAGGGAGATTGTCAAAACACACGTGTGACTTTATATTAGAAAAATCTCACATCGAAACATTGGCATGAGCTTACGCATGAGAGAGAGATTTTTCAAATATATGTGTGAGTTATATTAGAGAAATCCCATATGTGGAGCAGTTAATACAATTTTAGTTGGCCTATGACCCATTAATTTAAGATTTTGAGTGAAGATGGATTCAACTAATTATGTTGATAGATTCAAATTAAGACCCCCTCTTGACAATCTCCCCAAGTAGAAATATCAGATTTCTACTGTATGCTCTTAACAATAATCACTAGCAATGATTGAATTAAAGAACATCTACAAACTTATCATAGAAAATGTCAGTCTTAGAATAAGAGTGTCACGAGATAGAAATTATGTATTTAGTTATATAACAAGATATATTATATTCGGAGTTAAAACAGGAGGAGGAAGAAATCAGGCATGAGCGGAACAGGAAACTGAAAGGATTTGTACCAGCGAGATGCTCTTGGTCGAGGTCAGCTGTCCCCATAATTCCACTGTTCACTGCGTTGCATGACAGTTCCCTTCATTTTTCTAATGTAAGAGGACTGGAATGGTCCAACCAAAAAAAAACAAGCAAATATTCCCGAACTGATGTGGTTCAAGAGCGAGCTGTCCATATAACGGGTGGATGGTCCCCGGAGCTCGCACGCTTTGCACGTTTGACAAGTTTCAGCGATCGAAAAATTGAATATATAACCGACCATCAGTTAGATGAGCCTTAATCTCTCAGAATTAATGAAAAGAAATCTAATTAAAAGGGTTAGATAATAGGTAGGGCCATTTTGAATAAGCAATTAGGTAGGGCCATTTTTAATAAGCCTTGTCCCCAGCCAATCGAGCAAAAAAACTCTCTAAAACATCCCAAATAGTCAAGAACAACCTAGGGTCCTGCCACCTATCCTAAGTCATTCATTCATTGAGCAACGCTTGCATGAAGAAAAAAAAACCGCAAAAAATCCCTAATAATGGCATTTTTTTGTTAAATTCATCAATATGTATATAGGAATAATACATTTAACTTCTAAAAATAGGAAAGTACGAATTTACGCAGCTAGATATTTAATCTGAACAGTGTAGAGGTATTGAAGACTTCTTAATTACTAAATTTCTCCTATTGACAGAGAAGCAGTTTATTGACTTAGGTGTGCAATATTTCTTATGCAAGGGCCACCCTCAACCGTGGTTGGCTATGGCCTAGGCGGGGGCCATGACTCTCGTTGGTCCAATCAATAAAAAAATAGAATAAAAAATTAAATAAAATTAAAAATTTTCTAAAATTAATTTATCTCAGCGTCAGTCATGCAATATAGAATAGTCAGAGTCAGTGTCAATGATTTCCAGCATAATACGGCAAGATTGAATTTGATTAGTTATATAAAGAGTGAGACCCAATACAAAGTGGATGGTTCATTCCCTTCACCAGAAGCTGCATTACCCATCATGTGGAAACAAAAAATTGGCACATTTTTATAGCACAAGTATCATTCCTTACGAAAGACAGGCGTGTAATCTTTAATATTTAGTTTCGAGCTACTGAGACTGGAAATTTACATTCTTATCTACTAAACTGAAGATATGCACGGTCCCTTTGATCCATTCGATTCGTAGTGCTATTTAATATAGGTGGGCACGGAAAAAAAGGTGGAGGACTCACCTCAAAATTGAGTACTCTCTAATAAATAATCAGAGGAGTTTTTCACATGCCAGATAATGCACAAAGCAACTCCATCACGTAACTTATCGTAGCAATTTAAAGAAAAAACAAAAACCCTCGACACGTAATGTGATCGCGCATGGCACAGTGAAGAGGTAGAGTCTATAAATTGCATGGAAGCAAGATTGCATCTCCACAAGCCTTTCCATCTAGAGAAAAAAAAAGTTATCGGTGAGAGTTCAGGGAGAGAGAGAGAGAGAGAGAGAGAGAGAGAGAGAGAGAGAGAGAGAGAGAGAGACCATGGAAGGCGGCAGCTCAAGGCCATGGACCGAGCTCAGGTGCGAGACCAACTGGAAGGACATGTTGGATCCTCTCGACGATGATCTCCGGACGTACCTCATACACTACGGAGAACGAGTCCAAGCCATCTACGACGCGTACAATGGCCAGGAGGAGTCTGAAGACGGCTACGGCATGGCCCTGTACCCGATGGACGAGCTCTTCTCTAAAGTGGGTCTCGAGACGGACAACAAGAAGATCAGGTACGAGGTGACCCGGTACTTCTACGTGCCGTCGCACTTAACCTTTCTGGTGCAGCCGGACAGGTCTTGGGCCGGGTATGTCGCGGTGAGCACCGACGAGGGGACCCAGGCATTAGGGAGAAGGGACATTTTGGTCACTTGGAGAGGAACGGCGAATCTCCTGGAGTCCATAGAAGATATTCGAGATGATTTGGCCCTGGCGACCAACATTTTCGAGGACGACCCCGATACTAAGATTCACGCTGGCTTTTTAGATTTGTATACGAGGTCAGATTTTATAAATGATTACACGAGGCTTAGTGCCAGAGACCAGGTATGAAACTTTCCCTCCATTTATAGATTTCTCTTGCTAATTTACCTCCCGAACAAGCTCCAAATTCCCTTCACCCCCCCTTTTTTTTTAATTTATTTATCATATAGAAATCTTAAAATATGATGAGATATAGCACGTGATGTATGGACTACTTTGCCAAATTAAAACGGGTATTGATGGACAACTTTGGTCTGGTTCTAATGATTCTACTCAAGACATCAAGACGGTGTCGAATGCTCAGTGTTAGATAGGGAATAAGCCTTAATTCCACCAACCAGATAATAAATTTACCCTAACGAACTTGGATGTGACAAGTGATCATTGGAGGATACTTCAATCAAGACTTTTGTGGAAAAGGAGGTCATGCTTGAAGTCAGGAACCACAATAAAAAAGGAGGAAGCATAATAACTTTGACTAGCCATGCCAGTGCTGCTCTGAAGGTGCCCATCATTAGACATTACAAACTTCAAACGTAAACAACTTCATCATTTGCACTTGCTCAACACGATTTATTGAACAGAAAATTTATTTGTACAGAAGAAACCACTGCACCCTCCTGCCTGCACCACTGCACCAGTTATTTTCGAAGCTCCACGAACGACAAAATATGTACCGCTACTCCTACATCCCAAAGAATCGTGGAAAATGCGCTCAGAAATTGGTATCTTTTAGCATATTTTCCTTGGTATCTGTTTCCAAGGGCTCGAATCCCCGGACTCGATCGGATCGGAGGACTTGGATTGAAGATTTATGGGTCAAACCCTAGTTCTGCGCGCTTAGACACGGAAGCCTAACCTGTGAACTCCTCGATACCCAAACTTGTTACTCTACGGCCGTTTGGGACTATAAATGCCGGCTCATCTTCAACCAAACAGGTCCATCCCTCTTCCTTCTCCTCCTCTCTCTCTCTCTCTCTCTCCCCCTCTCTTCCTCTCAAACTCGCTACAGAGTACATAAAATGGATGCAGATGGAGGTGCAGGCAGAGAGTTCATGGTGAATTCTGGCAAGAGAGAAGTGGTGGCGGCACCACTGCCCAAGCAAGAGCATTGGCTGCCCCTCTCCAACCTTGGCTTGCTCTTGCCTCCGCTTGACGTAGGCGTCTTCTTCTGCTACGCCAATTCAACTACCACCGCGTCACAGAGGCTGGGATATGGGTCCATGGTTGGTGTTCTAAAAGCTGCCTTGGCCCAAGCTCTGGTCTCCTACTATGCTCTCGCCGGAGAGGTGATGCAGAACTCAGCCGGTGAGCCTGAGCTCCTGTGCAACAATCGGGGGGTCGACTTCATCGAAGCTTTCGCAGACGTGGAACTCCGCCATCTCAACCTGTATAATCCGGATGACACCGTTGAAGGGAAACCGGTGCCCACAAAGAAGCGAGGCGTGCTTGCTGTTCAGGTATTGATATTAGATACAGCCTCACTATATATCGTTTATCCATCTAAGATCATATCACCGTATAAGCACCTGCACCCATTTTCATCTTCGTTTCACCTAAATCTATAGTCTTTTTCTTAAATCTTTTATTTATGCATAACCAGCGTCGAACGAAATAGTGTATCTTCTACCTCTAGTCTATCAGTCGAATTTTCCAACTTTACTTAGAACGGTTCACAAAATTGATTTATTCATCGATATTGAAGTTTGTTGAATATAAACTAATTGTTTACATCACTTGGCGTGCGAATTTGACTGATCGATTTGGATACCCTTTACCATTGTTCAGAAAGAAGAATAATGCTTGGACTTCGATCAGGCCTAACCGCATAATCTATGATTAAGACTTTGTTTGTTTCATGGAAAATATTTTCCAGCATTTAGTTCTTTTAAGAAAATGAGTCAATGGAAAACTATGCTTAAATCTGACCCAAAAAAAAAAAAATTCAAACGAGAAATTCAGAAAAATGATTTCCTCTTTGAAAGATCAGAAAACATTTTTCAAAATATGATTTGGTATTGGTGTGGGTCTTTAGCACACAGGCTTGAGTTCTTGTTTATGAAATGTTCATTCTTATAAAAGTATTTAAAAATTTGAATTTTTAATTATTTTCTTCTTTTTTTGGCTTCATTTTGGCCAATTGTGGGCCACAGCAACAATCATCGATTGGCCATAAGCTAGCTTGAGCCTGACCAGAGGTCGACAAGACTCGAGCTCAAGCTCGCCGAATTCTGGCAAGCTCAAGTCTTGAGTTTGCTAGACTTTGGCGAGTTCATGCCTCAATGACCTCTAACAAGTCTCTAGCTCGTCGAAATCTAGTAAGCTTGAGCCTCGTCGATCGTCGCCATGGCTAATGACTAGCTCAGGAAGAAGGGAAAACATAATAAAGAAAGAAAAATAATAGATTCAAAATATTATATAGAATATTGAATTTATTAGTAATTTTCCTTAGAAAAATCAAATTAGATTTTATATACCAAATGGTGAATAATATTTTCCAGTTTATTTTCAGGTTTTAACTCTACATCATAAAATGTTATCATTTTCTTGGAAAATGACTTTTTAGAAAAGATTTTCTAGAATCATTATATTTTCAGTGAAACAAATAGAGCATAAATGCATCAATGATTTCTCATACAAAACATAACAATGTAGAAAGATTTAATGTTAAGGTTCTATTTGTTTTGTGGAAAATATTTTCTAAGAAACATTTTCCTTATTTTCCATCATTTGGTTTGCTTAGGAAAATGAGCCAATGGTAAATGTTTTCTTAGTCGATAAAAAACCTATACTAAAATTCAAGAAAATGATTTCCTCCTTAAAAGGTTGAAAAACATTTTCCAAAATATGACTATGTATCGGCATAGGTCTTTGGCACTTGGACATGAGTCCTTGGTTAATGAAACGTTTGCTCTTATAAAAAAAATCAAACTTTTAATTAATTTTTATTATTTTTATTATTTTTATTATTTTATTTTCACTTCTACTCAACCACCACGACAACAGCCCATCACAGGCGAGCTAAGGCTCAAGCTTGTTGGAATTTGGAGAGCACGAGCCTAGCCGGTTGCCGCTATAGCCAGCGATTGGTCGAGGAAGAAGGAAAAAGAAAAAAAGAAAAGAAAAAATAATTGAAAATATATCAATTTTCTCCAAGAAAATCAAATTCCATATCAAACGGTGGAAAATATTTTCTAATTCATTTTCATTTTTTTAGCTAAGCACTAGAAAATATTATCATTTCCTCGAAAGTGATTTCTTGGAATATATTTTTCAGAAATATTATATTTTTCCCGAAACAAATTGAGCCTAAATATTGAAAGGAAAAAGAATCTCACACTTTGCACGAGTTTCTCTTGTTTACTTGTGTGATCATTGAGATTATACATTGGCTCATTGAGTCCATATAGAACAGCGAGATAATAATAGCATGATAGATGAGTGATAATAATATATCACAGGAGGAGACTATCATTATTATTATTATTATTATTATTATTATTATTATTATTATTATTATTATTATTATTATTATTTTATGGACAGAGTTGAATGAGTGGAAAAATCTTGCGAAGGTGGACCTCAGCAGCAATCACAAATTTATTGAGACCGTAATGGCATGGTGTGGGTTCCGAGTGCTCTCAAGCACAAAAGAATTCAAATATATGTGGCACGGTGGGATCTCTCTTTTACCTTGACTTCATGGGAAACATGTTAAGGTCTTATTAGATGACCGGTCAATCCTTGATTATTTTTATACTTTTATTTCTCAAAATAAAAAAAAAAATCATTTGATAACATTAGCTAATTTTTCTATTCACGGGAATAAACCGATGACCACAGAATAGATTTGGAATAGAAATATGAAATTAAAAAAGAAATTACTTTTTTGTTTTCGGGAACAATTTATAAAACCAAATCATTTTTCTTTTCTTTTCTTCTTATTCCTCCTCTAACTAGTTGTAGGGCTCGGCAATGGCGGCGACTAGCCAATGATCGGTCAGAGATGAGGCCTTGTGACCTCGCTAGCCCTTAGCAAGGTTGGCCTTGCCTTGATTGGGTGAGGTTGAGCCTTGCTGGTAGCTAGGTGAGGCTGACCTCCCTGGGGGCTAACGAGGTCGCTAGCTCCTGTCTTTGGTTGGTTACTAACCATCACCAAGGCCCAGCAATTAGTTAGCGAATGAAGAAAAAGGGAAAAAAAAAAGAAAAATCTCATAAAATTATTAAAAAATTGAAAGAAAATTTACTTCATGAAAAAATTTGAGGATCGTACAAAACGCAGTTATGTTCTTTTTCTATTTTGGGAATAACAATTTTGTGCAATTATCAAACACATTCGAATACTTAGAAACTTTTTTTTTTTTTTTTGTAAAGTGAGGCATGTATTAACTTTAACCAAAAACAGAACTATACAAAAGGGGGGGGGGGGGGGGGGGGACCCGACACCAACATAAGGACTTGCACTTCTGGTGACATTAGGAAATGTCAATAGGAGTATAAAGGCGTCATGGTAACCCAAATGAAAAGAGGGGGCTAATACTTAGAAACTTGTTCAAGGAACATAATCAAAAAAAGCTATTTTCAAGTACAAATTATTTCTGGAAATAGAATGGTTACCAAATACATACTAAGACTCTTAAATAATCTCTCCTCTCTATAGTAAGTCTCGTATGAAGTAATTGGATAATGGATATCACCATTTTCGCAGTCTCTATGATAAAGACCAAGTTCGTTTCCACTGTTAATCATGCGTATCCATGTTCGGACATATATAATTATTTATTGAAATAACATTGTTCTATATGGTCAATTTGTCATTTGATAACTTCTCGGCGTAAGTTGCTAAAGGTATGTCTAGAGCGTGTAGAATTAATCTTAAATCTCACCAAGGCATAAGTTTTTTATACAATTTCCGTGTTAGGATTGGTTCTATCCATTGAGACATAAGTTTTTTATTTGATGGAAAACATTTAGGCGATGGAGCTAAAGTGTGGAGGAATAGTGGTGGCATGTACGTTTGACCATCGAATAGCTGACACCTACTCGGTCAATATGTTCATGGTGTTTTGGGCAGAAACGGCTCGCTCCGCTGCACCCATTTCCCTCCCTCCTTCCTTCTGTCGCTCTCTTCTCAACCCAAGGCATCCGCTCTGCTTTGACCCCTCTCTAGACCGCATGTACATCCCGGTCTCCGCATTGTACTCACCTCCCAAGCACAAGCTGCAGGTGGATGAGCAATGCGAGACAGTGACATTGAGGGACAATGACCACCTGTTAAGCCACCTGTACTATGTGACCGTTGCCAAGGTAAGTGAGTTGCAGCAGAGTGCCTGCTCCAATGGAAGCAAAAGGACTAAGTTGGAATCATTCAGCGCTTTCCTTTGGAGGATGGTGGCTGAATCCTCCTCGGTTGTTGATAATGATGACAACAAGACAATGTCAAGGATGGGGATCGTGGTGGACGGCAGGTGTAGGTTGATGAGTCAGGGCGGCGACGACAAGCCCACACCCATGTCATTGTACTTTGGGAACGTGTTGTTAGTGCCATTCGGAGAGAAGAGGGTTAGGGAGGTGGTGGAGAAGCCGCCAAGCTGGGTGGCGGATGTGTTGCACGAGTTTGTGGTGAGGGCGGCAATGAAGGAGCACTTTTTGGACCTGATAGATTGGGTGGAAGAACACCAGCCAGTGCCAACATTGTCAAGGATGTTCTGCAAGCCCGGCAATGAGGAGGAGGAGGAAGGGTCGACAGCGCTTGTGGTGTCATCCGGACAGAGGTTCCCGGTGACCAAGATGGACTTTGGGTGGGGGAAGCCAGTGCTGGGGTCCTACCACTTCCCATGGGGAGGCAAAGCTGGGTATGTTATGCCCATGCCCAGCCCGCTCTCCAATGGGGATTGGGTGGTCTGCCTTCACGTCCCCAAGTCTCAGGTGGCCTTCATTGAGTCCCACGCTCCCACCGTCTTCAGGCCGTTGACCCCTCACCATCTTAACCTACTTTGATGCTTCTTTTTCTTCTTCTATGAGTATCGTTAACGTGCCTCATCAGCACTGTCAATTGTTGTTGTTTGTCCTATTGAATTAAAACCTTATGTTCCTTGTGTGTTTTCTTCCCGTCCATCCGGTCCCTATGATTTAATCAAATCCGAGGCATACGTCTTCTTTCTAATTGCAAGGTGTCTGGCTTGCTCAGTCTTTCAATGTCATAAGCAATTGACAAATGCGGACATTTCAAATCACTCATTACATGTGAATGTGATATAAACGTTGTGTACGGGGGAGTAACTTTTCCTTGCACCACAAGATAATTACAACCAAATATACAAATTACATAATTTATGTATCATATAGAATTTTGATTGATAGTTATATTGAAAATTTTTATATAGTTTAGGGACTACATCAAATAAGTACCAAAATTTTATGGACCATCAATTGAAAATTAACATGTCATTTACATATAAAGAAATACACAATATCACCATCGTCATATTTGCGAAAATAAGCACAATGGTCAACCTCACAATGAGCAAATCCGTTTTCTTCCATAAAACCATCGATTAAATACCATTGCTGTGGAGCTTGTTTCAAGCTAAAGCTTTTCTTCAAGCAATATACCGTGTGCTCGTTATCTCTGACTTCAAAACCATTAGATTGTGCCATATAAGTCTACATCTAGGTCACCATGTAAAAACGCCGTTTTTACATCTAACTGCTCAAGATGAAGATCCTCCACTACAACTATACTCAATAGAACTTTGATTGATGTCATTTTAACTATTGGTGAAAATATCTTGGTGTAGTCAATCCATTCTTTTTTAGAAAAACTCTTGACCACATGTCTCGCTTTGTATCTGATACCACCACTTGCTTCATTTTTAATCCTATACACTCACTTGTTTAATATCAATTGTTTAATAAGGTCTTTTTACTTTTAGGCAACTTCTCCCAAGTTTTGTTCTGAAGTAATGAGCCCATCTTGTCTTTCATAGCATGCTCCCACTGCATGTCTGATGTCTTTTTCTTTGCGTCATCAAAAGTCTCACACTCTCCCGAATCTATATATAAGACATGGCTCATAATAATATTTGCTATTGGATCAAAATTACCTTCAACTTTCTCACACTTGTAGACTTCCTCAAGACAAGTTCTTCAAGGTTGTTAGTCTACTCCAAGTCACTGTGTTCCTCTTAAACTACCTCCTTATTGATAATAGGCTCATATTTAACCTCTCCCTTAAGTGCACTCTAATTTGCTGGAATCATCTTCACGTACATTGTGTCCAGCTCAAAATATTCTAGTTCTACTGCCTTCTCATGCTCTCTCTAACGATCCTTGTACTTTTTTTCGTGGAATACCACATTCCGTCAACAGATGACTTTGTTATTCTCATAATCCCTAAGCCTATAGTCATACTCATCATCACCATATCTAATAAAGACATACTTCTAGGACTTAGCATCAAGTTTCTTCATATCTTTTGTATCAATCAGATCATATGCAATGCAACAAGATATTAGTAGATATGAATAATTAACTTTTTTACTTGACCACTGCACTTGCAGTATTTCTCCATCCAACGCACTAGATGGACTCCGGTTGATAATGTAAACAGCCGCATTAACTGTAATAGCTTATAAGTGTAGCAAGAGACGCATGTGTAGCCTCACGCATCTCCTACTTTACAGAAGGGTTCTGTTTATCCTCTTAGTTACATCATTTTCTTGTGGGGTTCTAGGAACAGTCTTCAACCGCTATATGCCTTCTTGGCTCAAGTATTCTACAAATTCCTTGCTCATGTATTTACTACTATTATCAAACTTTAGAGCTTTGATTGGATGAACTATCTCTTTTTCTACCATGGTCTTCCACATTTTGAACATCCCAAATACTTCTGAATTTCCTCTAAGAGCATAGACACGGGTTTTCCTTATTGCATCATCATTGAAGATGACAAAATATTTCTTACCACCATAAGAGAGTTGTTGTGTTTGCTTCACACATTAGTATGAACTAACTCTAACTTTCAACCTTTATTTTGTCACCCATTCAATTGAAAATTGACTACCGTCTTTTTTTATTTATTTATATAAATGCAATTCTCATAGAAATCCAACTCAACTTTTGGCAAACCTATAAGTAATTTCCTTGAATTTAATTGCTTTACACACTTCATCAAGATGTTCCAAACGATAATGCCAAAGAGTAGACAAATTACCTATAGCCATTGTACTTACAACCATATCATTAATATTGTCTCCTTGGAGAAGGTAAAGTATACTTGTGACATCTCGATTTTCCAATACTATTTTCAATATATTGAGACGGGCATTTCGTTGGCACACATATAGTTCTTTTCCTTGAGTCGGCCACTCATGTGAAAACTAGTCTATTAGGTGAAGCCGTTAAGAGATTCTAATGCATCAGACTCAAGAATTTGACTATGAAGCGACTTTTTGAACGAGCTAATCTGCAAGGGTCATTACGGCACAATTAAAAATCAATGAGAGAGCGGAGATAGGTCGACTCGATAAAGAATTGGGTCGACTCGACAAAGAAATGTGATCAGGTGTGGGTGATTCCACAAGATCGCACAATTCTTGTCAATCGGCACTGGGCTGACTTTTCTGTCGATTGGATAGCCTGTGTTCGTATTTGAAACCTTGAGATTACCCCTCAACAACCGAGAGTCACCAATGTGTCAAAAATGTACATTGTGGCTTGAATTGATCAATCACTGGTCAAATGCATGAAAATTTATAAAAGCTACCCGGTAGATTAGGACGTGCTAGTATCGTGCCAGAGTGAAATTAACCATGAAATTGAGATTGAATTTAGGAATTAGAAGTCTTGGTGTGTCAAAAATCATTTTAGGAACATTGACTCATCTTCAGAAGATTTTTCATGCAATCAGAATTTTTCAGCAAATTAATCAAAGAATAGCTAATTTGGCTCGAGAAATTAGTAAGCTCGCCTTTGGTCGTGCTTTTGGGACTTAAGTTGGTTTTATGGACAAGTGAAGATATGAATTGAAGTGTGGTGACATTGGACTAATTTTATGGACTTCAATTTGGTTCAATTAGAAGAGAATTGAATGAAATTGATACAAGATGTCATGCCATGGTGGAAATTGAAATTGCAACCTTTGGAATAAGGTTGTGGGAGATTGGAGATAGTGGAGTGTGACATCATCAAGTGATGTCATGGTGGGCCATGTGTTTGAGTGATCTAAGAGAGAGAGAGGGAGAAACCGGTTCTCCCCATCTCCATCTTCAGTCGAGCTCTTCTCTCCATCTCTCTTCTTGTTGCTCGACGGAACCCAGCGAACCAGAGAAGCTTTGTCCAAAGTTGCACGCCTCCGCCCTCTGTCGTTCGCCGTCGTGCTACACGCCATCGCTCGCCCTTGGAAACCAACTGAGGCCAGCTGCTACCGTCCTGCTTGCGCTCCGGTCCACCTCTGCCAGCTCGTCTAAGGTCATCGTCCATCATCCCCAGGCCGTCGTGGAGCTCACCGAAGGCCGTCTCGCCACCGTACAGCAGCCGGAACCACCGCCTGGACCACTAAAGCCCCACTTTGCCCGTTTCCAGCAAGCCAAGTCGCTGGTTCTTCTTCTTCGTCCAGTACCTGTACGCCACCATTCTAACGAGCTCTAGTCGCCATCCAGCTCACCTCCGGCCACTATGAGACCCCAGCATTGGACGCACGACACCAATGCAGCTCCTCCGCCCATTTCCGACCCAAGCCGGCACCAGATCCACCCTTTCTCGGCCGTAATCAATAGCAAATAGTGAGCAGAGAAATGGGTATGGCAGCGGCTATTTGGCCCGTTTTGGCTGGCTTCCCGACCCCGGATGCTTAGCCCGCCTTGAGGAAAGGCGATCCCCATGACGTCCCCGTCATTTTGGTCCGATCGGTTTGTTAATCGAGTGAGTTTAACTCACCAAACCTCGATTAGAGGGTTAATGATACTTTAGGTGTGCTTAGTTTATGTTAAGTGTTGTTAGGTGGTTCGTTTAATTTATTTAAATGTAAATTAGATTAAGAGCATGATTAATTTAAAGTAGGTTTAATTAAGGCTAAGTGGTTTTATATTAGAATAAGCCTTGATTTGACATAAATGATTTATTTTTGATATAAATAAATATTTCGAAATTATTTAATAATTTAATAATATATTATTATTCGAAATTATTAAAATATTATTATTTGATTAATTTCGGAATATAATTAATTATTTAATAAATTTCAAAAATTATTTCGTGACCTTAATTTCAAAGAATTTCGTGCTGATTGCTGCTGTGTACATAGATTTTGAATTTGATGAATGGATAATGCAAATTGAATGTTGATTGTGAAAAATAGGGATTTTATTAATAAAATTCCAAGTGTTGGGTTTTGATACCAAAATTAGATTTTAAGAATTTTATTAAATAGTGGGGTTTGAAAAAGTGAGATATTGGCTTCCTGGTTCGAAATTAACGTGCCCTCACACACGCGAAAAAATTTTAGAACATTTTTAATATGAAGAAAAGAGGTCGCGATCATTATTTTAAATTGAAGCGTTGAGTAAAATGCAAAGTGTCTAAATTGATTATGTGATAATTAAGAGGAATTTGTCCTGGGTTGTTGAGCTGAACTTGCCCCTATATGGGATGCCCCACATTGTAGATGCGGCTCGCAGTTGATTCTGGGCCCATGCTTCTTCGGGAACGCTGTCGAGTACTGACGAAGCCGCGCTCCAAGGTGGGGAGGTGATGCTTGGCATTAATGTCAGTAGATAGCTGAACTATGAGTAGGCTATGCCCTTGTGTGGTAGCGAATATCAATTGGAACGCATGCTGAATGATTTGATGTGTCTGATTATAGGGCGGAATTGTGTGGCATGGTATGGGACGTGCTATAACGTTTTAGTCTTATAATCAGGATTCCGATGGTTGTTGGTTATGTGAAAATATTTACGTTTCGGTTGTTTAAGTTTGTATTACTACACATGATTGAATGATTTGAATTGTGCTAACCTACAGAAAAGAACTGAGGCGAGGTAAGTCCTCTGCGTGGTGTGGCTAGGCCATCCCGGGGTATATTTTCTTTCTAACAGGGGTTTAGTGGGGCAAACTTGCTGAAACAATATCTCACCTCGGTTGTGGGCTTACATTTTTAGGTCCCTTGTGGATAGAGCGGCTAGATCCTTTTGGTTGGCCTTGAAGAGTTGCAAAGTTGAGGTCATGAGGATTGGAGAACGTGTCAGACTTGTAGGTTGTAGGACAGTTCCTTTTTATGAGCCAGTTTTTTGTAGACTTTTGGTCGTAGACCTCTGTTTATAACTCTGTTGATTTATGAAAGTATTATGTTGTTAAATTGCTTCTTGCTTTTCTATCCCGTGTTTTATTGTCAGGGGTTTTATAATACGCTTCCACATGTGCATTTAAGAAATGAATGGGTTGGCGACTTAACCTGGGAACGTCGCACTTGAATGACCATGGTGGAATGTTGGCGCCCTCAGGGTTCGGGACGTGACATCCATGTTTAAGTGGTATCAGAGCGGGTCTGTGTATGGAGTGATAAGGTGTGATTGTTTATGGGATAGTTAGTAGGAATGTCTTTTATTTCATGCTGGGACATGTGACTAATAGTTGTTTGGTAAATTGTTTGGTGTGGATCACTCAAATTCTAAATTGGGATTAGAATTGGGAAGCAGGTTTTTATAAAGATCCTATAGCTTGAGTGATCGGGAGCTAAGAACTCCTAGTAAGAGAGCTGTAGCCTCTGTGACTCGGGTGGAACGCCGACATCGATCGCTGCCTAAGGTTGTTATGGCAAAGCGCCAGCTCTGGTCAGCGCGAGCGTGAAAGTACTGTCGTAGGTTAGTATTGAGAGTGTAGCAGCACCAAGCGATTCTAGGTTCGATAAGATTGTTTTGGCGCTAGTGTTCTTTGGGAGCTTGTTGGGTCAGTAAGCTCAGGACTGAGCCGTCGCCAGTGTTGTTGCCGCTCCTGTTGAGGCCCAGCCTAGAGTTGTGATCTGGGAGCAAGCCATTGTATCCGAGTCGAGGTTCAGATTTAGTAGAGATGGAAATCAGTTTGGGAAGGAGTCTATGATTGGAGAAAAGTATCTCATTTCCATCCAACTAGAAATGTGGGATGGTTAAGTCAGCAATGGATCAAAATGGAGTGTGTCGTACTGACAGAAGCCGATATGGATCAGCCCCGTGTCCGGGTAAGACAGGTGCTTATTCTGAGTGTGACCAATGGGGTTACCTAGTCAGAAAAAGGTCTCCGAAGGCCGATGGGATGGATCAGCGGGAATACGCCGTAGAACACGCCATGGGGTATTTGGGATAGACCCCGGTGCAAGTAAGAGAGCATGCTGTCATCCAACAGTAGATAGAGGACTCACTATTTGTGTGCCAAGTTTGTGAAAGGAAGCGTGAGTCAGTCTAGTGCAAGTACAATAGGAGCATGCTTTGAATGTGGCTAGCACAACCATTGGGATAGGAACCGTCCACGTAAATCAAAGAGAACTCAAGCATCGCTACCATTGACGTGATGCCCTTAGGATGGCGAAAGGAATAGGAATGGATTAACCATGCATCGAGCAAAGAAAGATTGTTTTTGGGGAGTTATTATCAGAGTAGCGCAGCAGGATTTTGAGTGAAGGTTGTGGAGTTTCTATTGTTGTAATAAAGTAATAAGAAGATGAATCTCTTACTATAATTGCACCTAAGGGGTTCGTTTATATATGAACTAGAAGTCATTTATAAAAAGATTTGGCTCGAGGAGTTTTCTGTTGTTATGAATCGTGGCAGTGATATAATTCAGTTGGTTTAGTTAGCGTACGAAAGTTTTGAACTACCGAAAGTTGAAGAGGAACTTCAATCCTTGTTATTCATCACTAAAGATGACTTGGTTCTAGTTGTTGGTTATCGAATCTTCATGGCAATTATAATGGATGCGTCAGTTAAGGAGTCGAATATGGAGAACATAACTGTGGTACATAAGTTTTCTAAGGTATTTCCTGAACGATTTCCAAGTTTGCTGTTAGAAAGAGAAATAGAGTTCATGGTTGAATTAGCACCCAGAACAGAGCCAGTTCCAAAGGCTCCTTACCGAATGGTGTTACCCGAGAAAAAAGAATTGAAGGTGCAGATGCAAGGGTTGTTGGGTAAGGGATTCGTACGTTCCAGTGCATTGCCTTGGGGAGCACTAGTTCTGTTCGTGAAGAAAAAAGATGATTCGTTGTGTTTATGCATTGATATTCTCCAAGATTGACTTGAGGATAGGGTATCATCAGTTGAGGATAAGGAAAGAAGACATACTGAAGTTAGCATTTCGCACTTGATACGGCAATTATGAGTTCACAGTATTATCGTTTGGTTTGACGAACCTTCTAGCTGTTTTTATGGGTCTGATGAATAGAGTGTTCCATTGGGTACTTGGATTAGTTTCGTGATCGAGTTCGTTGACGTTATTATGGTGTGTTCGAAGAGTGCTGAGGAGCACAAGAGACATTTGAGAAGAGTACTTCAAGTCCTAAGGATTCATCAGTTGTGCGCTAAGTTTAGTGAGTGCAAGTTTTGGATGACTCGTGTTGCGTTCCTGGGTCATGTGATTTCAGGAGAAGGAATCTCCGTGGACCTTATCAAAGATGGAAGCAGTGAACAGTTGGCCAAGATTGACTACAATGAAAGAGCTCATAAGTTTTCCGGGTTTAGCGAAGTATTACAGAAGGTTTGTGGAAGGGTTTTTAGCTTTAGCATCGCCGTTGACAAGATTACTAAAGAAGGAAGAGAAGTTTGTGTAGATAGACAAGTGTGAGGATAGTTTCCAAGAGCTTAAGTAGAAGTTGACTACTGCACCCGTGTTGACCATTCCCATCTAGTCTTGGAGGATACTAGATCTATAAGTGATGCATCATTTATAGGACTGGGTTGTGTGCTAATGCAGCATGGCAGGGTTGTGGTATATGCGTCCCGTCAGTTGAGACCTCATGAACTGAATTACCCGACGCATGACTTAGAACTTGCAGTAGTTATGTTTGTTTTGAAAATTTAGAGGCATTATCAGTATAGAGAAAGATTCCAGATCTTCAATGACCATCAGAGTCTCAAGTACTTATTCTCTCATAAGGAGTTGAATATGAGACAACGTCGATGGATGGAACTCCTGAAGGACTATGACTGTGAGATTTTGTATCACCCCGGAAAGCGAACAAGGTCGCTGATGCGCTGAGTCAAGAGTTCTTCGTTGTACAGTTGGTACTCAAGGATTAGATCTTACTCAAGAAAGTTTGAAATTCAGTTTTCAAATCTAAGGTAGGCCACCTTTTGAATCTTATGACAACCCTTAGAATTGACCCGGGAGTGCAAATCAGAATTAAGATGCTTCAGTGGGTAGATTCAGAAGCTCAAAAGATTCTATAAGAGAATACAGATAATAGAAAGGCTGATTTTCATATTTTTAAGGACGGAATGCTAAGGTTCCAAGGACGATGTGTGTAATTGACAATGCAGAGATTAAAGTAGAGATCTTATAGGAAGCTCATTGTAGCAACTTCAGCGTTGTCCAAACAGTACGAAGATGAGTCAGAATTTGCATCAACAGGATTGGTAGACCAGTATGAAGATAGCTATCACTGATGGGTCGCAAGTGTCAGATGTGCTAGCAAGTGAAAGCACGGTTTTGCAAGTCAGGAGAACCCTTGTAATCGCTCAAGATCCTTGTGTGGAAGTGGGATCATGTCACAACGGATTTGGTGACAAGTCCACCAAGAAGTCAGTGTGTTAATAATTTCATTTTGAGTAGTAATTGATAGATGGATGAAATCAGCCCACCTTGTGGCTATGCGGAAAGATTTTGATTTAATTAATCATGCAGAAGTGTAGGTGTGTCAAAAAGGTTCATTTGCTTAGAGTGTCAGTGTTAGAGATAAATCAGGTTTAGACCAGAGGTTCCTAGTTCAGCAGATCAATCAGGTGGTTCCTTTTGAGTCAGTGCCGAGCAGAGTGTTCAGAACTTTAGTTGTTGGGTTAAGGTTAGAGAATGAAAGGTCACAGCCCAGAGTTAGTTCAGTAGTCAGTGAAGGTAGTTATAGTTATTAGAAACAGATTAAAGACTGCTCAGAGTTGCCATGAGAGTTATGCAGAAAAGTGTCGAAGGCCATTGGAATTCCAAGTTGGTGAGCACCTCTTTCTGAAGGTGTCACCAATGAGAGGTACTTCTCGCTTTGGCAGAAAGGGGAAATTGAGTCCGAGGTACGTAGGTCCCTTTGAGATTTTGGAAAGAATAGGGACTCTAGCGTATCGTCTTGTACTACCATGAGGTTGGCACAAGTGCATAACGTCTTTCATGTGTCAATATTAAGGAAGTATGAACCCGATTCGACACACATTCTAAATTTTGAAGAATTAGATGTGGACGATAGGGTGTCATACGTTGAAAGCCCAGTTGAGATCATGGATCGTAAGGAACAGGTTCTGCATACCAAGACCATTCCGTTGGTCAAAGTGGTCTAGCAACACCACAGTACCGAGGGAGCAACTTGGGAAACTGAAGAGTTGATGAGATAATTGTACCCCCACCTTTTTACTTAAGACTTGTAATGGTTTAAATTTCGAGGACGAAATTTAAATAAGAGGGGAAGAGTTGTGACATCCCTATTTTCCAATTCTATTTTCAATAAATTAAGATGGGCATTTCGTTGGCATGCATATAGTTCTTTTCCTCTAGTCGGCCACTCATGTGAAAACTAGTTTATTAGGTGAAGCCGTTAAGAAATTCTAATGTATCAGACTCAAGAATTTGACCAGGAAGCGACTTTTTCACCGAGCTAATATGCAAATGTCATTACGATATAATTAAAAATCGATGAGAGGCCGAAGATAGGTCGACTCGACAGAGGCATGTGATTAGGTGTGGGTGACTCCACCAAATCGCACAATTCTTATCAATCGGTACTGGACAAACTTTTCTATCAATTGGGTATCATGTGTCCATATTTGAAATCCTGAGATTACCCCGACAACTGAGAGTCGCCAATGTGTCAAAGATGTACATTGTGGCTTGAATTGATCAACCACAGGTCCAATGTATAAAAATTTCTAAAAGCTACCCGGTAGATCAGGACGCGCTAGTATCGTGCTAGAGTGAAATTAACCGTGAAATTGAGATTGAGTTTAGAAATTGGAAGTCCTGGTGTGTCAAAAATCATATTAGGAACATTGACTCATCTTCGGAAGATTTTTCATGCAATTAGAGTATTTCAGCAAATTAATCAAAGAATAGCTAATTTGGCTCGAGAAATTAGTAGGCCCGCCTTTGGTCATGCTTTTGGGACTTAAGTTGGTTCTATAGACAAGTGAAGATGTGAATTGAAGTGTGGTGACATTGGACTAATTTTATGGACTTCAATTTGGTTCAATTAGAGGAGAATTGAATGAAATTGATACAAGATTTCATGCCACAGTGGAAAATGAAATTGTAACCATTGGAATAAGGTTGTGGGAGATTGGAGATAGTGGAATGTGACATCATCAAGTGATGCCATGGTGGGCCATGTGTTTGAGTCGAGTTCCTCCCTCCATCTCTCTTCTTGCTGCTCGATGGAACCTAGCGAACCAGAGAAGCTCCGTCCGAAGTCGCACGCCTCCAACCTCTGCCATTCGCCGCTGTGCTGCATGCCATCGCTCGCCCATGGAAACCAACCGAGGCTAGCTGCTGCCATCTTGCTCGCGCTCTGGTCTACCTCTGCCTGCTCGTCTAGGGCCATTGTCCAGCATCCTCAGGCCGTCATAGAGCTCGCCGAAGGCCGCCGTACAGCAGCTGGAACCACCACCTGGACCGCCGAAGCCCCGTTTTGCCCATTTCCAGCAAGCCGAGTCACTGGTTCTTCTTTGTCCAGCACCTGTACGTTGCCATTCTAATGAGCTCTGGTCACCATCCAACTCACCTCTGACCACCGTGAGACCTCGCCGTTGGATGCACGACACCGCTGTAGCTCCTCCGCCCATTTTCGACTGAAGCCGGCACCAGATCCACCCTTTCTCAGCCTCAACCAGAAGCGAACAACGAGCAGAGAAATGGGTATGATAGCAGCTATTTGGCCCATTTTGGCTAGCTTCCGGACCCTGGATCCTTGGCCCATCTTGAGGAAAGTCGATCCCCACGACGTCCCCGTCATTTTGGTCCAATCAGTTTGTTAATTGGGTGAGTTTAACTCACTAAACCTTGATTAGAGAGTTAATGATGCTTTAGGTGTGCTTAGTTTATGTTGAGTGTTGTTAGGTGATTAGTTTGATTTATTTAAGTGTAAATTAGATTAAGAGCATGATTAATTTAATGTTGGTTTAATTAAGGCTAAGTGGTTTTATATTAGAATAAGCCTTGATTTGACATAAATGATTTATTTTTTTCAAAATTATTTAATAATTTAATAATATATTATTATTCGAAATTATTAAAATATTATTATTTGATTAATTTCGGAATAAAATTAATTATTTAATAAATTTTGAAAATTATTTCGAGACCTTAATTTCTCATAATTTCGTGTTGATCGCTGCTGTGTATACATATTTTGAATTTGATGAATGGATAATGCAAATTGAATGTTGATTGTGAAAAATAAGGATTTTATTAATAAAATTCCAAGTGTTGTGTTTTGATACCAAAATTGGATTTTAAGAATTTTATTAAATAGTGGTGCTTGAAAAAGTTAGATATTGGTTTCCTGGTTTGAAATTAACGTGCCCCCACACACGTGAATAATTTCTAGAATATTTTTAATATGAAGAAAAGAGGCCAAGATCACCATTTTAAATTGAAACATTGAGTGAAATACAAATTGTCTGAATTGATTGTGTGATAATTAAGAGGAATTTGTCCTGGGCTATTGAGCCGGTCTTGTCCCTATATGGGATACCCCACATTGTGGATGAGGGTTGCAGTTGATTCTGGGCCCATGCTCATTCGGGAACGCCGTCGACGTACTGACGAAGCTGCGCTCCAAGGTGGCGAGATGATGCCTGGCATTAATGTCAGTAGATAGCCGAACTGCGAGTAGGCTATGCCCTTATGTGGTAGTGAATATCAATTGGAACACATGTTGAATGATTTGATGTGTTCGATTATGCGGCGGAATTGTGTGGCACGGTATGGGACGTGTCATAACGATTTAGTCTTATAATCATGACTCCGATGGTTGTTGGTTATGTGAATATATTTGCGTTCTGGTTGTTTAAGTTTGTATTACTGCACATGATTGAATGATTTGAATTGTGCTAACCTGCAGGAAGGAATTGAGGGAGGTAAGTCCTTTGTGTGGTGTGGCTAGGCCATCTTGAGGTGTATTTTCTTTCTAATAGGAGTTTAGGGGGGCATACTTGCTGAGACAATGTCTCACCTCGGTTGTGGGCTTACACTTTCAGGTCCCTTGTGGACGGATTGGCCAGATCCTTTTGGTTGGCCTTGAGGAGTTGCAGAGGTGAAGTCATGAGAATTAGAGAACGTGTCCGACTTGTAGATTGTAGGATAGTTCCTTTTTATGAGCCGGTCTTTCGTAGACTTTTGGCCGTAGACCTCTGTTTGTAACTCTGTTGATTTATGAAAGTGTTATGTTGTTGAATTGCTTCCTACTTTTCTATCCCGTTTTTTATTGTTAGGGGTTCTATAATATGCTTCCGCATGTGCATTTAAAAAATGAATGGGTCGGCGACTTAACTTGGTAACGTCGCATTTGAATGACCATGGTGGAATGTTGGCACCCTCCGGGTTCGGGGCGTGACAATACTTGTATGATTTCCCTTTGCTACAACTCTTGTCTCTAAGGTGATCTCACACTCTTCACATCCGAAGATTGCTACCATACCTCCTTGGTCAAATTTCCTATTTAAGATGATATTTTTTCTTTAATTTAGGATCACACTTACAGTGATGCATAGTCATAATTTAGGATCACACTTCCATACCTTCATGTATCAGTCATAATTGTGATACATAATTTAGGTATGCTACCATACCATAATTTAGGATCACACTTCCATTCAAAACCCAAATTATTTGTGCCTCACTGCATATTTTTTTTTATGAAAATTGGAAGTTGCACAAAAGAATTGTCAGTCGTAACTGTGATACATAATTTAGGTATGCTACCATACCATAATTCATTTTTTTTTCGGTTTGGTTCGGTTTTCAGTTCGGTTCTCATTACAAACAAATATTTTTTTATTGGTTCGGTTTTTATTGGTTAACCGAACCAAACCGAACCGAACCGCACAACAACAATAAAGAGATATCAATTTCGGCATAGACTCGTTTATTGGGCATCCTCCATCTTCATCTCCGCCAGCCACTTCTACCATGTGCTGCAGCCACAACCACCACCCCCACCGGAGGCCCTTCTCCGACGACCACTTCGCCTCACGAGCGGCGGTGCAGGTGCCCTCCTGAATGTCCACACCACGGTGGCAGCAGACCTACGGAGCTACCTGGCCAAGACGGGGGCACGCTTGGCATGGGCCAAGGCCCGCAAGGCCGAGCTGAGTTGGCGGCTAGAGGAGATGAAGCACTTCGTCTCCATGATGGAGATCCTCGAGACCTACTTGGCCCAGCAGTTCGCTGAGTAGCGGGATAGCATTGAGAGTCTCCTCGCGCCGTCGCCACGCAACTAGAAGCCCGCCCTCCCTCGAGGGATTTCAATGCTTAAGGCAATTCCATTATGGGGTTGCTGTATAGTTCGATCTCCTTTTTTTTTTTTTTCTTTTTTATACTTTTTCTTGTGTTTTCGTTATGCTTGATAAGAAGTATGCATCAAAGCAAGATAGTGTAGGAGTGTCATTGCTCCATCTGTTCCAACTGACACAATATCTCTTTTGGTTGTTTGATGGGTCTCTAAAATTTGGATCTTGGGCAGAGAATTGTTGATCGACAATTTGTTGCTGTGCCGCTCGGTGGGGAGTTCAGATGGTGTGGTTTTATCTGGGTGATCCTCACCTATTTTTTTATTGCTCCTCCGAACGTGTCGGGAAGGAGACTAGTTGCAGAGAGCCGGTCCATTTCGGCAGAGACTCGTTTGCTTTGTTTTTCGATCGCAAAACAGAGCAATGCGAGAGAGGGAGAATGTGATGCTAGGGACTAGAGCTGATGAGAGCAAGTAGAGCAAGTAGATCTCTGTGATCTGGCAATTGAATTATCTGGAAAAAAAAAAAAAGCAGAGAGTTGGAGAGAGAATATTTGCTTTGCAATATTGTTTCTGGGTCATGCAAAGCAGAATGGAAAAAGAAGGAAGACACAGCTGGAAATGTCAGTGAACTGCTCGCTCAAAGGTCACTCCTCTTGATGCATTGTAGAGAGACCCACCGAAAAAAAAAAATGACATGGAAAAGAAGGGCCTGATCACAAATCCAACAGCTGAGCAAAATAAGACAATTACTTATCGATGAAGATGGACGAACGAACGCGATCATAGAAAAATGGAATCTTTTTGGTTGCCGTTGCCATCAAACGAAAATGAAAAAACAAAAAACTGAAAACCAAAAGCCAAAAACCAAAAACTGAAAAACTGAACCGAACCAAACCGAATCGAACCGAAATTTCGATTCAGTTCGTATTCAGTTTGGTTCTCATTTGATTCAGTTTGGAAGTTTTTTTTAACGGTTCGGTTCGGTTCGGTTCGATTTTCGGTTTGTATTCAGTTCGGTTTGGAAGTTTTTTTTAACGGTTTGGTTCAGTTCGGTTTTTTTGAAAAACTGAACCGAACCGAACTGTTGACACCACATCCGCACTTAGCAGATCACTACGCTACGGCCCTGAAAAAAGGTAAGCCCACGATGGAGTGAGATAAAAATCTGAGTGAGTCAAAACCCTAAACTCTGATTAGGATGCAAATTCACCTCAAAGGTGGTCCTAAGTACACACCATACAGATCTTAGCTCGCCTCGGCACGTACGTGCATGTTAGCTCAACATATATACCATCATCAGTGTAGCAAGGGCAATTTAATAACTAGAACACATCATTTCAATTACATGGGTCTCAATTATAATACCAAACCGTTATGACACGTTCTATACCGTGTCATATAATTTTGTCTCATAATTAGGCACAACTATCACAACCATTCAGCCGTGTTCCAATTATTACGACCCAACAGCCACGGCCAACTCAACAATTGGAAGTCATCTAGCATAACCGGGCGTCGTCCCACTCCGTCGAGCATGACATCATCCCGCATATTCATACCCATCAAGATGACATTCCACACAGGAGCATCAACCCAACCTCCACTACGACTGGCATCCGTTGACTTGGGGCATCCAAACTTAATTAGGCATCGCCCCGCGTATTCATATGCATCTAGATGGGTTCCGATAGTGATTACATGCACATCCATACTCAGCTAAGAATATCGTGCTTTGCACTCAAATGCCTTAATTTCAAATAATAAACTTGACCACTTTTCTTCGTATTAAAAATCGTCCCAATAAAATAATCTTGTGTGGTCACGCATTTAAATTGAACCATCAAATTCGGTACGCTCCCAGTTCAAAACTCCATGATTTTATATATTACGTAAAATTTTGGCATAAAAAACCGACACTTGATATTTCTCTATTTAAATACCATAAAATCAGGTTTTGCAATAATATCCAAAAATCACCACCAAGCATTCAATTGCACTTATAAGTAATCAATTTCACATATAAATTCAACCACGAGAATCAGCATAAAATTTCACAAAACAGCTAATCCGTTACTAATTACGCTAATTGCGATCAATTAAATAAATCGCGTTTAAGTAAACTAAACTACTTAATTAACTTAACCATGTAGACACATCATCAATCAAGTCAACTTTATCGTCCATTATGTAGCCATGAACACCAAAACCCCTTTTTAAAAAAATCAACTTAGCAACCCATTTGTTTTTGTTCAAACTTCCCGAAATAAATTCATACGGGGTCATGTATTTGAAATTTACCCCCCAAACTTTGCACGCATCTAGTATAAAATCTCCTCATTTTATTGACCACATAAAACCTCATGTCCAACCCAACACCTTATTTGTTTTTCCATTTTCTTGCCCAACCATCCCTTTTAAAAACAATCTTTAGTAACCCCATTTTTTTTTTTGTTCAAAACTTTTAGAAATAGATTCATAGATGCTCATGTACTCAAAATTAATCTGTCAAACTTTGCACATGCCTAGTTTAAAACTTCATTGTTTTATTGAGCAAATAATTTTTGGTGTCCAACTCGACACCTCATTGTTTTTCTAATTAAAAGCTCATAAGGTCATTTTTTTGCAATTACAATAAACAACCATTCACATGTCATCACTCATAAGTTATAAGCATGCCAAAAGTCAACCACACCACCAAATATACATTGTCCAGCAAGCACAACATCAAGAACAATCACAAAACCACTATTGGTCCTAATCGACGGAAACTAGGCCACTCGTGCACCTCCAAATTTACTTTCAGAAACATAATCAAACAAGTTCAGAAAATTTGAAAATTTTAATATGTTCTAAGGGACATTTAATCAAACACTTTTTATAGAGACACCATAACCCAGATCTTTCTAGAATGAGAGCAGTAAATCTCCCAAATCGTTACAAAAAATGTGTCCATGTCCAGAAATTATGTTTTCCAAAATCAATAGCACATTTTTTCCCATAAAAATGGGAAGCGACAAGCATCCAGCAAACCGATTCAGGAGAAATCCACTAAATCAAGCTAAATCACCCTCATTAGTACTAATCAAACTAACTAGATCAATACCAATACATCTTAAGGCTAATCTAACCAAACTAGATTAACATTAATCCATCTTAAGGCTAATCTCAGTTAATACTAATTTAACTAATCTAATTAGCAGTAATCTAACCCCAAGCACAATTAACAACCTAATCAAGGATTAAGGAGTTAACTCACTGGATTCGACGGCGGTGGGCTCACAGCGATGGCAATGCATCGGCGGTGAAGACCCGAAACAACCGTGTCTCCAACAGAGCTCAAACGGTTGCTGAAAATTGCAAGGGGGCTCACCACCAAAGCTACTTTGGTTCTGTGGAGGGCTGACTTGTGGAGCTACAATCGCTAGATGGTCGGGGGTGAGCTGAGCTGAAGTCGGGGCTGCTGGTGGGTGGTGCGTCTACTGCTAGCGTGTGGTGGGGCGGGCGGACGAAGCTATGGGCGAAGATGGGTAGAGTTGCAAGTGGGTTAACGGTGAAACTGGTGTTGGGGTGGTGTTGGCACTATTGGTCATTGGAGATGGTGTGGAGTTGGCGTGATGGAAGGAGGGTGATCGTGGGGGAAGCTGGTGGTGGACGTGCAGCAAGGAAAATGGAGGGGAGGGGGAATACGTGAGGGTGAGGGGAAATGAAATGAAGAAGAAGGGGTTGCTGCAGCTGGGTCTTCACACATGAGGGAGGGGGAGAGAGAGAAAGAGAGAGAGAGAGGGGGGGAGCAAGAAGGTCAAGAAATTAAGGCAAGGACCAATCAAAAGGCTTGCAAAATATCCAAGTGATCATGAGGAAGCCCCCAAAGTCTTCAGCCAAGAAGTCAAGCACTCCACCAATGAAGAATTAGCTTCAATTCCCCAAAATTAAACCATTTTGGTGTAGAAAAATGGGCCTTTCTTCAGCCATCCGAATTTCCCTTTCTTTTCCATATTGTCTGAAATTGATCTTTCCGCAAAATCCCGAGCTCAACGAAATTTCTCCAAAAGATGAGACAACGTCCTATAAATGAATCATGACACGCTCGAATGTCCGATTCCAAAAATTGAATTCAATTTCGTGGTTAAAATCAACCGAACGCAATTTTAGTACAACCTAACCTATCGGGTAGCCTTTAGAGATTTTAGCGCGTTTGACCCGTGGTTGATAATTTTCGATCCACATTTATGCATCTCCGACTCGTAGACGACGTTTAATTGTCGTAAAAATTGCAAGATTTCAATTACGTGTCCCGAGTATAATTCGATCGAAAATCGGGTTAGTGCCGTTTGATGCAAATTTCGCAATCATGCGGAATCACCCGCAATTCTCTAGTCTGCCACGTTTATATCTCTTAACGGCTCCACCTAATAGATTAGTTAACTCATGAGTGGCCAGCTTAGAGAAAAATGACCATAGGCATGTCAACGAAATGTCCATTTCATATATTTGAGACGAGGTCAAATTTTAGGATGTCACAACCCCGGCCAACCCTTCCTGACGACGGTGGGAAGACAATGGTGAAGGCTGAGCCCTCGCCTTCTGCAATCTTCATCTCCTCTGTTATTTTAATAATAAATTAATATCAATATTAAAATAAAAAAAGGCAAAACGACATTGTTCTTGCTCTTCTTTACTAACTTAGCTGTCCGGCAAACCATGTAAATTTTTTTGAAAAAATGACACTTAAGTATACCTTTCATAACTTTTGGCACTTAGGTATCCTCGTGCCAAGTTTTGGCATTTGCATTGTTCTTTTGCCAAGAATTAATTGTTTTATCACACAATCACCACAAACTACCTTAATTTAATTCATCGATGAATGAATAAATTGCTGTATATAATAGTAGTTATGTAATAAACAATTGGTCGAGGACTGTGCTCCTCATTAATCCAACGTTCACTGCACAGCAATTCCATTAATTTTTCTCACGCCAAAAGAAATTCCCTTCATTTTTCTCGTGCACGAGGACCGTGGTCCTCATCATAAGATATTTTAAATTAGTTCTCATAGACACCTCCGAGGGACATTGGACTGCGTAAGGCACTAGATGAAAGATAAATGAGGCCCTCCCGTTTTTGCTAGTGACAAGGAATGACATACATAAAATGTCTAATTCTAGGATATTACATCGCATACATGTGCACGTTTCCTGTTCTCTAAAAGTATTTATTTCAAGAGTAGGAAAAGGCAAAGAAAGAAAGAAATGATGTAGAAGCATTGTGTTATAGAAAACAAGAAAGTCCGAGAGATTAGCAAGGAGAACAAACTTGCTTAATCAAACTACAATGTTATACCGACAAAAAAAAAAAAAAAACTACAACGTTATGGTTTAGTGATAGTAATGACGTCACGTTACAATATGAAGAAACATTTTGACTTGAGAGGTGTGGCGATAATTGTCGAGATATATGTGTGAGTTATGGTAGCGAAGTCTCACATTGGAGAATTGATGTGGTATGGAGTAGTTAATATATCATAATTGATCCATAACTCATAGGGTTAAGTTTATGGGTGAAGGTGGGCCCAATTTGATATGTTGAAGGGCTCAGACTTGGGCTCCCTCTTGACGATCTCTCTAGGTGAAGATATTCGGTTTCTATTGTGTGCTCTTAATAAATGATGTCAATTGATGGTCGACCCCCAATTTGTTCTGACTTAAAAAAGAAATCTCATGATCAAGTTTTTGGTGGAAATTGCCATCACAGTTAATATGGTGAGAAGAGACCATGGATAGTTGGTCTATGCTGCATGATAGAGACTATGGGATGTAATCCCAAGTTAGCAGTTGATGATTATTGTTGTGCATAGTTGGGGGTGCATTACAATGACGTGGACATTCAACTTAAGATAAGTTGCTGGAGAATAGTACCTAAATTAAGGAAGTATATACCTAACACTAAGCTCACACGTGAGAGTGACATTGTCAAAACACATGTGTGAACAAAGTAACAGGCATGATCAAAGTCTAATACAATACTATCATGGGCTCAGTTCAATTAATAATTAAGCTCAAAATCATTCATTTAAGTCCATCTACTACCGGTCTAATTAAAATGCAAATTATATGAGTCTATTAACTACTAATGCAAATTTTCCTAATAACTATAAGTAGTTTTAAATAATATTTTTGTTTAGGGGCTAAAACTTAGTCCCTAATTGTCTATGTAATTAACAATTGAATGAAATGCCAAAATTTAGGTGTCAATAAAATGAAAGCTAACACATTTTTCTTAATCAAGATCAATTACGTAGCCGTGGTGTATATACCCAGTCACTCAAACAAAAAGGAAAATTCATTGGAAACCGGATAAAGAAGTTTCCAACTTTCGAACTTTAAAGAAATTCCTTTGAAGGAAGAAGATGGGCATGCACTAATTCAAATTTTAAAATGATAAAATCATATAGTTGAATTGTTTTTTTTCTTTAAAAAAAAAAAAAGAAAGAAAGAAAGGGAGGATGTCTATTGATATTGCTTTGTCACTAGACTTCAGGGGCTACCAAACTCTCTAGAGATGATTGTCCAAAAAATCCTAAACTTGTTGTACAGTAGCTAATTTAATCATAAATCTTTCTATTTTGCCAACTTAGTCCTAAATTGCAAATTTAATCCTAAACCTTATTAAAATTTGTCAATTTAGTCCTAAACCTGTTGTTTGGATATTTGGTCGAAATAACTAAAATTCTTTATATGATTTCTTCTTGGGTTTTCTTTTCTAACCTTTTGGTTACTTTTGCCATGTCATATGAACAAATTTCCAATTTGGACTTTAAATCTTTTTAAAAAGTCACATTGGACTTAATATTTAATTTTAAAAGGCAAATAGGATGAATTGCCAGAACATGTACTCAAATGAACAATTTTCAACCGATATAGCATTTAAGTGATTGAAAGAAAAAGTTATAACACACAAGCAAGCATTATACGAAAGTTATAAAACTTTTGATGTACTTCACTTTGATTGAAATCATGACAATAATGAAATTTAATAGTTATGATATTAAATGAGGATATTTTGCTATCGGTACGTACTAAGAAATTTCACGCCATTCTAAATGCCGAAAATACATTCCCATATCATGATTCTACTCAAGACATCAAGATGAAGTCGAATGCTCAGTGTTAGGTAGGGAACAAGCCCTAATTTCACCAGCCAGATAATTTACCCAAACGAACTTGGATGTGACAAGTGATCATTGGAGGATACTTCAATCAAGACTTTTGTGGAAAAGGCGGTCATGCTTGAAGTCAACAACCACAATAAAAAAGGAGAAAGCATAGTAACTTTGACTAGCCATGCTAGTGCTGCTACGAAGGAGCCCACCATTGGACGTTACAAACTTCAAACGGAAACGACTTCCTCATTTGTACTTGCACAACACGATTTATTGAACAGAAAATGTATTTGTACACAAGAAACCAACCTTAACTATATCTTCTTATTTATTAACATGATTTAGTACCCGAAGGTTTGTGCTAGAGTCGGTCCAGGGTTTGCATATTGTAACTTATAGTCCTCCCACAATTCATTCACAGACTTCCCAAGTAGCTCCACCAAGTACACATCGCTATATGAATCGATCATCATGGTGTTGAGGTGCCGCACAAACCACGGTCAGAGCTCTTCATAATACTCTTAAGAAGTTCACCGTGACCTCGTACTCGTCATCCCATCTCAACCCCAACCCTCTTCGATGCCAACCCTTGTATGCCCATCCGTCCGTTAGCCTAATGTAGTTGGCAGTCCCGGTTAAGAGGCCCAGTGGGCGCTGTCATTCCCTGTCCATTCCCAAAGTAGGCCGCTCGTGAAGTATAGAATCCTGGTGAACTCATTCCTTACGTAGCCGGGGAATGGTTGGAGGTAGTCGGCATTAACGTTGATCTGTCTTCAATCGGTGGTTGCTCTGGCAAAGGGTCTGTCGTCGCCGATGAAGCTTTCAACTACCACCTTCACAAAACGGCAGCCCCTCCCCTCCATATCGTTTTGGCCAAATGCGACGTACGCGGTGACAGCTACCAATGGCGATGAAGCTTTCAACTACCACATTCACCCCAATCGACCTCTCTACTAAACCAATTATGACATTCTCTCTCGTTTTAAGTCTAATCTTTTTGCCTATTGTTAAACGTGAACATATTTAATTGAGGAGGCAAATGAGGCCTATAAAAATTTGAACTCAAAATCTCCAACTCTAATATCATGTGAAATTTTTTAAGACTATCGCCAACTATTCTAAAAACTTAAATTGTTATATAAAAATGTGATTTATTATTTAAATATTCTAACAGATATTACTAACTCTTGCTGTGCAATCTCTTAAGCCTATCCACTGACTATATATAAGGTTTGTCAGCAATTAAAACCATGAAATGTTTCGATCGCAGATTATTTCTCGCTCAATTGAATTGCCTAGGTTGGTTGTCGATACAAATGTAGTGATTACATTTGTCTCTTTTCCACGTTCGTAGTTAGGGTTTGTCCCATGTATTGAGACTCATGGAACGCCTTCTCTCTACAAAAGTCTGAAGCAAGGTGTCACCATCGATGAGTTCCATTTTTCTTGGCAGAAACCAGATCTTGAGTTACTTAAGGAATGTGATGATAGCCCACCAATCCTGCTCGCCCATATAATCAGGATCTAGGTTTCCATAAGTAGAACCTTTCAAGTATACTTCACCAATTAATGGATCCAAATTACTCGAATTAATTTCAAAACGAATAATAGATCTTGCGATGCTATCTCCAGCCGTGAGATCTTCTTCAACTACACGAACCAAATCCTCAAAGATAAACCCGCATCTGATAAGTCTTCTTCAATGGATAATACTTTTTTTCGTCATTCTAGAAACTGTCAATGAGCGCAGACTTTAAATCTTGAGTCTGGCGGTCTTCAGACTTTGATGAGAGAGTCTACAAGTCTTCAAACTAGACTGATGGAAACATTTTGTCAATTTCAAAACAAATAAGGAAGTTTTCTCCAACAATCTCCCCCTTTTTTTTATGGTGACAAAAATTTCCTGCAGATTTGGATACTTTTGACCTGCAAAACAATACTCAAGCAAACAAGGATATCTCATAAAAGATAAATGGATTAGGATAAAGATAGTATCAAATCTGCATCCACTGGAAATGAGTTAGTCCTGTAAAAACAACTATCTTTACCATGAATACCAACAATGCTTAAGATACTGCAAGCATTAAATGATCAAAACGCGGTCCAAAGTCCAAACCAGTCACAACCAAACAAAAATAAAGTCAAATCTAAAAGTCAAATCTGCACCAACTTCTCCCCCTTTTTGTCAGCATTAAAAAGGTAGAGATGAAAAAAGAGAATTGGATAAAATTAAGATTGTTTTGGAACACGAACAAGCTGGAAATCTCCTATCGACTTGACAGTCTCCTCCAGCTTTCTCAGATCCTCCTTCAGTTGCGCTAGTTCCTCACCCTTGGCAATTGCTTGAACTTGAAAATTAAGGGCCTAAACTTGATTTAGTAATGAAACTGAAGTGGCTTGATTAGCATTCTACATAGTCTGAAATTCACATCCCAAAGCATAAATCTGATCTCAGATCTCCATAAGAACATCAAGCAATCTTTTAAGGTCTGTTGAGTTGTCAGTTTGAGTGCTTGCTTCAGCATAATCAGTTTGTGGAGTATTGGCAGATGATGGAACTTCAACACTAACATCCAGACTTGGAGATGAAGCCTCATTTCCTTCTTCAGGAAATTGAGAGGCATATACATCTTCTGGATCAACAGGAGAATGACTGACATCATCACTAGTAAAAGCAAGTGAATGAGTACCTCTTTTATCAATAGCTCCCCTTGTTTCAGTGCCTTTAGATGGAGAGAAGTATTCTTCATGCTCTATTTCTTCTTCAATGACACGATGATCTTGTTCTCCTCTTTGCTTTTCTTCTGCAGTTCTTCCTTCCTCTGCTTCTTTCCTCATCGATTCCCTCTCTTCATTCCTCTGCTCTGTTTCATCTCTGTCTTGGTTCTCACTGTCCTCTGTCTCTGGAACAAGACGCTGTAAGTTCTTTAAGGCAAGAGCGGAAATGGTGATATCTTCCTCATTTTCTTCATCCTGCAATATGAGTGCTCTCCTTTTCTTAGATGGAGCTGTCATGGGCTCCTTGCCTTACCATTTTGCAAAAATAGGGTCTTGACGAGTCTTGACAGGAGTCTTCTCCTTAAATCTCTCTAAAGCCTTGTTTAGCTCCCTCAAACGCATCTTTGAAACCATTTTCAGTCCCACCACCATTGGATCACAGGTTTAAACACACAGAATTTTGGGAGGCTGAATTTTAAAATGTCCGAATAGCTGAGTAACAAGTGCTGAATAAGAAAGTTGGCCCTTGTCCTTTACCATTGATCTGTACATGTGAAACAAGATAGTGTACGATAGAGAGAACTTTTTACCAGCATTGATAGCATACATCAGCTTCACTTATGAATTTGAGACATTAGTCTTTGATGTGGATTTAGGTCTAAGACAATTAATCACAATCTTATGAAGCAAGACATTTGAGGCACTCATCCTTGAATATGAAATTCGGCCTTCTGCCATTCTGTCTCGAACAAGCTCCACAGTTGCACGACCAATAGACACACTAATTGATTGGAACATCCCTCCCTCTACTCCAATCACATCAGCCAGAGTGTCCATATCAACCACATAATCCTAGTCTCTAACACTGAAAGAAAATCTATTCGCATCCAAAAAGCTTAGATTGGAATAGAAATACGCATTAAGTTCTGGATGAGCTATTGTTGTCTCAGAGCAAAATCGTTCATGTTGAAGTAAAGTAAATTTCTCCCGTAACTTCACGTTTAGAGAGTTGAGAAAATCAAAATCCACACTCCCTGGGTTCATCACCCCTCGCTTTAGCAACTTAGAGTAAACTCCCTTATGTTCCTCAGAACGAAACAGATATGCTCTTCTTCCTCGAATGTTTGCAACAACACCCATTCTAGACTTAAAATGAGTGAACATCTTTTCATCATCATCTTTTTCATCAGGTTGACTAAATCCTCCAACACGTGGATCACTTGGGAAAAGATAACTTCCTTTTCGAAAAAGAATAATTACTACAATTTCAAAAACTTGGAAAGATAACATCAATCAATTGGCGATTAATAAGCAATCGTACATTTTCAAGATTTTATTCGAAAGATAAATTGCTAGAACTGAAATGACTTACAACCGTAATTCTTGATCTTCTAAGTCTGAATATTTTCAGAGTTTACTTTTGAATCTTGAGCATGATCAGACTTTACTGGATGAGAGATGTGATGTTCAGTTTGGTGTGAATAGACTCAAATTGACTGTTCTCCAATGGCTTTGTAAATATGTCCACTAGCTGATTCTTTGAGTCAATGAATTGAATCAAGACTTCTCCATTTTGAACATGGTCTTTAATAAAATGATGTCAAATCTCTATATGCTTTGCTCTTGAATGAAGTATTAGATTCTTGGTGAGATTAATCGCGCTGGTGTTGTCACATTTGATCTCAATGCATGAGTCTTCGATTCCAAAGTCTCTTAGCTGTTGTTTTATCCATAAGATTTGAGAACAATAACTTCCAAGAGCCACATACTCTGCTTCTGTTGTTGAAAGAGTTGCAGTACTTTGCTTCCTTGAAAACCAAGATATTGTCATATTACCAAGCAATCGACAAGTGCCTAAAGTGCTCTTCCGATCAACTCTACAACCTGTTAGATATGCGTTTGAATATTCAAGAAAAATAAAGTCTCCTTTTTTGGGATACCACAGACCTAAGTTTGAAGTAGTTGCATTATATTTGATTATGCATTTTGCAGCACTTAGATAAGATTCTTTGGGATCTGATTGAAATCCGGCACAAATGCAAATACTAAACAAAATGTCAAGTCTAGAGGTAGTAAAGTAAATAAGTGAACCAATGATACTCCTGTACAGCTTCTAGTCAACTTTCTTTCCTCCTTTATCTTTGTCCAGCTTCGAAGAAATTAACATTGGTATATTAGTCTTTTTGCAATTCTCCAAACCGAACTTTTTAACAAGTTCTCTAGCATATTTTTCTTGGTGAATGAAAATTCATTCCGTCAATTGTTTCACTTGTAGTCCGAGAAAAAAGGATAGTTCACCCATCATGCTCATCTCGAATCCATCCTGCATAGACTTAGAGAATTTTTTGCACAGATTTTTATTAGGTGATCCAAAAATAATATCATCAACATAGATTTGAACAAGCAAAAAAAAATTACTTTCTCTTTTAATAAATAGAGTAGTGTCCACTTTACCTTTAACAAAGCTATTTTGGATTAAAAACCTACTTAACCTATCGTACCAAGCTCGAGGTGCTTACTTTAAACCATATAACGCATTTTTCAGTCTGAATACAGAGTCTAGTTTCTTTGGGTCTTCAAAATTGGGAGATTGTTCCACATAGACTTCCTCTTGGATAAATCCATTCAGGAATACACTTTTGACATCCATTTGGAATAACCTGAAATTCTTATAACAAGCAAAAACAAGTAATAATCTAATTGCTTCTAACTTTGCTACTGGTGCGTAAGTCTCGTCATAGTCCATCCCTTCTTCTTGCGTATATTATTTGGTCACGAGTCTTGCTTTGTTCCTTATAACTTTTCTTTTTTCATCCATCTTGTTCCTAAAAACGCATTTAGCTCCAATAATAGACTTACATTTTAGTTTAGGAGTTAATTCCCAAACATCATTAACATTGAACTGCCTGAGTTCATCTTGCATAGCTTCAATCCAGCTTTCATCTGTTAAAGTTTCTTTAATGCTTTTGGGTTCTATTTAAGAAATAAGAGCCACAGCGCTAGACTCTTTATGCCTTTTGGATCTTGTATGAATCCCTTCATCAATGTCACCAATAATAAGTTCTTTGGGATGACTGGACTTGTGCTTTCAGTTGCTGGTTGGTCTGACAGACTGCTGAACTTCTTCTTCAATTGATTCTTCAACAATTGTTCGTTGTTGACCTTTTGAAGTCTGAGCTGCTTCTGGGGAATCAGACTTTGTAGAGTTTTGAGTAGGTTCAGATTCTTCAGGTTGAGTTTGGATCGATTGATTTTGTATAAGGTATATTCTTCATTTCCACAACTCCATTCTGTCGGGAGTGTATGGAGAGGAGAACATATGTTGAAAACCATATTTATCACAGAATTTAGCAAAGTCTTGATTTTCAAAATCACCTCCATGGTCTGTCGGTATGCTTGGAATAACATACCCTTTCTCATTCAGTACTTTCTTAGCAAACTTTAAAAAATAAATGAAGGTTTGGGACTTGCTAGAAAGTATACCCAAGTAAATCGTGAATAATCATCCACTATTACTAGGCAATATCTTTTTTCACCAATGCTTTGAGATCTAGTTGGTCCAAAGAGATCCATATGCAGGAGCTGTAGCACACAATTAATGGAAACTTGATTCATTGGTTTGAAAAAACTTCTAACCTGTTTTCCCAACACACATGGTGTGCATAATTCAGATTTTTGGTATGTCAAGTTGGGAAGTCCACGAACAAGCTTCTTCGAAGAGATCTTGGCAATTTGCGTCATGTTGATATGGCCAAGTTTTCGATGCCAGAGATTCGCTTCTTCTTGAATTGAGATTAGACATTGAGATTTTTCTAGTTTGATATCCAAAAGATAGATGTTCCCATGTCTTCTCCTCGTGAAAGTCTGAGAGAAGTCTTTGCTAGTTCCCGAACATATTCCTTCTTGAATCCGGTGTCGCACAATTGGCCGATACTCAGCAAGTTGTAATTGAGTCACTCTACTAAGGAAACGTTGTTAATTGTCAGGCTTCCAATCTTTACTGTTCTACATCCGACAATTCTTCCTTTGCTATTTCTAACAAAAGAAACTTTTCCTCCATTTTTTTGGATGAGCTTTATAAAACAACTTGAATCTCCTGTCATATGTCTTGAGCATCCACTATCCAAGTACCATTTGACCTTTTCTTGATAGTGACCTGCATTTAAAAAAGAAACTCAAGCTTTCTTTGGTACCCACATTTTCTTGGGTCCAATGGAGTTAGTGCAATATATGGTCTTTGTCCAATCCTTCTTAACAGGTTTCCAAACCATAGGACATTCTTTCTCAAAGTGTTCTGAGCTATTGCACTTAGAACATTTAAGAACACTACGGCGAACAGGTTTTACAAAGACTTTTTGAAAATGATTTCTATAATAGGCTTTTGTAGGTGTTTGTTTGATTCTTTCCTTTACTTTTGGAAAATCAATTAGAGGAATGGTTTTAGAAGTCACTCCCAAGCCTGATTTGTTAAAGTAAGGTCTTTGTGCTGAAAGAATATTTTCCAATTTCTTAGATCCTATAGAAATTTTTTTTGCAATACTTGAAATATCATTTTTCAAAAGTGTATTTTCTTTTGAAAGAGAGTATATTTTCTTTTAAAGTAATAAAACTTTTATCTAAATTTTCGAACTTTTCTTTCCAAACAATCTCATGTTGTTTCAGTGCAGAATTTTCCCTTTTTAACTCGGAAATCCTCTTGAGAGAGGTTTTGAGACTAAGACATAATTCATTAATATATTTCGAGACTTTAGTAGGAATTTTTAAATTAATCACCTCGATGTCACTGTCTGAGTCTAAGTCTATATCCGTCTCAAAGTCTGAATTTGATTCAGATTTTGCCATTAAACAGATATTATCATAATCCTCATCACTCTCTTCGCATTCGGTATCACTCCAAGTTTCTGTTTTGAGTGCCTTTCTGTATTTCTCAGCTTTTCCTTTCTTTTTCTTCAGCAAGAGACCGTTGGGTCTGATGTGTCCGTTTTTATTGCATTCAAAACAAATCACATCTTTATTGGATTCATCATCCTCAACTGATTTATTTTGAAACTTTTGAGAGCTTTATTTCTTCCAATTGAATCTTCTTCCCTTTTTGTTTAGTTTTCTGAACCTTCTTATCATGAGAGCAAGCTCTTCATCGTCCATATCGTCTTCAGAATCTGTAACATCATAATCATCATTAAATTTTAAAGTAATAGACTTTTTATCACGAGAGCAAGCTCTTCATTGTCCATATCTTCTTCTTTATTGATTTGCTCCACTTCATAGGACTGAAGAGTGCCAACCAATTCGTCAACATAGAGTGGCATGATCCTTTGTGTCTCTCTTATTGAGGTCTTTACATGATTCCAATCTTTGGAAAGTCCACGCAGCAGTTTGTTAACTTTCATGGGTCTTGAGATTGGTTGACCTTGATACTCAAGACCATTCACGATTTCTATAAAATGACTAAACATGTCAGTGATAGATTCTCCTGGCTTCATCTTGAAGGCTTCATATTGATCGAGCAGAATATTAATCATGGTTTCTTTCACTCAATCAGTTCCTTCATAGGTAATGTGCAGCCTATCCCAGACCTTTTTAGCTACTTCACAAGAAGATATTATGTTATATTCAGTAAGAGATAATGCATAATATATAATTAAATTGCTTTTACATCAAGAGCTTGTCTCTTGGTTATCTCTTCTTGAGTCATCTCACTAGCCACTGCAACTTCTTTTCCCCTCTCTAAGATGATGTAGCTTTAGGAATGATTCATTTTTCTACCACATCCCATTCCAGAAGGTCTCTTGATCTTAGGAATGCCTTCATCTTGTTTTTTCATATGTTGTATTCTTTTCCATCAAAATAAGACGGTCTGGTGTTGCTTTGCCCTTCAACCAAACCTGGAGCCAACATACTAGCCATTGATCTTTAACTCTAAAGTAAAAACACTTCAATTAAATGAGTACGCAAGCTCTAATACCAATTGAAAGTGCTAGTATGAACACCTAGAGGGGGTGAATAGGTGTAAAAACAAATTCTGCAAGATGTAGTGAAAACCTTTACTTTTAACTATGTCTGAGGAGCAATAGACTTTGAACGAGATTAAACTTTCGCAATTAAATGGAACTATGAACAGAATAAAAGATTTCAGGAAAGAGAATAAGAACACAAGATTTATAGTGGTTCGGCTTAGACCAAGCCTAAATCCACTCTCCCGCACTGACAGCCCACCGGTTGGATTTCACTATGAATCAAAAGAGTTGTTACAGTCTCACGGCCTTGATTCCACAGTGTAGAGACTCTGCTACACTTTCACAAGGCCTCACAAATATCTAGACTCTCTTTTAAGAACAAATTTAAGCTCAACAATTGAATTAGCAAAGAACAAGGAGCTTCAGACTTTGGAATTTATCTATCGCGCACACACTCAAATAACTAGAGCGTCTTCCTTATATACCCCTCCATGCCTTCATAACCATTGGCATCTTCTAAAGGATTTCTTCCAATCTCCTTGTTGGACAGAATCAATTAGGGAGATCTCGAGTTACTTAAGGAATGTGATAATAGCCCACCAATCCTACTTGCCCATACAATCAAGATCTAGGTTTCCATAAGTAGAATATTCCAAGTATATTTTGCCAATCAATGGATTCAAATTACTCAAATTAATTTCAAAACGAATAATAGATCTTGAGATGCTATCTCCAGCCGTGAGATCTTCTTCAACCGCACGAACCAAATCCTCAAAGATATACCCGCATCTAAATAAGTCTTCTTCAACGGATAATACTTTTCTTCGTCAGTCTGGAAACTGTCAATGAGGGCAAACTTTAAATCTTGAGTCTGGCGGTCTTCAGACTTTGATTAGAGGGTCTACAAGTCTTTAGACTAGACTGATGGAACTATTTTGTCAACTTCAAAACAAATAAGGAATTTTTCTCCAACAAAAAATACTACATGGGGCTTTTCATGGGCCAGGGCCTTTAGGGCTCGAACTGTCAGGGGATTGCCCAAACCCCGACAGTTCCTGCTGAGGATCTTCATTTGTCATGGGGTGGCTTATTCGGGCTAGCCACCACAGCCCATATGCTTGGTTCTTCAGCTGCAAAAATTGGAGTGTCCATTAGATGTGAGTCATCAAACTCCTTTGGTCCATGAGGTTTCAGCTCATAAGGATTGTATCGTTTTACTTTCTTTGTAGGGCTTGCTTTGGGGATTAACCAAGTACTTTTTATTTTCTTTTGTTTAGAAGCGCCAACTGTTTCAAGTGACTGATCTTGGACGTGTGTTGATGTAGGGGTGTGAGCAGGAAGTGGTAAGATGCCTTTCGAAGGGCCTGACTAATATCGCCATTGAAGTGGTTCAGCTAAGGTAAGAATAGGTTTATCTGGAGGAGGCTCAACAGGTGCCTTTCCCTATTCCTTGCTGTGCTGATCCACTGGCATTAGTAGGTTCGATGGTTGAAGAGTTTCAGGTATGATTTCTTATGTGTCCTCTCGGTTGCTGTTCATCTCATAAAAAGCCACCCAAAAGGGGTTGTGCTCCTTAACTTCAACGTGGAGCCATTGGCCATAATAGCGGTTTTCTCTACTGTCCATTTTTTCTTCATCGTAAGGAAAGCTTTTGCAGTGCATAGCATAATGACCAAGGATTCCACATGAATAGCAGAAATGAGATAGTTTTTCATAGTGGAAATCTAACCATATATTTTTTCCTTCTACTCAAATCAGCTGACCTGGTTTCAAAAAGTCTTGAAGGTTGACTTCCACCTGTGCCCGCCCTGCTCTGTAGGTACCATCTCTAGTTTCTAATTTAACTTCTAGCACTTTTCCCACATGTCTCACTGCTCTATTGATTATATTATCAGTGCATCTCTCTAAAGGGAGTCCAAATATCTGAACCTAGAAAGCACATGTTGTAAAGTCGAGCAATGGAGGGGTGTGTTCAGTAGCCAGGGCTTGAGGATTTCTAGATGTTGTGAGAATAGCCAAGGTCCATTTTCTAAAACTCTGTGCTTGTCGGCTTCCTTAGTAAATTTAGCGACATATAATCCTAGTTCAGGGTGGGAAATTTCGACATTTTTTGTACGCCAAGCACGTTTCATGGTATTTTGGAAAGCCTAAAAATTGATCGAGGGGTTAGATAGGATTTTACCTACCAAAATAAGTTTGCATTCTTCTAACTTCTTTGTTGGGGCAGCCTCGTCGCAGACTTCAACTTGTTGTTTAGGCCAAAGGCGACCCAATCTCTGGCATAGAGCTGCCAGTCGAGCATCTTCATCCAAGTTGATGTGTTCCATTTGCAACCCGACAGAACAAGGCAGCTTTAGCTAATATAACTTGGATTGAAGAGAAGGGCCATAGCTTCGAGATAAAGGGCTGTGATAGAAATCTCAACCCGCCAATCAGACCATCAAACAAGGCATCAAGCTTGGTCGAGATGGATAGAGGGAGTGTTGGAAGCAAAGTAATTGATGCATGCAAGAGCAAAGGAGTGGGATACAGGGGAAACCCAGAGACGATGCACCTTCAATGCTTTGGGATAGCTAATGTCGAATAAGGGATGGAATTTAAGAGGGAATGGAGGAGGGTTAAGGATGAAATTTGGTGGCCAAATTCAGCTTGGGATGGGATTCAAGGTGAGGTAAGAGATGAGATTAGGTAGAAAATCTGGGGCTATGGCATTGACAGTTGGATGATCCATCGAGCGCACTGAAGCCGAGTACTCGGTGAAGGGAACGAGGAAGGAAAAGATAAGATGGAAGTCAAGAATTAGGGTTCGGGGATTGAACTACCATGGTGGTCGAAAGTGCTCTGCAAAATGAGAGAAAATCAGCTCCGAGTGGAATTATCAGTTATCATATGATTACACATTATTATTTGAAGGACTAGATATTTCGATTGACTATCAATCCAAGTTGAAAGGAGTATCATTTTTTATTTCACTTTTTTTTTTCAAAACTAAGATTGGATTTGTTGTAATAAATATGGAAAGAACACATGCTAGGGTTTTGGCATCAAGAGATAACTTTATGCAAATCTTAGAAATTTCTTCCTTATAGAATTATTTTCCTTTTGCAAAAATCCTTTTCTTTTTCTTTTACAAAAGAAAATTCCTTTTTGTACTCAACGACGGTTTCTTCTTTCAAAACACCTTGCTATTTCGATTTGGAAACTTCCTTTTTCAAATAACGAATTTTCTTGAAACCTTTATTATGCATTACACAATCCATTAATAAATTCTTCTGTACCATCAGAATTTGAACAATTTATCTCATCGTCCTTAAATTGCATGTCAACCATCAGATAGAGATGTGCTTACTCATCAATCTCATCATCGTTGGATTCACATTAAGTATCACTCCATATTTTTACCATTAGACGCAAAAACAACAAAATAGAGTAAAAGCGAGAGAGAAATCAAGACACAAGGTTCATCCTAGTTCATTTTTAAACTATGCTTAAATCTAGCAAAGGATTCCATCATAATTAGCACTACCACCTCTCTATTACAACTCTCAATTACAGGATAAAGAAATTATATGAGTAGTAGTAGCAATTCATAGGCCTAAGCCCAAACTACCAATAAAATATTAACTGAACTATAAAAACCCTCTAGCAACCAGGGGCCCTGCTCCCTAAACTCCTGCTGGGGCAGCCTAGCGAGGCCCTTGTGTCTCTCTATCAGTGGGGAATAAGAACCACACCTTAACAATACCTCTAAGGTTTCTTCCCCCCCCCCCCTTCGAATTTCTTCTTCAATTTCTTGAGTAAGGAATGATCATGCTTGGTGTGTCCATGTTTTCGGCATTGAAAGTACATCACATCCTTACTTTTGTTACCTCTTTCCTCTTAGAGAACTTACTTTCGTCGAATTCTTTTGATTGTCTGTTGCCCTAGAAGTTTCTCCTATTTCTCACAAGGTTTTTGAACCTTTTGGATAATAACGTCATCTCTTCATCATCATCTTCATCTGCTTTCCTATCATCTACGTCATAAGTGTCAACCTTAAATGCAATGAACTTCTTACTTTTTTTTTTATCGCATTTGTATTGTCGTTCAAATTCATAGGCCATTAGAGATCCTATTAGCTAATCCATTGTTAGAGGTATGATCCTTAGTGTTTCTTGAATGGAGGTATTCATGTGATTCCATTCAATTGGCATTGCTTTTACGATCTTGCCCACATATTCTTCATTGGTAACTATCTTTCCTTGATAGGCAAGACCATTTACTATCTTTGTATACTTAGGGCTCATCTCAGTGATAGTTTGGTCGGACTTACTCTTGAAGGTTTCACACGCTCCCAGAAGTATGTTCATCTTGGTTTTCTTAACTCTATCAATGCCTTCGAAAGTCACTTAAAATATGTCCCAAATATTTTTGGCCATAGTGCAAGTTGAAATTAGATTAAACTTAGAAGGAGATAAAGCACAATATAATGAATATAAAGCAGTAGCATCAAGGCCTCTTTCCTTGACAATTCTTCAAGAGTGATTGTGGCTTCTGAACTTTTTAAGCTATTGCAAATTGCTCAGTACCATAAGATGTTGTTGATGTGATTGTTCAACTGGTTGAGCACTAGTAAGACCATCTTAAAAGTGCCCCGCATTGCTGGATTTGTTGGTCCGATGTATGCTTTCATCTTGCATTTCGTGTAACAGTAATTTGTTCCATCAAAATATGGAGGTCTTGCCATTAATTGTGCTTAACAGACTCCTACACCAATGGTCAATGGTAGATCTTTATGCTCTTATAATAAAATAAAATCAAAATCAAAATATATCTAGCTATCAATATTCTTGAGATTTAAATTGATATTCACTAATATACCTGGTTCTTCAAATCATAGTATAAAATCATGTGACTCGCACTGTCTTCTCAGGTGATATAAGGAGTTGCTTCTATTAACAACGCGTGAGTATATTAAGGCTTCCCATAGTAGTTGACTTATGTATTGTCTTCCACTTCATCTTCTTGAGTATAACCAAGACTATAGAAATTTTCACCTCGTTATGGTTTCTCCAAGTCCCCATGAAGTTCTTGTTTTCTAACTTGTTCACCTTCATAAAGGTCCAACCAACTATCTTCGGTCTATCACTTTTATTTTTCAAGTTCTATATGTTGGGGGAACTACTATAATATTTTGAAGTTGACAAAACCATTTGTCTATATCAATATCCGATAGATGCATATGTTGTCTTGTTTCAAGTTGAACTAATACAAGGAGAGCTTTATCACCATTAGAACCGGGAATATAAAGTGAAGACTGATGATGGTCGGGCGGACCTTAATAGAGGTGAACAAGTTAGAGAACAGGAAGTTCACGAAAACTTGGACGTACTCTGACAAGGTGTACAACTCATAGTCTTGGCCATACTCGGGATGATAAAGTGGAAGGTAGTATGTTAGTAAACTATTGGCGGGAAGCCTTGATAGATTGATGAGTTGCTGATGGAAGTGGTTCCTTACATTACTTGAAAAGAACATGTGTATCATATGATTATATAAGAGAAAAAAACACAACAAGTGTTATAACATTTGTACAGTACTCACTTGAGTGTCATAACATTTCTTTCGACCACTTAAGTATCATAATTTTTTTATGGCGCTACCTTGAGTGCATTAACATTTTTTTTTCCGATCATTGAGTGACTTAACTTATTAAAAATGCTCATCACCAATGTCATGCCATGTAAGATTTTCAACAACTTTGGGTGAAACTTTTTAAAAGTTGTGGCATTTAAGTGATTAATTAAAAGTTGTGACATTTAAGTGAACCTTTTTTTAGAAGTCATAACACTCAAGTGGTCGGAAAAAAACTTATGACGCTTGTGATGTCCTTACATTGATAGTTGCGCTACATTGGCAAATCGTCTAGAGGTTTAAAACCAAATTCATAAAATTAAAAAGTTTAGGACTAAATTGGCTATCATACAATAGATTTAAAATTTTTGGGACAATTTATCCTAGTATAATCTATAGCATATGTCTTACTTACGATTAACATCCCGATAAGGATGAATAGCTCCCGAAAAAGAATCAATTGATTCTCTCCTAATCGGTTGGACTGTCATGCATTCCTAAGTGAGCCAATATGGTACAGTCAGATCCATCACAATTATCAAAGCTCTACTTGGCCTAATGCCCATCCGATTGGGGACTGATAGGTTGTGCTAGATGAAAGGGCTAGTAAGAACACCTAAAGGGGAGTGAATGGGTATCAAAACAGATTTTGCGAAATGCAGTGAAAAACTTTACTTTTAACCTGAGTCTGTTGAATACAGACCTTGCAGAAGGAATCAAACTTTACACCTATTTTAAAACGCAGAAGTATATCGTAGCAAATAAAGTAAAGAAGTTCAGGGAAAAGAAAAGAAACACAGAATTTATAGTGGTTTGGCTTAGATTAAGCATGCGTTCACTCTCCCATGCTGACAACCTTCTGGCTGGTTTCCACTATAAATCAAACGAGAATTTACAATCTTGCGATCTCGACTTTTCAGTGAAGAGTCTCTACTGCTCTCACAAAGTTATAGTATAAGTTTTTTTTTTTTTTTGGGTAAAGGTTATAGTATAAGTTTCTCTCTCTTTTAAGTACAAATTTGAGCACAGTGTAAGGAATAACAAGTAAATGGGAAGCTTCACACTTTGGAATTCTTCTTTCATGCACTCTATCGAATAGCTGGAAAGTCCTCCTTAAATACTCCTTTATGCCTTCTCGACCGTTTAATGTCAGTAATCAAACCAAATTCATAATGTTATTGATCAGTTGCGGTTGTTGATAGACAAGTTTAATGTCAATGTCTATTCAAATTCACTACCTGGTGCACAAGTTAAGAAGAGTATTTATTATAATGTTGTTTTAAATAGTCTGTTTGTATTTCTATGTCTTGATTGTTGTCTAGTTAATGTTTTTAAAATTCCTAGGATTTATTTCATTGGAATGATAAATATATTTTTGAGTCATCTAGGTGTAATAGTCATATAACAAGCCCATACAAAAGCAAGTATTGTAATCGTTTATGATAAGGTGAAATAAATAAAAATGCCTATCCGTCTCCTTCGCTTCCTTGAGTTGTATGAGTTTTGAGTGTTTCACCTTCAAATTATCCCATCAAGCAATGCCGTCATGGGCAGCGGTGACTCGAATTGCAGCCGAGACAGGATTTACGGCAGTAATCACGATAGTAATGATGGACTAGTCATCACTGAGGATAAACACAGTTGACGGATGGAAACAGGCGGTCATCTTTAGTTACTCACGGGTTCTCCTTCTCTTTGTTTGAATGCGTAATGGCCTCCAGAAATTGGTATAGCCATCTACACTGGGAGAGAGTGAATCACGTCGTGTATCTGTATATTCAAATGAATCCTCTTTTTCTCTCCTCTCTTTTTCTCCCGAAATTCGCCCCCCTCTAAAACTCGCCTTCAGTCTCCTTTTAACAGAAAAACAAAATGGAGGAAGAGCTCCCTGAAGTCCATCTCGAAGTGCGCGTTCGTCTTCTTCCATCACGTTCTGTCCATGCTTAGCTAAACGTGTTCTTGCCTTCTTCTAGCGTGCTGCTGTTTCTTCCTCTCCCTTCGGCCGTGAATGTTCACCTGCTCTTCCCAAAATTTCCGTTTCGTAGCTGAACAAATATTCTCTCTGAACCTGCTTTCTTCTTGTCTTGTCTGTCACGTGCTTCTTTGCTCTTCTTTTCTTTTTCTCCCCATGCGCACACACCCCTTTCTATCTCCCTCTATCGCACGTGCTTCCTCGTCCGTTCATGCCTTCACCTCCTCAAGAAAAACGCCTCTTCGTTTGATAGCTACTCAGCCTACGCTTCTCATAATGCCCGTGCATAAATATGCCCTTGCCTATCATAAATTACGTCCTTCATTTCCTCATGTCTCCTTTTAGCCTTTCTTTGACCGCCGAATTCAGAAATTCAAGCTTGCTTATGCTGACCGGAACTTCTCGTCTTAGGCATAATAGATTAGTGGCACCCCCAAAATAAGTTAAATTGTATGTCTAAATGATTTATTTAAAATCTCAAGGTTGCGATTGGTAGAGGTTGGGGAGAGTTCGTGTTGGGGGATAATACCATCTCTTTAAGCTCCGTTTGTTTCCTAGAAAGTAGAATTCTTGGAAAATATTTTACTCATTTTTCTGGTAGTTGGTTCGCTTAGGAAAATGAGTAAATAGAAAATGCTCTCCAAGTAAAGGAAACATATTTTCCTACCAAAGTTTAAAATGAGAAAAATGATTTTCTCTTTGAAAATTTGGAAAACATATTATAAAATATGACTAGGTACCAGAGCTTGAACCTGAAACTATGCTTGGGCACGGAAACCCAAAGTTGGTTCTTAGGTCTCTTGTGGCTGGGTGCCCATGCTTGGGTCCATTGAGGATGGCCTTGAACCCCTAGTGCCCATGCTCAATGCCTTGGCACTCAAGCCTGGGTCTGTAAAGGCCATGCTCGGGTCCCCCGACACTCAAGCTTGGGTCATTGATTCATGAAGCATTTCTTCTTATAAATAATATTTTAAAAAAATCAAATTTTTAATTAATCTTTATTTTTTTTTCTTCATTTCTTATTGCTTCATCCTCAGCCGATCGCTAGCCATGACAATGGCTAGTGATCAGCCATAGGTGAGCTCAAGCCTCGTCCAGATCTGGCGAGGCTCACCTCGCCAGCTTTTGTTAGCCGGGCAAGGCTCAAGCCTCACCCACGGTCGCTAGAGGTCGATCAGTGACACGCCACTAGATCTCCAACAATCGAACCACTCAACGCAGTCAATGAAGAAGCACTCTGATTGCAAGCAAGGGTGTTAGAGAGGCAGATGAAACATAAAATTACATGAGTAGGAAACACCAAGCGCATCAATTCAGAGAGAGAATAGAGAGAGACCTGAGGTGTTTGTTATGCGTAGGAGTAGAGACGAGGAGATAATGAAGGTTTCAAGAACAGAGAGGAGAAGGCCCGGAAATAGTCAGAGGATACCGGAGATGCAGACGAGTCATTGCTGCCATTTTCTTTCTGCGGTTGCTTGGCTTCCTATTTGAACTGGGTCGAAGCTTGACTGGGCTACGAAACTTTTTTTCGTTCAGAAAATTGCAGAATTGGTCGCTATTTGATTTTAATCTTCATACTAGTCACCCGCCAACCTTTGGCGACGTTAGGTGAGGCTCGAGCCCCGCCAGCCTATGGTGATCTTCAATGTAAGAAGAAGAAAGAAAAGAAAAAATAATTTTAAAAATTACAATTTTTTTGGTAATTTTCCTCACAAAAATCAAATCAGATTTCTGGTACCAAATGATGGAAAATATTTTTCAGTTCATTGTCAGGTTTTAGCCAAAGATGTCAAAAATATTATCATTGTCTTAGAAAATAGTTTTTAGAAATGTCACATTTTTTTACGAGAAAAAATAGAGCCTTAGTGACTAACCGTTTATGCCCTCCAAGTAATCCATTAACTTGTTTTTAATGTTTCACTTCAAAAAAGGTCGTGATGTTGGTGATCTAGCGTCGCGAGCCTAGACCCGATACCGCGATAGAGGAGGACACAGATAAGTGGTGCCGGCCCATGGCGATGGCAAAATGTAAATCTTATTCTATTCAATAATTTAAGAAAACAAACTTAGGGCACTTTCGAGAACGGTTAGCGCTCTTGTTCTTTTCAATAGGAGGTAGACTTAAAACGATAAGGTAATACAACAAAAGTCAATTTTGTTCCTTTAGGGTATTTTTTGAGAATATGCACGTTTTAAATCTTGGTCACCTTTATATCGCCAAGAACAATAGAACTTAAAATAAATATTCTATGTCCCCCTACAATAAAATGTTTTAGGTACTTATTAAGCCTAATCATAACTGTATTTATCTCATTCTTTGTGTGGATCTTTTTGCATTCTTGATGTGTAAGAAGTAATTATGATCCTTTTCTCTTGTAATATGATCATAAACCTCATGCTGCATAGATGTCACGAATGCATGCAAACTATTATGTCTAAATACGCTTCATGAAACTCCAACAACAGAATGACAGATTGATCTGATTGAGAAAAGGCTTGTCTTTTTTCAATAGGAGGTAGATGTAAAACGATAAAACCATGATTTGTTGCCTTGGGTCACCTCAGCCGACGACCTAAGTTGACAAAATTCAGTTTTGGCACCGTAGGGTTAGGTAATACAACAAAAGTCAATTTTGTTCCTTTAGGGTATTTTTTGAGAATATGCGCATTTTAAATCTTGGTCACCTTTGTATCGTCGAGAACACTAGAACTTAAATAAATATTCTATGTCCCCCTACAATAAAATGTTTTAGGTACTTATTAAGCCTCATCTAACTGTATTTATCTCATTCTTTGTGTGGATCTTTTTGCATTCTTGATGTGTAAGTAGTAATTATGATCTTTTTTCTCTTGTAATATGATCATAAACCTCATGTTGCACAAATGTCACGAATGCATGCAAACTATTACGTCTAGATACGCTTCATGAAACTCCAACAACAGAATGACAGATTGATCTGATTGAGAAAAGGCTTGTCTTTTTTCAATAGGAGGTGGATGTAAAACGATAAAACCATGATTTGTTGCCTTGGGTCACCTCAGCCGACAACGTAAGCTGACAAAATTCAGTTTTGGCACCGGAGGGTTAGGTAATACAACAAAAGTCTTTTGTTCCTTTAGGGTATTTTTTGAGAGTATGCATGTTTTAAATCTTGGTCACCTTTATATCGTCGACAACAATAGAACTTAAATAAATATTCTATGTCCTTCTAAAATAAAATGTTTTAGGTACTTATTAAGCCTAATTATAACTGTATCAATCTCATTTTTTGTGTGGAGCTTGCATTCTTGATGTGTAAGTAGTAATTATGATCCTTATCTCTTGTAATATGATCATAAACCTTACGTTGCACATATGTCACAAATGCATGCAAACTATTACGTCTAGATACGTTTCTTGAAACTCCAATCACAAAATGACAGATTGATCTGATTGAGAAAAGGCTTGTCTTTTTTCAATAGGAGGTAGATGTAAAACGATAAAACCATGATTTGTTGCATTGGGTCACCTCAGCCGACGACCTAAGGTGACAAAATTCAGTTTTGGCACCGTGGGGTTATGTAATACAACAAAAGTCAATTTTGTTCCTTTAGGGTATTTTTTGAGAGTATGCACGTTTTAAATCTTGGTCACCTTTATATCATCGAGAACAATATAACTTAAATAAATATTCTATGTCCCCCTACAATAAAATGTTTTAGGTACTTATTAAGCCTGATCATAACTATATTAATTTCATTCTTTGTGTCGATTTTTTGCATTCTTGATGTGTAACTAGTAGTTATGATGATTTTCTCTTGTAATATGATCATAAACCTTACGTTGCACATATGTCATGAATGCATGCAAACTATTACGTCTAGATACGTTTCTTGAAACTCCAATCACAGAATGATAGATTAATCAGATTGAGAAAATGCTTGCTTTTTTTTTTTTTTTTTCAATAGGAGGTAGACTTAAAACGATAAACCATGATTTGTTGCCTTGGGTCACCTCACCCGACAACCTAAGGTGACAAAATTCAGTTTTGGTACCGTTGGTTTAGCTAATACAATAAAAGTCAATTTCTTTCGTTTAGGGTATTTTTTTTAGAGTATCCACGTTTTAATCTTGGTCACCTTTATATCGTCGAGAACAATAGAACAATAGAGACCATGGGGATGTAATCCCAAATTAGCAGTTGATGATTATTGTTGTGCATAGTTGCGGATACATTACAATGATGTGGAGATTCAACTTAAGATAAGTTGATATTGAATAATACCTAAATTAAAGGAGAATATACCTAACACTGAGCTCACACGTGTGAGGGAGATTGTTAAAATACACATGTGACTTATATTAGAAAACTCTCACATTGGAATATTGGCATAAGCTTACACGTGAGAGGGAGATTGTTCAAATACACGTGTGAGTACACGTGTGAGTTATATTAGAGAAGTCTCATATGTGGAGACTGGAAATTCACTTTTTTTGGAGATCACCCTTCCGGGATTACATGACCTTCTAATGCCCGGTGGCACCGTCGGGCCTCGCCGCAAGCCACTATTTAGACGTAAACCTCGGGAGAGGTTACCCAGGACCCCCCACTTCAAACACTTTAGCAACGAGAAAGTTTGAACCCTCGACCTCGAGAACTCACACCAACTGCATTGCCTGTGGTTGGGTGACTGGAAATTCGCATTCTTATCTACTAAACTGAAGATATGCATGGTCCCTCTGATCCATTCGGTTCGTGGTGCCATTTAATATAGTTGGGTACGCAAAAAAAGGTGGAGGACTCACCTCGAAATTGAGTACTCTCTAAGAGATAATCAGGGGAGTTTTTCACGTGCCAGATAATGCACAAAGCAACTCCATCACGTAACTTATCGTAACTCCCTCGACACGTGATGTGATCGCGCATGGCACAGTGAAGAGGGGTAGGGTCTATAAATTGCATGGAAGGAAGATTGCATCTCCACAAGCCTTTCCATCTAGAGAAAAGAAAAAATTATCAGTGAGAATTCAGGGAGAGGGAGAGAGAGAGAGAGATACATACCATGGGAGGCGGCAGCTCAAGGCCATGGACGGAGCTCAGCGGCGAGACCAACTGGAAGGACATGTTGGATCCTCTCGACGAGGATCTCCGGATGTACCTCATACACTACGGAGAACGAGTCCAAGCCATCTACGACGCGTACAACGGCCAGGAGGAGTCTGGAGACGGCTACGGCATGCCCCTGTACCCGATGGACAAGCTCTTCTCTGAAGTGGGTCTCGAGACGGACAACAACAAGTTCAGGTACGAGGTGACCCGGTACTTCTACGTGCCGGCGCACTTAACCTTTCTGCTGCAGCCGGACAGGTCTTGGGCCGGGTATGTTGCGGTGAGCACCGACGAGGGGACCGAGGCGTTAGGGAGAAGGGACATTTTGGTCACTTGGAGAGGAACCGCGAATCTCCTGGAGTCCTTTGAAGATATTCAAGATGATTTGAAGCCAGCGACCGACATTTTCAAGGACGACACCGATACTAAGATTCACGCTGGCTTTTTAGATTTGTATACGAAATCGGATTTTCTAAATGATTACACGAGGCATAGTGCCAGAGACCAGGTATGAAACTTTCACTCCATTTATAAATTGCTCTTGCTAATTTACCTCCCGAACAAGCTTCCCCCCTTCACCTTTTTTTTTTTTAATTATTTATTATATAGAAATTTAAAAATGTGATAAGATATAGCACGTGATGTATGGACTACTTTGCCAAATTAAAACTGGTATTGATGGACAACTTTGGTCAGGTTCTAAGGGAGGTCCGGAAGCAAGTCGATCTCTATGCCGGTAAAGGCGAGACAATCAGCATAACAGTGGCCGGCCACAGCCTGGGCGCGGCTTTGGCAACGATCAATGCGCTGGACATCGTTACCAATGGCTACAACGCGCCCACCGACCACCCCGAGAATGCCTGTCTGGTGACCGCGTTCCCCTTCGCCAGCCCCAAGGTCGGGGACGAGAACTTCCAAGCAAAGTTTTCGTCGTCCGAGAAGCTCCGCGCCCTTCGTGTGACCAACGCCCTTGACATCGTTCCCTTCATCCCTCCAATCAGATATTACCACGTTGGAGAACAGCTGCTGGTCGACTCGCGCAAGTCCCCGTACTTGAAGCCTCTCTACAGCGGTTTGACTGGCGCCGTGGAAATTGGGCATATGTTGGAGACGTGCCTGCATCTAATCGCGGGCACACAAGGGATCGATAGCAACGAATTCGATCTTGGCGAGCGTCGTGGGATTGTGCTGGTGAACAAGGGAATGGATGCTCTGAAGGATACGTACAAAATTCCGGCGTATTGGTTGGTGGCCAAGAACAAGAACATGGTCCAGGATGAGGTCACTGGAGACTGGAGCTTGGCTACTCCGTACATCCCACCTCCACCAGAAGATAATTAAAACAAATAGTCCCACATCTATATATATTACTGTGTGATTAGCTATTACCAATAAGTTGCTGCTTTATGACTTAGCAGTACCATAATAAAGCTTCGTAATGCAAAAGTGGAGTGGTTTCATTGAGCTGTATTGGTGGTACTAAGTTAAGTGTGTTGTACTAGTGGTCCTAAGTTATGTGTCTGATCTTTTGTTTACCTGCATGTCATGAAATAAATATGGTCCTAAATGAATAATAAAGATCGCTTCTTTATCATTTGTTTTCGTAATTTACCTCATTTCTTTATTGCTAGCCTTTCTATGTTGAAAAATCTCATTGGCGTTCACAACCAAACCAAATCGAGATCAATTAAGTTGACAATCTTTAAATCATTTCGATTTAACCGGGGTGCTATTGTTCAAGAGTTTGATTGAATGCCCGAAATTATATAACAATGTGTTGTGACCTAACCTCAGTTTGCACCATCTAAGAACAAATGGATTATTAAACCTAGACTTTCTTTGGGCTCTTCTAAGCCCATACCAATATGCAACTTAGAATTTATGTTTTTAACACAAATGATTTTTCAATTTGGAGTCGCTACTAATATATGTTGGTAGGTCGAAGAATTAATTCTCTATGAAGTTTTAAAACTTGATTAATTCTGGCCGTGAACAAAGTAACTAGCTTGGAATACTATCATGGGCTTAGTCCAATTAATTAATTAATCTCAAAAATAATCATTTGAGTCCATCTACCGCCAATTTGATTAAATTGCAAATTACATGAATCTATTAACTACTAATGCGAATGTTCCTAATAACTATATGCATTTTTAAATAATTTTATTTAGGGACTAAAACTTAGTCCCTAATTTTCTATGTAAATAATAATTAAATGGAATGTCAAAATTTAGGTGTCAATAAAATGAAAGCTAATGCATCCTTCTTAGTCGAGATCAATTAAGTAGCCGTGGTGTATATACCCAGTCGCTCAAACAAAAAGGAAAATTCATTGGAAACCGGATAAAGAAGTTTCCAACTTTAAAGAAATTCCTTTAAGGAAGAAGATGGGCATGCAATAATTCGAATTTTAACGTGATAAAATCATATAGTGGAATTGATCAAAATAAAGAAAGAAAGGGAGGTTATGTATTGATATTGCTTTGTCACTAGACTTCGGGGGCTTTGCATTGACTACTAAACTCTATAGAGATAATTGTCCAAAAAATTCTAAACTTGTTATACGATGGCCAATTTAGTCATAAATCTTTCTATTGTGCCAATTAATCCTAAATTGCAAATTTAATCATAAATCTTATTAAAATTTGTCAATTTAGTCCTAAACCTATGGATATTCAATTGAAATGACAAAAATTCTTCATATGATTTCTTCTTGGGTTTTCTTTTCTAACTTTTTGGTTACTTTTGCCATGTCATATGAACAAATTTCCAATTTGGACTTCAAAATTTTTAATAAGTCACATTGGACTCTTAAGAAGTTCGCCGTGACCACGTACCCCTCATCCCATCTCAACCCCAACCCTCTTCGAGGCCAACCCTTCTATGCCCATCCGCCCGTTACCCTAATGAAGTTGGCAGTCCCGGTTAAGAGGCCCTCTGGGGCGCTGTCATTCCCTGTCTATTCCCAGAGTAGGCCGCTCGTGAAGTTTAAGGATCCAGGTGAACTCGTTCCTTAAGTTGCCGGGGAATGGTTGGAGGGAGTCGGCATTCACGTTGATCTGTCTTCAATCGGTGATTGCTCTGGCAAAGGGTCTGCCGTCGGCGATGAAGCTTTCAACTACCACCTTCACAAAATGGTAGCCCCTCCCCTCCGTATCGTTTTGGCCAAATGCGACGTACACGGTGACAGACACCAATGGCGATGAAGCTTTCAACTACCACCTTCACAAAAGGGTAGCTCCTCCCCTCCGTATTGTTTTGGCCAAATGTGACCAACGTGGTAACAGCTACCAAAGCTTCCACAGCGTAGTTCACCCTGGTCGACCTCTCTATTAAACCAATTGTGACATTCTCTCTCGTGTTAAGTCTAATCTTTTTGCCTAATATTAAATGTGAATATATTTAATTGAGAAGGTAAATGAGACCTATAAAAATTTGAACTCAGGGCCTCCAACTCTAATCTCATGTGAAATTCTATGAGATTATCGTTAACTATTCTTAAAACTTAAATTATTATATAAAGACGTAATTTATTAGTTAAATATTCTAACAGATATTACTAGCTCTTGCTGTGCAATCTCTTAAGTCTATCCGCTGACTATATATAAGGTTCGTCAGCAATTAAAACCATGAAATGTCTCGATCGCAGATTATTTCACGCTCATTTGAATTGCGTAGGTTGGTTGTCGATACAAATCTAATGATTACATTTGTCTCTTTTCCACGTTTTTAGTTAGGGTTTGTCCCATGTATTGAGACTCATGGAACGCCTTCTCTCTACAAAAGTCTGAAGCAAGGCGTAACCACCGATGAGTTCCTTCCATTTTTCTTGGCAGAAACCAGATCTTCATGTACTATATGCCACAGAAAGTTGAAGCAATCGAATTAGCATTACTTCATAACTGGTTCAGTCCAACCTCCCTCCCCGCGCCCCCCGCCCCACGGAAAAAAATAAAATAAAATAAAATCCTGGTCATCCGCACAAAAAACAAATTGCTTAATTTTATTACACTATATTAAGTCAATTGCAATTTTTCCCTTCATGATTCTGTCTCAGCCAAGCGTCCTATCTTCAAGCGGAGGAAGGAATAGAGCTTTTCAATAAGAGACCAAATCAATCGGCTGTGATGATATCTTTATTCACCATTGGACTTCCTTGTTTCCCAAGTCAATCACCAGTGATATGTTTGAAATTATAGGCCCAAGTCGACCTTCTGATTCTATGCACGAAATCAATGGGCTAGGACGGTTATCGTACGATTACACATTATTATTTGAAGGCCTATATATTTCAATTGACTATCGATCCAAGTCGAAAGGAGTATCATTTTTTATTTCACTTTTTTTTCAAAACTAAGACTGGATTTGTTGTAATAAATATGGAAAGAACACATGCTAGGGTTTTGGCATCAAGAGATAACTTTTTGCAAATCTTAGAAATTTCTTCCTTATAGAATTATTTCACTTTTGCAAAAATCCTTTTCTTTTTATTTTACAAAAGAAATTTCCTTTTTGTGCTCAACGACCGTTTCTTCTTTCAATGCACCTTGCTATTTCAATTTGGAAACTTCCTTTTTCAAATCACGAATTTTCTTGAAACCTTTATTATGCATTACACAATTCGTTAATAAATTCTTATGCATCATCAGAATTTGAACAATTTATCTCGTCTTCCTCAAATTGCATGTCAGCCATCAGATAGAGGTTTGCTTGCTCCTCAATCTCATCATTGTTGGATTCACATTAAGTATCACTCCATATGTTTACCATTAGGCGCAAAAACACAACAAAATAGAGTAAAAGCAAGAGAGAAATCAAGACACAAGGTTTATCCTAGTTCATTTTTAAACTAAGCTTAAATCTAGAAGAGGATTCCATCATAATTAGCACTATCACCTCTCTATTACAACTCTATAAAGAAATTATATAAGTAGTAGTAGCAATTCATAGGCCTAAGCCCAAACTACCAATAAAATATTAACTAAATTATAAAAACCCTCTGGCAACCAAGGGCGCTGCTCCCTAAACTCCCGCTAGAGTGGCCTAGCGAGGCCCTTGTGTCTCTCTATCAATGGGGAATAAGAACCACACCTTAACAATACCTATAAGGTTTCTTTTTTTTTTTCCCCTCAAATTTCTTCTTCGATTTCTTGAGTAAGGAATGATCAGGCTTGGTGAGTCCATGTTTTCGGCATTGAAAGTATATCACATCCTTACTTTTGTTATCCTCTTTCCTCTTAGAGAACTTTCTTTCGTCGAATTCTTTTGATTGTTTGTTGCCCTAGAAGTTTCTCCTATTTCTCACAAGGTTTTTGAACCTTTTGGGTAATAACGTCATCTCTTCATCATCATCATCTTCATCTGCTTTCCTATCATCTACGTCATAAGTGTCAACCTTACATGCGATGAACTTCTTACTTTTTTTTATCACATTCGTATTGTCGTTCAAATTCATAGGCCATTAGAGATCCTATTAGCTCATCCATTGTTAGAGGTATGATCCTTAGTGTTTCTCGAATGGAGGTATTCATGCGATTCCATTCAATTGGCATTGCTTTTACGATCTTGTCCACATATTCTTCATTGGTAACTGTCTTTCCTTGATAGGCAAGACCATTTACTATCTCTGTATACTTAGTGCTCATCTCAGTGATAGTTTGGTCAGACTTACTCTTGAAGGTTTCACACGCTCCCAGAAGTATGTTCATCTTGGTTTTCTTAACTCTATCAATGCCTTCGAAAGTCACTTAAAATATGTCCCAAATATTTTTGGCCGTAGTGCAAGTTGAAATTAGCATCTAAGGCCTCTTTCCTCGACAATTCTTCAAGAGTGATTGTGGCTTCTGGAGTTTTTAAGCTACTGCAAACTGCTCAGTACCATAAGATGTTGTCGATGTGATTGTTCAACTGGTTGAGCAACATTAAGACCATCTTAAAAGTGCCTCGCATTGCTGGATTTGTTGGTCCGATGTATGCTTTCATCTTGCATTTCGTGTAACAATAATTTGTTCCATCAAAATATGGAGGTCTTGCCATTAATTGTGCTTAACAGACTCCTGCACCAATGGTCAATGGCAGATCTTTATGCTCTTATAATAAAAATAAAAAAAATCAAAATATATCTGGCTATCAATATTCTTGAGATTTAAATTGATATTCACTAATATATTTGGCTCTTCAAATCATAGTATAAAATCATGTGACCCGCACTGTCTTCTCAGGTGGTATAAGGAGCTGCTTCTATTAGCAACACGTGAGTATATTAAGGCTTCCCATAGTAGTTGACTTATGTATTGTCTTCCACTTCATCTTCTTGAGTATAACCAAGACCGTAGAAATTTTCACCTTGTTACGGCTTCTCCAAGTCCCCATGAAGTTCTTGTTTTCTCACTTGTTCACCTTCATAAAGGTCCAACCAACTATCTTCGGTCTATCACTTTTATTTTTCAAGTTCTATATGTTGGGGGAAACTACTATAATATTTTGAAGTTGACAAAACCATTTGTCTATATCAATAATAGATGCATATGTTGTCTTGTGTCAAGTTGAACTAATACAAGGAGAGCTTTATCACCATTAGAATTGTCACGCCCCAAACCTCAAGACACGTGAACAACCCGCCATGGTCATGCAAATGCGACATTCCTAGGTAGTGTCGCCGACCCCAATCATTTATTTATTGCGCAAGCAAAACGTACTATAAAACCCTTAACAAAAACTCACAGGATAGGAAAGCAAGAAACCAACTCATTCATAAACAAACATATTTTCATAGATATTCACGTCAGAGATTACATATACCAAAAATGGGTCAGGGTTTATGTGCATAACAAAAAGGGGTCAGCCTACAAAAAGGGATCGATCCACCAAAAAGAAGGAACAGTCCTATAGCTACTAGCCGAACTCGTTCGTCGATCTCACTTCTGACTACACAACCTCCGAAGACGACGGGTCATCCACCCCACCATCAGGAGCATCAGCTACGCCTCACCTACAATGGCTTCCATCACAGCAAGTGGAATATCAAAGCTATCAAGAGAACCAATCCTGAAACCATTAGGCCCAAAGCGAAACCACGCCCTATATCTATGAGGCACCATGACACGCTCAGCCTCCCGGATCTAGACCGTGGACCTAATCAGCTCATAGATCAAATGACTATCAGGATCGGGAAAGCTATGCACCTGCTCCATAATCTACACTAGGATACCATATCGCTCCGGGGGGTTCCGCCATCTATGGTCCTATAATTTTGGCCCACAACGGGGTGAGACATTATCTCAGCAAGATCACCCCCCTAAACCCCTATTAGAAAGAAAATACACCCAATGGTGCCTAGCCACAGAGTACATAAGACTTACCCCGTCTTATTTCCTTCATGTAGGTTAGTACAGTTCATATCACTCAATCACAGGTAGTAATAAGAACTTAAACCACTAAAACACAATCAATTTCACATAATCCACAATCACATCATGCGTTCCAATTATTATTCACTGTCACACAAGGGCATAGCCTACTTGCAATTCGCCTATCTACTGGCATATAGCCAGACATCATCTCCCCACCTTGAAGCACGGTTTCGTCATTACATTGACAGCATTCTCGAAGAAGCATGGGCCCAGAATCAAATGCGACCCGCATCCGTTGTATGGGACATCCCATATATGAGCAAATCCAACTCAATAGCTCAGCACAATTCCTCTTAATTATCACACAATGATTCATACTCAGCCTAAGGCACTTTGCATTTCACTTAAGGCTTCCATTAAAGTAATAATCCATATTTTTCACAATCAACATTTAATTTGCAATATCCAACCATCAAATTAATAATCTGAAAGCACGGAAGTGATCAGCACGAAATTCTGGGAATTCAAGGTCTTGAAATAATTTTCAAAATTTTAATAAATAATTAAATTTATTCTGAAAATTTCGAATAATAATATATTATTAAATTATTAAATAATTTCAAAATATTTATTAAATCAAAAATAATTCATTTAAGTCAAATCAAGACTTATATTAAAATAAACATCCACTTAACCCTAATTAATCATACTTTAAACTAACCACACCCTTTAATCTAATCCACACCTAATTAAACTAATCTAACAACCTAAGCTTACTTAGATTAAACTAAGAACACCCTAAGCATCATTAACTTTCTAATCAAGGTTTAGGAGGCTAAACTCACAGGAATCGCTTTCTGATGAGTCCCCGGCGAAGACAACAATGAGGTGGTTAGAAAACCTCCTTGAGGCGACGCCAAAAGAGGATCGGAAGGCACCCAAAACGGGCCTTGAAGATCCGGAGCTGCTGGAAATCCAACTGCTGGTCTTGGCCGAAGAGGGCTGATCTGGCAACTCCAACGGCCAGAAAAGGTCGGAAACGGCTAGGCAGTGGAGGTGGGGTGACGGCGGAGCTTCAGCGGCAACTGGCGGTGGCTAGCAAACAGCGAGCAGCGGCTGGTGACTCCGGACGACGACGCTAGGCGGACGACGGATCTCTACGCACAAGCAATGAGGAGTGACGGTCGCAAGCAAAGGAGAAGCGGCATCGGCGACGAACTGACTTCGACGGTGGCTCTAGTAGCCTTGGCAATGGCGACAGCAGCTAGACGACGAAGGATGACGATGCTAGAGGCTTGGGCAGAGACGGTGCGACGGCTGGCCAGCGAGCACACGTGCGGACAAACGGCAACGAACAGCGAGTGGCAAAGGGGGCGTTGGGCTTGCTGGTCCGGTCACACTTCCCTCCTCTCTCCTCCCAATTTCAAAAACAAAACCTAAGGAAGAAGATGATGGAGATTGGTGGAAGTGATGTCCCACCTTTTGAGAGCCAATATCCACCCTCCACTTGTCAAGATCTTAGACACTTTGGCCCCAACCACCATGACATCACATGAGGCCATCTTCCACTATCTCAAACTCCCACAACCTTATTCCAATAGGTGCAATTTCATCCTTCACCGTGGCATAATAATCTTGTACATTAATTTCTTCAATTCCATTCAATTCTCTTCCAATTGAGTCCAATTGAAGTCCATATATTAATCCAATGTTCCTAATAAGATTTGTGACACAAGAGCACTTCCAATTTCTGAATTCAGTCTCAATTTCACAGTTAATTTCACTCTAGCACGATACTAGCGCGTCTTAACCTACCAGGTAGCTTTTAGAAGTTTTCATGTATTTGACCTGTGGTTGATCATTTTCAAACCACAATGTACATCTTTGACATATTGACGACTCTCGATTGTTGTGATAATCTCAAGGTTTCAAATACGGACACAGGGTACCCATTGTGCCGTAATGACCCTTGCAATTTAGCTTGGTCAAAAGATCACTTCCTGATCAAATTCTCGAGTCTGATGCATGAGAATTTCTTAACAGCTTCATCTGATAGATTAGTTTTCACATGAGTGGCCAACTCAAGGAAAAGAACTATATGTGCAAAGATGAAATGCCCATCTCAATTTACTGAAAATAGAATTGGAAAATCGGGATGTCACAAGAACCACGAATATAAAGTGAAGAGTGATGATGGTCGAACGGACCTTAATAGAGGTGAACAAGTTAGAGAATAGGAAGTTCACGAAAACTTGGATGTAATGTGACAAGGTGTACAACTCATAGTCTTGGCCATACTCAGGATGATAAAGTGGAAGGTAGTATGTTAGTATACTATTGTTAGGAAGCCTTCATAGATTGATGAGTTGCTGATGGAAATGGTTCCTTACATTACTTGAGAAGAACATGTGTACTGTATGATTATATAAGAGAAAAGAACACAACAAGTGTTATAACTTTTGTACAGTACTCACTTGAGTGTCATAATATTTCTTTCGATCTCTTAAGTATCATAATTTTTTTATGGCACTACTACCTTAAGTGCATTAACATTTTTTTCCAATCATTTGAGTGACTTAACTCATTAAAAGTGTTCATCGCCAATGTCATGCCATGTAAGATTTTCAACAACTTTGGGTGAAACTTTTTAAAAGTTGTGGAATTTAAGTGATTACTAAATTTGTGACATTTAAGAGAGCCTTTTTTAAGAAGTCATAACAGTCGAGTGGTTGGAAAAAAAACTTATGACGCTTGTGATGTCCTTACATTTATAGTTGCGCTACATTGGCAAATCGTCCAAAGGTTTAAAACCAAATTCATAAAATTAAAAAGTTTATGACTAAATTGGCTATCATACAATAGATTTAGAATTTTTGAGACAATTTATCCTAGTATAACCTATAGCATATGTCTTACTTACAATTAACATCCCTATAAGGATGAATAGCTCCCGAAAAAGAATCAATTGATTCTCTCCTAATTGGTTGGACTGTCATGCATTCCTAAGTGAGCCAATATGGTACGGTCAAATCCATCAAGATTATCAAAACTCTACTTGCACATCCGATTGGGGACTAAGAGGTTGTGCTAGATGAAAGGGCTAGTAAAAACATTTAAAGGGGGGTGAATAAGTGTGAAAACAGATTTTGCGAAATGTAGTGAAAAACTTTACTTTTAACCTGAGTCTAGTTGATTACAGACTTTGCAGAAGGAATTAGACTTTACAGCTATTTTAAAATGCAGAAATATATCGCGGTAAATAAAGTAAAGGAGTTCAAGGAAGAGAAAATGAACACAGGATTTATAGTGGTTCGGCTTAGATTAAGCATGCGTCCACTCTCCCACGCTGACAACCTTCTGGCTGATTTCCACTATGAATCAAAAGAGAATTTACAATCTTGCGATCTCGACTTCTCAATGAAGAGTCTCTACTGCTCTCACAAAGCCATAGTATAAGTTTCTCTCTCTTTTAAGTACAAATTTGAGCACAATGTAAGAAATAACAAATAAATTGGAAGCTTCAGACTTTGGAATTCTTCTTTCACGCACTCTATCGAACAACTGGAGTCCTCCTTAAATACTCCTTTGTGCCTTCTCGACCGTTGGCACTTTCCAAAGGAATTCTTCCAATCAACCCGTTGGACAGAATCAATCAAAGAGATCTCGAGCTGTCTAAAGATTGTAATGAAAGCTTGTCAATTCTATTTGCCCGTACAATTAAGATCTTGATTTCCATAAGTAGATTCTTTCCAAAATAACTTGCCTTCCAAAATTATTTGAAGTATCTAAATTGATTCCAATAAAGATAACCAATCTCGTAGGTGATATTTCCAACCAAAATACCATATATATCCTGTACGAACCGAACCTTTGAAGAAAGAAGGATAATCCTGAGTCTGGTTAGATCTTCATTCTTCACTTGTGTTCAGTCTGGAATTTGTCAGAGTGGGCAGACTTATGTTGTAAGATAGACTTTATCACAAAAGTCTGGCAATTTTCAAAATAGAACTTAGATAAGTTTTGTCAACTTCAAAACATCATAGGAGTTTTCTCCAACACTAGATTCTAGATTACTTTTGGGAATCATCCCCATGACTACATGACAAATTTTTCTATTCACTGCAGGCTAACAACTAAGTTGAAAATTTTGGATAATAAGCATTGACCTAAGGATTATCTAGTTTTATCAATAGTCAGAGGTCTTAAATATAATTCCTCTCTCTTTCTACCTTCTTCTCCTAAAATTAAGTATACATATATATGGGTAGAGGAAAAGATTTTTTTATTAAAAAAAAAGGAAAATATGGGCAATTCCCTGTATTATTCAACCATATACATGCATTCGCCCTCAATTAGTTTATAGGTTGTTTTTCGGACCAACCATGTGAAAGTCAGATCTATGGCAACAATGGCAGAATAATGGGCCATGAATAATATATATCATAACTCATATACGATGTCAGATCTCTTAAAGAATTATGGCCATGAGTCATGTATATCAAAAGTCAAAACTCAGGTAGTCACATCTCTTAAAGAATAGAGAAAAGAAGAAGTAAAACATCAACAAAAAGTACGTTTGGCAACATTTTTATTCCTGAAAATATTTTTTTCATAAATAATTCTTTTCTATTTTTACTCTCTGAAATAATTTCTAAGTAAAATAATGCATTTGATAACTGCATAAAATTTCTATTTCCGGAATTAAAAAAAAAAAAACAATGCATTTGGTATGACATACAAGTTATTTTTGTAACATAGAATTTCTTTTAATTTTTTTAATAATTTTTTGAGATTTTTTATTCTTTTCTTTTTTTTCCTCTCTTCTTCTTCTGTTGCAGGGCGTCGCCGTTGCTTGCAGGCCAGACAGTAGAGGCCGGCGACTGGCGGCCGACGAACAACGAGGGCAGTGGGCAACAAGGAGGAAGAAAAGAAAAAAAATGACTTATTTTTGAAAATTGTTCCTCGAAACAAGAAATTACTTTTTTCTACTTCTTATTTTTATTCCAGATTTATTCTCCTGTCACTTTTCTATTATAGAGAATAAAATAATTAATTAATGTTAGCAAACAAAATTCTGTTCTTTTTTTTTATTACGGAGAGCAAAAGAACAAAAAAGTAGGAAAATAGAATTGTTATCGTACGGAGCCAAAGTGTATCTGTTACGAGGAGTTGCTAGCTGGATGAGGTGAGAGATGGGGACGTCGGCTCGGCTGAATCGAAGGGAGAAGACTCAGGATCCGAGGAGGACTATTATAAAAGAGGCTGGCCTTTAGGACGAGGGATCTTATGCTGTTCGACAGTTATAGGAAAGAATCGAAGTTGGTCAATAGCTCATATCTCAAACGCGAACAGAATGTCGCCAGCCGAAGCAGGAGGCGATGATTACACGCAAGACGGAACCGTCGATCTCCGGGGAAACCCTGTCCGGCGATCCAAGCGTGGCAGATGGACCGCCTGCTCCTTTATCGTTGGTACTCTCTCTCTCTCTCTCTCTCTCTCTCTCTCTCTCCAACCCAACAAGTATGACGGGAAATATGCGAGCATTGCTCGGGACGAAGTGTGTCTAAAGATCGAATGAAAGCAAACTATAGACACGCAACCCTCCTGAACATGCTTCCAATACTGCAGAAGAAGTAGGCAGAAGTGCCAGAAAGAAACAAAAAAGAAAGACACTATTCCAGGTTTATAAACACAAATAGCTGATCCCTTCTGCTTTGAATTATATTCTACACAAGTGAGATTTTCACCTGGTTTGAGAATCGAGATGCACGTAGGAGATGGTGAATGGTCGACAATAATTGCTTTTTGTCTCGAGCTATGTCCCTAATTTCAGCTCTTGTCTAATCATAAACAGCGGAAAACTAGCTCCTTATCATTAACTCCAATGGTACGGCCAAAATTCGAAGCATCCATTTGACCCATTTCTTTTTATATCTAAATCTTAAACCACACTTTCTTAAATTTTTTAGAAAAACTGATAATAATCTCCCAATAATAAATCTTGAGTTCACGTCTTTCTTAATGTCATATTTGCCTCTCTTATTATATATTTTTATGTTTAGTCTTAAGCTAAAATCCAATCTTCGAATGAGGAAAATACATCACACATTATAGCTGATAGTAGTCCATGATACTTTACAAGTTTTTCATGATAATACATCATCAATAGATTAAAAACGCAATGATGTTTTTATTATAGTTTTTCTACCGAATCATGCAAAGCCCTGTGTACTTTTCATTTTCCTTCCTTCATTTTCCATGATTTTATGGTCATACATATTTTCCTACTTTAATCGTGCACTGAACATATTTATGATTTCTTAATATGCAATCGCACTCTTAATGTATCAAATCAGTTGGTTTCACATAATTAAACATATATTTTCACGATATTCGTTATTTATACATTATTTTTGTTAGCATGATAAGAAATACTAGTGAAATCCAATTTTTCGTTAGAAAGAAGAGTAAAGACCATCATCAAGTCATATTATGTCACCTCAGATTTTCAAGAATTATTGCGATATCGCATTTTTCGAAATTACTTTTGTTAGTTGTTATTTGTTCGGTTATTCTTTGTGTTGACCTGTTGACTAAATGGTGCAGTATATGAAGTCTTCGAGAGGATGGCATACTTTGGAATCTCATCCAACCTCGTCGTGTACTTTTTTTTTTTTTTTTTTTTGGACAAGTAAGCTGCTTACATTACTAACAAAAGTTCGGAACTCGTACATCAAGAGTATCAGTACAAAGTAAGTCCAAAAGAGCAGATGGGGGATTGGTAATCCAGTTCCGAGGGAGGCAGTCCCACCGATGAGATTTGGCTAGCCAGTCCGCTACTTTATTGGTAGCACGATTGCAGTGGGCTAAGCTAATACCCGAAAGACGCGCCATTTTCAACTTGGCTCGATCCACTAGGGGTTGCACAGCCCAACTTGACGGAGTAGAGGAGAGAACGCTTTCCACCATCATAAGGCAGTCAGACTGAATGAGGAATTTATTTTCGACACTGCGAGGAGATAGCTTAGAAGAAATAAAGTCTAGGGTTTCTACCAAAGCTATGGCCTCCGCTTGTTCCGCTGAACTCGCCTCGACATATTTGGCAAACCCATCCCGTATCCTACCAAAGGAGTCTCTGCAGACGCATGCTATAGCTGCTCGAGGAGAAGGACGACGACTCTGCGATGTACTAAAGGCTCGGTCGTTCTGCGACCCTGTGGGATCGAGGCCCTGATTCGGATCTGTGTTTCCTGTTGAGGCTTCATTCGTAGATCTGAAGACGGCTTCAGGGGTTGAAGTAGAAAGAGAACAATTAGAGATGGTACTACCATCTTGCACTTCACTGGAGTTGGGTCGCTCAGTTGGATCAATGTAGGGTCGTTCAAAAGTTTGCAGGCTTGGATGTTCTGCAAGTCCACGATCCACAGCATTACTTTCCAGGTTAGATCTATCCGCATTCCTCTCTGCTGAGATGCTGGACATGTGATGAGAAGATTGTTGGTTTTGTCTGTTGCGTTGCTGCAAACTCGGGGCGGCAAAGATGCTTGTTCTGATTGTAGAGTTGCGGTTTAGAGATGTACCCGAGCTTTCGTCATTATGCAGGGGAGGGAGGTCGCGGCATGGGTTTGGTTCCATCATACGGATTTGCAGATCAGGATCTTGAGGCAAGGCAGCCGATGGACTATGTTCCATAGGGAGTTTACCACGATCGAGCACACGAACTCTACCTGGCTGCAACTGGGTTTCGTGGCTGTTTGACTCGCTGCTCATTTGTCCACTTTCCTCTCTGAGGTACTCTGGTAAGCATTTTGAAAGTGGGGTTGTGTCTTGCTCGGATTGGGGGTGAACATTGCTGATCTTGTCTGTTTGGGGCGTTGTGGCTCTAGAGTCCCTATTCATGCGGACAGAGCATTGTTCCTCTTGGTTAGGGGTTGTGGTGAGGTCTCTATCTGCCCTTTCAGCTGAGTCAGTTAATCCCATTACAGAAACTGAAGATGTGTCATTATGATACCTTTGGTTATGATGGCTAAAGTCAGTAGGGTTGTCGGCTATGTAGGCAATGTCAAATGAAGCGTCAATATTGATTTTGAGGACTCCTAAGGGCGGTGGTTGCCACTTGTGAGATGAATCTTGACTGTGCTTGCTCTTTTGTGACTTCGCATTCCAAGTAGTAAAGCTTTCTTGAAGCGTTTTAGCATTGAACATGGTCTTGTAAGGGTTGAGGGGGCTTTTCCTAAAGATGGAATTGTTTCGATCCTTCCAAATGCACCATACAACATTCGCAACCAGCTCCAAACGGCGTGAGTTCCCTGGTTGAGCTAAATACTTGCACAGCCAGTCATCAAAACGTGAAAGACCCATTCGGTTTACTTGGACTTGCAGGCTAGGTTCATTCCATATGTGAGATGTCCAGGGGCAGAGCAGCAAGGTATGTTCGACCGTCTCCGATTCGAGGTTGCAGAGTGGACACGTTGGAGCAGGTACAATCTTTCTTTTATAGAGATTCTCTAATGTAGGCAAAGCATTGTGGCAGGCATTCCAGAGGAAGAACTTGATTTTTGGTTGTATGTTGGCTTGCCAAATGTGCTTCCATAGATGTTGGTCAATCAGGTGAGATGTTGTGGGCTGGGAGTCAGTTTGATTCCTTTGGTGTTTTCTAGTGTGAATGTATCCACTCTTTACAGTATAAGTGCCTGATGTGTTATTTTCCCATACCAATCTATCTGCCGTGGTTGGTAGACCAATAGGAACAGCTTTAATATCTGCCACCAGGGTGTTGTTAAACATAGAGTGCAATAAGTCTTCCTTCCACTCAGCAGCTTCCATATCTATCAGGTCCGCTACCTTATTGGGTTCATTCGGTCTCGGACAGCCGCCAATCGGTCCTAGTGCGAGCCATTTATCATTGCGAATGGATATTTGCTGCCCATTGCCCACCACCCACTTAACATGGGGAGCAATCGCATCTCTCCCTGCTATTAAGCTTTGCCATCCCCATGATGGCCGTGATCCCCTACCTGCTTTCCAAAAGTCAGAATTAGGGAAATAAAGGCCTTTCATAATCTGGCTCCATAGTGTGTCTGGTTGTTGAGAGATCCGCCAAGCCTGTTTACTCAATAGTGCAGTGTTAAAGGCAATAAGGTCCTTAAAGCCAAGACCACCTTCCGCCTTGCAAAGTTTAAGAACATCCCATTTTCGCCAATGCAGACCATTGGAGTTGTTTTTAGTCCTCCACCAGAAGTTAGCAATTTTCCTTTCTATAGCTCTAACAATGGATAGGGGGATTTTGAAGATTGACATGGCATAGTGAGGTATAGCCTGCACAACAGATTTCAGAAGTATTTCCTTACCACCTCGTCGTGTACTTGACCACGAAGCTTCACCAAGGCACGGTCCAATCGGCCAACAACGTCACCAACTGGGTCGGCACCAGTTGGATCACTCCCATCCTCGGCGCGTATGTCGCAGACGCCCATCTCGGCCGCTATTGGACCTTCGTCATTGGGTCGGGCATCTATCTCGCGGTACGTGTTATACAACATTGCCCCCAAAGCATATATCCCGTATAGAGTCGTCATTACCTTAGACGTGTGAAAATCATAACGAGCTAGCCTAAAAATTCGGTGCTATGAACACGTTATGCTGGCAAAGCATGTGATCCAAGTTGGGTCGATCTTGTTTAGTTAATAGTCAAGCTCAAACCAGCTCAATCGCTTTGAGATCGGCTCGAGCTCGAATTCGTATTCTTAAAATACAATGGGGGCTTTTTTAAAACTGTATCGTTTAGCTATTCATAATAGCCGGATGTGTATGCGCATGCTGTTAAAAACGTCCGAATTAAGCCTTCGGGCAATTAGTATTTTAAACTGGAGCTCGACCCGGTCAAGTACACGTGAATGATGGGAAGTGCTCGACTTTTTTCCGGACACCAAAGGCTTGAAATTTTGACCGGGACACGTGGAGGATGCCCAATGCTTCCAATTATCCGGCATAATAGATAAATAATGAGTAATTTAAAAATAAAGACAAAATATGATTAGCTAGAGAATACTTGAGTCTATGGATTAAATTTAAAAACCCAGTAAAAAATGTATTACTTTGGTAACATTGTAAAAGATGACTAACTGTGATATTTTTACAGTATCACTAACAATTATTCTAAAAGCTTAAGTTAGTAATTGAATGTGTAGTTTAATATTTAATTGTTGTAACACTAACTACCAAATTAATGTTGCTTATCTTTTATAGACACATGTAATGTGGAGAAAGCATCTCATCTTACACCAATGAGAATTGAAATTTTCTTTATTTAACACGTTTTCATAATCACTTTTTTTTTTGTCAATCATATTTTATTCATACTTTAACTCTCATTCTCAGACTTTTGTCATATCTCATTGCAGAGCGTGGGAGCCAAAATCCATATTTGAAACTAAATCGTCCCCACCACAATCCCCTGATAATGAGCCCCACCTCCTCCTTCCATATTGGAAGAGTGGCCACTGGGGCAAATCCCAATGGTTTTTTGATAATCACTTAACTGAAATGCGATTCTGACCAAAAAAAAAAATTGAAATGCAACTGACTTGTTCATTCTGAAAAAGATAATTTTTTTTTGTCACGGGTGAGACGATTAAGCATACCTAGCTTACCTGATGCAGGGCATGTTGGTGTTGACCCTGGCCGTCTCGCTTCGCGGATTCAAGCCGCCTCCGTGCTCGGCACCCAATGCCAGCAATTGCAAGAAGGCCTCCCTGCTGCAACTCGCCGTCTTCTACGGTGGGCTGTACACGCTGGTGGTCGGGACCAGCGGGACCAAGCCCAACATCTCGACGATCGGTGCGGACCAGTTCGACGATTTCGACACGAAGGAGAAGGCCCACAAGCTCTCCTTCTTCGACTGGTGGATGTTCAGCGTCTTCTTCGGGACCCTCTTCGGCAACACCGTCCTCGTGTACATCCAGGACAATGTGGGCTGGGCTCTTGGGTACGGTCTCCCTACCCTTGCGCTCGCCGTCGCGATTGCAATCTTCCTTGCGGGCACCCCTAGGTACCGGCACCGGGTGCCTGCAGGCAGCCCAATTACAAGGATGGCGCGGGTCATCGTGGCCGCCACAAGGAAGTGGAGGGTGCAGGTCCCGAGCAATCCGAACCAGCTCTACGAGCTCGACCCGCAAGAGTATGCCGGCAAGGGGAGATTTAGGATCGACTTGACACCAACTTTGAGGTTGTAATTTGCTTCAAAATTCTTTTGCTTCTGTGTTCTAATCTGAAATGTTGATACATCAGCTGTCCATTGAAAAAGTTTCCCCAAAATGGGCAATCCTTTGGTAACACATCAACTTTGTCTTTCGTTCTGTTATGATTTAGGTTCAACTTTTTGCTCTATCCATCAATAGTTGAAATGCTAATTTTCCAAAAGGCAATTGCTATCGTCAAATCGCCATCATATGTCATGCGTTTTCACATCAAATTGGTTGATAAAAATCGTACGTAGATTCCTTATGCTATAGTTGTGGCAAAAGGATGTTATCCATGGACAATTGATTGAAACAAGGATTTGCAGCATTTGAACATTGTGTAGCTCACTCTCCATGCAGATTCTTGAACAAAGCATGCGTCCGAACCGGCTCGACTTCTCTGTGGAAGCTAAGCTCGGTCACCCAAGTCGAGGAGACGAAACAAATGCTGCGTATGATCCCAATTCTGATCGCGACTTTCGTCCCAAGCTGCATGATGGCTCAAATCAATACCCTCTTCGTCAAGCAAGGAACTACCTTAGACAGAAGCATGGGCGGCTTCAAGATCCCCCTGGCGAGTCTAGCCGGATTCACGACCGCATCGATGCTCGTGTGCATCGTGGTGTACGACCGTGTCTTCGTCAAGATCATGCGAAGATGGACCAAGAACCCGAGAGGCATCAGCCTTCTGCAGAGGATGGGGATCGGCCTTCTCCTCCACATCATGGTCATGACCGTGGCGTCGTTCACCGAGAGATGGAGGCTCCGAGTGGCTAGGGAACACGGTCTGGTCGAATCGGGAGGGCAAATCCCGCTGACGATCTTCATCCTGCTTCCTCAATTCGTGCTCATGGGAGTGGCCGACGGATTCCTGGAAGTAGCGAAGATGGAGTTCTTCTACGACCAAGCACCGGAGAGCATGAAGAGCCTGGGCACGTCTTATGCTATGGCCACTTTGGGGATCGGGAACTTCATCAGCAGCTTCCTACTATCGACAGTCTCGCGCCTCACCGAGAGGAACGGCCACCACGGGTGGATACTAGACAACCTGAACGCGTCGCGCCTCGACTATTACTATGCCTTCTTTGCAGTACTCACCGTCCTGAATTTCGCCTTCTTTCTGTTCGCGGCGAAGCACTACGTGTATCGCGCTGAGGTCTCGGATTCAATGGTGATGCTCGAGGAAGAATTGAAAGGGGCGGTATCAGAGAAGGTACATAACCTGGAAGCGCTGGCGCCATAGCCCTAGATAGGTCAATTGCAACGTATTGGGGTTGCGTCGATGAGATGACTGTGAAACGATGCTTATTGCCTAAGCTCTTCGCGCCATCGCTACAATGCGTGCTTTTACATATATGTACAAAAGATGATGACATTGACATGATGACATTGACAACCATCAACCATGGTTTTGAAACCCTATTTTTGAAGTTGTAAAGTTTTCTGCTTGATGCATTTCTTTCTTTGCAACTTAAAGTCTTTTATAATGTACTCTTAGGTATATAAATACCTTTCTAAACTTAATGAAAATATATAACAATTTCTATCTCAACAATAACAATGATGATACTGATCTATTTTCGCTCAACTATTTCGATAGAACAACAACAATTATTGCATATGATGGATAAAAAAATGCTAAATTCAGTTGCAAAGACAATGACAATTTCAATCGAAAAATTTCTCATGCTGTAATCACTAACAACTGAACATAATATTTCTCTATGATATACAACATAATAATGCAATATTTAACCACCCGCCATGGTGGCACCGATGGTAGATCCCAGTGCATTCCTCCGTGGAGACCCGGGTTCGAAGCCCCAAGTTGGGTCATTTGTGCGCCTTGCCCAGTGCATGGGATGGTGGTTTCCCCACGTTGCCCTCAGGGTTTACTCTTCGGCTGCCGGCCGTGCGGGGGTTCCCTAGGTCACCAAAAAAATAATAATAATAATAATGCAATATTTATTAACTGTTCTAAAATCAATAACATAAGATCAGTTATCATTTTTTTCGCCACCTCTTATTATTTGGAATGTTCATTTCAATAACCGATTCACTACTCATCGTTCCTGTGTCACAAGACTTGTAGTATCGTTTTTGGATATGATATACCCTACCATTTTGTTGTCAGAGGCACAAATTGCTCTTTCCTAATATCACTGGCTCCATTCTTGTCAATTTTGATCATAACCCTAATGCCTTTGATTAGCTTGTTCTCCCGAGGTGAATTGTGAGGGATTTGACGAATTCTCCCGATGGGGGTCTGGCTGTTTATATTATAATAATATATTATTATTTTAATTTATAAAAATATTTTTTAGAAAATAAAAAAAAAAATCAGAATAATCCCCAAAAAGATTATTTTTTCCAGAAAATCAGAAAAAGCTTTAAAAATAGTGTTTGAATGGTTCTTTCCTTAAGATATGTGAAAAACCTCGAAAGAAACAAAAAAAAAATGTGCTTAAAGTTCTTGGAAGCAAATGTTGGATTGTTGTTCGCACATTTCCTTTATTCCAATTATGCCCTTGTGGGAATTGAATCCTAGGACTCATGATTGGTATAATATGTTGCATAAGTATTTTACCTAAAGTTTAAACAAGATTAGACATCAAAAGGGCATTAGTTGATTAACTAACATAATCAAGTCTCTGATTCTAGTTTTTCTGGTTGCATTGGATTAAAATATTTCTCCAAATATTTTATTTGAGTTTCTAATTGACCTAGCACATATCGATTAGTGGCATCTCTTAAATGAAAATGAATTGCAGATTAAAAACTAGGAACATAAATCGAGAATTGGCAGGCTTAAAAGAACTCAGACTAAACCTAAACTTAGTAAGCCATTAGCCATTTAGGGAGGTTGCAACAGCATTATCGGGGATGATTTCATTAGCTTTTGTTGTACAATGTCTTCAGTCTATCCGTTGACCATATACAAGGGGTGCCAGCGCTGAAAACGATGAAATATGTACAATTTATTATTGTCAAACGACTATGCCTTCAAAAATCTATTAAATGTCTCGACCGTAAATTACTTCTCAATAAATCGAATTGCCTAAGTTCGTTGCCGGTACAGATGCAGAGATCACATTCGTGTCTTCTTTCTCGTTTTTGGTCAGGGTTTTTCCCATGTATTGAAGACCTATGGGAGGCCTTTCTCTATACGAAGGACCAAAAGCAAGGCGTAATCTCCCATGAGCTCCTTTCATTCTTCTAGGCAGAAACCAGATCTTCATGTATCAATTGTCACAGAACGTTGATGCAACAGACGGAACTCGACTTTTGAAATTGTGGAACCGTGATTATATAGAACTCCACATATTTTGAAATCTCATCGTCACACTCGCACTCCACTTTTAAAAATTTTGGACATCAACGCTAACAATGCCACATAAGACGATCAGCGGTCACATCAACAATTGTCAGTCAAAATTGACTGGATTGACTCAATTTGACAAAATTGAAAAGTTTATAATCGAATTAGCAAAAGTAAAATAGATTTATGGCATTTTCGATAATGTTTCCCTTTAAAATAACCAATGAACTTTTACTTAGTGTGAATGATCTTTAGTGTTCTTAGATCAACGTTTTATCCTCTCATTAGTCACTTTAAATTGGTCAAACACAAAGTTCAAGGACATACACCTCGTGCTATGCATTGTGCAAGTAACCAATTGATTTTCTTTTATGTTTCACTATAATTTCAGTTCTTTCTGGGAATTACTTGTGAAATTTATTTTGTATTTTTTACAATATCGATATGCTTTTAAAATAGTCGGAGATTTTGTAAGGGATTATTATGACGTCAAGGCGTAATTAATTTATGCCAGCGTTAAGTTCCACCATGACCGCCAGGTCATGATGGCTTGAGCTTGGCTATCAGGTTGAGAATAGAGGATTTGGAGGGTGTTAGAAATATCTATTAGATTGATTATCTGATTTTGAACATCTATCTAATTGTGAGTATCTTTCATATCATAATCTTGTTATTATCATTGATTGTAATTTCTATTATAATATTATGTTACTATAGATCGTCATTCTATAAAACTTATAAATAGGCTCATGTATAATTCAATGAATCATATAGAAAATTCCACAACATTATTTTCCGCTTTACGTTTATCATGGTGTTAAAGTAAGGAAGTCCTAAATTTGAATCTTCCAAATTCTTATTTGCCTTCTAATCGCATATTTCTATGGGGAAAAGTACCAAAATAGTTCTAAACATTTTGTATTGATATCAATTCAGTCCTAAACTTTTCAATTGAACCAATTTAATCCAAAACATTTTCACATTGATACCAATTTAGTCAATCCGTCTAATTTAAGCTAGAAATTACTGATGTGACCTCCAGCAGTCTTATGTGGCGCAATGTGGACAAATTTTATAATTTTTTATATTTTTTCAAATTTTTTAAATCTTTTCTTTTTTTCTTTTTTTCCTTTTTTTTCCTCTTTTCTTTTTTTTTTCTTTTTCTTTTCTCCTTACCTCTTGGCCGATGAGGTCGCCAACCGACCGCACCCTCGCCGGCCACAGGCTAGTCAGGGCAAGGGGCCCCACGCCCTCGCCAACCACTGACGAGGCCCGCCACACCCTCGCCGGCCACAAGTGAGGGCGTCAACCCCCGCCCAAATCCAGGCAAGGGCCAAAACCCTTGCCCATTGGCCGATGAGGGCCTCTACGCCCTCATTGACCACAAGCAAGGACGCGACAGCCTTTGCTCGTGGCAGGCAAGGGTGCGGCGGCCCTCGCCCAGATCCAGGCAAGGGCACGACACCACAGGCGAAGCCACCATGGCCCTCGCTAGCCACAAACGAGGGCATCGGGCCCTCACCCAAATCCAGGCGAGGGCCATGGCAGCCTCGCTTGTGGTGCCGTGCCCTCACTTGGATCTAGGCAGGGGCCGACGCCCTCACTTGTGGCCGGCAAGGGCGCAACGGCCCTCGCCAATGGCCGACAAGGGCAAGGGGCCCCTCGCCCTGACCAGCATGTGGCCGACGATCCAATGACCTCACCAACCAAGGGGTAAGGAGAAAAGGAAAAAAAAAATAGAGGAAAATAGAAAAAAATGATTTTAAAAATTTGAAAAAATATATTTAAAAATATAAAAATTTGTCCATGTGGTGCCACATAAGACCATCAGCAGCCACATTAGCAATTTTCAACTTAAATTATCCGGATGGACTGAATTGATACCAATATAAAAAGATTTAGAACTAAATTAGTCTAATTGAAAAGTTTAGGTCTGAATTGATACCAATGCAAAAGGTTTATGACTGTTTTGGTACTTTTCGCTATTTTTATGCATAGGCTAAGGGCAAAGTCCAGCCTACACGTGAAGAGGAGTGTTAGAACATTTAAATAATCACACTTTCATCTAACAACTTAAAATTTTTGAATAGTTGACATTGGTCCCACAAATTCTCATAGAGGGAATTGATTTGGCGTGGATCAAAGTAAAATGATACTTGCCACAACTCAATGAATGAGACGACAGAAGGAGGTCGAGTAAGAGGCAGCAAGTCCATAATTCCACATCCTTAAAAATTTTCTTTTTCAGAACATAAAGTTGAATTGATTAAAAAAGAACTACTGTTATTGCTTAACCATTACTAAACTCTATATTCTATCCATCTATTCTTAGGCGACATCACTAAATTTCACCGTCAAGCCACTGGAAACCCTATAAATTTTTTCTGTTCGTGAGAAAATAATTTCAGTAGACGAGAACATCTGATCATGGATTCCTGACAACAGCGGGATTAGGTGGCTGTAATGAAAATTGACTATATTTGCTATCAACACATAATTAGCATCTTTAGAAATTTCCTTTGAATGATACTGCTAGTAATGCCATTTTGAATGACGAAATTGCATAATCATCTTGGTACTTCTACTTAAGACATCGATATGATGTTGAATGTTGGATCTTACGATAGAAATTATAGTTTAGGAGCTGAAAAACAAAGCCTAAAGTTCACCAACCTAAAAATAAATTCACCCAAAGGAACTTGGATGTGGCACGTGATCATTAGAGGATACTTTAAGCAAGAAGTTTGTGGAAAAGAAGGTCATGCTTGAATTCAACAGGAAAAAGAAAACAAAGGGGAAAAGCATAAAAGTCATTTTGACTGGCCATGCAAATTAAGTAGCATTGACACTAACATGGGACATCAACACAATATGCCGACATGTCGTTTCTTAAAAAATAGAGAATTACAACACATTAGAACGTGTTGTATATTAAATGCATGATAAAATATCATTTTTATGATTATTTTAATCAAATCAATTTGATTCGAATTCACAAGTAATAAATAATAGAAAAAGAGTTTAGAATGGATTTACTAAAAATATCAATCCACCATTTGCTTATATCATTTATTATTTTAATTTGACAAATTCAACTCCATTCCAATAATTTATAAAATTTGGAGGGGAAAAAAAATAACCAATCTATA